>VDFB02086081.1:170859848-171156776 GCA_007258455.2 Sequoia sempervirens | reverse complement strand
GAGATTTGTATAGTGGTTGTAAAATTTAAATGAAATAGAATTAAAATTTGCATGCAAATTTGAATTGGCAAATTGCCAAGAAGTGGAGAAGATATTTTGGTAACCACTTCTCGACAAGTGTGCCAGTGCTTTAATGAGGTTGTTGAGAAATTTCATGGAGGTAATATTGGATCGGGAAATTTCACAGAGCATGTCTTTTTCATTCACGGGAAAATTATCAAAAGCTTTTGCAAAAATAAAATTCTCTGTGTAAAATCCTTACTTCTTAGAAATTGTTATCTCTCTAGTTGTATATTTGTGGGAGATCCCTTGAGGATTCTCGGTGGTTGGAAAAGCTCTATCTTGAAAATTGGGGATTTTTTTAAAGAAGATTTTGGGATTCTGTGCTACAGGCAAGAGCAATTTTCCTACAGGAAGCTTTTATACTACAGGTATTTTTCTTGTTGTGTTTGTTCTTTCTTTAAAAAAAGAGAAAAGATATGCTTTGTATTTTCCTGTGTTTATCTTGAAAATTTGGTAAATTTTTATTCAATCCGTGGAATGGATCTGTGAAGAATTTTAGTTGTGATAGTAAAGAATATTTTTGTTATCTTATTTCAAAACTCTGTGAAATTGTGAAAACAAAGAATAATTTTGGATATGAAGCAAAAGTCTGTGTGTGATTTCATTTGTGAACCCTGTAGAAGGTTATTTAAATTTCCTACTGTAAATTTTCCAAATGAACTGGAAAATTTGTGTATATATATGGATATTTACATTTTTAAATGAATGTTTGTTTAATATTCGCCGCCGTACGGACGAATTTACCAGTTTGAAGTCTTGGTTTTATTTTATTTTTAATTAAGGTTATTACTATTAAAATTCACAGAGATTTAAATTTTAAATGTAAATGGATTTTCGTTTTATTTTATGAAGACTGTATTTAAATTCTAAAAGAGGTTTTTATTATTTTTGAGGGGGGACTGTGGGGGTTTTCCCCATAGTCGCTGCCTGTAAGGGAGGCGATAGTGGGAGGTGGCTGCGGCCACTCCCACAGCCGCTGCCCCTAAGGGAGGCGACGGTGGGAGGAACTCCCACCGCCTCCACCCTTGCACAGAGCGGCTCGGCTTTGGCCGCTGCCTGCTAAACCCTTGTCGCGACCGGGTAAAACTTTGTTACTTTTTTTTTAAATCAAAATTTCATACAAGTATTTAAATGATATATTTTATAATTCAGATTATATATATATATATATATATATAAATATATATATGTATAAATATATATATATATATGTATATATATATATAAATAAATGTATTTGTTGCAATTAAGTATGGTATTTTTATGGTGATATTTATATATTTACATATGATTATATGTTTATATATAGATATTTGTTAAGTTTGTGAAGTTATTAAATTAGAAAGATAATTTTGATATTTTATAATTTCATGAGAAAATTAAAATTGTGAAAGTATAGAAAATGATCATATGAAAATTTGTAAAAATTAGAAAAGTGAATTAAAAGAAAACTATTACATTTATTGTATTCAAATAGATTTTTTTATTAAAATGATTTATAAATATGATGTATTCAAACTTTTATATATGGATTTAGTATATCCAAATGATAGACAAGCATTTGCTTTAAACTGTTTTAATTTTTCTTGTATTGGGCATAACGGGAAAAGTCTATAATGAATAAGTCTTCCAAACCAACGGTTTAATGGGATTAGTTATTGATAAGTTAAATATTTTGTGTTAACTAAGGTTGTGTACATGGTTTCATTTGGTGGTTTGACACCTGTGTTATGAACATTGATTGTTGTTCGTTTTACCATGATTGAACTTTTATATTGATTTGGGTTGTTTGTACGCTTCATAAACCTTAGTCAGAAAACTTAGATTCCCATGTTATGTTTAGGGGAGTGGCTATTTGTAAGGGCCGACACACAAAGTGGTGTCAGGGTAACTTACAAATAGTTAACTAAGTCAGTGACAACTAAATGACATAGTAGTTAGAATAAAACATTTAACAAGATGCTTATACCTCTCTTATGACTCTTGAGCTACTTCAGTCATGAGTATAAGTTGAGAAGGCCTGGAATGGAAAATCGGTGTCTTGTTTCCTTAAGAGACATTCGATTCCACAACAGTATGCAATAGGGGCCGGGTTTCGTAAGAGGTTACCAGGGTAACCTAAGGATTGGGGGCCGAAACCTAGAAAGAAACACCAGGGTAACCTTTGCATCGTTGTGATGACACTCCACCTAGAATAACAGTCAACCTTGTATTTGTATTACAATCAATTGTCAAAATCTAGAAGCAATGTAACCAATAATCTATTTTGTACTAGTGTCTAGGGTTAGTAGATTAGGTCTAGGTAACCTTATTACTATCTCCTAGCACGGGGGGTAGACCTACGGGTACCACATGGTTGGGTGGAACATGCACCTTACTCCGTTGGGTCCCCATTATGATCATGACATCGAGAGCTTCATGGATGGAGAGCTCGTACTTGGATCTTTTCCGTACTTTCATCATTGTATAATGTAAATCTTGTATTGTAAAAACATCCCTCAATGTTGTGAGGTGATCATTTGTAAAATGTAACTATTGTTTGAACTACCTCATCAGATGGATGAGTATTGTAATATCATATCAAATGCAATGTATGGAAAAACATGTTTGTACTTTATTATGTTAACATGAATGGAAATTTATTATTATGCAATGTTTATCTTTATGTTGTTAATATATGTGCAATGCGAAATACTTCAGTCACTTATGGAAAACTTAAAGTAGTGTAACGTCGTTTAACTTAAGAATGTATGCAATTAATTAACTTAATTTTAATACTTAAAAAAAAATTATTACACCTTTATAACACATTTGCAACATTCTTAGGTTATTAAGACGGGGCATTACAGATTGGTATCAGAGAAAAGGTTACAAACACTGGACGCTTTGGGTAATCTCGATCCCATTAGGTTGACCTAGTACGTAGTGCTGCAACTAATAACCTTGGTTGAATAGTATCTAAGACTCGTAATTGTTATGTGTAGGAACATGCCTAGGCGAGGAGGAAGAGGTCATGGTAGAGGTCGAGGTGGAGGCCGAGGGCCAATCCCTCAGGTTACTCCCCCTCCTAGCCCTCACCTCAGTGATCAGGCAAAACAGATGGGTCAGAAGAATGAGGGATAGAATCCCGATCAGTCAGCAGTAGAGGGTTCTCAGATACATCCATTACTAGAGGAGATCCTAGCTCGTCTTGGACCTAGACAGGTAGATGAGCAGGAGGTAGTCAGAGAGAGAGATAGATCCCCTAGGAGAGTAGAGGACATAGCACATCAGGATTCTATTATTGTTGGTCACATGAGGGATTTACTGAGAGCACGTCCTCCTACCTTTGATGGTTCAGGAGGAGGATTAGAGGCAGAGACTTGGCTACTTGATTTGGGTAGATGCTTTGCCATGCACCCTTACAGTAGCAATACCCGTTCCAGATGCGCTATTATGCACTTGAGAGGATTCGCCTCTACATGGTGGCGCCTAGAGGAGTAGAAGCTCCATATAGATATTGGTTCTGTGTCTTGGGAGATGTTTCTCGAGAGGTTTAGAGCTTGGTTCCTTTCAGAACACTGGAGGCAGCGTAGGGCTGATGAGTTCCATGATCTACGTCAGTTAGCTCTTTCTATAGAGCAATATGAACGTAGGTTCTATGAACTCAAGCAATATGCTGGTATTGGCGATGATGAGCCTATGCTAGTACAACATTTTATCAAGGGCTTAAACGCCCGCATTAGTGGTGGTGTTCGAGTCTTTGAGGGAAAGACTATGGAAGTCGCAGTGGAGAGGGCTCACATAGTTGAGGAGAACCTTATTATGGCTTTAGGTGGGCACACAGGAGTGCAGATTGGGAGTGCTCCTATAGTAGGTTTTAGTCCACGGGGTGGACAGGCACAAACAGGTGGTTCTTCCAAGAACCAACAGACTCCCACAAAGGGTGGGTAGCAACAACAACAATGAACACCTCAAAGGAACAATAACCCTCAACCGCAACAACAAAACAGTCCTCAAACAGGAAAGGGTCGCAACTGGTGGCGCAACAAGCGCAATAGGCAGGATCAGCCTGCGCAGAGTGCTCAGTCTATCGTCAGTAGGGGTAGTTTTCAGCAGTCCAATGCACCTTCAGGTGGTAGAGGATTTGGTAGAGGCACAGGCACAGGTTGTTATTCATGTGGGCAGCATGGGCACATAGCTAGGTAGTGTCCGATGAGAGGTTCTACTGGTTATGGGCCTCGACCTATAGTTTCAGAGCCTATGGTGGGTGATGTAGGATGAGCACATACAGTATATGCAGCGGTTAATGACCGCCAAGCCGATCACTAGAATACGGTGGTCGAGACTTCAGGTAAGTTACATGGTGTTAGTGTTTCTATACTTTTTGATTCTGGAGCCACTGACTCCTTTATTTCACAGACCATTGTAGACCGTTGTGGTCTTATGGCGGTAAAGCAAGGTGGTAAATGGCAAGTTGAATTCGCCTCAGGGGTGAAAGTAGCAGTAGATAACTTAGTACATAACTGTGAACTTAAAATTGGTACGTTAACTACTTTAGTAGATTTATACGTTACACCTTTAGGATTGTATGATATAGTTTTAGGTATGGATTGGTTAGCATCTTATCATGCTGTAATTGACTGTCGACTTAAGACAGTTAGTTGCATTGATGATTTTGGTGCGAAAGTGGAAATCGTAGGTATTCAAAGACCTATCTCTTTGCGGATGATATCTGCTATGGAATTAAAGAGATGTCTTCGTCAGGGATGTCAACTGTTTGCAACAATAGTTACTAATTTGGAAGAGGGTGAGAGTCGAGAGGTATCTCTAGATGATCATCCTATTCTTAGGGAATTTGCTGATGTGTTTCCCGATGAAATTCCAGGAATGCCACCAAAGAGGGATATTAACTTTAGAGTTGACCTAGTTCCTGGAGCTGAGCCTATATCTAGAGCTCCTTATAGAATGACGACTCAGGAGTTAGAGGAACTTTTAGAAAAGGGATTCATTCATCATAGTGTTTCCCCTTGGGGAGCACCTGTTATCTTCGTAAAGAAGAAGGATGGATCTCTTAGGTTGTGTATTGACTATCGTCAATTGAACAAGGTTACGATTAAGAATCGATATCCTTTGCCTAGAATTGATGATCTTTTTCATCAAATTAAGGGAGCTAATGTGTTCTCTAAAATTGATTTGAAATCCGGTTACCATCAATTACGTATAGCTAAAGCAGACATTCATAAAACTACTTTTCGAACTCGTTATGGGCACTACGAATTCACAGTGGTACCATTTGGGTTAATGAACGCACCATCTGTATTTATGAGTTTAATGAATAGTGTATTTCGTACATACCTTGATCGCTTTTTCCTAGTATTTCTTGATGACATTTTAGTCTATTCGAGGAACATGAAGGAACATGAAGAACACTTGAGACAGGTATTGCAATGTTTAAGAGAAAATCAATTGTATGCAAACCTGAAGAAGTGTGATTTCTTTCAAACTAAAATAAAATACCTTGGACATGTGATATCCGGTAAAGGTATTGCTGTGGATCCTTCAAAGATCCAAGCTATTGTGGATTGGCCCGCACCTACTAATGTAGGTGAAGTTCATAGTTTTATGGGTCTAGCTGGCTATTATAGGCGTTTTGTAGAGGGATTTTCTAGAATTGGTCATCCTATTTCTTCTCTTCAAAGGAAAGGGAAGAAGTTTGTTTGGACAGAACGGTGTCAGTTAGCTTTTAAAACTCTTAAAGAAAAGTTAACTAATGCGCCTATACTGATTGTTCCTGATCCTACTAAGGATTTCGTAGTATGTGCGGATGCATCCTTAGAGGGTTTGGGAGCAGTTTTGATGCAAGATGGGCGTGTGGTTGCTTATGAGTCTCGTAAACTCAAGGACCACAAATTAAATTATCCTACTCACGACCTAGAACTAGCTGCGGTAGTGCATGCATTAGTTCGTTGGAGGCATTTCTTGTTAGGTCATCGCTTCAAACTTCATACTGATCACCGTAGTTTGCAATATATCTTTACACAACCTAACTTGAATGCAAGGCAAAGACGGTGGATGGAGTTCCTGTGTGAGTACAATTTTGAAGTAAAATATGTTCAAGGCAAAGAGAATGTAGTGGCTGACGCTCTTAGCTGACGTTGACATGAGATCTCTGCTACTACTCTTGAAGTAGATTTGAGAGGTCAAATAGAAGCTGCACTTCCTACTGATAGATTATATCAGGAAGTAAAGTCAGAAATTGAATCTGGTAGACCTTTAGAAGGTCGATTTGCAAGTTATGTTTTAGAATCGGATGGTATATTATGACATTTAGGTCGCATCTATGTACCTCATGTAGAGAGTCTTCGTACATTAATCATGACTGAAGCTCATCGAGCTCCGTATTCAGCTCATCCAGGAGTTAAGAAAATGCATGCTAATCTTCGGCAATTGTATTTCTAGCCTGGTATGAAATGTGATATTGTTGACTACGTATCGAGATGTCTTGAATGCCAGCGAGTTAAAGCTGAACATCATCATCCTGCTAGATTATTGCAGCCACATCTCATTCCCGAATGGAAATGGGATATTATATCCATTGACTTTATTGTAGGGTTACCCACGTCATCACGTCGACATGATTCCATTATGGTAACTGTTGACCGTTTGACTAAAGTAGCTCACTTTTCACCTGTACGATCATCTTATAATGCTTCATCTGTAGCTAGGATTTTTATGGAGGACATTGTTAGATTGCATGGGATTCCTCATAGGATTATATCAGATAGAGATCCTGTTTTTACTTCTGCCCTATGGACTTCGTTACAGTGTGCTTTAGGTACCTAGTTGAACTTTAGCTCAGCGTATCATCCTCAAACTGATGGTCAAACTGAAAGAGTTAACCAAATATTAGAGGATATGCTTAGGATGTACGTAATGGACCAACAATCACGTTGGGAGGATTACTTGTACTTAGTAGAATTCGCTTACAATAATGGATATAAGAGTTCCATAGGTATGCCACCATTTCAGGCATTATACGGTCATCCTTGTCGAACTCCACTGAGTTGGGATCGACTAGAGGATAGAGTATTACTTGGACCTGAGATGCTTTGAGATATGGAGCAATAGGTTGACTATATTAGAGAGCATTTAATAGCAACTCAGGATAGGAAAAAGAAGTATGCTGATGCGCATAGGATCGATCGACAGTTCGTTGTTGGTGATAGAGTGCTTCTTCGAGTGCGACCACGAAAGAGTCCAATCCGTTATGGAAAAGGCTCTAAGCTTGCGCCTCGTTTCGTAGGACCATTCAAGATCTTAGAGAGAATTGGTCCCGTGGCGTATCAACTCGCCTTACCACCCAGTTTGTCTTGTATTCATGATGTTTTTCATGTATCAGTACTTAGACCATATCATCCCGACATATCTCATGTACTTGATTGGAATGCATTATAGGTAGAGGACGGACAGCTGGCTTTGGAGCCTGTGGCCATTCTTCAACACCGAACGCTCACTCTCAGGGGTCGAGACGTTGATCAGGTGAGGGTCCAATGGGATCCTAGCCATGAGGCTTCGGCTACCTGGGAGGATGCGACACGCATGAGGGAACTTTATCCCTATCTGTTCATAGGATTTCAGGAGCAAGCTTGATCCTAGGGGGGGAGGATGTAGTACCCCTCCGTTCATGCTTATGCTTTCTATTGCTATGCTTTCATACTGTTAGACCTATGATGTTTTGTTTAGATAATGTGATCGCTGGTTTTGAGCGATAGTGGATTATTCTGTGACATGATGATACTTTGTTTGATGATTATTGTTTTCAGACATGATATGATTTAGTGTAGATGTTATTTTCAGTTGTTTATTGCTATGTACATGCTTATGATGGACTAACAACATTTATTTCGTCAGTTTGCTGTGAAGTGTATTGGTGTGGAGAACATAATCGCATCACTCGCTTGCGAGTGCCTTGCGATATCTGTGATTTTCTCTGCATGGTGTGTCTGTTTAATGTTTTATATATATATATATATATATTTGTATGTATGTTATTTGCTTGGTTGCAGGATTTGCAGGTACATGACACTGACTCCACCTGTGTAATCAGGTCTGAGCGTGTCAAGACTCAACAGATACGTTGATCGGGAGATAGTAGTCTGGTTTACCCTAGTCTAGCCTTAACCCTAGTTTTAGTACATTGTCTGTTTTCAGTTTTGAGTCATAGGTTGTATTGTTATTTTTTGTTTGGATATATCGTTTGAAAAGTAAATTTGGTTAATTTTAATGTTAGATTATTGTGTATTAAATTATTGTTATTTAAATTAATTTTATATGTTAAAGAAATTACTTGCTTGGTTATTTAATTAATTAATTAGTTTATTTGGTTAAATGATTTGATTATAAAAGATCAAATTTATTTAAGTAAATAAATTAATTAGTTAAATTAAAATATTAAGTGAGTAACTAGTTATATTGAAAATTAAATAAATTATGAAATTGTAAATTTATATTAAAATACATGCATGAGATTTGTATTGTGGTTGTAAAATTTAAATTAAAATAAATTAATCAACTTGCATGCAAAATTGGAATTGGCAAATTGCCGAGAAGTGGAGAAGATATTTTGGTAACCACTTCTCGACAAGTGTGCCATTGCTTTAATGAGGTTGTTGAGAAATTTCATAGAGGATGTTCAATTTCCTCACGGGGAAATTATCAGAAGCTTTTGCAAAAAATAAAATTCTGTGTGTAAAATCCTTACTTCTTAGAAATTGTTATCTCTCTGGTTGTATATTTGTGGGAGATCCCTTGAGGATTCTCGGTGGTTGGAAAAGCTCTATCTTGAAAATTGGGGATTTCTTTAAAGAAGATTTTGGGATTCTGTGCTACAGGCAAGAGAAATTTTCCTACAGGAAGCTTTTATACTACAGGTATTTTTCTTGTTGTGTTTGTTCTTTCTTTAAAAAAAGAGAAAAGATATGCTTTGTATTTTCCTGTGTTTATCTTGAAAATTTGGTAAATTTTTATTCAATCCGTAGAATGGATATGTGAAGAATTTTAGTTGTGATAGTAAAGAATCTTTTTGTTATCTTATTTCAAAACTCTGTGAAATTGTGAAAACAAAGAATAATTTTGGATATGAAGCAAAAGTCTATGTGTGATTTCATTTGTGAACCCTGTAGAAGGTTATTTAAATTTCCTACTGTAAATTTTCCAGATGAACTGGAAAATTTGTGTATATATATGGATATTTACATTTTTAAATGAATGTTTAATATTCGCCGCCGTACGGACGAATTTACCAGTTTGAAGTCTTGGTTTTATTTTATTTTTAATTAAGGTTATTACTGTTAAAATTCACAGAGATTTAACTTTTAAATGTAAATGGATTTTCATTTTATTTTATGAAGACTGTATTTAAATTTTAAAAGAGGTTTTTATTATTTTTGAGGGGGGGCCGTGGGGGTTTTCCCCATAGTCGCCGCCCGTAAGGGAGGCGACAGTAGGAGGTGGCTGTGGCCACTCCCACAGCCGCCGCTTGTAAGGGAGGCGATAGTGGGAGGTGGCTGCGGCCTCTCCCACAGCCGTCGCCCCTAAGGGAGGCGACGGTGGGAGGAACTCCCACCACCTCCGCCCTTGCACAGAGCGGCTCGGCTTTGGCCGCCGCCTGCTAAACCCTTGTCGTGGCCGGGTAAAAATTTGTTACCTTTTTTTTAAATGAAAATTTCATACAAGTATTTAAATGATAAATTTTATAATTCGGATTTTATATTTATATATATATATATATATATATATCTATAAATATATATATATATGTATTTGTTGCAATTAAGTATGGTATTTTTATGGTAATATTTATATATTTACATATGATTATATGTTTATATATAGATATTTGTTAAGTTTGTGAAGTTATTAAATTAGAAAGATAATTTTGATATTTTATAATTTCATGAGAAAATTAAAATTGTGAAAGTATAGAAAATGATCATATGAAAATTTGTGAAAATTAGAAAAGTTCAAATTAAAAGAAAACTATTACATTTATCGTATTTAAATAGATTTTTTTATTAAAATGATTTATAAATATGATGTATTCAAACTTTTATATATGGATTTAGTATATCCAAATGATAGACAAGCATTTGCTTTAAACTGTTTTAATTTTTCTTGTATTGGGTATAACGGGAAAAGTCTATAATGAATAAGTCTTCCAGACCAACGGTTTAATGGGATTAGTTATTGATAAGTTAAATATTTTGTGTTAACTAAGGTTGTGTACATGGTTTCATTTGGTGGTTTGACACCTGTGTTATGAACATTGATTGTTGTTCGTTTTACCATGATTGAACTTTTATATTAATTTGGGTTGTTTGTACACTTCATAAACCTTAGTCAGAAAACTTAGATTCCCATGTTATGTTTAGGGGAGTGGCTATTTGTAAGGGCCGACACACAAAGTGGTGTCAAGGTAACTTACAAATAGTTAACTAAGTCAGTGACAACTAAATGACATAGTAGTTAGAATAAAACATTTAACAAGATGCTTATACCTTTCTTATGACTCTTGAGCTACTTCAGTCATGAGTATAAGTTGAGAAGGCATAGAATGGAAAATCGGTGTCTCGTTTCCTTAAAAGACATTCGATTCCACAACAATATGCAATAGGGGCCGGGTTTCGTAAGAGGTTACCAGGGTAACCTAAGGATTAGGGGCCGGAACCTAGGAAGAAACACCAGGGTAACCTTTGCATCGTTGTGATGACACTCCACCTAGAATAACAGTCAACCTTGTATTTGTATTACAATCAATTGTCAAAATCTGGAAGCAATGTAACCAATAGTCTATTTTGTACTAGTGTCTAGGGTTAGTAGATTAGGTCTAGGTAACCTTATTACTATCTCCTAGCATAGGGGGTGGACCTACGGGTACCACATGGTTGGGTGGAACGTGCACCTTACTCCGTTGGGTCCCCATTATGATCATGACATCGAGAGCTTCATGGATGGAGAGCTCGCACTTGGATCTTTTCCGTACTTTCATCATTGTATAATGTAAATCTTGTATTGTAAAAACATCCCTCAATGTTGTGAGGTGATCATTTGTAAAATGTAACTATTGTTTGAACTACCTCATCAGATGGATGAGTATTGTAATATCATATCAAATGCAATGTATGGAAAAACATGTTTGTACTTTATTATGTTAACATGAATGGAAATTTATTATTATGCAATGTTTATCTTTATGTTGTTAATATATGTGCAACGCGAAATACTTCAGTCACTTATGGAAAACTTAAAGTAGTGTAACGTCGCTTAACTTAAGAATGTATGCAATTAATTAACTTAATTTTAATACTTAAAAAAAAATTATTACACCTTTATAACACATTTGCAACATTCTTAGGTTATTAAGATGGGGCATTACACTCTCTAGTATTCTAGTTTGCATTCCTATGTAGTTGACAGTTACTGTTTTTTATTTTGGGAAATTGCTTATGGTTGTTGAGGCTTGCATGTTCAGAATATTATGTTCTTTAGTGCTCATACGACGTAATGACATTATCTTGTTGGTGTTTTCATGGGCAGGAACAATCCTCCATGATCAGTTCCACCTTCTCATCTCATACCATTCAAAATCTTCAGATTTAATCTCAACCTCTGTTGTGTTACCCCTATGCAAATGTGCTATTGGAAATCTATATATATAGCCTTCTAAAGCATCAAAATCATCCAATAATCATCATCCTTTATGCAAGCTTACTCTGCAGGAATTAGTACTCAAGCAACCAAGCAATCATAATCATTTAGCGTTAGCATTTTAGTATCATGGCATCATGGCATAAGTAGATTTCATATCACGACATCATGATAGTTTCTTTTTATTGTAGCTTTCATCCATCAGAATTCATTTACAATAGCATCATATCATCTAGAATTCATTAGCAATCATAACATCATTGCATTTAGCATCCATTCCATTCTCTAGATAGGAATTTTAAATAGTTACGATGCTTACAAATATGAGAGCTTCTGTAATTTGATAAATCTTTGGAGATAGGAGACAATGAGACACTTTCAGGATTTTCTGTGTTTTAAATTAGTTTAATTCATGTTTAATATTGATACAATCTTTCATTAAGAGGTGTATTTAATTGTATTTAGTTTACTTTTTCCACACTTACACTTTGGCGCCCACTGTGGGGCCGTACCCCATGTTTTTAACAAGATTTTTTAGAAATTTTTCGTACAAGCATCTGGCATGATCCGTTTTAGCTCATTTAGAAGATTCTATAGCGCTTTTGAGGACTATTCTAGTGCTTCTGACAAAAATTATAGCGCTTCTGAGGACTATTCTAGCGCTTCTGGAGAAAAGTATAGCGCTTTGCATCATTGTTTTAGCGCTTCAATTCACAATCCAGTACGAACCGACAGTAATATTAAGTATCTATTTTAGCGCTTCTATCTATTCCTATAGCACTTTTATCCCTTCCTATAGCGCTTATGTCTATTTCTGCAGCACTTTTGTCCCTTCCTATAGCGCTTCTGTCAATTTCTATAGCGCTTTTGATCACTGTCATAACACTTCTGTGTAACTCATTTTCTGGATCCGACGCGTCCGTGGCCAATAAATTTCATTTCTTCAGTTGGATTAAAAAGAATCAATCTAGGATAGACATTTCTTTAGTTGGTTTAAAATGGATCAATCCTAGGATATTCACATTTTCAGATTGGACTAAAATTTATCAATCTAGGGTAGTCACCAAACTTTGCAAAATTTGGATTTAAAAATGAACACCATGTCTTTTTGTGAAGCAACATCTTCACTATGAAGCAACATCTTCACATAGATTAGAAATTTTTTCGTTTGGGCTCTAAAATTTGAACAAGTGGTTTCTATGTTTGAATGGTTGATAGGCATATGGGCATGTGCAGGATCATGGTATGCCAAACAGGCCCTTAAGTGGCAAAAAATTCAGAAAAATCAGTGTTAGGCAACTTGATGTAAATATTTGAATAAGTTATCTATATTATTTCAAAAATATGTAAGAATAGAATTTGTAGAAAATTGAATGTAGTTTCTAAAATACTAGGTTTATTTAAAAATAAATAAAATCTATTTGAATTTGAAATTTCAATCCTTAAATTTATGCATTCTTCAAGATTTTATTACATCCATATTTTTGTAATTTTTTCCAAGAAATAATTAATTATGCAACTTTTAGAAAATAAAAACTGCCATAGTGAAATTTAATTTTTTTTTTAATCCTATAGTATGTAAAGCATAGAATGTGAAGCATGTTTTGATTCAAAATATGATACCCTTGATTATAGATGTTTTTCAATCAGCCTAACGACTTTAGTTGTAATTCTAATAGAAAATGAATAATAATTATTTATTAAATTCAAATTAAATCATAATTTATATTTTTGGAAAGCTGAGAATCTCCTCTAAAAACCCTTTTTGTTTCATTAATTTTGGGTGAAAAAAAAGTCATCAGCCACATACCCTACAAATATTGCCACTTTTTGGCATCCCATGATCCTGCACATACCCATATGCTCTCCCCTTAACTGGGTGATCCAAAAAGCCAGAATCATCCTTTTTATGCATTCTTCAAGTTTTATTACATCCTTTAGAAGCCCTGCCATAGTGGGAAAAAGTACTCACCCTACGGGAACGACCTAAGTGGGTTCAAACCAAAGCTAGGTTTTTCCACCCCACTATAAAATTTAAAGCAAATCTGGTGAAACCCACTTTTTCCAAAAGTGTGCAAGGTAACCATCCCTAAAACCTTTGTTCTAAAGGTTGGGAGGTCTCCTGAGGGAGTCTATTACTGCTGCTCTAAACGGAAACCCTTTTTAAGAACCTAGTGTAGTATCCAGCTGAGTCAGTAAGTAGACATTGTAATACTCACAGTGCAAGGGGAGGGAAGAATCTTCCCCCAAGACACTCACCATATAATTGCCAATAACCGTTTGCTCAGGGGATCCGGTATCCACTTCCGTCACTCTAAGTACACGCTTGGAAAAGACAAAAACACGGGCACCCTCTAGGGGTTGACATGGCTGTGTGAGTCGACACAATTTTAAGTTGTGGGTTGTTGAGTATAACGATGACCTCTTGACTATTAAGAGTGAGTCTGTCTGAAGTGTCTTCTTGTTATCAAACCAGTGAAAATAGGACCATGTGTGGTTCTTTTGAACATACACTATCTGTTTAGATTACAACTCTTAAAAAACAACTGTCTTCATTTGAGTGCTATGTATTCCAAAATCATTAAAATTTAGATAAAATATCATCCTGAAAAATACAAAATCATGCATGATTAGAGATTGGAAAACCACTAAGTTTTTCAAAAAATCTTTGGCCAAGAGAATTAAAAAAACCAAAAAAACACTTAGTTACAAACATCTTTTGCAAAGACGACATTTCTTGTATCAGAATAGGAAGACTTTGCTTCATCATAGAACATTCCTCCATAGGTTCCATAATTTCGATAGGGGTTACACTAATGATTATGCTGCAGAACCTTTGACTTCACAAGCATATATTCAAAGAAATGATCTTTCACAGGAATTCAACCATAGTCATCGTATTCAACAATCCTCCATTCCACAACCTGCCATAGAATACTCCACTAGACCAGATTAGTTCTTATAGTAGACAAAACTTTAGAAACCTTAGAGTTACCACCTTATGACCATTTGGCGACCTACAACTCCCGTTCAACAAGTAGGGCTAACCACACCAATATTTCAACCTAGCAATGTACACATTGAAGGCACTCAAACTGACATCATCAATAGTTTGAGAACATTTATTTTTGAAAAGAATGAAACACTCCATCAATTCCTTACGGCATCCATAATCTTGGACGAAGAAGAAGAGAAAGCAGACATAGCAGCTCAGAGACCCATATTGCCACATCCTGCTTGGCATTAAATAGAAACTATAGCGCTTCAACCCTCTATTTTAGCACTTCAGCCATCTGTTTTGGTGCTCCTGAACAATCTCATAGCGCTTCTGTCACAACAAACCAAACTGCCAAGAAATTCCAGTATCCAACATTCTAGCACTTCTTATCCATGTTTTAGCACTTCCATAGAAAAACATAGCGCTTCTAAACTCTATTTTAGTGCTTTTGCCCTCTATTTTAGTGCTTTTGCTCTCTATTTTAGCAATTTTGATCTATGTTTTAGCGCTCTTGTGCTTTGTTTTAGCGCTTATAATCTTTGTTTTAGCGATTTTGTGCTTTGTTTTAGTGCTTATAAGCTATGTTTTAGCGCTAATGCCCTCTGTATTAGCGCATCCATAGAAGGAGAAAAATAGAACAACCGTCAGATAGACCAACAATAGAAACATAATATTTTACCAGTCAAAAATATTTTACAGACCAGACAGTGTCCTAACATCGTAAAACAAAGTAGGTTCTTATAAGTTAAAATTGTTTCACACAAAAAAATAGATCTTGCAAAATACAAAGTGTCCAAATTATCAAAACAAATCTTGGATTAGTGAGCCAAGTTTCCTCATCAAGATTTTTGACATCCTACCATCACAAGACAAAAAGACTCAGTAATCAAGAATTTTAAGTTAGCCTCATCAATAGAATACATCATTCTATTTTGGCATCTTTAAAAAAATCAAATTGACACTAACACCACATAGAAGATCTAAGTTTAGCGAGGGAAAAAAACAAAAAACTTGTATGCCAATCTTAACAAGGTTGCAAAGGAAAAAACTCAAAGAAAAAGAAACTGAAAATCTAAACATGACTGAAGAGAACCATTTTTTTCGATACCAACAAGATGAGAACAACAAAATAACACAAGAGGATATACAACACGCACAACAAGACCCAAATTTTCATAAATTTATGGGAAATGTCTTAGAACAAGACATGGAGAAATACCTCTTAATGTTAGCAGAGTTAGGTGCCAAAATTTTGAAAGATTTTGACATCAATCGGTTGAAGAAAACACTTAGAACTAATGAGACGGAACCAAACCACACCTAGGATACAAATCAAGTAGTAGCTTTAACAACTCAAATGCAAATTCTACAGTAACAGGTTCAAAACATACAAACAGGAACCATAAAAAAATATTTATTAAAGGACATTTGTCCTTACCCTTTTCATCCATGCATGGATATGATACCCTTCCCAAGACATTGTGAATTTCCTAAGTACAACAAATACAATGGAAAATCAGGCCCAATTGACCATGTACAAGAATTTAGAACAATGAGCCTCGAATTTGTGCAAGAAGATACATACCTCATGAGGTTATTTCCTAGGAGTTTGGGAGCCCATTGCATGGAATGGTTCTCAAAATTACAACCAAGGATCAGATCCTTTGAAGAATTGGTTAACAAATTCATCTCTCAATTCTCTTTCAACATAACACATGACATAACCATAAAGGATCTCTATAATCTAAAAGAGAAAAATGGTGAGACATTTTTATCATTCTTACAATGATGGAGAAAGTTGTTCGCTAGGTATCCTTGATCTATACCTGAAGAGGAGAAGATTGAATTATTTATAGACAACTTAAATGATCAAATGAGTTATCGACTTGAATTACAATGTCCATCAACATTCAAAAAAGTAATTGAGAATGGGCTCAAAATCAAAGAAGCCCTAGTCAAACAAGGAGTGATCAAGCACTATAGTGAAACATCCAACAATGCAAATCACTATGGAAACAACGACAAGCCAAAATTTTGGCAGAAAAATAGAAATACTGGAAATAATGAACCTACAACTGACAATGTAAAACTAGTATTCAATTTGACAGCGTCAACTGCCAAAGCAAACCAAAATGAAAACCAACACAATAGTTAGGGCACTATCCAAAACAACAACACCAACAATGGAGAATCACGATCGTCATACCAAAGGCAATCAAATCGACAGAAATTCACCCCATTAGGACAAATGTTAGAATTAGCAATGAAAGAACTCATTGCGAACAAAATTATTACTTTACCAGAAGCTTGAAACTGGGAGCCAAAGGTAAAACCATCATGTTGGAATGATGCAAATTATTGTAATTTCCATAAGAATAGAGGACATAAGACAAATGGCTATATGCAACTAAAACACCTAATACAAGACTTGATTGAAGCCAAGAAGGTGTTTGTTGAAGGGCCTCAGACAAACAATGATCATAGTGCATTTATCAATCCATTACCCAACTATGAAAAAGGAGAGTCTTCTTCTTCTAGTGGTAAGGGAAAAAATATAAACTATGTCTATGACACCACCATTTTTTTCCTTTCTGAGGTAGAGAAAAATGACATTGACACCCAAAAGGATAACACAAACAACAATAACATTGAATCCCTGAATATGAGGACAAGTGTAGGAACATTTGATAATCAAATCAATGTTTTAAAAATAAGAGAAACACAATATCATCCATAAGTCAATGTAACGACAAGGGGACAATCCAAGGTAATACTGAAAGGAATTTCCTCCAAAACCAACGCTCCCCCATCACATCAATACAATATCATTGACTAATTACAAAAGATACCCATACAAATATCCATTTTAGAACTTCTCAAAATTTCACCATCACACAAGGAATTTTTAGAACAATCTCTTGTTGCTACAACAGTCCCTAATAATTTGGATGTTTGTCAATTCCAAGCCATGGTGGGACATCTCACCACACCTCATTGTCTATCATTCTCTTAACAAGATGATGTATCTGTAACTTACCCACACAATGCAGCCTTGCATATCGAAGTTCTCATCCATAAACACCATGTTAAGTGTGTTCTGATAGATGGAGGAGCTGGTCTAAATATTTGTACCTTGAAACTAATTCATGCACTAGGCTATTCTGACAATGCCATTGACACCAAGAGAAAAATAATGATAAAGGCATATGATGAAGAGGAAAGGTCTTCTAGAAGACTTATCATACTTCCAATCTAGGTAGGGCTGATTGTCAAAAACATTGTTTGTCAAGTGTTAGACAGAGATCTAACATACAACATACTATTGGGTCGTCCATGGATCCATGACATTCAAGCGGTACCTTCAACATACCATCAATATCTAAAATTTTCAGTAAATGGACAGGAAGTCACCATATCAGCTGACAACAACAATCCATAGATTTGTAGCATGTTGAAGGCAACTCAAGACACTTTGATACCTCATAACAGAGAAGTCAATACTTCTAATTCATCTACTATGGATAGCCAACCCAATTTTATATGTAAATGGGTTGAGGAAAAGAATCTAGAGAAAGAAATAACTGTCATGGACACATCAAAAGCTAAAAGTCCTATAAATGAATTATCAAAACAACTTTCAGAAAAGGTTCAGATAAAGGAAGAGGGTGTAGGAGAATATTCTCTTGAGCAATCTTTGTGCCTATCACAGTTACTAACATCACCAAAAATATATGGACAACCCATATTAAAATCTCCAAGATCATAACAACCCATCACAACTCTCAATGAAAGGTTCATAAAAGTAGGTACACTCGAAGAGGAGTCAAAAGACAAAGCCATTCTCAGTTGGCTATACAAAGACGAGGAAGCATCAACATCAACAAATGTCAACATCAAAACATATCAGTATGGAAAAGGGAATGCCATTTTAGAGAAAATGGGTTACAAAGGTCAAGGACCAATTGGCAAGAGAAAGGATGGTATTATTGAACCCATTCAACCTCTCAAGATTGTGTGGATGACATCTTAGCAAAATCACACACTAGGGAAGGACATCTAGAAATACTTGATAAGATCTTCACTAGAATGGAAAAATTCAATGTAAGATTGAACCCAAAGAAGTGTATCTTTGGGGTGACTTCAGCAAAACTTCTTGGTTACATAGTTTTAGAAAAAGTTATTGAAGTGGATCCATCTAAGGTTAAGGAAATCATGGAGATGCCACCACCTAAAAATATTAGTCAATTATGGTCCCTACAAGGCAGGTTACAATCCATCAGAAGATTTATCTCCCAGCTAGCAGATAAGAGTCATCCATTTAATCATCTACTTCATAAAAAATTTCATTCAAATGGGATCATAACTGTGAAACAACTTTTGATCAGATAAAGCAATATTTGGTGACACCTCCAATACTCATGCCACCCATAGCAAAATACCACTATTATTGTATATTGCAACAACTAAAATATCTTTAGGAGCTCTATTAGCACAAGAGGATTCTGAAGGAAAAGAACAAGAAGTTTACTACATCAATAGGACTCTCAATGGATATGAAATAAACTATACATTCATAGAAAAGGCTTGTCTAGCAGTGGTATTTGCAACTCAACAATTGCGACACTACATGTTGACTCATACAGTCAAGATCATAGAAAAAATAGACCCATTAAAATACTTACTCAGTAAAGCTGCACTAACAGGAAGACTTGCAAAATGGGTCATGATATTGAGTGAGTTTGATATCCAATATGTTGATAGAAGAGCCATCAAAGGATAGGTAATAGCAGATCAACTAGCTGAAGCTCCATTACAGGATCATCATCCAATGCACATTGAATTTCCAGACACTAACATCATGAATATTACAACTCAACAATGGAGATTGTACTTTGACAGATCATATACACAGAGAGGAGCAGGGGTAGGAATTCTATTTGTCACACCTCAAGGACACACTATTCCTAGATCTTATAGGTTAATGTTTCCATGCACAAACAATATAGCTGAATATGAAGCATTGATTATTAGCATCAAAATAGCTATTGAATGGAAAAACACAGAAATACAAGTGTATGGGGACTCACAGCTTGTCATTTATCAAATAAATAATGAGTATCAAACAAAGGATGAGAAGCCCATGCCTTATAAGAAAATGATAGATGATCTATAGAAATACTTCATGGATATCAAGTTCAAGCAAATACCATGGGTAGAAAACAAAGCTACTGATACCATGGCAACAATTGCATCCCTTTTGCAATTATCAGAAAAGAAAGGTCGATATGAGTTTATGGTTGAACAAGTATCTAGTCTTGCATACGATAACCCTGATTCATAGACCATATGCCACATACCCAACATTCAACCCTCACAATATGGAGAGATCTATACTTACCTCAAAGACAACATTCTTCCTCTTGACCTCTCTAGAAACCAAAAATGTAACTTTATCCGTCAATCAGCATGACATACATTAATCGCTAACATCCTTTACCGTTGAGGTTTAGATGGTACTCTTCTGCGATGTCTGGAGCATCACAAATCATAAACATCCTTACAAGAGGTCCATGAAGGTATTTGTGGGACTCATTCAAGTGGGCTAACCCTAGCTAAGAAACTCCTTCGTTTAGGGTATTACTGGACGAATAGGGAGAAGGAAGCATATCAATATGTTAAAAGATGTCAAAAATGTTAGATTCATGGTAATCTAATTCATGCGCCGACACAAGAATTACAACCATTTACATCCACATGGCCCTTTTGTCAATAGGGACTGGACCTAGTGGAGAAAATACACCCTTCTTTGTCAAATGGCCACAAGTTCATCATCACAGCAACAGAGTATTTTACAAAATGGATAGAAGTGGTTCCTTTGACAACTGTCACTGGAAAACAAATTTCATCTTTCATACTCAATTATCTCATCTGTCGATATGGGGTACCTTAATCCATTATTTCAGACAATAGAAGGCCTTTTAAAAATTAGGACGTCTAGGAATTATGTGAACAATTCCATATTCAACATCATTTTTCAACACCATACTATCCATAGGGAAACGGACAAGCAAAAGCCTCAAACAAGACAATCCTCAAAATACTAAAGAAGACGGTAGATGATGGTGGACGTGATTGGCATGTTCAGTTAAATCCTGCATTATGGGCCTACAGAACCAACATCAGAACACCAACAAGAGCTACACCATACACCTTGGTGTATGGATTAGAGGCCATTCTACCAATTGAGATAGAAATACCATCACTCTGTGTCTCACAAAAAGGTCTCATAGCAGATGAAGATTACAGAGTTTCAAGGCTATAGGAGCTGGAATTACTAGATGAATGTTGTCAACAAGCAGTAAATCATTTGAAAGCCTACCAACAAAAAATGTCAAGGAGTTACAATCATAGGGTAAAACCTATAATTTTTCAAGTTGGTGACTTGGTCCTAAAGGAAAACCCTAAAAATCAGCAAGATAGAGAAAAGAAAGGGAAATTTGAACCTAACTAGTTAGGTCCCTTTGTTATCATATCAGTGTATGGATCAGGAGCATATCAATTGTCTACACCCGAAGGGGATCTGTTTGATGAACCTATCAATAGTATCCATCTTAGAAAATTCTATACCTAAATCACTCAGTGCATGAATTAGTTTTTGGAAATGGTTACCTTGATGAAAACCTAGCAAATAGGCATCCTGATGACAGAAAAATATAAAAAAATAATCAAAAACTAAAAAGGTGCAATAAAAACATATAGTGAAACCCTGGAAACAGGCGCTATTTGTGATTTAAAACCAGCTCTCCCATCTATCTGGACACATGTCATGGTCATTTGATTCCTCCATCATTTTTTTTTCTACATCCATTATCATTTCCTATCACATGGTCATATCTCACCCTGGCTTGGGGGAAACATCTGAAAATCATTGGGGGAAACATAAATTTTGAGCTTCACAAAATGGACAAAAACAATAGAAAGAGTGATCAAAACACAACCCAACATGGAATATCAATCATCATCGAAAACGCTTCAAACATCCAGTTTACAACAGAAAATCCAAAAAAAGGTATAAAAGTCAGTCACAAAAAGTCAAAAACATGTGTTTGTGTCAGTCGAACTACGTGGTCTCTGCGTCTATAACGTAGGAAAGGCTAATATTTGATCAACCCCTGAGGCCCCTAGGATAGGTCTTTAGGTTAGTTTGATCCAAAATCTCAAAAAACACAAAAACATCACAAAATCAGGATGGATGATCTAATATGAATAAATGATTGAATACTATAAGCAAATGGAAGATATGTTGTACTTTTGATCAATGTTATCATTTCTTTGGAGCAACTCAATGATGTATTGAACTAGAGAAGCTAGGAAGAAGAAATGGTATTTTTCTTTGTCTACTGTCTGTGAATTAATCATAATTACTGTGTGAATCGTCGTGAGAAATGCTCTACAAAAGTATCATGGATGAAATTCCACTTCATATAGGAAAGTGGTTTATTCTTGTTTGTTTTACGCAAGAAATGCTTAGGTCATCTTGGTTTAATTATACCTCGATGCTTGTGTTAGCTTGCAATATCAAAAATCATGAAAGTAGTACTCAGGTCATCATCGGTTTATATTATACCAGTGATGCTTGTACTCACTTTCAAAATTTTAAAGCTTAATGATGATACAAAAGCACAAAAGTATTATTAAAATGCCTATACCAACATATAGATTTGCATAATAAAAGTAGACTACATCCATAATAGTGACATATCTACAGAGTATTTGTTACAAAATAAATTGGTGAATCATTACTTAAATAAATTATATTTTTTGTACAAGACTGAGTATACTTGACAATTACAAAAAACATCATAATCATATAGGTTGCATCATCATAATCATTTGCATATATTCAAAACAATTGAATCTTCATTTCATCATTCAATCATTTTTCAACATATATATATCTATATCATTCAATTATCCTTAGCATACATCATCATCATAACTCATTGCATTCATCCATTTGTTGTATCACATATTCACATATAATCCATCCATTTGATAATAAATTCCATCAATTTATCACATCATCTATCATTCCACATTTTCATCCATATATTTACATTTACATCACATATAGTATAATCATAAATCCATATACATCATATATCCATATACGAGGCATCCATACATTACCATTAGTTACATCATTGATAGAACATCATATCAAAGCATAGCATCATAACAATAAAACCATCACATAGCATCTAGAACATCAAAACAAAATGCATCCATCAACAAATCAAATAGAACATATCAGGGACCATAGAATATACTGCATCTCATATATATCAAACTCTCAATGTCAAGTATACAATGATGTCTAAAAATGAAGAAAGATAAAACATCAATAATGGTTGTGCATCAAAATAATCAAAGTACATGGACACAATCACGTGCTACTAGCTCTGGATGGTGTAGGCATAGCAAGATCAAGACCCTTCCCACCAGAGGAACTGGGATCCCTAGGATCTCTAGGTAATGACTGAGTAACACCTGCACTAACAGTCCTGAATCATGATCTACCTGAATGAGACCTCACATAGCTCACTCTTTGCTTAGATGGAACTGCATCATAATACCTCCCTCTATAAAACTCAATCTCCTCACTAATGCGAGCAACCTCTCGCATGTAATCTGCCAAGGAGGTACCATCTGCTAGTCTTTGCAATCTATTGGCCAAAGTCTGAGCACCCTCTACTGCAAACCTAGCCGCATCTCTCTCAGCAGTCAATGAAGTAACATGTGCCTGAGCTGTCTCGGCTATCTGTCTCGCCGCATCTCTCTCAACTGTCAATGCTGCAATATGTGACTGAGTTGTAACTAACTAAGCATGCACACTCGAAAGAGTCTTTATATGTAACTCAGCCTATGACTACATCCGAGCCTGTGTCTGCTCTAATAAACCTTGATTCTGAAGAAGCTGCTCCTAACAGTCTCTAACTGCACCTAAAGATCTGCTAGCCACAACAGCACTGAAACATCTCCCACAACTTGCCTCTTATGAAGCATGGTCTCACCAGACAAATCTAAGGCAGGGCCCGATCCAATTGCAGCCTCTCCACTATCGAATCCCTCATCTTCGCTACTCTCCTCTCCACTACTCTTGCCACCAACATCCTCATCACCACCAACATCCACATCCTTCGCCTCAACTCCTCCAACATCCTCTCTCCTCCGTCTCTGACCACGAGCAATGGGAACATCCTCCTCTACACATAATGGAGCAGGCTCATCTAGAATAGTAAGGCGTGGAAATGGATGTAATGCACAATACTCAACATAATCTATTGTAAGAGGAGCCTTGACAATATCTAGCCGAATGTCCCATACAAATGGTTGTAATGCCTGAAACTCCTGAACTATCGTGGCATATGACAAACAAGGCCCCCAATCTACTGTATCTGACTACCGACGAGCGTAGTGAGTGACACCCTAGGGCATACCCTGTACCATCCCATACTGTCTGTAGACATGTCTGATCAAGAATCTCTCTAAAACCCGGCACCCACGACCAATCAGAATCATCAAATGACAAAGAAATGGTAGTTGGACATCATCATCATCCCAAGCATCACAATCTGGGTATGGACGCCATGTCACAGACTCTATGTCGTCAATAACTCTCCTCCAAAAATCTAACTTACCCAGTTTAAACTGGGTAAACCTGCCAGCATATCTGAATACATAAGGTCTCCTGGGTGGCCTCTGTCCAACTGGAACTGGATGTGTGATAGCTATGTACTCCCATGCCCATACCTGAAGCAAAGTAGCACTTGTCGATAAACTCTGACCACTGAGATACATAACTGAATGTAAATCATGATATAACTGGGAAAGTAAGCACATGCCCCAAGAAAATTGGGTACCATGAACAACCATGCTCTCCAGAACTCGGCCCCAACCAACTGAGAATCCCTTAGACCCAGTATGATCAGGATTAAGGAACCTACCAATAAAACCAGCAAGTACTGTCGGAAAAGTGGCATATGCATCAACCATCTCACGCCATGGAATCCACTCTCCTGCAATATGATAATCCTAAAACACTCTACGAAGAGCATTGGTCCCACCTTGCTCTCTCAAATCATATACGACAACATCTCCAACAATCGGAAGTTGTAGGATCTGCCACACATCCTCAGGGGTGATTGTAATCTCACCAATGGGAAGGTGGAAGGTGTTGTGCTCACTATGCCACCTCTCAACTAAAGTTGTCAACAAACCTTGATTAATCCTAATATGGGGCATGTACAGAAGAGGAGACAATCTACAACGTGTAATGATAGTCGTCTCAGGCTGTGCCAACCTAGGAATAAGATCAAAAGTCCAAGGGAAACGCTCTTGAATCTGGAGGTTCCCCAATCGCTCCTATTACCACAAATCAAAGTCAATATATTTATGTCAATCATCAAAAGATATAAAAAAATCATATCAAATCAAGTCAGCTTTTGGTGAGAATTCTAATCAACCTCACCTATCACGAGGTTATCATCAATGCATCAAATCAACCTCACCTATCATGAGGTTATCATCAATGCATCAAATCAACCTCACCTATCATGAGGTTATCATCAATGCATCAAATCAACCTCACCTATCATGAGGTCATTATCAACACAACAAATCAAACTCACTTATCATGAGGTACGTCAAATCTAATTATTCCTCACCTATAATGAGGATAATTCTCATCAGAACAAACATCAGACCTCACCTATCATGAGATTGACAAATCATGTATTTGATCAGACAAATCATTCATATCAAACCAACAGCTGACACGATCAAAAATCAAGAAAATCAATAACAAATTAATGAAAATCACAGACACTTTGATATAAATGCGCTTAAAAGAACATTACAAGTGTTAAAACAAATAAATGCACCATGCCATCAGATAAAGATGCTATTACATTTATACAAAGCGCCAAATTATCAAAAGCACCATTTTATTGGGTAAAAGCGCTACAAAATCCATTCGAAGTGCTAAATCTTAAAAAGCACTAAAATAGAGTGAAAAAGCGCTACAAAATCCATTCGAAGCGCTAAATCTTAAAAAGCGCTAAAACATACCAAAAAAGTGCTACACAATCCATTCAAAGCGCTAAACCTTGAAAAGTGCTAAAACAGAGCGTAAAAGCGCTACATCGGTTAACCTAACCACTAAAATTGGAGAAGCGCTACCAAACACTAGGGACGCACTAAAATAGAATTTTGAAGTGCTAAAAGATAGACGCGCTACAACAGACCCTAGAAGCGCTACAACGGATCTTAGACGTGCTACAATGGAATAAAAAGAAGCGCTAAAACAAATTTTTTACGAAAAATACGAAAATACAATAAAAATTGAAAAATGCACGAAAACCAAGAAAAAAATTATGGACATACCAAAGGTCCAAATGCAGTCGGCCGCTGATGTTGTCAAACACGCTCGAAACAGTGGGTGTGATAGGGAATTGGCATTTTGCTCCACATAGCACAAAATCTCTCTCTCAAACTTTCAAAGGTCACAATCTACAAATGATTTTGAAAAAGACCTTTTTAGCCTTTTATAGGTTATTTCAAAAAGGGATTTTTATGAGATTAATTTAATTTTTTAAAAAGGAGGGATTAATTGAAACTCATCCAGGACCACTTTCTACATCAATTATTGGGAGATAAATTATTTCATCATCAAATCTTCATCGAATATACATCAAATCATCGAAAAATCATTAAAAACTTGAAATATTCTGAAAAATTCCAAAAAATAAAAAAAATCAAAAAATCATTAATTTATCTCTCGAGGGGGCATATATCCATCAATCACCTGAAAACATGTATGGGGCATTCTAAAAAAAATAAAAAATTGTCGATTCTGGCAGCAGTAGCACAAAATTTTCTTTGAAGCAATGTGTAAACACATCACTTCAAAAAGGGGAAAAATGTAGACACCTAAAAATGGTCTAGAGAATCTAATTAATTAAATATGACTTATTTGATTAATTAATCTTAAATTCATCTACTTAGTAAATAAATAGAAATATTTATTTATATTAAGTTCACTATTAGTTCTTCTATCTTATCATATTTCCCTCTTAATTAAATAAACAAAATTAAATACTTTGTTTTATTTAATTATTATCATTATTATTTCTTCTATACTTTATCCATTAATTCTATCTTAAATTAAATACACAACTTCAATACTTTGTGTTATTTAATTATCTTATCACATTTCTTCTTAATTAAATAAAGATATCCTAAAATCTTTAATTTAATTATCATATTCTTTCTATTTTAATTTAATAAACAACTTCTATAGTTTGTTTTATTAAATTATTTATCTTTCTTTTTGCTAATTTAAATAAACCAAAAATATTTAAATAATGCATAAATCAAATCCCTCTAATCACTCACCAATAAAATTAGATTATTCAAATCTAATTAATTTAACCGGCATTCACGAGAAGAGCCTCGGGGACAAACCTATAGGCAATCCTCTCAATCTTCTGCCTCAAATCTTTCCTCTCATCTTGCCTGGTGTTTTCATGGGCAGGAACAATCCTCCATGATCAGCTCCACCTTCTCATCTCATACCATTCAAAATCTTCAGATTTAATCTCAGCCTCTGTTGTGTTACCCTTGTACAAATGTGCTATCGGAAATTTATATATACAGCCTTCTGAAGCATCAAAATCATCTGAGAATCATCATCCTTTATGAAAAATTACTCTGCAGGAATTAGTACTCAAGCAACCAAGCAATCATAATCATTTAGCGTTAGCATTTTAGTATCATAGCATCATGGCATCAGTAGATTTCATATCACAACAACATCATAGTTTCTTTTTACTGTAGCTTTCATCCATCAGACTTCATTTACAGTAGCATCATATCATCTAGAATTCATTAGCAATCATAACATCATTGCATTTAGCATCCATTCCATTCTCTAGATAGGCATTTTAAACAGTTATGGTGCTTACAAATCTGAGAGCTTCTCTAATTTGATGAATCTTTGGAGATAGGAGACAATGAGATGCTTTCAGGCTTTTATGTGTTTTAAATTAGTTTAATTCATGTTTAATCTTGATACAATGTTTCATTAAGAGGTGTATTTAATTGTATTTAGTTTACTTTTTCCATACTTACAGAAACTACTTTATATTGCGAGTTAATCCTCACTGTGGTTTTTCCCTACTTGGGTTTTCCACGTAAAAATATGGTGTTTATTGTGTTAATTCACTTTCTGTTATTTGTGTTTCATGCTTATACTTAATAACAAAATAGTGTGGTTGTGGAATTGACAAGTGTTGAAGTTTTAAATTTTAATTTTTGACAACTGATTCACCCCCCCTCTCAATTGTCCTACGCCTTTCTAACAAAACAAAACAAATAATTGTAGTTTGCTTTAGTAACCTTTAGACTGCGAGCTATGATAACAGGGGATTTTGGAAGTGGTAGCTTTGATCAAGTCTAGAAATTAAACCATAATAGGAAATTTACCTTATAAAATTTAACAAGAATTAATAAGTAAACCCCAAGCTATAAATGTTAACTATTAGCATGACCTCCAAGAAAGATTTATCATATCGTTTAAGACTTGATAGCATCCGGTTAATTCATATGATATCAATGATAATGGTGGAGTTGAGAATTTTTTTTTCATTTACTCTTAATTTTGTTTTGAAGCATGTTTGTTTGGTGCAAAATTATTTATTATCTCAAAACCTTCATAGTCAAGTTGTTTTTTGTGCAATAATATTTTTATCTTAAGCAAAGTAAGAAAACAAATGTAGGAAGGAAAAGGAAAAATTCTTTTTTTCAAGCTTGTCAAACTTAAAAGAGAGATCATTTGCTATACCTTAGGATACTTAGGCAATGTTTTAAAAACATCTCCAATTGAAACACTTAGACAAGAATGCAAACTAAGATAGTTTAAGCGATGTAATGACATTGTAATCTTGATGTCATTGATTGTAGATTAAATTTAAAACTAGAATAACATTAGTAAGCTGGAAAAAATTGAAAGTTGTGTATGGTTTAATTTGGGAAAATTTTAGGGCATGATAGAACTACCACAGGAGATAGATGCTAGGGATCAATAGATCTTAAAATTGAAAGAAGAATTAGTTTAGAGGTCTCAGGCCACAAATAACCTTCCTATTATCGTTGAGATATATGTTTTGTGTTGGGAATGGATAAAGTGTTGGAATTTCTAATCTTGAGTAGTAATGGGCAAGTACATTTAATGCACAGTCATATGAGATCCATTTTGGATTGTTACCCCCACTTGTCATGTCTTACTTATATTGGCTAGTTAATGTTTTGGAAGCAAATTAATTATGGTGGTTGAATTTGAATTTTGAGCAGTAGTTTTGGGAAAAGGAAAGAAAGGAAAAACGCAAGAATAAATTGTTTTTGTTAAGATAGCATAGAAGAACAAGGAGGAATGTTCAATAGAATAGAACAGAGGAGACGAAGAACTTGCAGCAACATAAGATATTGCACACAGTGCAGAGGTACAATGCTCTGGAATATTTGCAGTAGCACATACAAAGCTCTAGTGCGCTAGAATCTGGGTAGTTTGTTGTATGAAGAATATACAAAACCTTAGCTCTGGATTTTTGTATGTAATCATTTTGAATGCAATCCTTTTTATGTATGAATGAAATAGAAAATATATTATATTTCCTTGTCTTGTTGTCTCCTTTTTTGTGTGTGTGTTTTCATCTTTTCCCAACAGATTGGTATTAAAGCCCTAAGTTTTCTAGACATTCAGTTTTTAAAGCCCTAGCTTTATTCCTAGGCGTGTAGTGGTAGAACCCTAGCTTCTGGGTATTTAGGAAAGCCCTAGTTTTTTGGGCAATGAAGGAAAGACCTAGATTTCTTATGGGTATTTGTAGTTTCCAGTATTTAGCACAATGGTTGGAGGAGATAATAGGAGTTGGCAACAACCACCTATGTTTGATGGTAAAAACTATGACATATGGGAAAAGAAAATGAAAACTATTTTAGTAGAAAATTATTTATGGGAATTAGTAGCAATTTGGTTTATAGATGTGACTGACCCAAATGCATTTACAACATTGAGTAATGCTCAAAAGAATCAGTTGAAGGAGACAAGAAAAAATGATGCTAAAGCCCTCAGTTTGATTGAGGCATCCTTGACAGAGGTTATTTTTCCTCAAATAGCAGTAGCTAGTTATGCAAAAGAAGTGTGGGAAATACTTCAAAATAGTTACAAGCGTACTAACAAGTTGAGACTAGTGAAACTCTAGCTGCTAAGGAGAGAGTTTGAGACCCTGCAGATGAAGGACAATGAGTCCATTTTAGATTTTCATATGAGGGTTTCCACCTTGGTTAACCAGTTGAGGATAAATGAAGAATCAATGAAAGAGTAGAGGATTGTGGAGAAAATCCTTAGAATTTTACCCATAAAGTTTGATCCAATAGTGATTTCCATTGAAGAGGCAAATGGCCTCTCAAGAATGTTAGTTGATGAGTTAATGGGTTCACTTAAAATCCATGAGCAATGCCTAAATAGGTCTACAAATTCTTCCCAGGAGCAAGATTTCAAAGCTCAAGCCAATGTGAGAGGAAGGGGAAGAGGAATAAATGGAAAAGGAAGAAGAAACTTTGGAAGAGGAGGCTCAAATAGTCAAGAGGAGGTCAGCACCTCCCAATCAGACTTTCAAAACCCAAAGAAGAATAGCAACTCAAATTAGAGGAATGTGATAAGAGAAATGTGCAGTGCTACTACTGTCACAAGTATGGTCACTATGCAAGTGAATGTAGGAAGAAACAACGTGACCAGGGGTGTCAAAATGAAAATGTGGCAAATGAGAACAAGGTTGAAAATGAAAAATAGTCACAAAGTGTTTATTGCATGCAATCTTGTAGAACAGGGCAGTGTTGAAGTTTGGTATTTGGACAATGGTTGTAGCAACCACATGAGTGGTAACAAAATTTATTTTCCTCCATAGACAACAACATTAAGTCTGAAATCAAAATGGGGAACAATGAGAAGGTTCTAGTCATGGGCAAGGGCATAGTGTGCATGCAAACCAAGCATGGTGAAGAAATGCAAATCTATGATATCTTTTATGCCCTAGGCATGAAACACAATCTCTTGAGCATTGGACAGATGGTTCAAAATGGTTATAAAGTCCTAATGGAGAAACAGGAATGCATCATCTATGGCAAGGATGGAAGCAAGAAAGTTATGGCAGTGGTTCAACTGACAAAGAACTAGATGTTTCCCCTCAAAATAAAAATCCCAACACAATCAACAGACTTGCAATAGTCAGCCTTCAAAACAATCATCCAAGACCCATCCAAGCTTTGGCATTTAAGGTATGGGCACCTAATTTATTCTAGTTTACGTCTTTTAGTTGGAAAAGATATGGTTAGAGGCCTACCAACAATCATAGAGCCCGATGGAAAGTGTGAAGCATGCATCCTAGGTAAAAATCATAGGCAACCCTTTCAATCAGGGTATTCTAGGAGAGCAAGAGCACCATTAGAGCTGGTGCATTCAAATTTGTGTGGTCCCATGAAGACCCTAACCCTAGGTGGAAATGTTTATTTCATGACATTCATAGATGATTATAGTAGAAAAATATGGGTGTATTTTTTGAAGAAAAAATCAGAAGCATTTGAGAAGTTCAAGGAGTTTAAGGCCTTGGCTAAAAAGTAAAATGGACACTATATCAAAGTCCTCAAAATGGACAAAGGGGGAGAGAACATCTCGAAAGAGTTTATGGACTTTTAGAAGTATCAAGGCATTCAAAAATAGCTCACATCCTAGTATACTCTACAACAAAATGGAGTAGCTGAAAGAAAGAATAGAACCTTCACAGAGATGGAAGCAAGAAGGTTGAAGGAAAAAGGTTTGTCTAATGAATATTGAGGTGATGTTGTAGTAACAATAGTCTACATTTTGAACATGTGCCCCTACAAAGGCCATTCGTGATAGGATTCCACAAGAAGAGTGGAAGAAATGCAAATGGAGTGTTGAGCATTTGAGAATATTTGGATGTGTGGCATATGCACTCGTGCCAAAAGAGAAAAGGAAGAAATTTGATGAAAATGGTGAAAAATGTATTTTCATAAGCTACAGTGATGAATCAGAAGCCTATAGATTGTACAATCCCATCACTAAGAAAGTGGTGATTAGCAGGGATGTTGAATTCATTGAAAATGAGTCATGGGATGGAACAATGGATAGCAACACAGGTATTTATGTCACAATACCCTTTGAGGATGAAGAAGCTGTAGAAGGTAGATTCGTCAGAACTTTACAGCAAGGTAATAGTTCAGAAAATAGTAGCAACAACTCCAAAAACTTTTAATAGAACAGTTGCTCTAAAAAATTTCAGCAGGGTAGTTGCTCTGAAAATTTACAACAATAGTCTTCTTCATCAATCCAATAGTCAAGAAGCTCCAAAATTTTTGACCCTATGCTTGCATCATTAATGCCACAAAAGACTAGAAGTGTGAGGGAAATTTATGGCAACACAAGGTATGATGATTTTGATGAGAATTTAGATTTTGCTTTGTTTTCTTATAGTGATCCAATGTATTTTGAAGAAGTCATGAAAGAAGAAAAATAGTGTAAGGCCTTAGATGAAGATCTGGATGCTATAGAGAGAAATAAGACATGGGAGCTCACTGATTTACCCAAAGGAAAATTAGTAATTGGATTTAAGTGGATCTATAAGACCAAATGTACTACTGATGGTAAGGTTGAGAGGCATAAAGCAAGACTAGTTGTTAAGGGATACAAACAACAGCCTGAAAGAGACTATGATGAAACATATGCACCAGTAGCAAGGCTGGAAATAGTGTGGATAGTCCTAGCAATTGCAGTCCAACACAAATGGAAAGTATTTCAAATGGCCGTGAAATCAACCTTCTTGAATGGAGTGCTGAAATAAGAGGTGTATGTGGAGTAGCCACCTAGCTACAAAGTCCCGGGGCAAGAAGAAAAAGTCTAGGCTTTAGAAAGATTTCTATGGGCTTAAACAAGCACCATAGGCATGGTACAATAGAATTAATTTGTACCTTCTGAGCAATGGATTTAGAAAAAGTGGTAGTGAGCCCACACTCTACATCAAGGAAGCCAATGGTGAGATTCTTATTGTTGTTTTGTATGTAGATGATTTAATTTTTATAGGGAATAGTAATCTTTTCATTGTTGATTTAAAAGAGGTAATGAAAAATGAGTTTGAAATGATAGACCTAGGTTTGCTAAAATATTTCCTAGGCATAGAGTTCCAACAAACAAAGCATGAAATCTTTATTTCACAAAAAAATTATGCCAAACAAATCTTGAAGATATTTAGAATGTTGGATAGCAAACCAGCCCCAACCACAACAACTACATGTCTGAAATTAAACAAAGAGGACAAAAACAATAATGTTAACTCAACCCTCTATAAGAGCATGGTTAGAAGCCTCATGTATTTGACAACAACAAGACTTGATTTGATGTACACGGTAAGCTTGATTTCTAGGTTCATGGAGAAAACTAAGGACACACACTGGAAAGTAGGAAAAATAATTCTAAGGTATGTCAATGGCACGGAAGGCTATGACATCATGTATACTGCCTCCAATGAGTTTCAGCTAGTTGGGTACATAGAAAATGATTGGGAAGGAAATATAGATGAGAGGAAGAGCACATTAGGATATTTGTTCCATATGGGTTCAAGAGAAAAATCATGGGCATCAAAGAAGCAGCTCATAGTTTCTCTCTCCACAACTGAAGCATAGTAAATAGCAGCAAATGCAATATGTTAAGCTATTTTTCTTAGAAGAATCCTTGCAGATTTGAATGAGTAGCAAGAAGATGGTACAACCATATTTTGTGAAAATGTGTCTTCTATTGCCTTGACTAAGAATCTTGTCTTTCATGGGCGAAACAATCACATCAAAGGGTGTGTAGGATCATCATGGAAAAAATAGGCCCTTAAGTGGCAAAAAATTCAGAAAAATCAGAGTTAAGCAACTTGACATAAAAATTTGAATAAGTTATCTATATTATTTCAAAAATATGTAAGAATAGAATCTGTAGAAAATTGAATGTTCTTTCTAAACTACTAGATTTATTTTAAAAAAGAAAAAACTATTTGGTGAAAATTTGAAACTTCAATGAAGTAGTACCTAAATTTCAAGGAAAAAATAAGAAGTAGTTGTCTGTCTGACCACCCTAACCACAATAAAATGATAATATTTTTTATAAGATTTTAGATATAAGTAGAGGACTCATGTCTAGATGTGATGCATTTTTTTTGTATTTTGTTTCCAAGTAAATAATTAATTATGATTTTTTTATTACAACTTTTAAAGAATATTAAAACTTGTATGTCTAACCACCTTAACTTGGTCAAAACTTCATGAAATTCATTTTTTCTTCTTTTAATCCTATAGTATGCGAGGCATAGAATGTGACACATGTTTCAGATTCAAAAAATGTGATACTATTTGAAAGCTATAGATATTTTTCAATCATCCTATCAATCAGGACTTTAGTCATAATTCAAATAGAAAATGAATAATAATTATTTATCAAATTCAAAGTATAACATAATTTATATTGGTGGAAAGATAAGAATATCCTTTAAAAACCCTTTTCGTTTCATCAATTTTGGGTTAAAAAAAGGTCATCAGACACATACCCTACACATACCCATCATATCGCCACTTTTTGGCCCATCATGATCTTGCCCATACCCCCAAATCTACCACCATTTCATAAGGGAGTTGGTGGAGCATGGAGAGATTAAACTTCAGTATTGCAGATCTGAGCAGTAGCTCAATGATATTTTCACAAAGGCATTGTCAAAAGACTCCTTTGAATGCCTAATAGATAAGCTTGGTATGATGGAATGCTCTAGAAGTTCAGTTTTGGAAACTCAGAAATGCGTCAAAAATCTAGGCAGGTCTAGGCAAGACAACTTCTGAACAAAAAACAAGTACAAACAGGTTTTCTCTGGAAACTTTGCTCTAGTGCTCCATAAATTTTGCTTCAGAAATATTGTACTGGAAGTTTCGAAGAGTGATGAAAAATAAGAACATTTACGCTGGAAACTTTGCTTTGAAATTTTTTCTCTAGAAACTTTGAATGGTGATGAAAAATAGAATGGCTCAAGATTAAGGGGTGGTGTTGGAGTTTTTTTATCTTGAGCAGCAATGAGTAAGTGCATTTAATGCACAGTAAGGTGAGATCTGTTTTGAATCATTCCCCCCATATTTTGTGTCTAACTTATGTTGGCTAGTTAATGTTTTGGCAACAAATTAATTGTGGTGGTTAAATTTAAATTTTGAGCGACAGTTTTGAGAAAAGGAAAGAAAGACAAAAAGAAAGAATAGAATATTTTTGTTAAGACAACATAGAAGAACAAGGAGGAATGTTCAGCAGAATAAAATAGAGGAGAAGAAGAATATGCAGCAACAGAAGATATTGCACAGAGTGCAGAGGTCTAGTGCTTTGGAATATTTGTAGCAGCACATAGAAAGCTTCGATGCATTGGAATCTACGCAGTTTGTTGTATGAAGAATATATAGAGTGTTAGCTTTTTTTTTTGTATGTAATAATTTTGAATGTAATCCTTTCTGTGTATGAATGAAATAGAAAATATATTTTGCCTCCCTATCTTGTTGTCTCCTTTGTTGTGTGTGTTTTTTCATATTTTCCCACTTTAGTTGGGATCTTGTCTCAACATAAAGGACATAGATTCAAACCTACAACAAACACTTTGATTTATTGTTGATTCAAAATCACTGACCATGGAGGTAATTGGTGTTGTGAATCGAGTGCTCTATTTTGTTTCAATGAATGTTACAGAATCACTGTTGCTAGCAGAAAAATTATATAGTGCAAGTGACGAGATGCTTTAGAAAGTAGGCATAAATGAAAAATGACAGATAGCTATGAAAATAAATCAATTCTTGAGCTGTAACAAAGCTGAGTTGAAGTGCCAAGCACATTTGGGTGACTTTCAAAAGGTGGTGCATACCACAATTGGGACTACCAATTCAAAGAACTTATAGTGGGTACACACCAATATGATGTTGTATATTTCAGAGGTATGAGTGAATTTCCCAATGCCTTTGAGGTGGAAGCTATCCTGCGAACACTTTTTGAGTTAGAGTACCAAATGTGAGTTGTGTTGTAAAGTTTATATAATTGAACTTGATCATTGGAATTGTCAATTTAGACAAACTCTTTTAGACTTTAAAGAGGAAAGAACAACCTTCTGAAGGTGAATGGGCATCTCTGCAACACTCTCTTGAAAAGATGTAATTTTGAGGCATGCACATATTGTGGCTTTTTTCTTTCTAATTTGGGATTTGAACTAGAGTTTTTGGTTCTTACCTTTGCTAGAATTTTGTAGTAGACAATGTTTAAAGCTTTAATAGACTTTATACTGCATTCTAGTTTGTTGGATGGATTTATCTTTTTCATATTTTTTGCTAACTGTGATTTTCTTGAAAGCTTCCTTGTGGTAATTGAGTGGTCATTTTTTATAAAGAAAGTCTCAACATTGAGAAACAATGCCAAGAAGCCATGTAGTAGCTTGGCATATTATTTGATTTATTAAGGTTTTGAGGTTCTCAAAAAAGATAATAGAATTTATAATTTGTTTGCAATACTTAAGAGACACCATCATCTAATTTAAGTACTTTTAAGTAATACTTTTGTTTATGCAAAAGTTGGTAAAGTAAAACATACTATCAATGTGAGGATACCTGTTATGGGCCGAATTACGCTTGATCCATGAAGAATCGAAGCATAATTAAGCAATCAATACTCGAATCTCAACAAGATCAATCAATCAAAATTGAAATTAAACATTTTATCAAAAAACCTAACATGATAATCTTATGAAAGCTTTAAAGAAAATATCTACTCTAATTCATTGAAATTTATCTTGTTGTGGAATTGGTGTCACATTGATGTGGACTGACGACCCTTTCCCGATCCCATGATAGTGAGCTTGTTTCAGTAGATTCTATGGAAGAGAATCGATAAAACCATGATGTTTGATGTATGAAAAACCTAAATTATGCACAAAATGAACATGATGTAAGCTAAGTTACCATGATTTTATGCTATAAATGATCTAATTATGCAATTGCTAAGCTAATTTAAGCTAAAAATGAGCTAAAAGATGAAAACCCTAATCTTTTTACAAACTAAGATGGATGCATGGAAGCCATAAATGGATGTTCCAAGCTATTATGCAACTAAAACAAACTGAAAATAAGCTAAATGTATGCAAATTGAGAGTATGGGTGTGAGTAAATTCAACATGACTTTGCAATAAAATATGGATCCATTTGTCTCCAAATAGTGATATATTTATAGGAGAGCAAATGAGGAATGAATGGTTGAGATCAAAAAGGTTAATCAACAGTTCAAAATGAAAGAGATGAGAGGCATGGATCATGGATTCTCATCAATGGATTAGAATGCAAGATGAAGATTAATCAAAGGCTCACAATTACCTTAAACAAACACACTTCTAACCTGCTCACACAAGTCAAAGGTAACTTGCCAAAGAGGTAAGAGGGTTTAGCTTGTTAAAAAAGCCAAGTGAGTTGATTGAAGGAGAGGGAATATTCCTCAGAATATTCCATTTGGATGAGGAAAAAGAGGATTTTACAAATTAAAAAAAAGTTTAAATTATGCAAAAAGGATAAAGAATATTCCATGGGAATATTCCCTTTGATTAGAGGAATAAGTAGTTTAACTGCTAATTAAACAAGGTTTAATTTACACAATTAGGGAATTAGAAAAATTAAATGATATTTATTAAATGAGATGATTTAATAAATAGGGGAGGGTTGAAATGATATTTAATTAAATAGGATAGGGTTATTTAATTAAATAAGATGACTTAGGAAATTAAATTAAATATTTTGATCTATTCAATTTAATGAAGTGTTAGTGCGAAAAGAGATGAATTAACCTAATTTAATTAATTAGGACAAATAGACGAAAATGATGTAATTAATTAATTAGCTAGGCTAATTGAATCAATTAAGTATAACTCTTGTTTTCTAAATATTAATCGAATGATGATTATAATATTTATTAGAAATAGAGTTAGACTAAGATGTATTAACAATAATTCAAGTTAGAGTTATAGTTATGCTTTGAAAAAATGCAAAGAAAACTAAGTTTAATCATAGTTGAAAATGAAAAGCACTTGGGAAACCTAGACCCCTAAATCTTGTTGGCATTTTCTTGCATAGTACAATAATGATACTTGTGTTCATAAACAATCACCTACACTAACATTACCATTTACCTTAATTTTATAAAATTGGTATCACATTAAAGTTCCAAAATTAGATTCATTCCACTAATAAATGCATGGAATAAGAAACCATCAAATACATTTAAAGTATGATCCAATAGACATTTAATCAATAGATAATTCTACATATTGTATTTATTATTTGATTTCAAATTTTTTATTTGTAGAAGTATTTTTATAATTAATTAAATTTTGCATTGAAATTATAAATCATTATAAAGTAGTTATTTAAAATAATTTTAAAATAGTTATCATTATCTTGATTGTTGTACATTGTATTATAACTCTAATTGTGGCTAGATTATGCATAATATTGATATCAGGTTTAAGATAGAACTTAGCATAGGATGCGAGCATTAGCATGAGAATTATAATTATGATAACCATTGTGATAAGGGTTATTTTTCTTAGGTGTGTTGTCTTTTGATGATAACATCTGAGTTAGGTTTTTGGAACTATGTGTAATAATTTGTTGACTAAAGGATTATATAAAAACATAACTCTGTATAATTAATTATTAATCAAAGTTTAATGTTAGATTTAGGGTTAACATTTTTAGATATTATTTGCATTAAGCATTAGTTTAATATTAGGCTTAATATTGCAGTTAGGATTAGATTGTTAGAATTAGTATCAAAATTATAATTATGATAAGGGTTACATTCAACATTTTTTTCCTTAGTTATGTTGACTTTTGATGAAAAAATGTGAATTAGGATAGAGAATAATAACTTTTGTAAATTTAAACTTTACATTTTAATTAAAAAAATTCTACTCAAAGTTATCATGATTAAGGTAATCAAAATTGATGTTAGATTTGACAAAAATTATCTATGTATAATAGTTAATTAAGAATAAGTTTGATGTGAGTTTTAGGATAGAGGTTAAATTTAAAGAATCGGTATGAAAATTACAATTTTTCTATTGATTTGATAGTTGGTAATCTATTAATTAGGCACAATAGCAAGTATAATTGCTTTTTATTTTTGGATTTGAACCAAAGTTTTGTGTTCTCATCTTTCCCAATAGTGTTAGGTTCTTTAGTATTCAAGGTTTTCATCTCCAAATTTTGGGTAACTATGGCTTGTTTGATTGTTTCCATGTGGCATCCAAGCATGCATTCTTGATAAAGTTACTCTTGGTTGGGTTCAAAAGCACTGTGAGGAAGCCATGTGGCAACTTGGCATTATCTAATTTATAATTTATATAGCCACTAGGTCTTTTCCATTCTTTCATTGTGGTTTTCGGTAGACTTACACATACAATAGATTATAGTAATCAATTGTCAATTACATTATATATTTAACTATGGTTAATAACTATTAGAATATTAATTAAATGACTATTACAATCTTTATTAGAAATAGTGTTAGACTAAGGAGTAAAAATAAAAATTCAAATGAGAGCTACATTGTGATTTAAAATCAAAATAAGTGTTATGGCTATATCTATACTAGAGAACATAAAAAAAAAAATCATCACTTTCAAGGCACAGTGAAAAGTAAGATACCAACATATTAAGAAAAAAAATTAGTTAAAAATGAAGTAACTCTTATCACCTAAAACCAAAAATTTAGGGGTATTTAAAAATTGATTTGAGCAATTTTCTCACTTTTGTCATTACATTAATTGGTGTCAAAATTAGAATTTTGATAACTACTAGTTTGTAAGCAATACATTAGGACAAACAAAATCTATAAGCTTTTTTTGTAATTGAGTATGTTTCTTAGTATGGAAAAGGCGAATTGAATTTTTTTAAAGAAATAAAAATGGTGGCCGATGATAAATATAGTAGTCATAGAGACATGAATGATCAAATATTTTTATAGATACTTGTAATTAGTATTTGAAAATTGAACTTGACATTTCTGTAAATGCACATTTAAGATAAAAATGCTTTTGGTACTACAAATACTTGAGTGAAAGCACAAATTCTAATGCAATATTTAAAATCCCTAGAAGGGAAAGTTATTTCATGCATGATGATATAATTTTTTATTGAGCAAGTTGTACTTGAACTTGTTTTGTTGGAATGAACAAAAGAATTGGATGGTGACAACTATTTAGTGAACTAATGTTGAGAATGACCAGTCATTAATGCATACATCTATACATTTTTTGAGAATGATAGAAATTTAATAATTTATACCTCACATAAGTTGAGGCAAGTAAAATCAATTGCAAATTTGTAGAGTAATCATAAATTATTAAAAAATTAAGTTAACTCAAACACGATTTAGTGGACATATCAAAATTAGCGCTCAATTAAATATTATGGTAATAAATATAAGTACTATTTTTAAACTATCAATAATAATTACTTGGGTTTGCACCTATGTTATATGTTTTGAGCATGACAGTAGAAAAATAAGAGTAAATAAGAATTGGAGAATTAGTATTAACAAGATTTTCAATTGATTTTCTTTCTATGACCATTTTACGTGGCATTGTACAAAATCATATAATAAGAATTCACTCAAAAAATACATTAGGGTGTGTCAAATTATCACACTATGAAGTTGCTTGTTAAGACAATGGTCTGGTTTTCAAGTGTTTGGTAACCATCAAGGATACAACACATACATGTAGTGGCTTTCACCAAACCTATTGGAAACACCTAGAGGCTGAGAGGGGGGTGAATTGGTCGTTTTCAAAAACTTAAATCCTTTTGTAGAATACAACTTCAATCTTTTAACTAGATAAAAAACCATTAAACATATGAATGAAAGATAAAATAATTCAATCCCTTAACAAGATCACCAACCCTTAGTAATCAAAGATACAAAAAATCAACCCTTAACTAGATCAATAAAGAAAGATAAAACAGTGAAAAAATGCATAAGATAACTCCATATTTGCATGAAAAACCCAATGAGAGAACTTCATGGTGAGAGTTAACTCACAATATAAGAAGCTCACTTCTTACAAAAATAAGGCTCACTACCAAAGAATTGTAGGCTAAGGAACACTACCTTAGGGAAAGATACAAAGAGGACTTGTAGGCTAAAGCACACAACTTTAGGGCAAGATACGCAAGATACAAGGACCTGATGAGACTCACTATCTCAGAGAAGGGTACATAAATATTATAAACTAAAACATCTATCAACAATACACTTTACTGATTGAGACAGTAAATCACATATGATCTATCTTCCACACTTTTGTACTTCTTTTCTTGATATTTAATTCATTCCACACTCATACTTCTTGCAACTAAGTTGATCTTTCATTTATATCCTCCGCAAGATCTCAAAACATTAATTAAGTCGACTAGAATAGAAGATAAATATTAGTTCCAACAAGTCAACCACAAAACATCAATGTGGTACAAAGAGGTTCTATCCAGAAGATAGAGAGGACCAAAAAAACTTATTACATCTTCCAATGCGATCTGAAACACCACACACACTAGCACACATCATCTCAAGTCAACAATAAGGAAACACATAGACTAAGTGAGTAGTACATAACCAGTCTTCCAAAAACATGACTTCAACTGAATTTATTCAATGGGGTTTTAACCAAGATAGGTTAGGACCCAAGTACATATTAATGCATATTCAAATACTAGTGCAAACCTCCAAGCACATGAAACAAGCAAGAAAACAAGCCTTTTCAGCAAGATATCCACAAATTGCCCAGAAAGCCAACTCAAAACATAATACAACACCAAAGAGACCAATCACTGATGTGCAAACCACAAAGAGATATTACTTGAAAATTAAACAACACTTCTAGATACTTCTTTTAAATTTTCATGCCACCAAAAACCACCACAAACCAAACAGGAATAGAACACTTTATACTAAAAACATAAAATGCAACACCATGAGATCTAACATTAACAAATCAACTTGTGGGCCACTTCAACACTTAAGAACTAAGTCAATAAATTGCACATGCATTGAGAGTACATACACCAAACCACAGGAGTAGAGAAATCAATGCAGAGAAATGCAAAGAATTTTCCAAACTAGTCCAAACAACCAACAAAACTATCATCCTTTTGTAAATAACAAAAACCTCCTCAGCAACACTGGTGACCTAAAAAGATAGGAGCACAAAATCCATAAAGCATAAATATTGAATCAAAAACCACAATACCAAATCTTCAATAGCAAAGGAATGCAAAGCATTCTCCCAAACAAACTTCAAAGCAACTTCTTGAAATAGGAACTTTCATTGACATGTGAAGGTTAGAAATTCGTTGTAACAACACATACTTCATCAAGAATGACAAGAGAGTGAAAACAACATACTAGAAACCATCAAAAAATCTATACACCATCATAAACACTTCTAATGCTTCTAATCCTCATCTTAATATATCATTATGAAATCAACTCTGCTCACAACAACCATGCATAACTTCAACTAAATCATGACATCCAACCATGAACTTCAACAACATCAAAGATATCAACAACACACCATCATAAAAAATTGACAATCCAAACTGGATGTTATCAACAATAACAACCAATGCAAAACAACAATCTCATAAACATATGCAACCATATGGACTAGGTGTTGACAATAAATGCCAAAAAATTCACCAAGTGTTGGCATCACAATGATCTCCTCAAGTGTTGACAACCAATGCCAATAGTACAACCAACATGCAATAATCTTATCAAGTGTTGACATCAATGAAAACCAATGCCAACAATCTCCCCTTTGGTATTAATGGCAACACACACCTGCTCACTCTCCCCATTTGATATCAAGGACAAAGGGCCACACACATCTGCACAACATAATTCTCATCTCTGACTTCAAGGAAAAGTTTCCAAATATCTTCAACAACACATTCTCCCCCTTTGACCAAAAAAACTTCTTCAAAAAACTATACATGCACAACACCTACGCCTCTTCTTCCAGACTCTACCTTATCACCAACTCTCCTTGAGAGGTAGCACACATCAATCTAGGAGAAAAAGGATATGACATGAATTTCTCCCCCTAGATATATGCACCATCTATGCATCTAGTTAGAACAAGGATGGGAAAAAGCCCCTAAATTTTGTCGAAGATACTCAAAAGTATCCTTTGAAATCGACTTTGTGAAGATATCTACAATTTGATCCTTAGTAGGCACATACTCCAATATGACTTCATGCTTTGTGACCTTCTCTCTTAGAAAGTGATACTAGATACAAATGTGTTTGGTTCTTGAATGTATTACTAGATTTTAGGAAATATTAATTGCACTAGTATTATCACACAATATAGGAATGGGTTCATCATATACCACGGTCTTTATATCATTAAAATTATACTTCATCCAAAGCACCCAAGTGTAGCAAGATGCTCCAACAATATATTCAGCTTCTATTGTGGATAATGGCATTGAGTCCTGCTTCTTATTGAACTAAGAAACCAATCTGTCTCTCAAGAAAAATGCACTACCACTTGTACTTCTCTGATCATCCATGCATCTTACCCAATCAACATCAGTATAAGCATTCAAAGAGAAGTTATTATCCTTCTTATACCACAAACCATAATTCAATGTTCCCTTCAAATATGTAAAAATTCTTTTCACTTCTTTCTCATGAGATTTCTTAGGATTATCTTGAAATGTGGTAACCAAACATATTACATGCATAATATCAGGTCTAAAAGTAGTTATAGATACAACAAACCTCCAATCATAGACCTATGAAGAGTCTGATCAACCTCTAGAGGCTCATCAATTTTACTCAAGTGATAACCAATCACCATAGGAGTACCAACTAGTTTGGATTCCTCCATGCCAAACTTCTTCAACATTTCTTTAACATACTTAGCTTGGGAAATGAAGATACCATCATCTAGTTGCACAATTTGAAGCCCAAGGAAAAAAGATAACTCACCAATCATAGACATCTCAAACTCTTTTTGTAGCTCTTATGCAAACTTATTACACATATCAGATCATCTCCACCAAAGATGATTCCATCAACATATACAACCACAATCAAAATATTGTCTTCTTGAACCTTAGTGTAAAGATTGTTATCTGCAATACCTATCTTGAATCCTTGTTGAAGTAAATACTTACCCAACCGAGCATACCAAATTCTGGGAGCTTGCTTGAGACCATACACAACTTTCTTGAGTCTGCACACCATGTCTCGATCTTTTGATAACTAAAAACCATCTGGTGTCTCAATATATACCTCTCCCTCTAGATCACCATTCAATACTGGTGACTTGACATCCATCTGATAGACTTTGAAGTTCTTATGAGCAAAAAAAGCAAGAAACATCCTTATTGCCTCTATTTTGGCTACCAAAGAAAAAGTCTCCTCAAAATCAACTCCTCAATTTGAGAATATCCCTTACATACCAATCTAGCTTTTTTCCTTACAAGTTCACCATCTTCTTTCAACTTGTTGTGGAACACCCACTTTCTTCCTATCACATTCTTACTAGTGAGTCTATGAACCAATTCCCAAGTTTGATTTTTTTCTATCTAATCTAGTTCTTCTTCCATTTCCTTTATCCAACCATAATCTTTGCTAGCATCAACAAATTTCTTGGGATGAAACTTTGACAACAAACAAAAATTTACTTGATTACTTGCTTTTGCAAACATTGTCCTAGTCAAAACACCTTCATTCTTGTATCCAAAGATTTGATTTGCAGAATGATTCCTCTGAACATATTTTGATGGAGTTTTAGGGGCCTTTACTGGTTCTGGTTCCTTCTCTTCTTTCTCTTCTTCTTCTTCTCCTTCTTCAATCCAAGGAGGAATATTAGATCCACAAACCTCTGGTTCTTGTGAGATCTTTAAAACAAGTCTTCATCTACTTTAACATTTTTGCTTTCAATCATCCTTCCCAATCTCTTTTTGTAACATTTGCAGGCCTTTCTTTTGGTTGAGTAACCAAGGAAGGTCCCTTCATCATACCTTGAATCAAACATTCCAAGGTCCTCTTCATCTCTTCTGATATAGCATTTACTACTAGAGATCTTGAAGTATCTAACAGTGGGAGGTCTTTCATATCTAGCTCATAAGGGGTCTTAGTGCTATTGACCCTCAGTTGCACTCTATTAAGTAAGTAACAACAGTGTGAACTGATTCCTTCCAATACATATTAGGCAGATCGACATCTTTCAACATAGCCCTAGCCATCTCTTGAATAGTCATATTCTTCCTCTCCACTACCTTATTATGTTGAGGAGTCCTAGGAGAAAAAATATGTCTCCTAATACCATGATCTTCACAAAACTTTTCAAATTCATTTTAAGTAAATTTAGCACATCTATTTGACCTTAAGCACTTAATCTTAACATCCATTTCATTCTCAAATCTTTCTTCATTAATTTTATTTGTATTGATCCTATCTGGTTGTCCATGGAGGTGCAAACACAAAAATGAGGGTTTGATTGAGGCAAGCCCCTAAACAACCCCCAACATCTTTCTCATTCTATTTGTGTGCAAATGAACAAATTTGATGAGTTGGCTATTCTAGATTATATGCTTTTACTATCTATTTCATCAAAGATGACAATGAGACATGTAGGCATCTGTGTGACATGTTGGTATCTATGGTCGAGAGAAAATATGCTTGAAGGTATAATTTGTGGTTTCTATACTTTATATTTTTGTATATCAGAGAGCTTAATTCTATCACTTACTCTTGTAATTATGTGATTTTAATATTCTCATTATTTAAAACTTAGTGTCAATTTGGTTAAATCAAGTGTAAATATTCATCATCATTTATCTTGTCACATGAGTAGTATCATTTGAGGTAGTTGAGGGCTATTTTCTCCTTAAGGTCCCATCTTAAGAGTAGTGAATCTCCTCCTTTAAAAACCCTCCAAAATTTTAGAAATAATTAATTTAATTTCTTGGACCAACTATTGAGCTAACTCATGACCCTCTTAGCCATAGTGTAGTGGCTTCAAGAAATTCAAAAAACTTATTCTAACTATTAGATCTCCTCTTTGTGCAATCAATGGCTCCACTCTCTTATGAACTCTCTCGTAACTTCATTATCATGGGGCCTACTTAAGTTAATGTGTCAACTTCTAACCATTTGTGTGACAGGGAATACTTGTGAAGTTGACAGCTTATTTCTATTGCAATGGTTATTAATCTATGAAGAAATAAATCCAATATAGACTTGCACTAATGTCATGAATAAAAATAAACTTGCAATTCTACAACAAAATTCTATAGCTTATCAATTTATAAAAAATGAAGGCTATTTGTTGAATTACCAAATCAATAGGAATGATCAAAATGTTGAAAAGGACAAGGATAAATAGTAATTTATCATTATCACTATAAAATGGAAAATGGAGAGAAAATATCTATAGTAGAAAATGCAAATCCACAATGGTGATGAAAGTTAAATAATATTTAACACACAAGGTATCTTAGTACTCATGGTCAACTCAAGTCATCACCTCTAACTTTGAATTGTTGCCACAATCCTATATTACGCAACCAAAGGTGGGAAAATGAATTTGAGTCAAAAACTCTTGAATAAAAAATAAAAACTTTGCACTCTTAAGAATATCTAATGTATCCAAAATTGAGACCTAATGATCTATTTAATGATTCTCAACCACTACAATGACTCAATGTGATCTACAACATTTCCAATTATTTTATTATTTGAGCCATTTGCACCCTACCCATAAGTTATAGTTCTTTACACCCTACTAAAAAATTCTACCATAATGGCCGACCTAGCCACACACAAAAATAGTCCTTTTGGCACAAAATACATTGATTGTTTACATGGGATTGATTCCCACACTTAAATAACTAGTATATTGACTCCAAAACATTGATTTTTTACCATAGATAAAATAAATAAATAAAAAACAAACTTCTAGACTCAAAATATTGTGTAGGTTACTTTCATCCAAACTTAGTTGTTAGGATGAAATTTTAAAATGTTAGATTTACATATGCTATTTTTTTAATTAATAAAAAAACATCTAGGGGATCACACCCTTTTATAAAAGTAAATAAATTATTTTTATCAAACCCATTAATAGGGGTGCATTAAATTAACCAAAAGGATCCTAGAAATCACAAGATCTCATTAGATCTATCTAATCCAAATTTGAAGCATTTACACCAATTTTGGAGTGGGAACAAAAATGCATATTGTGGAAGACCAAATCCTTTTTGAAGTTTTTTTTTTCACACAACAATTCATATTTCATTGACTTACATAATTAGGAGTGACAGAGGAAAGTTAAAACTCATTTATAACCACATAAACTTTTATTTTCTAGGCATTAACATTCCCATCCCCAAGAGGTTGTGAATGTGAACCATTATCTATCATTTTTTAAACCTTCAATCATGATTTGAAGAGAGGTTGAGATTCACTTATTAGCATAGAATCATTTGTGGCTAAAGCATTAACACTTCCAACACTTAGAGGAAGTGACCCATTAATTGTTGTTGAGTGAGACTAAAATTTTTTTATTAGCACATAATATTTTGTGTCTAAAGAATTAACACTTCCGAACTGTTAATTTATTTTTGCAAGCCCTAATTCTAAGAGCTTTAAGAAATGAACACATTTCCAAAACTTTGTTAGTTGAATTTTAATTCTAACACAATATAACAACTTCACACCCTATTTGATAATGTAGAGTAGCTTAAATATTTTTATATTGTATCCAATCTAACTAAGAAAACTTAGATCATAGACTATTTGCCTTGGAAAGGGACTCTATTAGGAGATAACTTGAAGATGAAAATCAATAACATAAAAAATATTTGCTTTCTTTCAATCTTATATATATGAGTTTTGTTAAAAATTTCTTGTTTATATGTCTTATTTTATAGAAATTTTTTAAAATTTGATTTTTATTTAAATTATTACACTATAATAACTATTATTTTAGTGGTGCATTAATATTAAATTTCAAAAAAATCAATCGTTTAAATAAATATTTTCAATTTTCTATACATTTATTATTAAAAATAACTATTATAATTTGTATGCTATTACAAGATATTTTCTATAATAAGATTTATAACTACTTTGTAATATGTATCATTGTGTCATTATCTTGTAGAATGCTCACATTTTGTATAGTGCAACTCAATCCATATTACTTTAAAATTATTCATATTCCATATCTATGTAACTCCAATGAAAAACAAGAATTATAAAATCACTCTCCAAATATCTATATAATTTTAAGAACCATTTATTTCTATTAAATATAGATAACTATACACAAGCAAAATAAAATTTTAAATTTAAAAAAAAAAAAAAAAAATTTATAATTATCATTTATATAAATAGAATTAATTCAACACTCAATACCTTATGTGTCACCAAAACCCCCTTTTTTCACTAACACCTCCACTTAATTACCATTTTGTAAATGTCAATATTTGTTAAACCATCTTATCTAAATATCTTTAACCTTTAAAAACTATCACTTAGTATAAAATATATACAATTATTAGGAAAAAATAAATTAAATAATTATATTTTTTAAGTAAAAAAATATTTACAATTACTTCTTTTTTAATTAAAAAAGAGTAATTCTATCATTCATTACCTTTTTGAAAAAGCTGATAGAAAGCCTTTACTATGCTGCTCTCTTCGCCCATTACTAACCATGCCTCTTCCACTTTTACACTGACACGGATGTACTGTTCTCTATTGGTGCATGCCGAAATCTCTTCTCGGTTTGAGTGAAGCCAGCGGGAACCTTGTGTGAAGATACCCATCCATACCCATTTTCCTTCACCCACTTTGGTAGAAAATATAGGAAAGTATATAGTATTGGATGAACTATGTACAACGATGTCTAGATAGGGATTAACACAATCTATAATAAAACATATCAGGATGGCATTAGCATTGGCGGAACTCTCTGGCCTCCACAATGGTACAGATGCATCCCTTACAGAGTAGTCAAGAACATAGACATTTGGCAATTCTTCAAAGAAGCTTTTCAGTGAGCCCACATCCCTCGTGCACATTATCACATCCCTTGGCCATTTCTGCACATTGTTTGCAAAAGTCACAGGCAGCACAAAATCAAATGACTCGACAATAATAAATACACTTTCATATTTTTATTTCAACTATTTTCTATTACCTGTATGTTACTCATAAATGCTTCAACATCTGATCTTTCCTGTTTTACGACTACCACCCTCTCCAGTCTCTCGCAATGCTCCAGCTTGACTATACGCGGCAAATTCCAGAGGGAATGTACTTCTAACTTCACCAGAGATCTCAAACTTTCTAAACCTTCTATCTTCTCTAATTTGTGGCACCTTCTCAAATCAAAATTTTTAAGAGAAGTTAATTCTTCAAGACTTGGAATCCTGTTTAATTCTGGACAGTCACTAATGTCCAGGGTCTCTAGTGATCTTAGAGCTTGTAAACCTTCTATCTTCTCCAATTTGAGGCATTTTTTCAAGTGAATTTCTTTTAGATAAGTGATTTCTGAAAGACTTGGAAGCACCTCCAACTCTGGACAGTCACTTATCGTGAGCTCCTCCAGTGATTTCAAACATTTTAAACTTTCTATCGTCTCCATGTTTAAATTGCACTTTCGCAATTTAAATGTTTTTAGAGATGTGAACTCTGCAAGACTTGGAAGCTCCTCTAACTCTATTTCCAGCTCCCGCAATGATCTCAACTCTTGTAGACCAGCTACTTTCTTCACCTTGCTGCTACCTTTCAATGCGAAATTTTCTAAAGACACTAATTCTGCAAAACATGGAAGCCCGTCTAACTCTTTACAGTTCATTATCCGCAGCCTCTGAAGGTTTTTCAGGACACGCACACCTCTGATATCCTTCAAGACATCACACCAATAAACATATATGGCCTTCAATGTTGCTGGCAGGATTTCCAACTCCCTTAAGTCCTTGTTAATGCCAAGGATAAGAGTCTCAAGGAAGGGACAACTTTCTCCACTAATTGAAATCTTGGACACTTGCGTGCTGCATAGACGTATCATCTTGAGCATGCACCCTAACCCAAAACTCAACTCACCAATTGGGGTGTTTTCTATTCGCAGACTTTGAAGATGGATAAATGATTTTGGTAAACACTTCACTCCTGACCAGGATATACATAAATCTCTTAAGCAATTAAGATGCTCGAGAGAATCTGATAAAGCTTCCAACTTCTTACACTGTTGGATTTGAAGTCTAGTTAAAGAGGACAAATTTCCAAGAGAGCTTGGCAAAGTTTGCAAGAACTCACTCCCTATCACCAACTCGGTTAACTTGGTTAGCTGAAAAATGTTAGCTGGCAGTTCCTTCAAGCTGGTTCCTTCTAAATAGAGCTCTGTTAAGGAAGCCACTTCTGGAAGGCGCAACTCTTCCAATTTTCTGCAGTTGTTAAAATTCAAATACCTGAGCTTTGTCATGTTTTTCAGAACATGCAACTCTGACTTGATGATGAGCTCACTGCATGCCTCTAAATTAAGATGTTCCAGGAGTGTCAGCTTCTTAAAAGAATCTGGTAACATCTTTAACTTGGTGCAGCCATTTAAATCCAAGCGTTGCAAATTTGTCAACTCGCCGAAATTACTTGGCAGGGATGACAGGTTTCTACACTGTTTTATCTCAAGGTGCTCCAGCGATTGGAGATGACAAAATTCTTGTGGGAGGGCGCTCAATGTATTGTAATAAGAGAAATCTATTAATATCTTTTTCAAACCTTGGAAATTCACGCAAACTGTTGCAACTCTGAATAACCAACTCTCGCAGCTGCAAAGGAGCCTGCAGCCAATTTTCGATACAGTTAACATAGGAAAAATCAAAAAATATTTTCGACAAAGATATTTAATAACTACAAAGAAAGATACTCACATACGCATCACATTCCCATAGGCCTTCTAAGCTCCGAGGCCTGAAAAGTTCCAAAATTCTTAAATTTTTCAATGAAAGCCACACTGGAAGGTTTTTGTGCTCAAATTCATGACACTGAAGCCAGACCAGTTCTCTTGACATTTGGCTATGCTCCTGATTAATAAAATCTCCGTTACCAACAAAAATCTTCAATCCGAGGGACCAAAGCGGGAGATCACGCTCCCCTAGGCTTGTGTGTATTATGATATTCCCTTGCCGGGGATAACAATTGTCACCAATTGCATTGGCCAGTCCTCGGATTCGTGTTGCTTCCTGAATAGTCAAAAGTGAAAATAAGAAACATTTTAAAGCAATAGAACTGGTTATAGGGCAGGCTCAAGGATGAGCTGGTTCCTTTGCCATGATTAATAAAGCCATGAAAGAATGCACCGACTTTACCTGTTGAGAGTGAATATGGATAGACTGTTGTGGAGACCAAAGTCGATAGGGTGACTGTCGGTTTGCTACTTCCCTTCCTAAATCCCGCAAGTGATCGTGCATTCTTATTCGATCACCATCCTCCACCTCAACCAGACATTTATTGAAAAGCCTTTCCCAACCATGCAGACCACTCCACCCGGAGCCCTCCCATACTGCAATGGCTACACTTTTCCTCTGTCCAATGAAGAAACATGCTGTATCCAAAAACATCTCTTTCTCTTCATGGTCAAGGGCATCGTAGCTGACATTGAGCCTTAATTTGATGTCCTCCGGCAATATCCTGGACAATTTATCTAATAGAGACTGCCAATAATCTTTGCAAGAATTGCCATATAGCTGTGCCCCTAAGACCTTGAGTGACAAAGGCAGACAATTACAAGCATTTAAGAACTTCTTAACGAGATCCTCAAATCCTGTCAATGGAGAGGGTTGTAAGAATGCGTGCCAACAAAAGAGTTGCTTGGCATGAGTGGCATTGAGAGGTTTCATTTGATAAATGGCAGAGATACCCCATGCTTTAAGAACACCCAACTCGCGTGTGGTAACAACAATTAAACTTCCATGTCCAAGCCTCTCCCTTGCTGGCAAAAGAGCATCGAGTTGGTCTGTATGATCCACGTCATCTAAAATGATAAGCATGGACACACATCTCAAACAGCTTTCAAGAATCCTTTTGCCTGCATCTACATTGTCAAAGGATACACTTTTGACATTAAGGTCCTCTAGAAGCCTTTTCTGTTTTCCAACCAACAGCCCTTTCCCTGCAGCATCTCGAAGATCGAAAAGAAAACTTGACCTATCCATGGCCAAGCGTCTGTTGTTGAAGATTTTCTTTGCAAGGGTGGTTTTGCCGGAGCCACCCATGCCCCATATTCCTACAATTTGTGTCGAGCCACCAGATTGAAGTGCAATTCTGTCAAAGTCTTCCACAGCTTCGTCTACACCCACCGGATGCTTGGCAACCTCAAACGGTAACTTGTTCATTTCTTTCATTACACGATTCACCACATTCTTCACCACCCTCTGCTCGTCCCTGAACACATGAAACACTAATTAAAAAATTGAACAAATTAGAAGATTTGAAAAGATAAAGCGCCGGCCATGCTTTTAATTTGATCGTCACCAATGCTTGTGAAGCAATTTTTTAGTGACTATGTGTTGCCGTTCTTATAGACAAGGATACTTGTGGAGCTGATTTTAACATGGCTACTTATTGTGTGTTTTGCATTGAAAAAATGGCTATATGAATTGAAGCATTAGCGATGGCTATATTAGTTGATAGCTCATCTTCGGTTAGAAACACTCGTAGTCCTGTGGCATCTAGGGAATCGCAGATACTACTGGCTAGCCTGTGTTTGATATATTGTCCAATGATTTATGAATACATTATAGGGTATGTGCTTGGTTTCGGATGGTGATTGCAAATTTCAGCTCCTCAACTCAGATTGCAAGAATGCAGTATAGACTCTTGGATAGAGTGAGGGATTACGTCTTTTAGATTTGAAAGAAGGCAAAAGAAAAATAATGGGAATTCTTCAATGTGGGTTTCCATTCTCAGCCCTTATAAGCCCACAGAAGGACAGTCCAAATGAATAAGATGCTTCATGTATGTTTTCCTCGTCATTTCAGGGGATTCTGCAGTGTTGGGTTGATTTTTTTAATTGTTGTTCAGAGTGGGCTTTGTCCAGGGGGTTGGCATTAGAAGGTATCCTCCTCGCAGTGGGGATGAAGGAAATTCTGCTCCTAATATATCAAGCTTCTACATCAACGCTTTTTTTTATTTATTTAAAGTTTTATACAGTGAGATCTATTTTCTTTCACTGCTAATTGGTATATGAAAGCAACCTGATGTTTGAAATGCTTCACAGGCTAATGGCTGCTGCTCTTCTCGAAATAGAGTTGGACAGAAACAAGGAAAGCAGACTGCGGAAATGCTTGAATGAAAAAAGGCTAATGATAATGGTATGATGCAGAGAAGAGTGAAGACAGAGTTGACTTACATATTAATAAAGAAGGAAGTATTGAGCAAACTGCGTAGCAAAGAATGAGTGCATAATATTTGTGCGGGAAAAGTGCAGCTAAGGAATGCAGAAGAATAAAGATTCTATAATGAATAGTTAATAAAGCACAACAAGATAAGTGTACTATTAAGCACTGCTAGAACAGTGAGCACCAATAAAATTCATCAGTTTTGCCTCAAAAACTACGTTGATCAAACATTATAAACTTTCTCTCTTTTACCAACTTGTTTTTTAATTCATTCGGGGCTAAGTATTGTTTTTCATTGGAGATGATTCTATTTTACTTGGGTTTCGTTAGTTTTTCCCCTAATCTCTCTGTTTTTCTCTAGTTTGACAATCAAATCAATTTTATCTGACAAACCAAAATGAAGAAAGACTTAACTGAACACCAAAACATATAACAAACGGAAGGACAAGAAAAACCCCCAACATAGCAAGGAAAATTTGATAAGCTAACTGCAGGAGGAATATTATTTCGTACTTACTCCTGATTATTAATGATGTCGCCAGTGAAAAGGGAGGCTTCATGGAGTGCCCATTTCCACTGTTGAAGCTGTTCTGAGCTGTATCTTCTCTTCTTTTCTTGTTTGTCACTAAAAATCGAGCACCATTAAAAAGAATTTGGAATAATCTAAGAATAAAAAGAATCGAAATGCATGCTAATGTACATTCGAAAGATAAATAAGGAGGCAGACTTTACATCTAAAAAGATGTGGAAAAACAGCAAGCATTTTACATATTAGTGATGTCGCAAATCTTAAATGAAACGGTGTGTAGTGCCCGTTTCAATACACGACTCACAGAATTGCTGAACATGAGAACAGCAGAGAAGCACAACAGAACAAATTTAACACAGCTCTAATATATATGACTAACAAAAAGGGTCAAAAATTAAAAAAAGTTAATTGAGAATATTGAATAAGGTAAATGCCGGAGGAAGAGTATTTGAGGTGTACCTGCTCTTCATTTCATACTTAGAGAAAGCATCTGCATAGATTCCTTTTCCTTGAATCGCCCATCTTAAAGTAGAGGGCTCAACATGATAGAAAACGGGGATAATTTTGATGCCGGTTTTTACCATAAAGTCCAGCTCGGCCAAACACCAGGGAGATTGTGCATAATGCTTACTAAAAATGGCTATGTGAAGTGAAGCATTATGCATTGCTTCTTCTAAAGCTCTAGGAAAGAAATCCCCAAGCTCCAGCTCATTTTTGTCTAAAAACACTCTGAGTCCGGCAGCATGTAAGGAATTGTAGATACTGTTGGCCACTGTGTGTTTAGTATCTCCTCCATGATGATTTATGAACACATCGTAGGGGAGGTGTTTCGTTCCAGATGAGGATGCAGCAGAACTAGAAGCAGGAGTAGATGGGGCGATTCTTAGGCCATCAAAAGCAGTTTTAGGAGAGGCTGCCATTAGATAGAGATTCAAACAAATAAAAATGTTGATAAAGGTAGCTTGGTGTCTGAAAGGCTACACAGGCAAAGGCTGAAGCTTTGCTATAAATTGGGACACAGAGAAACAAGGAAAACAGATAAAGCTGGCTGGAAGACAAAAAGGCCAATGTAATACAGAGCAGATAGGAATTGAGCTTCCTATAAATAAAATGAAGCGAGCAGAGAATCGAGTGGATAAGATTTGTGCGAATAGACCGCAAGGTGGACAAAAGCATCTTTTTCTTTCACCGTCTTACCATGTGAGAGGCCGTGTACGAGTGGTAAAAAGCCAACAGAAGGAAAAGCGTGTGGGTCCACAAGGACAATAGAACAAAAAAATGCACTAGGAAGAGTAGCTAGGAATCTTGACTTTTTAAAGGCCCGGCTTAAACGTCACACACTAAGCTTTGACTGCTTAGTGTGGACGTGTCGTGGGCCCCCCTCTTAACCGGCCATTCCAATATCCAGTTTTTTGTTTCCCGTTGCCAGCTGCCTCCGTTTCCCTTTATCTTAGCAGTTATGTTAACCGCCGCAGTCAGCAGTCAACCACCCATTTCCCGCGTATGATTCAAACCAAACTTCCCGCGCTGCAAAGTTTGGTGGATGTTCATACAAAATGTGGAAGCATAGACAAGGGACGAGCCGAATGCCTGAAACAAATGAGGTCTCATGGAATGCCAGACAGCAGGATATACAAAATGGATTTTTTTGAAAGGCTTCGGGAAGTTTCAAGCAAATGCAACTGCAGTTGTAAAGCCAGACTCCGCAACTTTTGCCAGCAGCCTCCCTGCCTGTGCGCAAATGGGAGCTTCGGAACAAGGTATGGAATCCATTCGAGGAATTTTTTCAGATCTTCTGGTTGCAACTACCTTGGTAGACATGTATGCAAAATATGGAAGCGTAGCCAAGGCATGTGAACTGTTTGACAAAATGCCTCAAAGAAATGTGGTCAAATGGATTTCCATGATCGCAGGATACGCAGAATATGGAAGCATAGACAAGGCACGTGCACTGTTTAACAGTATCCCTTGATGAAATTTGTTATGATCTTGGAATGCCCTGATTGCGGATTATTCATGAATTTGCCTTTGTTAGAAGGCTTTAGGAACTTTCAAGCAAATGCAATTGGCAGGGAGGCTTTGTTGCATGAGCTCATCATAAATTGGTTTTCATTATTATATTCCTCGCTGCACAATGGGAGTATCTGCTCTGCTATGTGTTGAAAATTTGCTGAGATAATGTATGTAGAATAATGTAGTGTAATTGAGAGGGAAATAAATTTGGAAATTTATTATTAAGAATGTATAGTGCATTTGATGGCACCAATTGAGGTCTCTATGAAAATGAAGAAATATGAAACTTAAAGTTGTCTCTACAAGTTGTTTATTCCCAGCTGTGAATAGTCTTTGATATAGATTGATCCACAATAATCTTGGAGATCAAGTGTATCACATATAATTTGTACAAAATGACTTTCATAAAGTTCATAGGTTTACCAAATTTGAAGTAACAGGTTCACAGAGTTAAAAAGTGTAAGTATAAGCACATTGTTTAACCAAAAATAATTTTATTTTGGTGAGGTTAAATTGGTTAACATTGTAGTCAAGTGAGACCTTTCTTTGGGTGGGAATTATTTTTCCTATCTATAGAATCATGCTTAAAGAAATTAGTTTGTTATAAGAGATGGTAAGGAGAATAGGGAGCTTTGGAATAGGGTATGGACATCTATCAAACCATTAAGGATAGAGCAATTATGTTTGATGTAGTTGCACTTGTTTTGGTAAAAACGTATGCAAAATGTGGAAGTATAGACAAGGGATAGGAATTGTTTTGGGATCATAATTCAACATCTTTATTCTAATCTTCATTTCTCAAAACTTTTAGCATTCTTTTGTTTGTTATTATCTATCTTATCTTGACTTTTTAAATTTCATGTAACAAAGGCATGGTTGCACTCTATAATGTGCCTTGACAATCTTATGCTAAAATCGGACTTTGTTCTTCCTATTAACAACCTCAATTTTCCAATAGACCCTCTTATTATTTTCCATCATCTAGTTTATATAGTTTCTACCTTTCATTCTTATTACCTTTTAAAAGTCTTTAAACAATCTTGTCATTCATAAAAAAACATGAAATGGTTATACTCTTTATCTACCTATTCTTTGGGTTCCTTCCTCTATCTCACTTATCTTTTCATGGAACACATTCAAGTCAACATAAGATTGCAGGTTAGTTTCATCAACATTATACATTGCACAATCAAGACATAAATAAGAAGGTGATGGATTTTATCTTTTATCATCAATGCATTCTTTTATAGATCTCCTATCTTCTTCTTGACTCTAATATTGAGAGGGTTTTTATTATGAATATTTTTGCAAAGCATCGGAATCAAAATATCTTGCACAAATATTCAACTTTTATAACACTTTTTACCACTTTGTATGATTGTACATAGGTGATAGATCCTTTTAAGGCCATCTCCTCATTGGCCTCTAATGTCCATATTTGTTTAGCCTCATTCTATTCTCATGAAACCAACAATTCCAAAAAGAACACCAATAACTTATAATTTTCTCCTTAACCCAACCTTGACCAAACAATCAACTAAAGTAACTAAAACTATCTTGCTCCATGTCTAAACTTGTACTAGAGCCTTTTTTCGACAAGCTAATACTAATTGGATGAAGCTAGAAAAGCCTCCATTTCCATCTTTCAAGAGTTTATTTCCAATAACCTTATCCAACTTCATCATAAATTCAACCCTTGAACCCTAAGCTCTTCTTAATACACCTATAAGATTTGATTAATTACCACTATTATTGAGAAGGGTAAGTTTGAAATGAAGATAGATGTAGGTCTTCCAAAATATAAATATCTTCTCTAGTTATAATAATTAATAAAAAGAGCATCCAAATAACCAAATTTAAGTAATATTTTTATATTTTTTAATATATAAATATCTCTAGCAACAAACTCCCCTGATAGTCACCACACAAATTTAATGATCACCTAGATAGATATCTTAATGTTGGAGATGAAGGGTGCAAAAACCATAAATGGTGGGGACAATGGAGGTGAAAGATTTGGAGATTTTGTAGATGGTGGCAAGGGCAACGATGAGTCAAAAGATGGAGAAGGTGTTGGTGAGCAAGAGTTGGCTTCTTGCCTATGGGTTGGTGCCATTTTTAATCCCATTACCCCTATGGTGGTGGTGATAGCTTTTGCATTCGTTCCTAAGACTGAAGCCCTCATCATTGTGCCTAGTGCCTTCCCTTGTGTTGTGAGCTTGGGCTCTTGCGCTAGCCTTGATACCCTTATTGAGGTTGATGTGAGGGGTGGATCTCTTTAGGAGTATTTCTCTTAGTGATCTCTTTGGATGAGGAGGAGGAATAATCTCTCCTTAAATATTCTTATGGAGGATCATAATACAAAGTAGTGTATGGGGTCCATGTCTTCTACAAGTGATCTGGTGGATGTTGATGAGGATTTTCCTCTTCTAGTTATGTGGCTAGAAGCCTAATGTTCAATTGTTGATAAGCATAATGTTTTTGGGTTGGGGTCTATTGAGCTTTCTCTAATTATGAATAGGTTATCTTTCAAGAGGGCCTTTCTTCTACCCCTCCCAACAATCCTTTGCGTGAGGTGAGTTTGAAGATAAATCTTCTTACCTCATCTTCTTGTTTGATGCCTTCTACTACTAACATATGTGAAGTGGATATTGTGCCCTCTCTATTCCAATCAAGACCTTTGTTCCATATCGCCTTCTTTGGGTGAAGCCGCCATTCCTATTATTACTGAGAATTCCTTATCCTCCTTGTAGTAAATTGGAGTGTAGTGTTGAGGAGGTCATTCCTCAACCTCCTCCTATCCCTTTTTAACCTGATGAATGGGTGGACAAAACCTATGCTTTCCTACAACATGCTCTCATTTGGAGATTCTTGGGTTAGAGTCCAAACATTGATATTATTTGTTGTTGGGCATTTGATTATTGGTGTGGTTTTGTTTTACTGAGGGTGAAGGCTTTCAGAATTGCATTCCTTTTATTCTCCTTCAACTCTAGTGTGGACTACTCTCATGTTATGTTAGGTGGACCCTAGTTTTTGGGTAAATCATTTCTTTACATTCAAAATTAGTTTGTTGGTTTTGATGCTACCAAGAATAACTTAGTTCTTGTTTGGGTTCATCTCCTAGAGCTCCCTTTAGAGTTCTAGGATAAAATTATCATTCGTGGTATAGATGATGCTATTGGTCAGTTTGTCACCATTGACAATGTCACAAAATCTAGAATAATTTTTATTTTTGCTTAATTTTGTGTTTATATTAAAGTTGGTTGGGAGTTTCCCAACATTGTTAATATTTTCTCTAGGCTTGGTGTTTGGGAGCAAAAACCCCAATATGATTGTTTCAAACTACCTTGATTATCTTTGTCAATGTTTTTGGGCCCTTCCAAAAGCTTGTTTCCCATTCCATGTTGCGGTCAAAAATATTGTTGGTCTATGTTGTTCTATTCAAGTCATTGTTGTTTCATGTCTCTCTTCTTGGGATACTTGTTTTGTTCGATATTCTTTCTAGTCTTACTTCTGGTGAGTTTTTTCCTTCTTTATTTCTTTTTTTGTTGTCTTACTCTTTGTGAGACTCCTCTCTTATACCTCAATGACTACTTTGTAATGGGTTTAGGCCCTTCCCGCTTTATACTATTAAAACAAACTCCCCTAATAATAGTATCTCAATTATAGTATAAATATTAATCTAAATTATAGTGGAAGGATTTTAGATCTATACATGTTGATTCTTTGTGGTATGATCATAGCAATACCAAAAGGTCCCTAATGATTAGTTCTAGGAAACTTGGTAAGATTTATATTGAATTTGCATGACCTTGGTGTGATCATAATTTCCTTTGTTCATTATTAGGGTTGGAATTCCTTGAAAATATCTTAGTATTATGAGGCATTCAAACACACAAGAACATGAGGTGTAAAAATAAAGTAGCTTCACAATCCTAGAAAAAGCTAGACTAATAAATAGGATTTCCTCTAATTGACCGTTGCAAAGTGATATACAGAGTATTTGGAATGCCACTTATAAACAACCTATTACATTCTACGTATATGATTTATAACCCCTAATACCTACTTGTATCAAATTTATGAAATTAGATCCCTTATTCATAATACAAAAGTGATATATTTGGTTATATTTTATATATTTAGAAAACCCTAGTATGCATCCATGTGATAAAGTATTACTTTAGAATTGAACCTCCTTGGCTAACTATATAATGCAATTATCAAAGAAGCTATAATTTTCAAATATGTTATTTTTTATGAAGATGAATCATGACAATGGGAATCGATTAATGACTAGAAGAAATTAAAAGGTATTGAAATAAAATGTTTTAATGGAAGTGTAACAAAATTTCCCTCTATACCTAGCAATATATTGACCACAACTAGTATCTCATTTTCACCATCAATAACATTTCCAAACACAAGAGGAATGCCAATTTCAATGTCAAGGAAGACAAGAAACTCAAGATAAACTATGTGAGGCAACACAAAATGAAGAAGAAAATGACAATTTTACTAATTTTTCCTTTATTTTTGGAAGTTGATCTAATTAGTTTTGAAGAATCCATATATGTAACAAAAATGCTTCAAAGTTATGTATGCAGATATTATAAGATTGAGAAAAATAAAACATGGTAGTTAGTAGATCTTCAAATACCTAAAAAGATGCCATTGGTGTCAAATTGGTTTATAAAACTAGATACAATGAAAATGGTGAAATTAAAAGGCGTAAAGAAAGATTGGATACAAAAGAATATTTGAAATAGCATATAATTTATTATTATGAAAAATTTTCACTCATGGCAAGATTTGACACAATTGAAGAGAAATTTTAGCAATAGTAGCCCAACACAATTGGAAAGTGTATCAAATGGATATAAAATCCATATTTTTTAATTATAGTTAGAAGAAGAGGTTTATGTTGAGTAGCCAATTGATTATGATATTTTTGGTTCAAGAAAATAAATTCTATAAGATGAAAATTGTGTTATATAAGCTCAAACAAGGAGGTAGGGCCTAGTATATAACTGCATAAATATGCATTTTAAGCAATGGTTTTGACAAGAGTAGCATTGAACCCCACACTATCCACCAAGCTAGAAAAATAATGTGAAATTTTATAATAGTTTTTTTTGTATGTAGATGATTTAATTTTTACAACAAAGTGATTTTTTTTAATTGAAAATTATAGATTAGTATTGTAGAAAGAATTAAAGATGATAGATTTAGGATTGATGAAATGTTTTCTTGTTATAAAAGTTAAATAAATTAATGGTGGATTTTTTTATAACTTATATATGTATACATTTATGATGCATTGAAGAGATTTAGAATGTTGAGTAGTAAACCAACTCATATGCACTAGTTTAAATAGAGTAGAGAACAAGAAAAGATGATCGTAACAACAATGTAGACCGACATTCTATAAAATATTAGTTGTAAGTATGTTGTATTAGATAGCCAAAAGGCCTAATATAATTTATGTAGTTAGTTTAATCCCCAAGTGCATGCGAAAACTAAAATACATTTACTTGCAAGAAAGAAAAAGAAACTTGAAAAATGTCAATGGCACTAAAAATCATGGAATTCTATATTACTAAATTTTAAAATAATTTAAACTTAGCTAGTGTAAGATAAGTGAGAAAGTAGCATTGGTAATAGGAAGAGCACTTCCAAATATGTTTTTTATTTTAGTTTGGGAGTAGTATCATGGTATTCCAAACAACCCATTGTATTTCTCTTATATTTTAGGTCAAGAATGTGGTTGTAATTTCAAAAGATTTTCAATTAATTTGGATAAGAAAAGTATTATTAGACTTAATTGGATGAGAAAATCTTGTGAGAATATAATTATTCCAACTTATTATTTAAAAATCCTATATAACATGATCAATCTAATTAGATCAATATCAAATATAATTTAATTAAATAAATAGCTACAAGTGCAAAAATTAATTTTAATTTTTGCATGTGACAGAAGCAATTCACAAACATGTAAAAATCACAACATTTGACACATTAGAAATAAGTTGTTTAACAGTGACGGAAACTGCAAATAAGTTACAGAGCTATGTTTGTAAGACCTGTACATACTCTCATCTGGGCCTAAATCGAAAGACCGTTCACTGCTATATAGAAAAAGCCTGGTGTCAGCTACATAGATCTGCATATAATTCCATGAGACCACATTTATTTCAGGCATTCGGCACATCCCTTGGCTATGCTTCCAAATTTTGTACGAACATCCACTAAACTTTGTAGCGCGGGAAGTTTGGTTTGAATCATACACGGGAAATGGGCGGTTGACTGCTGACTTCAGCGGTTAACATAACTGCTAAGATAAACGGAAGCAATGGGAAACTAAGAACCAGATATTGGAATGGCCGGTTAAGAGGGGGGCCCACGGCATGTCAACACTAAGCAATCAAAGCTTAGTGTGTGACGTTTAAGCCGGGCCCTTTTTAAATTTCATATATGAGAGTAGGGCCCACTCCATGTATAGGACACCTCATCATTTAACACCAATGAATGACAGCCACATATTTTATTTATAACGTGTAGGGCCTGCAATGGGCATGTGATTGGAAATAATAATTTAAATATGCGGCGTATATATAGGAGGGACAATGATCGAAGATGCCTTTAAACTATGTTTGACCAGCCTTCTCCCATTACAAATTTAATAATAAAAAGTTACATTTATGTTAGGTAGGTGTTCCTTTCAATGGAGATTATGGCTAGGCATCCACCGATCTGATTGTGAAATTTTAGTAAACACTGAATAACCGAGATTTTATAATTTGACATTTTATAATTTTATTTGAATATTAAAATGAATATATATATATATATATGTATGTATGCCATGCATATGTGTGTATCTAATATATCTATGTACACATATATATGCATGTATGTATGCTATTCAGGTATCTATATATGTATATATGCATGTCATACATACATACATACATATGTATGCACGTCATGTATGTATGTATGCCATGCATATGTGTGTATGTATGTATATATGAACCATACATACAAATATATGTATGCACACACACACAAACACACATATATATATGTATGTATGTATGTATGTTATTCAAGTATGTGTGTATGTATGTATGCATGACATACATACATACATATGTATGCACACATAAAAATGTATGACCCGGGACCTACATCCACCTGGGGCACCTTACCATAATATACCTCCACTATTTATTCCACCCACCCGCTAGAATTTCCCTCCCCCACCCAAGATTATAGTTGAGATAGCTGGGGGCAATGGTAATCACTCCTTTCCTTTCTCTCCTCGATTAGTTGGGTACCGCAGATCGACATTAGCGATGTTGGGTGATCCCTTTCCAAGAGGCTTAGGGAAGGCCAAGAAACTTAGGGCTTGGAGTCAAGATTGAAATGTTCCTTTTCCCCCTCACCAATAAAGTTCCTAAATGATGACCAGGTTGTCAGATCCATATCAAAAGCAACAAGAAGGGGATAATTGAATAACTTGGTTGCTTTGATTGGTCGATTGATCCATTGATTAGGCCTACCTGACCTTTGACCCGGGGATGAAAAGAGAAGAGGTTTTGAGTTAATCTCCCTCCCACCCATCCAATACAGGCAGGAGTCAAGCCAGTAAACCAACCCGAGCCCCTACTATTCCCACCCAACCCCGGATATAGATCAGGGTGGATGAGATAGGAGAGGTTTGGCACTTGGTTATGTTTTTGTTTGATCCCCTAGGGTTGGGTGGAAAATGGATGCAAAGAAATACATATTTTCTATACCCAAACATACATACATTTGGGAACAAATAGAGATGATGGGTTGTGATTTGAGGATTCATGTTTGGTTGGATGTCAACTCGTGAATCCATATGTAATAGAGCGGATTCATTCCCCTCTCAACTGCAAGACCCTACTATTATCCTAAGGCCCCAACCCCACCTATGGTAGGTATGGTCGATCCCAACCCCACTAACCATATATTCCTTTGGGCAGGTATAGTCAGTGGGGTCTGCTTTCCCCATCGACCAGGGCTTCGTCCACCGACCATATATGCCTTATAGTCACCAACCATATTAGCCTTAGGTGGGGTCTACAAATATTAGTGGGGTCTTCCTTAGGTGCTTCATTATAGTTCCATTTCTTATTTTGCAAGTGGGAGGGAACTATAGTGGTGAGGGCATAGTTCTGGGTGGGGAGGCCTTAAGAGGGGCAGGAGGAAGAGGCGCTAGGGTAGTTCCTAGTTTTGAGAGGTAAAGTTTGACATCAAGTTAGGAAAGGAGAGTTGAGTGCACATTAGTCGAGGCAATTTGAACCCAATAGAATGGATGTTAGTAGTGAATGGAACCAAGGGAAATGAGTTAACTAGTAATTGACTATGGAATGGAACTTTTAAAAAGAGCTATTATACATGTCAGTGCCCAAACTACAGAGTTTTGTTCCACCTAGGTGGAGATTTCTGAAATCACTCTACTCGACGACTGTGCCAGAGAGGGACTTATGAAGGAAGGTGTTATGCCTACCTATCTATTTTTTTCTGCCTCTTAGAATAGTAGGGCGATCTGATGTGTTGGTCAAACCATTAAGGCCCCAATGCGAAAGGAAGTCTTTTTGTCACATCTACTCCAACTCTCTATTTCTAGTGAGAACTGGTGGGGAAGAAGAAAGGTCGATGTCAAACAAACCCCAACTCTAATCCATCCTTCTCATCCATTTGTTGTTCCATGTGAGCCAATGCCAAATAAACAAACAAAAGTCTGTCTGGCCTATTCCTCAGAAATTCTTTTCGTTGGGCCACCCAAGCTTCACTACCAATCGAGGCTCCACCACCAACCATATATTCCTCAACCCCACCGACCTGATGAAAACTCTATATCCTCCCACCTCCCTTGGTGGCGAAGCTAGGGCGGTGGGCAGAGCCTAGGGCAAAAATATAATATGCAAGGTCCAACGGGAATGGAATTAGAGGGCTGAAGTACCCACCCAACTCACCCGATAAGGAATTCTCCTAGTGCATAGATTAATTGAGCGAGGCTTAATTATGGAAGTAGGGTGATACCATGAGCGGGTAGGGAATTATAGTTCCAAGGGTTAGGTGGGAACTATAGTTTGGAATTACTATTCCTGTTGGTATATGGAGCCTAATCAGACTCGGAGGTTAAATTTTTCCCACTTTTATCAGTGCGATTTCCCCTAAAATTATTTAATGGGGGTTTGGGGGCAAAGCCCTTGTGGGGTCCAAGAGTAGCACCCCTAGCGCACTCCCTGTCACGATACAAGGTGGGGTTGAGGGGTAGGGCACCTGAAACCTCTCACAATTTTTATTATTTTATAAAGGCATTGGGATTTTTTTTTCTATTGGCTGACATAAAAAATCCTATTTTGTAACCGACATAAGTCTTGATAAAAGGCTAAGGGTTAGGGTTTCTATTGACATTGTATTGTAGCATTTGCAGTGGTACTGAGTTGCAAGGATTACTGGTTGTAATCAGTTTGATTTATTGGATAATAATATTGGACTCTCTGTTGGTGGATGTAGCTTGAGTTTGGGTGAACCACGTTAAATATTGTCTTTGTAGACACATAAAAATGGCCTAGGCATGCTAGCTCTAATTTTACCACTTTCGTCCTAGCATAATTATGACATCTTAATTATGTCCTTGGTCCTCTTTTGACTATTAATTAAATAATTCATTTAATTAATTCATGTCTCTTATGTTCTGCATGATTATTAAATAAATAAATTTTATTTATTTATTCAATACGTCACTAAGGGTTTATTGTCCTCTTATAATTAAATAAATTTCTTAATTTATTTAATTTCCTTCATTCATTTATGTCCTCTCGCTTATTAAATAAATGGATTTTATTTATTTATTTAATATGTCACTAATTCTCATAATTAAATGAATTTATGAATTTATTTAATTATTGGTCATTATCCCCTAAAATAAATAATTATCTTTAAATTATTTAATTGCTAAGTTTAACATTTCCCTCATTTTAAATAAATGAAATTATTTAAAATGATTTCACATTCTTAACCGTCAGTTCATTTTGGTAAATAATCTTAAAAACGATTATTTATTATCACATAAAATCCTTATTTTGAATTTATTTAGTTCAAAATGGTAATCTTCTTCCAAAAATCAAGTAATTGAGCAAATTTTTGATTTTCCAAATCTGCTCTTCAGTCCAGCTCTTATCTTCTTGATTTTTCAAATCTCATAAATCTAGCAGTCTTTATCTTCTTGATTTTCAAAAATCTTTATCTTTTTGATTAATTGTCACATGAAATCTCGTCCACTAATTTAAGGCTTTTGTCAACTTTCAATCTCGTCCATCCATCCAAAATTGTATTTTCTATAAAATGCCAATTTTGTTCACATTTTTGACTACTCACGCTCATACTTACATATTCCAACATTTATGATATTTTTGTACTTGATTTCATTGAATCTTAAGCATTTCTTGGCATAGTCATTGGTCATAGTCATAGGCATAGTCATCAAATCCTTCAAAGCTTGTTTAGGACATTGGCATAGTCAAAGATTGCTCACACACTCGATCTGAGGGCAACATTTGCAACAAATTAGAAGGTGCTATGGAGGTGAATCATGAAATCTTCACAGGCGATATGGTATAATTGTTCCATTTTTGTGTTTAGCTTTCATTGTACTCGATAGATTCTTTGAGTTTTTATACTTTATTAATCTAATAATCTAACCTTAAGAAAAATAACCCATTAAAACATTGGTGAACCTGACGTCTTCATTTTTCTGTCCTTTTTGTACAGTTTTTTTTGCTTGATGTCATTTTTGTAGGTATAGGTATGGAATGCCACATTTAATTTTTTTGCACCACATATAATGCTTTGCGACTCATTTGAAGGTTAAAACAACACAATCGATTTGAGGTGACGCATACATAGTCTGGAAAGCCGCATTTGAATCTTCAATTGCTGCATCTTCCTACCAGACTAGAACGCAGGACCATGACACACTTGCTGAACAAAGAGATGCATTCACTCTGCTGTGACGTATTTTTCTAGTAACTTTTTCTTTATTTTTGCATTCGGGTTTTTCTATTTTCTATTCCTTTTTTGGGTGGCATTTTGGTTTTCTGTTATGCATTCTGCATAGCATAGGTATTTCATGTTACTAATATGTGTTGTAGCATGTGGCAATTATATTTCGTGGGCCCAATACTTTTCTAAAGACTCCTAATGTGTGATTTTGTAGGTTCGAGTGTCCAAGATTCATTATAAAACATTGTGCTTGTTATTTTTTTTAGATTAAAACACATTTCTTTTTGGTGCACTTAAAACTAACATGTCTTCCATATTGTCTGATTGTGTTTGAAAGTGGTGGGCGAATACGCTCTCACCCTGTGTAAACTAGGTGATCAGAAAGCCAGGCCCACTTTATCCCTATGTCACCTTGATGCAATAACCAAAGTATCCTCTCCCCTTGCATAGTAATGCAATCCTGGGTGTAAGAGAAACAATTATTGCCTCTAGAAATTGGGCCTGCCTGGGGATTTCATCACCCCTAACGCGACTCAAATCGGAAACGAAGCTAAAGTCAAGCTACCTCCGACTAGTATATAAATGTGAATCTTAAGGGAAAACCTAAGATTATGAGTGCGGATGTGTCATATGCACAGAGTAGTACTCCCATAAACCCTGTTGAGTTTAACCTTTTCAGGTTGGAGTGCCACCTAATTGGTGATTAATCTCTTGCCCCATGTATGGCCACTCGAACGGGGGTCCCGAATTAAAAACTCTTGTGTAGTAAGCCCAAAACCTTCTATTTTCTCGTACAACACCGGTCGGTGTGAAGCCTTCCACATTTTCACAGTCTTTAATAGAGGTGATCAATCTACCATGAGAGTTTCATGGGGGTTGGAAGCTTGGTTGGCCTAAGAAGAGAGTGCACTGTAAGGGGGAGCCCGTGCAACCAAGCTTTTGGATTCACACGCTACTGATATGCAGCTGGGAAAACCCATGTGGAGTCTAGCGAATACTATCCTGGCGTAACCATAGGATTGTACTTATTCTCTTGTGTGTTTGTTTACTTTTCAAAATATTGTGCTTGCTAAGTGTTTGTTGGCTACTAAAATGAAACAAAAAACACCCAAACATCTAGAAACAAACTGTCAAACTTCAAGCCATTCGGATTTTTTACCACAAACATCATAAATTTGGCCGTTTTACATTCTACAATGTATTTGTTAATGCACAATTGCTCTGTCGCACCACATTTGAAATATTTTGCAATGCATCTGATATATTCAAACACATTTTCTAGTCTAAACACCGCATTTTCCTGTTCTAAAACACATTTTCCTTTTGTAAAGCCGCATTTGAAATACTCAATTGCATTTGACATCATTAAAGCCGCATTTGATATACTGAACTGCATTAGCCATTTCCAGAGCCACATTTGATAACTGCAATGCATTTGCTGTCTCAAATAACACATTCGCCGTCTCAAATAACACATTCGCCTGGAAACAAAATACACCCTATGTCAGAATAGAATTCAAGTCCAGACATCTTAGCCTCCTGCCAAAACATCTTTTTCAAAGGTCTCTGTCAGAAATTAGAATTGAAATTACTCAATAGGTCCATCATGTGCATTCACTAGCTCACATCTTAACCATAGGTTTAAAATTTCCAAGCTTTTAGTTGCATTCCCTAGGCATCATAATTGTCATTTTTAGCATATTTTTTCCTTAGGTTTCATCTTGACAAACTTTGGGTTAGGCCAAATCTCCACACTTTGCAAAAACCATTATTTCCAAAATTAGGTTATCTTGGGACTTAGTCATTATTCCTCTTTTTGGTCATTTCCATTTTTGTGAGAACCTCCAACTCAACAGTCTAGTTAGGCAAGCTCACTCATCATTTTGACCTTGTCATTTAGTCCCCTTAGCAAGTCCTTTGATAACCAAAATTGTGACATAAGTCAAGCTTAGCGTGGTTAGGCAAACCTTTCTCCAAATATTGTCCAAACTTAGTCATCATTTTAAACTTAGACTTTGCATTGTCCACCTCTAGTCCTCATTTTGAACCTAGACTTTGTATTAATCATTTTAGTCCTTAGTCAACATTGTCATCTCAGTCCTCATTTGACACTTTGGCCTTGACAACCTTGTCATTTTGTATCATTCATTTCTTTAGTCATCACCTTGCATTGCCATCCTTTATCACAAAAATACAAAAAAAAACATAGGCTAGTATCATCCTTGCATTTAGTCATCATTTGAGCAATTCCCTTTTATGGTGGAAACTAGACTCCAAAGAAAGAAACAACAAATGGAAAACTTTGGACAAGACTCTAATCCCAATGACACTTATGACCCAAATTGGACTTTTGACGACCCATTTAGCAACAGGAATACTCAACCTCTCACGACCATACCATCCTCATCAAAGAGCCCTTTTGAACCCTTCTTACGTAATGATGAATATGGACGAATACTTGAGGAAAACCTAAAGGTAGCAGCGCAAGATCTAAAAGTGGCCCATTTCGTTGAACAAATGGTCTTATATGAAAGAGACAGATATTTAGGCATACTTTTAATTCAAGGAGCTAAATTACCTCATGGGTTCGACATTAATACTTTGAGACCAACATCTCCTGACCATAATGTCAACAACACAAATATCATGTTCAAAAGTGGTCAACCTCCAAACAACACAAGTAATACCTTTTTTAATGCTACCTCGCAAAATTTCATAACAGCCATGAATGCTACCTCTAGCATTCCAAACAACTCTAATTCAATAAACACTACATCCATTGGAGGAACAAAATTTGTCACATTTCCCACCATATCCACAATATCATCACAATCAAATGAGCCACCTTTGGGTCCTCGACAATGTGGGCTAGTTATTGCAATCCTCTCTTTACCACTATGGTAAATTCCATGGGGGCATCATCAAGCCATACAAATCCTCCATTGAAAACTACATCTAGTACCATGAGTACATAATTATATTCATCATATCCTCTCATTGGTACCTCACATAATACTTTGGCTAGAGGTAAACGACGTATCTTTATTCAAGGACCACAACAAAATGTTAACGCATCAACACAGTCTAATGCCATCACCTCCCAAGGACAAAATACGACCATTCCCCTTGTACAAACCCAACAATTTGGACAAGGCAATCAAAACACACAACCTATGACATCATTCACACGTCAAAATATTCATGGTCACCATACTCCCCAAATATCGACCCAAATGGCTGGGGGACACATCCTGACATACCCATCCCATATTCGTACCCACCAACATGTCCCCAATCCAAACTTTCAATATCAACAACACGCAAATCAGAACACATCATACATGTCACAACAACATGTACCTCAACAACACATGAACATCTACTCACAACAAATGGGGACCTATGGTGTACCAATCAATCCGATGTATGGGGCCACAAATGACCCTATAATCGATGCCTTGCAAGCAAAGTTGATGGGTCTAGAGAAGACCATAGAAAAATAAAAATATCTAGCTAGAAATCAAAAGTGTCATACGATTTATCTGTATATCCCTTTGACATGAACTTATACATACCACCATTTCCTCCGGGATATGTTTCACCAAATTTTACCAAATATAGAGGAAAGACAAACCTATCGAACATGTCTGAGAATTCGCAACCAACTATATGGATGTCGCATATGAACCAACATCCTTGATGAGATTCTTTTCTAAAAGTCTTGCAGGTCTTGCCCTTGAATGGTTCTTCACTCAAAAGGATATCCAAACATGGGATGAACTTAAATGAAAATTCATAAAAAATTACTCGTACAACATTAACATGGACACCTCTATTACTAGCTTATGTAATCTCACGCAAGAGGACGCTGCTGAAATGTTCATCCCATTCTTCCAAAAATGGAGAAGTCTAGCTAGTCATTGTCACATCGACATACCCATAAAGGAAAAGGTGGACATGTTTGTTCAAACACTTCTAGGACCCTTAAAATATGCATTACAAGTGCATTGTCACACAACTTTCACAGACTTAGTCGAAAAAGATGTCTAGATTGAGAAAGCCCTTATTACAAAGGGAGAGCTAAAATACGGTCCTAAAAACACAAACGAAAATCCGCCCACTGACAAAAATAATTATTGAGTAAAAAATAAACATGTTACCAATGACGATGTTGTGGATGCCAAGGTTGTAAACACTATGGGTCCTATACTGGCTCTGAAAGGGGTTCAACCACAAAACAAGCCAGCGACGATACTAACACCCCCGCCATTGCCACCCCAAAAAACCAAAATGGTCAAAATAGTCACAATCAAGGACAATACCATCAGATAAGACAATTCCCTAGGGGTCGCACATACACTCCCTTAGGTGGGCCCATGGAGGAAGTCCTCAAGAAATTCCTTCAAAATGGTCTCATCACACTTGAAGAACCAAAGTTGTATGACCCAGGATAGTTTAAACCATCATGGTGGGATGATAATGCTTTTTGTGAGTGCCATCGAGCTAAAGGACATAAGACATCATCCTATCGACAACTCAAAAATATTGTGCAAGACCTTATCGAGAGTCGAATAATTGAGTTGGGTGGGCCATAATTTCAATAAAATTCCAACCATACCATTCATAAGAACCCATTGCAAGACCATGGTTCTAATAACTCTTCCACGTCAGGTCCTAAGACAAACAATAATCAAGCCAATTACGGTCGTGCCAAGTATAACTATTCAGGTGGACCTACTATTAACAATGTCTGAACTAATGATGAATACATCAACACCATCACAATCAAATGAGCACCCCAATGCAATGCCACTAATCGAAGTGGCAAGATCACCATAGTTGGTCTGCCTCCTGCTAGGAAACCTAAGATCACCATACCTGGTCCATCTCCTAGGCAGTCACAACCCACCTTGACCACAAAGCAGTGGCAACCTAAGAGTTAGTTTAACCTTATCGACCAACTTGGAAAAACTCCCGCACAGATTTCCATACTTGAGTTGCTTCGCATCTCTCCCACGCATAAGGCTATCCTAGATAAAACCCTACAAGAGTTGTCAGTCCCTAAGGATATTGATATCAACCAATTTGAGACCATGGTGGGATACCTCACTACACCTCATCATGTCACTTTTTCTAATCAAGATTACTCGTCACCCAAGACCAGCCATAACGATGCACTACATATCAAAAATTTCATCCATAAGCACAAGGTCAGAAGAGTTTTAGTAGATGGTGGAGCAGGATTGAACATATGCTCCTTTAAACTAGTTAAGGCTCTAGGATTTTCTGATGCATGTGTGGACCCTACAAAGAGTATAGTCATAAAAGCATATGATGACAAAGAAGGTTCTTCACGAGGTGTCATTTCTCTTCCTATCAGAGTGGGACCAGTCATTGTGGATACAACTTGCTAGGTCCTGGATCTAGAATTACCTTACAACATCTTGCTCAGCCACCCATAGATTCATGCCCTAAAATCCATTCCCTCCACATATCACCAATGCTTAAAATTCCCATTTAACAGCACAAAAATCACTATATATGGAGACCCCAACCCTTTTCAATAGTGTACCAACCTAAGAGGTATTTCCAAAAATCGAGTGCCCATCAACCAAGAAGCTCCTGGCTCGTCTTCTTCTAAATACATTGACCCATCCACACTCGCATTATCTTCCATGTCTACTCTGTCTACATCTTCCACCACCCTACCATCTTACACACTTCCTAAGAATGAGTCTAATGTCAAGATCTAAGACCTCAGCTGTGGAGAATTCAAATTGCATACGACATATAGCATCACAACAATACCCAAGTCTCTGAAGGTCTATGGTCAGCCATGTTTTAGAATGGAACCCAATTTTTTTTTTCAAAATTCCACCAAAAATGGTTTTCATCAAATGGGGAGACATGAGTAATGAGGACCTAGCTGATATTATAGGATGGATCTATAAAGAAACGACAGACCTGCCCCCATTACCAGTTAAGAAATATGGCAAGAGGTATGACATAATGAAGGCTAAAGGCTATGATGGCACTAGTGGCCTAGGCATAAATAAAACTGGATGAAGAGAGCCCATAGAACCTTTCAAAATTCCAAAGTATCTTGGGTTAGGGTATGGATTTCCCGATAATGACAACTAGCGTACCAATGGAATTTTTAATGAGCGAGTGCATGCTTCGAAAAGTGTCCAGACCATCAAGGAATCCCTTACCAAAACTGACTCTCATGAGTGGAAATTTTCCCCCCAAAAATCCTTAAGTGACTGTTGCCTCGATGATTTGTTCCTTAAAGATGGGGAGCTGACCTCTGAACAAAAATTTTGGCAAACATTTAAAATTGATAAGGCACCAAATAGTCACAGTTCCATTTACCTTCTCCATGACATACAAACCTCACCATCTGAATCCCATTAGTTGAATCCATTTGAGTTGCCAGATGACACTGACAACCACAACTCTAAGTCATCTATCCCCTACTTTGACAACGACTATGAAACAAGTGAAGGGGAATATTGGATAGAGTTTGATGTAGAATTAGATGATGATAACTTCATTTACAATATCTCTGAATCCGTTTGCATGCTTTTTGCATCCTCCCCATAATTCACCAACGATGACGATGGCATTTCCCTAGTCTATCCACAATTAATCGATTGGGACCAACAAGGCCTGCCAATCCTGGATACCTTTCAAAATGATGAGGCCATTGTAGAGTTTATAGGATTACGTGACAGCATACCCAGTGGTGATCACAAGGCAGGATTCACCATTGACCTAGATTGTGCAACCTACTTCGGCAAGACTGCTCCATCCTCCAGTTGCAAAATTAAAAATAAGGATAAAGAAAAAAATGAAACGTCTTTAGGTGAAAACTGAAAGGAACCTTTTGACGAAAAAAAAGTAAAAATAAAGGACGTATCTGCGGGTGAAAACCTCTCTGAGGTGCCCAAAGATGGAGGATTGGACTTTCTCCCTATGACACAAGAGAAATCAGCTATGCTCATAGAGGACACCATGGAAGACAACATATCAATAGCAGAAGATCCCAAAATGGTCCTCTTTGCAGCATCCCTGACTGAAGAAGAGAAACTGAAATTTCACAAATTCTTTGAAGAACGTAAAATCAACTTTGCATGGTCCTACACTGACATGCTAGGACTAGACCCAGAACTAGTTCTACACCATCTACCATTATTTCCAAATGCCAAACCAGTTAAATAGAAGCTACGCAAAATGCATCCTCAAGTAGTTCTATTAGTCAAGGTTGAGTTGAAGAAACTCCTAAACACTGGATTCATATTGTCTATTGATTATGTTGAATGGATATCTAACCTGGTGCCAGTAACAAATCCAAATGGGATGATTCGAATATGTACAGATTTTAGAGACCTAAACAAGGCATGTCCAAAGGATGATTTTCCCCTACCAAATATAGATATCATTGTCGATCTCACGGCAAGATACGAGATGTTGTCCCTCATGGATGGTTTCTTAGGCTACAATCAAATTTTCATTTCCCTAGAAGACCAACATAAAACAACATTCACTTTCCCTTGGGGTACATACTACTGGAATGTCATGCCTTTTGGTCTTAAAAATGGGTATGTGCAGGATCATGATGGGCCAAAAAGTGGCAATATAATGGGTATGTGGCTGACGACTATTTTTTAACCCAAAATTGATGAAACAAAAAGGGTTTTTAAAGGAGATTCTCAATTTTCCACTCATATAAATTATGCTTTACTTTGAATTTAATAAGTAATTATTATTCATTTTCTATTCAAATTATGGCTAAAGTCCTAATTGATAGGCTAATTGAAAAACAACTATAGCTTTCAAACGGTATCACATTTTTTGAATCCAAAACATGCATCACATTTTATGCTTCGCATAATATAGGATTAAAAAAAAGAAAAAATGAATTTCATGAAGTTTTGACCAAGTTAAGGTGGTCAGAAATACAAGTTTTTATATTTTTTAAAAACTTGTAATAAAAAAATCATAATTAATTATTGACATGGAAAAATTATAAAAAAATATGCATCACATCAAGGCATGAGTCCTCTACTTATATCTAAAATCTTATGAAAAAATATTATCATTTTATTGTGGTTAGGGTGGTCGATGATTACCTACTTCTTATTTTTCCTTGAAATTTAAGTACCAGCATTGAAGTTTCAAATTTTCACCAAATATTTTTTTTTTAAACAAACCTAAAAGTTTAGAAACTACATTCAATTTGCTACAGATTCTATTCTTACATATTTTTGAAATAATATAGATAACTTATTCAAATTTTTACATCAAGTTGCCTAACTCTAATTTTTCTAATTTTTTTGCCACTTAAGGGCCTATTTTTCCCATGATGATCCTACACATACCCAAATGCAAGCGCCACATATCAGAGAGAAATGACCACAATATTTCATGACATGATGCATAAGATAATATAAGATTACGTGGATGACCTTTTGGCTAAATCAACGACAAGAAAAGATCATTTAAAAGTGTTAGACACAATTTTTAAGAGGCTAGAAGAATATAGGGTCAGACTGAATCCTAAGAAATGTGTATTTGGCATAACATCTGGAAATTTTTTGGGATACATAGTGTCTCGAAGAGGCATTGAGGTTGATCCAGCAAAAGTAAAAGCTATAATGGACATGCCTCCTAGAGGAATCAATGAACTCTGAACCTTACAAAGCAGGTTGCAATCTATCTAGTGCTTCATAGCACAATTAGACGACAAGTGTCAACCATTCCAATATCTTTTGCACAAAGGTATCTCCTTTGTGTGGATAGATAAATGCCAAGAATCCTTCCAACAAATAAAAGACTACCTACTGTAACCACCAGTCCTTATGCCTCCCATTCGCGAAAAACCTTTTATCTTATACATCTTGCCCACTACTTTAGCACTGGGGGCATTACTAGCATAGAACGACCAAGAAGAAAAGGAAAGGGCCATTTATTATATCAGTTGGACACTGGTCGGGTATGAACTGAATTACACATCAATCAAACACGCTTGTCTAGTAGTTGTCTTTGCAGCTCAGAAGCTAAGACATTATATGTTGAGCCATCAAACATAGTTGGTAGCAAATATTGACCCCCTCAAACATCTATTGAGTTGTGTAGCATTGACAGGACGTTAGGCGAAATGGGTCATGATTCTAAGTGAATACAACATCCAATATGTAGAAAGAAAAGCGATCAAAGGACAAGTGATTGCAGATCAACTGGAAGATGCACCTATGCAAAGTGATCATCCTTTAGTGAAAAATTTCCTAGATGAGTCAATATTTCACATAGAACCTAAGGAACCTTGGAGGTTATACTTTGACGGATCGTACACTAATCATGGCTCGGGGCATGGATCTTGTTCATCACCCCTCAAGGAGACTCAATTCCCAAGTCTTTCCGCATAGCTTTCCCATGTACAAATAATGTGGCAGAATATGAGGCATTGGTTACAGGACTTAGAATGGCAATAAAATGGAAAATTAGAACACTTCATGTCTATGGGGATTCTTAGTTAGTCATCAACCAAGTTAATGATGAATACGACACTAAAGATGAGAAATTGATGCCATACAAACGAATGGTTGACAATTTTCAGACATATTTTCACATGGTGACTTTTGAACAAGTTATGAGAGCACATAACAAAGTAGCAAATGCAATGGCTACAATAGGCTCTCTCCTCGACATTCTAGGCAATATGCCTCAGCTAGAATTCCTCATAGAACAATTGTTGGTCCCCGCTTATGACATTCCGAAATCAGAGATGGTCTACGAACTTGTTGGTCCCGATTATCCCTACTACCAAGACATTCATGACTACCTTAAGTCTCAAACCCTCCTCCCTAATCTGTCCAATAACCAGAGGAAGTCCTTTATCCAAAAAGCTACAAGATATGCCATCGTTAGCAACACCCTTTACCGCTATAGCTTTGATGACACCCTCCTTAGATGTCTCTACACCAACGAAGCACACACAACTTTATGAGAAGTACATGAGGGTATATGTGGGTCTCATTCGAGTGGTCCTACTTTGGCCAAGAAGATAACGAAACTTGGGTACTATTGGTTGACCATTGAAAAAGATGCTCTGGAATATGTCAAGACCTGTCGCCAATGCCAGATTCACAGTGATTTGATTCAGGCTCTAGCACAGGAACTTCGGTCGATCACTTCTCCTTGGCCCTTCACACAATGGGGACTCGACCTCATGGGAAAGATCCATCCTACCTCGTCCAATGGCCACAAATTCATCATAAATGGACACTGAGTATCTTATGAAGTGGATCGAAGCCATCCCCCTAACATACATAACCGGAAAGCAAATATCCAATTTCATTCTTAACTACATCATTTTCCAGTATGGTCTTCGGCAATCCATCATCACTGACAATGAACGTTCGTTTAAAAACTAAGACGTTCATGAGTTATGTGAGCAATTTCACATCCAACATTATTTTTCCTCTCCGTATTACCCACAAGGAAATGGTCAAGCTGAGGTGTCAAATAAAACCATTATTAAAATCTTGAAAAGACTGTCAATGACATTGGCCGTGACTGGCATATTCAACTCGACCCTACTCTGTGGTCTTATCGAACTAGCATTCATATACCCACGAAAGCCACTCCATTCGCCTTGGTCTTTGGAGCTAAGGCCATATTTCCAATCAAGGTTAAAATTCCTTCTCTACGAGTCTCCCTAAAAGGTCTTACTGATTGATGAGGAGTATAGACAGTCGTGCCTACATGAGCTAGAGATGTTAGAGGAAGGAAGGAAAAATTCCCTGAACCATCTACAAGTGTATCAAAACCGTCTTTGTTGCAGTTACAACAATAGAGTCATGGTGAAGAGGTTCGATATTGGTGACTTAGTCCTCATACAAAACCTTAAGAACCAGGCATACGGAGAAAATCCAGGAAAGTTGGAACCAAACTGGTTGGGTCCTTATGTCATTGTATCTTCTTTTGGTTCTAGAGCATATCAACTAGCTACTTCAGAGGGTGAAAATTTGATGGAGCCTATCAATAGTCTACATCTTCAGAAGTTCTATGCATAGCATTAGAAAGTTGAGCTGACAAAATTTTTAAAAAAATGGAAAAATGACAAAAACAGTAAAGAGAAATAATTCGTCCAACAGTGAAAACCTAGAAAATAGGCACTTTGGATAAGTACCATGGTGAAAACCTGGAAAAAAACACCATGCATATCAATCATTACTCTACTATCTACTGTTACTTTACTTGTCTTGGCCTAGGATGAAATACATTTTTCGTCGCCACCACGACATCTGCCATGACATCATACCCTTCCTCTCATGGTTGAAAAATGGTTGACATCAAGTCTTGTATAATGTCCATCTAGTATCCCATGAAGATCTCTCTTACATCCCTTTAAAAAATTGGCTAAGTCTTGGACCTGACTAGGGGAAAATTTTGATCATGCGACTGTAGTGGGTATCATACATGGTCTGGGCAATCACAAAAAGTCCTGAAGAAAAAAAAAAAATCGAAAATGTCCTAAAAAAAGACAAAACATCATAAAATCTCCTGAAAAAGGAGTAAAAACATCAAAAAAAAGTTCTAAAAAAAGACAAAAACATCATAAAATGTCCTAAAAAAAAGACAAAAACATTGCAAAAAGTCCTGAAAAAGATAAAAACATTACAAAAAGTCCTAAAGAAAGATGAAAACATTGTAAAATGTCCTGAAAAAATACCTAAAAATTGAAAAATGTCTTGAAGAAATCCCAACAATGTCAAAATGTCTAGAAAAATGCAAAAACAAAGTCATTCCTTGTCAGGTCCATCATGTCAAACCAATCAATCTTTGTCATTTGTCCAAACTACGTTGTCTCTGCGCATTTGCTATGTAGGCGAGACTCATTTTTTGAGTCCCTGAGACATTAGGTTAGTCCTTTTGGGTTTGTCAAAATAAAATCATGATTCAATCTTTGGTCATCAAGACAAAGTCATTGGTCGCGTCGAACTATGCAATCTTTGAGTGCATGACGTAGTCAAGGCCATCTATCGATGGGCCCCTGAGGCTGCACTAGGTCAGTCCATTAGGGTTCATGACACTACATTGGCACACACGTCAAAAGTTTTCAAATCAAGACAAATAATTTTCCAAATGGGAAAATTCCTAAAACAAAGTATGGCAATCATTCATTCAAACATGACAATCACACCGGCACGTCAATATCGACATTTGGTCAACACAGGTCAACTCAGTCAACTTCAATCAAATTTGGTCAAAACAAGTTACATTATCATAACTAGTCAAATTGTCAACTCTTGGTTATCTTTCAAATGTGTCATTTTGAAAAATAGCCTCTATCATTTATGCCTTAGGATGTGTCATTCCTAGGCATCATCATTGTGTATGAAAATATGGTTATCTGAATGAATTCAAAACACAATCAATAAAACCTTATATCAAAGAAACTGAAAGAAGATTAAACAAACTCTTTATGGTAGATTCTTTGAAGCCGTCTTATTGCTCTCTATCTCCAGCGTTTCGTTGGTGCAAATTGCTCTTAGATTTGGAATACCAAGCTCAACAAAATGGACTGCCAGAGAATGAGATTTAAAAATGCATACTATGCTAAAATGCAAGATTATGTTATGCTATGATCAGATTATTGCTAAGATATGAATATTGTTGAAATGCTAAAGATGCAAAAGCATAAGCGTAATTGTGTATGTGCGTTCGTGTGTCTGTATTCATAACCAATGCTTGGATTTGCTCATGTATTTAAAGAGTTTTTGAAGAAACCTTATTGGCTGTCATGATCAATGGTTCGGATTAAGCTTTTCGGGATGAAAGATGAGGGATTTTCGAAAGTTGAGTGAGAGATAGAAGGTTTCCTCTTCTTCAATTTGTCTCTTTCAGAATAAAAGGAAGGTTGCCATTTGAAAAATGAGTTGAGAATGAATTTAATAATTAAATAAATAAACTTATTTAATTATGTGTGAAGATGAGATTAGAAGTTTACATAATTAAATAAATAATATTTAATTATATGTGAAGATGAGATTAGAAGATTGCATAATTAAATAAGTAATATTTAATTATATGTGAAGATGAGATTAGAAGTTTGCATAATTAAATAAGTAATATTTAATTATGTGTGAGAGATGAATTTAGAAGGTAATTAAATATTTAATTATGTGTGGAGTAAAAAAAGTATTAAATTAAATATTTATAATATTTAATTTAACTATGAGATGAAGAGGGTGTTTTGGAGGAATATTCCATTATTTGAATTCAAATATTCAAATTTGGAATAATATAATAATTAATATAAATAAATTATAAAATTTATATAATTTAATTAAGAGGAATATGGAAGATGGTAATTAATTAAATAAAATTATTTATTTAATTAAGGTAGAAGAATTATAAAAGTGAACAATATAAATAAATAATTAAATTTATTTATATGTAGATGACTTTAGAAGATTAATTAAATAATTTATATTTAATTAATTGACAAGCTTGATTAAACATGACCATTTTTAGATTTATACATTTTTCCCCTCTTTGAAGTGATGTGTGAAATGCATTGCTTCAAATAAAATAATTTTTTTCCCCTGATATGTTTTTGATGTCGATGCTGATGATGCCCCCTTGGGAGGTAAATCACTGATGATGATTTTGAAAATGTGATAAATAAGATTGGATTGGATGATGATATTTGGTTGGTGATTCAGTGATTTAGCTCCCGATAATTGGTGTAAAAGATGCCCCAGGTGAAAAATAAAATGAATGCCATCAAAAATCCACCTTAACTAACCCATATAAGGTAAAAAGGGTAAAAGTGAAAGTCATTTTCATCCTTTTGCTATAGTGATTTGGATGCTCTAACAGTGACCTGGCGAGATGCAGATCCCATTGCACACGCATAGATTCGAGCGGGCCCGTCGATTTCAGAGACTAGTCACGTATGGACCACTGGTGAGTCAATTAATCCTTTTGTGATTTGAAATTTGATCAATTTGATCAATTTTTACAAGTTTTTTATGTGGATTTAGGATTAGAAATTCTATTTTAGCACATCTGCGGCTCTGTTTTAGCGCATTCAAAGTTTTTTGTAGCGCATATAGGGTGTTCTTTAGCGCTTCTAGGTGTAGGGAAAAACCAAGTGTTCTCACGCATACAAAGTATAGAGTAGCGCTTCTAGGGTGGTAGTCTGGGCAGGGCACTTTAGCGCATCTAGGAATAGAGTCACACATCTAGGAATTGGCTAGAACAGAGGTAAATTAGTGCATCTAGGAAATGAAGTAGTGCATCCACTAGGTAGTTTAGCGCATTTAGTGTTTTAGTGCTTCTAGGTGATGAAATAGCGCATTAGCTATGTGCATTAGCGCATCCAGGGTTGTAGCGCTTATAGGGTGCCAATACGTAGATGATGAGTTTTAGCACTTTTGAGGTAAACTATAGCGCTTTTGAGTTTTAGCGCATCGAAGGCGCAGATTAGCACATCTGGGAAAATTTTGGAAAAATTAAAGTGTGACAAAAAAATGATGGTGTTCATTGCTTCCTTGGTCAAAAGACAGGTAAATTGTTTTTCCATCATGCTAATATGGATAGAAATGATAGAAAATTTGATGATTGATTGATAACTTTGCTTCCCCAAATAGAAAAAAAAGAGTAAATGTCTAATAACTTTGTTTCCCAAAAACAAAGAGTAGATTGATTGATTTACTGATTGTTAGATAACTTTTCTTTCTCAAAAAAAATAAAGAGTAAATGTCTGATAAATTTGCATTCATGACTGAAGTACAAATAAGAAAATGATGTGATCACTTATAAATTTTCTTTCTTGAAAAAGAAAACAAATAGTAATGTGATGATAGATTTGATTTCCAGATAGATAGATGTAGCAGTGATTGCATGATATGGGTCACTGATATGGATCACTGATATGATGCTTGGATTATGTTGATATGGGTCACTGATACGGGTCACTTGATAGATGCATTGATTATTTTGATATGGGTCACTGATATGGGTCACTTGATAGATAGAACACATGATATGAGTCATTGGTACGAGTCTGATTAATTGTCCTTATGATGAAAAAATAAAATAGGAGGTTTTCGACAACCTCCAGATTAGAGAGCGGTTCCCGATATGTTGGGATCAGATAGGAGAGTTGACTCCAGCAAAGGTGCAGTGGATAGGTGACAGCGGGTTGGGATCCTTGTTGACTATCCCGCGAGGGATTCGAGTCAACAGGAGACTGTTGACTGCATTGGCCAAGAGGTGGCATTCAGATCATAACACCTTTCATTTTTCGACTGGTGAGATGACCGTGACACCAGAGGATGTATACAGGATTCTAGGGATTCCTATGGTAGGTGCTCTTGTGGTTTATGACCACAAGGAGATAGGCAGGACAGAGGCATTGAGGAGGATCTACGGGGACATGTCGATAGTAGGATATTGGGTGCCATGGGTGGACTTTAGTAGATATCCAGCCTTAGTTGTTGTGCTAGCTGCATTCATTGGAGGCTTCCTTGGATCGGATCATCAGTTGAAGGGATTCTCAGTTGGTTGGGGGAGGATACTGGAGTGGATGATGACTCAGCCGTGGAGATATGTCTGAGGGAGCTATATTTTGGCTCATTTATATCACTATCTACATTAGGTGATCTACCGAGGGTTGATGAGTTTGGCTAGTGGTGTGACATTGCTCCAGATCTGGGCATGGGAGAATATTGTTGTTACAAAGCCAACATGTGTCAGGGTTAGGCCACTAGGTAGGCCATACATATATGCATATTCAGGTGCACCTGTCTAACCCAAGCTAGGAAAGTTGGAGTACTAGTGACGTGTGCTAGATGATGTGGACTCAGTTATATGGAGACCATATATGGATCACGATCCCTGAGACACAAATCATATGGAGATGTCATTTGTCTTTATACCTCGGTATCTGATAGGACGGACCCCATTCATTATTGAGAGATTTTTGGCTTTACGGGTTTAGAGATAGTACAGATTCACGCAGGGGATACCACAGGGCATTGCTCATTATGGGCAGTGCAAGGATGATCCTAGATGGGGCCGTTGCATTACATACCAAGTGGCATACACAGAGTATTCAAGTTTACAACCTGAGGTATGGGCGTACAGGCCAGAGGTGACAAATGTCAGGATGTTAGATGAGTACCTAGTGTACTTTCATACACATCGCTTCCCACGATTTACATGCCTAGATGAGTCGGGGCCTATTATAGTGGTATAATAGCCAGAGGCGGAGAGCAGGCAGTGGGTGGAGGAGAGGAGGGGAAGGTTGGAGATGAGGAGGAGGAGGGTGACAGAGAGGAGGGGGAGGGTGATAGGGATGAGGAGGAGGGTGATAGGGATGATGAGAGCTCAGATGATGGGGATGATGGGGGAGATGGTGAATGGGAGGTAGAGGGGGTAGTGAGGCAGAGGTTCGATAGCCTAGCCAGTGCTTAGATTTTACGACGGCCTAGATCTGGTGGCAGATCAAAGACTGTTATCAGGGTATCCTCCTCATCACAGCAGGCTCAGATTGGCACGATGCAGGCTCAGGTGCAAGTTGTTCAGGGTCAGCTAGGTTAGGAGCAGATTGTGATAGTGCAGTTACAAGCATAGCTTGTATAGGCATAGGTTCCAGCACTAGCATGGGTATCGCAGCCTGCCCCAGACCCACAGAGAGGGATGCTTTGAGACAGAGGGCAATGGAGGCTGAGGGCATAGCTCAGAGGCTTATGGGCACTGTAGAGAGTGCATCTTTGCAGGATGCCATCACAAAGGGTATGGAGATGGTGAGGGAGGCAGAGTACTACCGTGTTATATATGAGGAGTTATGTCCTTCTGAGCACAGAGAGCCATTCCCATGGTCCTACACTAGGACCAGGAGCAGATCACAGACACGTACACAAAGCCTAGGGGTTACTAGGCCTTGGCAGGATCCAGACACAGGTACCAGTGGCAGGCCACCCCCTTTCGGACCAGCTCCATCAGGGGCATCGAACAACTAGTTCTTATGATGTTATGATGTATTTCACACATGTATATCATTTTTGGAGCATGTATATTTTATTTTTGATCATATCCCATGTATCTCTCTTTGGACTTTTCAGTTTCCCTAGACATTGGACATTTGTATTATTTATGATGAGCGATGATATGCAGCGGTGGTGATTTTTGATGATGTGATGTGCATTTATGATATGATGATGTGATATGCGTTGATTTCTATATGTTATTTTGATATGAATTTAAATGATTTGATGACTAACATGATATGCAGGATGATTTGATATGATGTTTTTATGATGATGAAAAATGATTGATGATACGTATTAATGATGTTATGCAAGTGGATGACTTATGAGGTGGTTATGAGAATATGTCATGGGATATTTGATATGTTTTATGAAAATGTTGTTTTAAAGTGATATGGAAATGTATGTATGGGATGTTGTGTTTATAATATGCATCCTAAAATTGTATTATGAATGGATATGGAAAATGATAGGATGATTAGCAATATGATATGAATGTAAGTGTGACAAATGATATGAACTTAAATGATTAAAAATAATGTGATGTATGATAGGATTATAAATGATTATCAATAATGATAAAATGAAATGTAATGATAATGACATGTATGAAAATGATAAGTGATATGTAATGAAATGTACGATATTGAAAATGATAAATGAAATGATAAGCGATAATGAAATGAACGATAATGAAAATGATAAATGAAATGATAAGTGATAAGTGATAATGATATGAAATGATAAATGATAAATGAAATGATAAGTGATAATGAAATGATAGTGAATGATAATGAAATGATAGTGAATGATAATGAAAATGAAATGATATGATAAGTGATAATGATATGAAATGATAAATGATAAGAATGAAATGATAAGATAAATGGAATGAAAATGAACAATAATGCAATGATAAAATGACATGAACAATAATAAAATGATAATAAATGAGATGATAATGAAACGAATGATGATAAATGAAATTAAATGATAAGTGATAATGATATGAAATGATAAATGGTAGGTGAAATGAAATAAAATTAAAATGAAATGAATATGAAAATGATAAGAATGTTAATGATTACGATAGAGGATCAAATGAATGATAAATGATAAATGATAGGACCTAGATGAAATGATAATGAAGATGAAAGGTGATGATAAAACAAATGTTCGAATGTCCTCCACAAATAGTCCAAAGAGACATGGTAGTCGTTGATGTTCTTGTTAGCCTTTCAAAGACAACTCTGATGCAAATCCAGTATGCAGATGTGTACAATGATCTAAAATGAAATGCAATTAAATGAAACAAACCATTCGTTGAGTTTTTTGCTATTTTTCTTGAATCATCATAGAACATTTTAAAATGTTGGAGGTATGTACAAGAATCAGAGGGTAAATTAGCACCAAGGATGACCTGAGTACCACTTTCATGATTTTTGATATAGCAAGCAAACACAAGTATCGAGGTATAATTGAACAGAGATGACCTGAGCATTTCTTGCATGAATAGACAAAGATTAACCACTTTCTAATGCTAATGTGGAACTGTCATCAATGATATGCTTTGGAAATCATGTCTCGCAACATATTTGCACTAGATGGGTAGTTAACCTCAAGACAACAAACAAAGAAAAATCATCATCTTTCCTCACCACTCTAGTTTCAGTATATCATCGAGTGTACTCCAGAGAAATGATATCAAAAATTAGACAACCATTGTTCAAAATATAATACTGCTATTCCAAATATTATTCAGATTTTAGATCATCTAGATATGAGTCATGACATGGTACTTAGCTGAAAACTGTTGTACTATGGATCAATGATTGGATAGTTGTTCTTATGATTTGATTTGGTTTTTTGTTTGCATGATTGGATTTGATGTTATTGTCTAGCTGTTTTGGTGAAACCTGAAAGTTGGTTGCCCCCAGTATGTCAATATTTGTCCCCCAGTATTGACACAACTTGTTGAAATGGATATATACAATATTCAAGCCATGATCAAACACTATCGTTCTAGGAAAATGATGACAACATGATGCTAGCATGGACCTCAGATGATGGAAAAGATGCATGCAATGAAGGCTGAGAAGCCAAGTGCAAAACATGAACTAATAGATGGAGAGCTACAAATAGCGTCTGTTTGCCAGATTTTCACTATTTGTTTTTATTGCATTTTTCTTGTCAATAGACTGCCTTTCACCAAGTTTTCACCCTATGACTATTATATGTTTTTTTTTTCATTACCGAGATGCTTGTTTGCCAAGTTTTCACCAAGGTAACCATTTTTTTAGGACCTTTTCTATTGTTTTTTGGATTTCTTCAAGAGTTTTTCTAATGTTTTTGGATTTCTTCAGGACTTTTAATGATGTTTTTGGATTTCTTTAGGACTTTTTCTGATGTTTTTGGATTTCTTCAGAACTTTTTCTAATGATGATTGTATTTCTTCAGGACTTTTTTTGCTCTTTTTGGATTTCTTCAGGACTTTTTCTGATGTTTTTGGATTTCTTCAGGACTTTTTCTAATGTTTATGGATTTCTTTAGGACTTTTTCTGATGATGATAACCACTTTAGACATAATACTTTTTCAGGTGCATGTTGTTGATGGGTTCGTCAAACATGTCCCCTTCTGGCATTGATAGCTTGTATGCTCCTGAACTGTAGACAACAATAACCACATAAGGACCTAGCCAATTTGGTTCAAATTTTCCTTTCTTTTCTCTGTCTTGCTGATTTCGTGGATTTTCTTTTAAAACCAGATCACCCACCTGAAAATTACATGGCTTTACTTTGTGATTATAGTTGTGGGACATCATCTATTGGTATGCTTTCAAATGGCGAACTGCCCTTTGTCTCTTTTCATCTAGGATTTCTAGCTCTTGGAGTCGGGAAACTCTGTATTCATCATTTGTTGTGAGGCCCTTCAGTGAGACTCTGAGTGATGGGATTTCAACTTCTAGAGGGAGAATGGCTTCTACTCCATAGACAAGAGCAAATGGTGTTGCTCTTGTTGGCATGCGGATACTAGTTTTGTAGGCCCATAAGGCAGGATTCAGTTGAATATGCCAATCTTTCCCTGCATCATTCATAGTTTTCTTCAAAAAAATTAATATTGTTTTATTTGAAGCTTTTGCTTGGCTGTTCCCTTGTGGATAATAAGGTGTTGAATATTTGTGATGAATGTGAAATCTCTCACAAAGTTCATCAATATCCTGATTCTTAAAAGGTCGTCCATTATCTGTAATAATGGAGTTGGGAATGCCATACCGACAAATAATATAGTTGAGTATGAACGATGATATTTGTTTGCTGGTGACTTTAGTGAGAGGTACTGCCTCAATCCACTTGGTAAAATACTTTGTAGCTATGATGATGAACTTATGCCCGTTCGATGAAGAAGGATGAATCTTTCCCACTAGATCTAACCCCCATTGAGAGAATGGCCAGGTTGGCGTGAATGGTTGAAGTTCTTGTGCAGGAGCGTGAATGAGATTCCCATGAATCTAGCATTTTGAGCATGTTTTCACAAAAGTGAATGATTCCCTCTCCATGGTAGGCCAGTAGTAACCCATTCTAATCAATTTCTTGGATAAGGTAAGTCCACTTGAATGAGTACCACAAATGCCACCGTGAACTTCTTGTAAAGATTTGTCATATTCATCATGTTCAAGACATTGAAGTAAAGTACCATCAAGACCACGACGATAAAGGTTGTTGGCGATAAGAGTGTAGCGGGAGGATTGGCAGATAAAATTTCATTTTTGGTTATGGGATAAATCGGGTGGTAAGATATCATCTTTGAGGTAGGCATAAATTTTTCCGTACCAAGGTGAATCGAATCCCACCAAGTGGAAAATGATTTGGCTTTCAGGGGTATCATAAGCAGGCGTAAATGATTGCTCCACCAAAAATTCATAGCGAGTCTAAGTTTTTTGGGAGTTGTAACAATGATGCGATCGTAGCCATGGCGTCAGCTACTTTGTTATCAAGCCTTGGAATTTGTGTGAATTTGATGTCCACAAAGTATTTATTGAAGTCATCAACCATGTTTTTATATGGCAACAGTTTGTCATCTTTGGTCTGATAATTATCATTGATCTAATAAATGACCAGTTGTGAGTCACCATACACTTGTAGTTCTATAATCCTCCATTCTATTGCTATTTTAAGTCCAGTGATTAATGCTTCATATTCGGCTATGTTGTTGGTACATGGAAACATCAGCCTATATGACCGAAGAATGGTGTGTCCTTGGGGGGTGATGAAAAGTATGCCTACCCTCAATCCATGTTGAGTGAAAGAACCATCAAAATATAAGGACCATGGTTGTTTGGATTCTGCAGTAAAGACATTAGCATCTGGAAATTCAATATGCAGGGGATGGTCTGTTTGTAGTGGTGCTTCAGCTAGTTGATCAGTGATAACTTGTCCTTTGATTGCCTTGCGATCAACATAATGGATGTCAAACTCACTTAGAATCATTACCCACTTTGCTAACCTTCCTGTCAATGATGCTTTGTTTAACAGATACTTGAGTGGTTCAATCTTTGAAACAAGATTGATTTTATGAGTTAACATGTAATGCTGAAATTTTTGTGAAGCAAAGACTACTGCTATACAAGCCTTCTCGATGGTAGTGTAGTTGAGCTCATGACTTGTGAGTGTTCTACTGATGTAATAAATTGCACTTTCTTTCCTCATATGGTCTTCTTGCACTAGCAATCCACCCAAGGATGTCTCTATTGCGGCAATATACAAGATCAATGGCTTGTCTGGATTTGGTGGTACTATAACTGGTGGAGTCATTAAGTATTGTTTGATTTGTTGAAAAGCCAATTCACACTTGTCATCCCACTTGAAAGGATCATTCTTATGCAGTAGATGTGTGAAAGGTAGACTTTTATCGACTAGTTGTGCAATGAACCTTCGTATAGATTGAAGTCGTCCCTGCAAGGATCTTAATTGACTGATGTTCCTTGGTGGAGGCATTTCCATGATTGCCTGTACCTTGGAAAGATCTACTTCAATTCCTTTTCCTGCCACAATGTACCCTAAGATTTTTCCAGATGTGACCCCAAAGACACATTTCTTGGGATTGAGGCGAACTTTGAATTTCTCCAATCTTGCAAATATTTTGGATAATATTTCTAGATGTCCTTCACTGGTGTATGACTTTTCCAATATGTCGTCTACATAATCTTCCATGAATGTGTGCATCATGTCATGAAATATTGTAGTCATGGCCCTTTGGTAAGTAGCCCCAACATTGTTTAGACCAAAAGGCATGACATTCCAATAGTAAGTTCCCCATGGACATATGAAAGCTATTTTATCCTGGTCTTCAGGTGAGATCTTGATTTGGTTATAACAAGAAAAACCATCCATTAATGAATACATGGCATGGCCAACTATCAAATCAACTATAGTGTCAATGTTTGGCAGTGGGAAGTCATCCTTAGGACATGCTTTATTAAAATCGCTGAAATTTGTGCACACTCTAACACTCTTATTTGGCTTGGATACAGGAACAATGTTAGAGATCCATTTTGCATAGTCGGTTGATCTTATGAAGCCTGCATCAAGGAGTTTTCTCAATTCTTCCTTAACCAATAATGCAACATGGGGGTGCATCTTTCTGAGTTTTTGTTTTATAGGCTTAACCCCTGATTTGATAGACAAGTGATGCATGATAAGATCAGGATCAAGTCCTGGCATGTTTGCATAAGACCAAGCAAAGTTGACTTGATTTTCTCTTAGAAATTCCATGAACTCTGGTATTTCTTTTTCTGTTAGTGGCGTAGCTAACTGTAAAATCCTTGGCTTATCTGAAGTTTCTAGATTGACAACATTTGTAGGCTCAATCAAAATAGGTGATCGTTCATGGTAGTGTTCCAGGAGAGTGTCAAGATTCCCATTGTTTGGTGCCTTAAAAAGGTTTTCACCATCCGATATGCTCTTTATTTTATCTTTTGTTTGATCTAATACTGCCAGATTATGGTTTTCACCATTAGATCTTTCTTTTTCTTTTTTTTTTTGCAGTTAGGAGACTTGACACTCTCCTGAAAATCGTTGGTGGAACAATCATTTGTGTCATCTGTGGAAAGAAAGTTGATGATAGCTTCGTCACTTGGAAACATAGGTATATCGATAAGTTTAGATGAATCCCAATCAATGAGATCAAGATGGATTAAAGATAGCGGGTCATTGGGTTGCGTGAAATTGGCTATGGTTATGGTCATAAAGGAATTAACTACAAGATCTGAGGTATGAGGTGGATCAATGATGATACTATTCTCATGATAATCTTGTTCGTTTAAATCTGACTCAGTATCACTAGAATCATGGTGACTTTGTAGTTTGAATTCACGTGTTTGGGTCCCTGAACCTTGAACTTCGATTAGAGTTGGGGCGTACTGGTGTATTACATCAACCTCTTTGTCTCTCCAGAACTCATCATTGTAAATGGTGTCCCATTCATATTCAGCAGAGTCTATGTCAGAATTGTTATCCACGAAGTTTTGAACTGTTGCCAAACATGCTTCTCATGAATCTGAACCTTCTTGCAATGTGAAGACAATGTCATGCAGTTGTTTGGATGTTCTTTCTCTGGAGTTAGTTTCATAGCCTAATCTGGTTTTCTCTTTCGCAGCGAGTCCACGGAGGTGAATAGGCTCAACTACTCCTTTTCTTTTTCCGATAGGACCCTTATCATAGCCTATTTTCTGCATGATGGAATATCCTTTTCCATATTTGTCTGTGGGTAATTTGACATTAAAAACTGCTTCATCTTCATCTTTATAGAGCCAATTTAGAATTTCTGCATCCTTAGGATCTTCCATGGGGAATTTTTCTTTGATGAATCGTCCATTGAACTTTGTGTTTGCCTCTGTTGGTCGTTGCTTTGATGTGGACGTTGCTGATAGTTGATGTTCTGCGATAGACGATTGTCCATGTGATCGAGGTGATGTAGGTAAATTGGCAAGATAGAGAGAGTACTCCTCGACTCCATGGTCCTTGAATTTAAATTTCTTGTCAAAACTATTGGTCAATTGACTCATTTGTGTGTCAATCTTGAGAGAAGTACCAGCTCCAGCTTCTGGATTGTTAGGAACCAAAGTATCTTGACTGGCTTTTATGTTGGCACAAGTTTGAATATTGGAATTATCAGTTGATATCGTGATTTCCTGTCCATCATAAGGAAACTTAAGACATTGATGATAGGTGGATGGGACAGCTTGCATTTTGTGGATCCAAGGATGACCCAACAAGATGTTGTATGCAAGATCACGGTCTAATACTTGACAGAAAGTATTCTTGATAACAGGGCCCACTCTGATTGGCAGCATTATTAGACCCCTGGATGCTCTTTCTTCATCATCGTAAGCTTTAATGGTAATATTTCTTCTAAGATCAATGGAATCCTCATAAAATCCTAAAGCTTTAACCAACTTTAGGGTACATATGTTTAAACTAGCACCTCCATCTATTAGAACTCGTCTGACATGAAACTTGTGAACCATGACTTCTAAATATAATGAGGAATTGTGGGGATGAGTTATGGAAACATCATCTTTTTCAGAGAATGAAAGGCACGTAGGTGAGGACAAGTGTCCTACCATGGCTTGAAATTATTCCACATCCAAATCAGTGGATACATTTGTTTCGATGAGGGCCTTTTCGAGAATTTCCTTATGGGCTTGGGAAATCTTCAATAGTTCTAAGATAGAAATTTGAGCAGGAGTTTTGCAAAGTTGGTTGACTAAATCATATTGATGTTGAGGTGTAGGTCCAATGGATTTTGAGGAGGCACCCTTTAAGAAAACTTTAGCTTGTGCCCTTGTTGTTGCGATGACCTCCCTATATTCCATCTTTTCCTTGACCTTTATAACATTGATTCGCTCGTCCTCAGTGTAGATATGATTGATTATCGGATCCTCAATATGATTCACACTTTTTAGAGAAGATTCACCTTTTTGATAGTTGGGCAAAGGATTGCGAAAAGCTTGGTGGTCTTCATTTGATTGTTGATGTCCTTCTATTGTGATGGTGCCGTTTTCGATTAAGTCTTGAATGATATTCTTCAAGGCTTGACAATTATTTGTGCGATGACCTTTGCACCGATGATAGTCACAATAGTATGTCTCATTCCATGATGGAGGCTTTACACTGGGTTCATAGTTTCGTTGAGGTGGCAAAGTAATGACATCTTTAGCCATCAAATCTTTGAATGCAGATTCCAAAGATTGACCCAGTGGAGTGTAAGTTCTTCTATTGGAGAAGAATGAAAATCATTGTGGATTTGTATTCGAGGTATTCCCTAAGGAGTTGTTGTTGTTAGTGGTTCCTCGGTAACCTTGATTTTTGGCAGTCCCTTGATTGGGAGTAGAATTTTGATTCACATTGTTTCTCAGAGGAGGATTGTTTCCTTGATTTGTGATCAAGTTGACATTGTTGTTGCATGGAGTATTTGGAGTACTAAGGACAAATGGCTTGGTCGAGACATGATTCACATCAACAACACCATCATTCACCATTTTCTTGTTGCGAGTCCAAAATTTAGACTTGTCCTGATTTTTGTGATGGTTGGATGAGCTAGGATTGTCCTTGTCAAGTTTTATTATTCCTCTTTTGACCAAATCACTTTCAATGGTTATAGCATCTTCAATCATTTTCTCAAAGGAGGGAGGACAATGTAAGTTCAAATGATAGCTCATCTCTAAATTCAAGTTGATAATGAAGGTGACCATCTTTTCCTTTTTAGGAATAGGATGTGGATATCTAGTGAACATTCTTCTCCATCTCTAAAGAAAAGTAATGAAAGATTCACCAAATTTTTGCGCAACTTTGCAGAGATCTATCATAGTGATTTGGTGTTGGATGTTGTACACATATTGTGATATAAACAGATTGATTAATTCTTCAAATGTCTTGACAAGAGGTGTAATTTTTGATAGCCATTCCATAGAGTGACCTCCAAGACTCCTAGGAAACAAACGCATTAGGTAAGTGTCCTCATGAGAAAACTCTAAATTCATGTTTCAGAAGTCTCTGACATGATCGATTGGATCTGATTTCCCATTATAATGATCAAATTTTGGAATTTCACAATGTTTGTGGAATGGAATCATGTTGAGACTTCGATTGAAAGGATAAGGACAAATGTCCTCAAAAGTATATTTCTTTGTTGTGGTTCCCCCTTGTAACTCTTTGATTTTTCCTTGAAGTGCTTTAATTTGTTGATTCAAATCACTAAGATCAGATAGGGGTATTTCCTCAGGTTTGCTCTTCAAATTCTCAGTATCAAAGTCATGAGGCAATTTAGCTCCTTGGTGAGCTAGATAGAGGAAATATTTTTCTTTATCGTGATGCAAGATCTTTTCTATGGCTTTGTGAAATTTTGGATCTTGCTCAGCCTCTCTAAGATGTTCCTCATCTTGTTCATCATCACTATCTATATGGGTTTTTCTCATGTCTCTATAGTGGTGGAATGTATTTTCTTCTCTGTTATCCATGTCGTTATTGAAAAGTGGATTACGACTTATATTGTAAAGAGGATTACTGCTTTCACCTTCTTCTTGAATGTTTTGGGTATGACCTTGTTGGATTTTGTCCTTCAATTTACTGTATCGAGATCTTGTGGAGATAGGCATATGATTTTGAAGAGTCCTTCTAAACATAGATCATAGTTCTGATAAGTGCAATGATGATGATATCTTGATCTGATAAGATGTGAATCCTATGATATGATCAAAGATGTTCCTAATTTTGATTGTGGCTTCCAATGATGAAGGATGTCAGAATCTTGTTGGGGAAGTTGAATCAATAATTAGAAGTTTTCTTTGAGAGGTGCACTCTTAAAGATTTGATCTTTTTTTTCAAAGAAAGGTTTTAAAATCACTGAAGGATTTGATTGGGATGTGATGGATATTCTATAGAAGGTTGTGGTATATTATGAAACTCAAGAGGTTGCTTAAAATTATGCCGTTGAGATAGAGCTAATCTCTAATAATAAGCTCGAGAATCCAAAGGCTCTACAACATACTCATTAGTGAATCCCCTAACAAAGTCTTGGTATCTATGAAGAAATCCATGGTAATGAAGCAAAACATGTCGACTTTTGTATAAAAATTTCCTTCTTTGCAATGTTTTCTTGTACCCTAAATTTTTCTTAGGTTTCTTGATCCTAGTGGAAACTGATTTCTTGACAAATTTTGCTAATTTCCACTTTCTAAGCATGGGAGAAATATTAGTATGCTTATTGGACCAAAGATATGAACAATTTTTGAATGATTTCAGTTGGTGTTTTTCATGTTCATTTTGAATGATCTATTATCTGAATTAATGTGAATGAAAACATAGCAAACACTTTGTATTAAATGGAATGTAACCAAACACAAATAAAGAAAGCACATCCTATGGTAAAGCTAGGACAATATCCACTAGATTCCACACGAGTTTCCCCAACCGCATATCGGTAGTGTGTGAATTCAGAAGCTTGATTGCATGGGCTCCCCCTTACAATGCACTCTCTTCTTAGGCCAACCAAGCTTCCAACCCCCATGAAACTCCCATGGTAGATTGATCACCTCTACTACAGACTGCGAAAGTGTGGATGCCTTCACACTGACCAATGTTGCACTAACAAATAGAAGGTATTTGGTTTACTAAAACAATGGTGTTTAGTTTGGGACCCCCGTTCGAGTGGCTATACATGGGGCAAGAGATTAATCACCAATTTAGGTGGCACTCCAGCCTAAAGAGGTTAAGCTCAACAAGGTTTATGGGAGTACTACTCTAGCCATATGACACATCCACACTCATAATGTTAGGTTTTCCCTTAAGATTCACATTTGTATACCAGTCGGGGGTAGCTTAGCCTTAGCTCCATTGTCGGTTTGAGTCGTGTTGGGGTGATGAAATCCCCAAGCAGGTCCAATTTCTATAGGCAATAATCATTTCTCTTACACCCAAGATTGCATTACTGCGCAAGGGGAGAGGATACTTCGGTTATTGCATAGGGGTTACACAGGGATAAAGTGGGTCTAGCTTTCTGATCACCTAGTTTGCACAGGGTGAGAGAATAGTAACCTACCACTTTCAAGCACAATTAAGCAGAGTAAACAGATTAATTTTAATGCACCAAATCACAATGATTTAAGCTAAGTGAATATTTTGCTTCACAACAAACATGGGGTTTATTTTAATTGCATGATCAAAGTGTGGTGACTACCCTAGATTGATTCATTTTAAACCAGAAAAGATTCTGTTTGCGGAATGCATCAGACTCAGAATCCTATTTTTGTATTACAACCCAAATGCACAGAAACAGATAGTATATGTGCCAAAAAAGAGCTCAGATGCGCCGAAATAGAACCCAGATGCGCCAAAATAGAATACAAATGCACAAAAACACAACCCTAAATGCACAGAAACAGACCACAGATGCGCTGAAACACACCTTAAATGCACTACAAAAAAATCCTAAATGCTCTAAAATAGTCCTTGCATGCACTAAAATAGTCCTTAAATGCGCTACTTTAATTAAATGTAGATTTAAATCTCTGACTGACACAGTAGTTAATGCTCTGCAGTCTACCTTAAATGCGCTAATTTAACCCCTAAATGCACTAAAATAGTCCTTAAATGTGCTACTATAATTAAGTGCAGATTTAACACTAAATAAAATGAGACTATATGTGCTACTCTATCCCTCATATGTGCTAGATTAACCCTCAGAAGCGCCGAAATAGTCCTCAGATGCACTAAAAAAAAAAAACCTACAAACAAAAAAATCAAATTCCCAGATGTGCTGCAAAAAGTATCAAATGCGCTAAAACACGGAATTTTTCTGAAAGTCAAACTCTAGAATGCGGAAACCTGTCAGAATGCTCTACAGAAAAAAGTTAAAATCGGGGCATAGGCCCCACGATGGGCGCCATTTTATGTGTGTATGAAAATATGGTTATCTAAATGAATTCAAAACACAATCAATAAAACCTTATATGAAAGAAACTGAAAGAAGATTAAACAAACTCTTTATGGCAGATTCTTCGAAGTCGTCTTATTGCTCTCTATCTCCAGCTTTTCATTGGTGCAAGTTGCTCTCAGATTTGGAATACCAAGCTCAACGAAATGGACTACTAGAGAATGAGATTTAAAAATGCATACTATGCTAAAATGCAAGATTATGCTATGCTATGATCAGATTATTGCTAAGATATGAATATTGCTAAAATGCTAAAGATGCAAAAGCATAAGCGTAATTGCGTATGTGTGTTTGTGTGTCTGTATTCATAACCAATGCTTGGATTTTCTCATGTATTTAAAGAGTTTTTGAAAGAACCTGATTGGCTATCATGATCAACAGTTCAAATTAAGCTTGTCGGGATGAACGGTGAGGTATTTTTGAAAGTTGAGTGAGAGATAGAAGGTTTCCTCTTCTTCAATTTTTCTCTTTCAGAATAAAAGGAAGGTTGCCATTTGAAGAATGAGTTTGAGAATGAATTTCATAATTAAATAAATAAATGTATTCAATTATGTGTGAAGATGAGATTAGAAGTTTACATAATTAAATAAGTAATATTTAATTATATGTGAAGATGAGATTAGAAGTTTGCATAATTAAATAAGTAATATTTAATTATATGTGAAGATGAGATTAGAAGTTTGCATAATTAAATAAGTAATATTTAATTATGTGTGAGAGATGAATTTAGAAGGTAATTAAATATTTAAAATATTTAATTATGTGTGGAGTAAAAAACAGTATTAAATTAAATATTTATAATATTTAATTTAACTATGAGATGAAGAGGGTGTTTTGGAGGAATATTCCATTATTTGAATTAAATATTCAAATTTGGAATAATATGATAATTAATATAAATAAATTATAAATTTTATTTAATTTAATTAAGAGGAATATGGAAGATGGTTATTAATTAAATAAAGTTATTTATTTAATTAAGGTAGAAGAATTATAAAAGTGAACAATATAAATAAATAATTAAATTTATTTATATGTAGATGACTTTAGAAGATTCATTAAATAATTTATATTTAATTAATTGACAAGCTTGATTAAACATGACCATTTTTAGACATATACAGTCACTGTCATCGGACATTTTTGAGGGATCCTCTTGACATTTAAGGATCACTCCTCTTGACATCGGTATCCTTCAGATGTGTCCTTCTGAAGAACAAACTCTATCATTTGTGCCTTAGGATGTGTCCTTCCTAGGCATCGTCACCGTCCATGTCATTGGAATTTTGAGGGATTCCTTTTGACATTTAGGGATCAATCCTCTCAACATCAACATTATTTAGGATGTATCCTTCCTGAATTTGGCAATCATTGGTATTTCGTCATCTGGGCATCGCCAAAACCATGACACCGTGGCATCTCAACATCATAAAACCTGACATCTTGACATTAAAACACTTGGCATCCAGACACACTTGGCACTTGTCTTTGGATTTTTCATCATGTTACTAGTTTTTTAGCGAGATCCTGACAACAGGATTTAGAAAAACAACTACATATCATGATAATGGCTTTATTTTATCCTTTTGGCAATCATGCTGCTAGTTTCTCGAGGACATCCTGGAAACATAATTTAGAGAAGTAACGACGTTTCATGACTTGTCCTTTTTGTCTTTTTATGCTTGTGGTTGGTTATGACAAAAAGACTAGGGAAATTGTGCTCTTAGTATGAGTCATGATCATCCTTGTTTGTAACTGCTTGTCTTATGTGATGGTACAACCTTGCACACCTTGATCTATGTCATATTATGGTGTTTGTGGCCATTACAATAATCTTCCCAATGATGATCAAGAGCAATAAATATTAAAGTCCTATGGTAAGGTTTTGAAGGATTTGATCTAGGAATGAACATGCATCTCCTTCTATCTTGTCACCTTCTCTCGCCCATCTCATGATGATATCCTGTAACGTACAAAAACATAAGTGCATACATAATCATATAGACATTGCATTAGGTCCACACAGAGCATCCATTCAAACAAATACATTATGCATATCATCATCATCCATTACACAACATCGACATAACATATAAATAAACATTGCATTATTAGGGCATCACATCATAAGTAACCATCATAGGAAATACATGACAAGACATATAAATAATACCATTATCCATCATAACTGCATAAATCCACATAGGCACCACATTACATACATCACAATACATAAATCAAATAACATCACATAACACGCATGTAGACCACATCAAAACTGCATCATATATATAGTATCATCTCAAAAAATGTAATGTCACAAGATAAAGTCAAAAAATATCCCAAAAATAGAGCTTTCAGACTCGATAGTCAATATATAACATGTCATAATACAAAGTCTGAAACATGATGCCAAATATAGTAAAAATGCCCCTATGAGCTACTCCCTTATCCCCTCATGGCGAAGAGTGTGGTGATTGAGGACATGTGCCTGACAGTGAGGTAATAGGTGGACCTATAGCAACATTTGTCTATGAAACCAATGGAACTGACACTGATGGCATCATCTCCAAGGTAACATGCATATGTGATGACACTACAGCCTGACTCTGTGAAGCCGAAGGATTTGTCACTAGAGGCAGACTAGGTATTGATCTATGGCCTAAACCTGATGACCCATGTGAGTGCCCTGACCTGTGACCAGAGGAGTGTTTGTGATGAGACCTATGACTCAAATTATGCTTTGAAGAGGTCAAGCCCCCTGCACTGCTCCGACTACCACTATCACTCCCTGACCTGTTGTTGCTGCCTACCCTCATCTATGTCCTGGTTAGGGAAAGATCTCTCATCTCGGTTGGTATAGCCTTCTCATACAACTACCTATATCTCCCAAGCCGTACACTGACCCTGCCAAACTCCCATGCCAAATTTTCTGATGGTCCTGTACAAAGCGTGCAAAATCTATACACCACTGCACTAGCTCCTGCTGGCGGATCACTACTTGATTCCACTCTACTCAAGCCACCTCTAGCTCTGCCTACAGTGCTCTAACTTATGCAACACTCTCATCCAGTCTCCTCTGTAGGTCTACCACCCTCTAGTCTGTTGTGGCATCCTAGGGCAATGTCGAGGTAGATGATACCTCCTTCTCTCCCTCCATCATCCTCCATCTTAGGAGTCTCTCAGCCTCATCCATGGCATTGTCATCTCTGCCATCATCATCCTCCTCCACCTCAACTCCTAATCCTACCTCGACTCCTCCTCCTGTCTCTCCTCCTCCTGTCTCTCCTCCTCCTACTCCTACCTTGGCTCCCCCTCCTATCTCTCCTCCTTCTATCTATCCTCTTCCTTCTCCTGCCTCAGCTCCTCCTTCTCTCTCTCCCCCTCCTCATCCACCTCTGGGATAGCATCTAGTGATACTCTAGCCACACACTATTGCACCCTCCTACCCTACCTTTGGCCATCTCTCCTCAATCTCCGGTCGTCCCCTCTATCATCCCCATCATCTCCATCATCTCCACCCCTACTTCGTCCCTGCCCCCATCTTTCCCTCCACCCCGACCTCTGTCCCTGCCCCCATCTCACCCTCCACCCTGACTTATGTCTCTTCTTCCATCCCTCCCTCTACCCCTTCCTCTGTCACCGTCTCTACCCCCTCACCTGGCTCATGGCACACATGGTATAAATGATCACCTGTCAACCGACACTAGCCCATCAGGATCTATCAATGGAACTCGTCGATGCACCTACCACCACAGGTCATAGTCAGCAGTAGTCCCTGGATCTGTAATTCCACCTCTCCATCCCCACTACTGGGCTACTAGCCCATCAATCTACTGCTCGAGAAATTGTATAGAATCGATGGCCCCCACGCTGACTCCCTAGAAGATCTAGCATACTCAGTTCTGCCTACTAGTACACCATGTTGCTCCCCAAACTGTCTCAATACATGTTGTGGCAAGTACATCTCTATAATGAGCTAACTCTACATTGTCCTACCAATCAAGTAACAGTGGTGTCTGTAGAAGCTAAGGTGGTCATCCTCATCATCCCACTGTTGGAAGTCTCTGTAGGGCCTTTAGATGAATGAAACGATGGTGCTACCAACCTATCTCTCCCATCCTTGTCTGTTGTAAGGCACTGACATAATAATAAGTGTAAGGAATCCCCTCGGCTAGCTGTGGTCTCTAGATAGGAGGTTAGAATATCACCACATGCTCCCAAGCCCATATCATCAGAAGTGTCGTGCCACACCCAATGCTCTACGCTCTCCTATAGGCCACCTCGTGAAGCTGATGGTAGAGAATGCCTAAAAAACAGGCCCCCCAAGCATAAAATATCTTGTCCCACCTCATTCCCACTATCACATCTCCCCAACCAATGGGAAAACCATGTCCGCGACGGTCAGGAATCAATATCCTACCGATCAGTGTCGCCAAAAATGCATCAAACTGGGCATAATGCTTCGCCATAAAATTTGAGCGGATATCATATCCCTTGATGCCCAGTCCTGCACCCTCATCGTGATAGTAATCTGTAAAGGTCTGATAGCCATGCTGAGGGTCATAAATGATCCTCTCTCCTCAAATCGACAGACATAGAATATGGTAGATGTCCTCAAGTGTAACTATGGCCTCTCTGGTCAGCAAATGGAACTAGCATGTCTTTGAACACCATCTCTCACATAATGCAGTCAACAAACCCCTATTTGCCCAAATAACAAGAATATAGGCAACATAATACAAGCCCAACTGCATCGATCATCGTTGCTCTCGCAGACTCAGCTGATCTCGAAACCAGAAGGTCGATGGCCTACTCTCCCAAGTATAGATGAGCACAAGCTATCTCTACACAAGGCCAAATAATGTATTAGCACTTTATGGACAATTATCATTATCATCAAAACCATGAAAAAGTTAAAACCCATCAAAATTAGTCCTAATAAAATTCAAAGTCAAATGCATCGCGTTGACTACAAATGCATCTTGAAGAAGTGGTTGCATTGCTATACACCTCAATTGTGACTCAAATCATCAATTGTGTCATTTTGTTCCTCACTTGCATGGCATCATGTCATTTGCATCTCAATTTCTGGCACATGCATCACTTTATTCGAATGCATCTCTCTAACACACGAATGCATTTCAAAATGTCATATACGACATTACATCATTCAAATGCGACAAGATATGACAAATGTGTCACAATTTTCAATAGATGCATCACACATCCTTGGTCTAGCCTAATAATCCTTTGCACTTGCATTGTGATGCATCAAATGCATCGAACGCAACAACAAATGTGGCTTACACGCACGTAAATGCGTCACCGTGCATTTGTTGTTCACCCTAAAACCCTATTTTTTGTGCACAAATTAAGAAAATAACAAAGTGGGTTAGGGGTACATACTTCTTCCTCAGAACCCTCTGGCCGCCTGAAGGTCCACACAATCTCCCTGCAATGCTCTGTGACTGGAATCACCATCCTCACCAAAATCCTCCTTGCTTTGAGCTCTAAAAATTGCAAGGGTGAATAGTGAAAATGAATTGACTTTTACCAATTTGTCAACCTATTTATAGAGTGAAAATGACATTTGTCAATTAGGTTATTACTGGAGGCCCTTTTGACCAACTTTGACTACCCTTTTGACCACTTTAAACATTTCAGAATCCAAAATTATTTGCACCATTGTCTTTCTGGTCATTAAATTGACTTATTGGGACACTTTCCAATTTTTTTTGTCACTAGCCTGAAATTTGAAAAATTTCCCGATGGGGCATCAATACTCTGTACCTTCGTCGGGGCATGACTTTAACTTATTTTCTTTGTCACAATGTGACATGCTACATTATGACAAAGGGGGGCAAAATGTAGACACATAAAAATAACCTAGGCCTGCTAGCTCTATTTTTACCACTTTCGTCCTAGCATAATTATGACATCTTAATTATGTCCTTGGTTCACTTCTGACTATTAATTAAATAATTCATTTAATTAATTCATGTCTCTTATGTTCTGCATGATTATTAAATAAATAAATTTTATTTATTTATTCAATACGTCACTAAGGGTTTATTGTTCTCTTACAATTAAATACATTTCTTAATTTATTTAATTTCCTTCATTCATTTATGTCCTCTCGATTATTAAATAAATTAATTTTATTGATTTATTTAATATATCACTAATTCTCATAATTAAATGAATTTATTAATTTATTTAATTATCGGTCATTATCCCCTAAATTAAATAATTATCTTTAAATTATTTAATTGCTAAGTTTAACATTTCCCTCATTTTAAATAAATGAAATTATTTAAAATGATTTCACATTCTTAACTGTTAGTTCATTTTGGTAAATAATCTTAAAATCAATTATTTATTATCACATAAAATCCATATTTTGAATTTATTTAATTCAAAATGGTAATCTTCTTCCAAAAATCAAGTAATTGAGCAAATTCTTGATTTTCCAAATATGCTTTTCAGTCCAACTCTTATCTTCTTGATTTTTCAAATCTCATAAATCAAGCAGTCTTTATCTTCTTGATTTTTGAAAATCTTTATCTTTTTGATTAATTGTCACATGAAATCTCATCCACTGATTTTAGGCTTTCATCAACTTTCAATCTCGTCCATCCATCCAAAATTTCATTTTCTATAAAATGCCAATTTTGCTCACATTTTTTACTATTCATGCTCATACTTACATATCGTAGCATTTATGATATTTTTGTACTTGATTTCATTGAGTCTTAGGCATTTCTTGGCATAGTCATTGGTCATAGTCATAGGCATAGTCATCAAATCCTTCAAAGCTTGTTTAGGACATTGGCATAGTCAAAGATTGCTCACACACTCAATCTGAGGGCAACATTTGCAGCAAGTTAGAAGGTGCTATGGAGGTGAATCATGAAAGCTTCACAGGCGATATGGTATAATTGTTCCATTTTTGTGTTTAGCTTTCATTGAACTCGATAGATTCTTTGGGTTTTTATGCTTTATTAATCTAATAATCTAACCTTAAGAAAAATAACCCATTGAAACAATCTCGCTATTATTATTTTTGTTTTTTTTCATTCCTTTGTTTAATCTCTATTTGCATTTAATTGATATTTTCTTCATACAATTCCTAACAATTCCAACCAAGCCTTCCATCACCCTATGAAAGTTGGAGACAGAATCAATGGCTATGGCTCAAGAAGACCACCTTCCCTAGCAAGGAAAGTTGCAAACCCACCTGGTCTCAACTCAACTCCAAATACATATTAAAGACCACTCTATTCCTTCCCCTCCTTCAAGTAGATGTAGTGAACTGACATCAAGTGGGAATGACTAGCTAACCAAGTGAGAATGTATAGCATATATGGAATTTCCCTCTCTCCCCTACCTGATTTATCCCTATCTAAGTCTTTTCAAACCTCCCTGAACATTAGGCAAGGACTAGCCTTTTCAAACTTGAGCTTAAGAGTTTCTGATGAGTCTGTTAGGAGTCAAATGATATTGGAGCAATGTTCTTATTGGAATTTGGTCTAGAAACTAGAGTTATTGATGCATTTTCCTCATCCATTTTTGTCCCATTTGAGGGTGGAGAAATCAATGCATTTCCATCCAAGGGTGGGTGTATTGATTGGAATTGTTTTTTCCCATCCAGAAAGTAGAAGTTAGGAAATTAGTTTCTCCATCCAGGAAAGGAGAATAACAAATGTGATAGGCACAACCACTCCCTGCTATAACTATTCACTCATCAGGCCTCAAGTAGTGAAGGATGGAGAGCAAGTCCCCAGATGGATTGTTCATCCAACTGGTCAATATTAGTTTATCTAGATGTTTGGACCTCAGTAACTTCCTCAACCAATTTCTAACCTTAGTATTAGAGAACTAACCTCAATAAGTAAGAATAGAGCCTTAGGGTAAAAGCACAATAGTGTGGCACACTTTCAGCCAAATAAATGGTTCTAAGTGAACTATTTTTGGCCGGATGCTTTTCAACTGAGTAGTTTTCAGCCAAAACAACACAACAGTGACATGGTGTCGACGTGGTGGTACCTTTTCGGTCAAAAAAATTCTAGCCAGAAACAAGAATAATAAAATAAATAAAAAATAGGGCCCGACCATTTTGCATGCTCGAGCAAAATAGTTCTAAATTGAGAGGACCTCGATTGAATAAGGGTTTGGAAGCATTGATAAATAGCAAGAAGACCCCATATTGTGAACACATTTCCTAGGTTCTCTTCTAGCTTTTTTGCTCTTGTGCTCTTGGCGAGTAATGCGTTGGTGTTTATGATTTGGGAAAATATTTTTAGCTTAAGGAGATGTGTTGGCTTTTTATTGGGTGAATGTTGTCTTGATATGGATTTGTGTGATTTATATGAAAGAAATGTGTTGTAGTATGAATTGTTTGTGAAAGTTTTATTTTTGGGAATGAAAAGTGACAATGCCTATGTCTATTATGTTTTTGGGTGGAATAGGTGAATGGAAAAGTATGTTTGTGAAATGGTTAAAACCCTTGTCGCGAAGTTATAAAGGAATTTTTTTTGGCTTGAATAGTTTAAATGTGGTAAATTGTGTTATAAACCCTTCAATGGTGAACTGGAAATTTGGGGTTTCAGTTTTGGGTCTATAGAAATGTAAATTTAGGGTTTTCAATTTTGGATTTTTAGTTTTGGGTTTATAGAAGTGGAGATTTGGTTTGTTCTGTTTTGGGTTTATTGAAATGGAAAATTGAGGTTTATATACATATACATACATACATGTTCATGCACATAAAAAACCCATATGAAAACCCAAAAGGAACCCATATGGCCACTGTTGTGTGCCTATAAAAAATCCAGATACATAACTCTAAAATGAAAGTACATGCATACATACATACACACTTGAACATATAAATTGGCATATATATACATACACACAAATATAGAACTCTAAAATACAACTTCTATACATACACACTTGAACTTGTATTTATGCAACAACTTCTATTAACGTTGTGTACAAATATATAGATTGCAAGCACCCCAGCCATAGGGAAATAACTCTAATGAATATAATCCAAATACTGGTTTCAACATCAAAAATCCTTATATCATTTACAAAATCAAGCAAATAGAAATATTTGGCTTGAGTAAATAGCTGTTAATAGGTGGCAAAGGCAAGAACAAAGAATTCCTTTGTAAGATATTGCATAATGACTACCTTCATAAGAGCCCCAATGCTAAAATGTGAGTGATGCTCCTCTTTGGTCATATTACCATTTTCAACCTCTAACATGTTTGGATCTAATGAGGATGGTATAGAATACAGTAGTAAGAGGAAAGCAACAGATAGCCAAGAACTGATATTTTCAATTGAATATACCATTATAAATGTTGCAAGTAATTGATCAAAGGATAGTGGCATTGCTTATTGAAGACAAAGAACATTAGTGGAATTGATAAAATACTTTTCAAATAGGCTAATGAACATTATCTAAAACAAGCTTAAGAGGAAAAAAAATATTGTAAATAGCACATCTTAAACTCTGACCTAAAATAAATTCGCAATATTAACTGTAACAAATCTTAGCAACATAAGTTTAAAATCTAACCTTTTCATAATAAAAAAAACTTCATGGAGACTCTAAAAATTTTGGCAGCATCATGGGTAAATTCCAGTGTGACCAAGCCCTACATAATCAGCCCATTTGTGCATCAACAAGACCACAAAATCCTTTTGAACCTCAAAATACATATGATAATAATTACAAACTTGCTTAAGCATGATTAATGTTTGAGTCACACTCAAGACAAATGGGTAACTTTATATCCTTTTGATCATTATATGAAGATGTGCACCCAATCATATTAATAATGTCATTCTTAACCCTATGATTTGATTTACCTTATAGTGCAATCTAATATTCTTATATTAGTCTAGCTTATTGACTATGTAATATTCACTCACTACTTATAATTGATTATGATCTTCATGGTCAACAATAAGATATCAAGAGATGGTATACTATATGATTGTAAATTTGATTTGTCTCTTAACTTAGTCTCAACAACACCATCGAATTAAATTATAGTTCCCTTCTATTTAATCATGCAACAATATGGTACAAATCCCTTAGTTCACTTGATAGTTCCAATATTGGCGTTCTTATACCTAAGAGGTCTATAGAAATCATGTAGTCATATAAATCCTATGCTACAAAATTCAAAGAAAATTACCTAAAGGTATCAACTTGTGTTGGTGTAAATAAGTATTTTACTTATTACACTTTACTTAAGCTTACTTAGGGAATGCATAGCATTATAGGTTGCACTTGTGACACCTAGTTATTTGCATCTTGCATCTAGGTTTGTGCATTCATTGAGAGATATGAGTAGGACACCTAGGGAAGTGTGTGTAGGAGAAATTCCACTCTTTGTGTTGTGATCTAGTTATCACCTTTATATCTCCACCTTTCGTGGCATGATAATTCCACTTTAGGTGGGAGATCCACCTTTCATGGAATTATCTAATATTTCTTTCTACCTACCCTGCACATGATTGGGACACTTGTCTCATTCATTGCCCTTCATTGTGTCCTAGCTTGCCTTTATAAGCAAGCCTTGTACATACTTGTAAGTCTATCTTCATGTACATCTTCATGCATATTGAGAATACAATCATCATATTCTCTCATCTTGTCTCTCTCTTTTGTGCTATGTTTAGTCTCTTGATCCTGTTGTTGCTTTTCATAAGTTCTTACATGGTATCAAAGCGGTTGGAGGTATTTTGCATAGCCATTGGTGGGAGATCTTAGCTCGTGTGAAGGTGATCAAGAGGCAAATATGAGGAGCAACTACATTTTGGTGCGTCCTAGACTAGATCTGACCTCAAATTATGATTCAAAAGGATGTTTCCAATTGAGATTTCCTTTCATTTCGTCAAAATCCGACATCGCAAGCTCTAGATCAAAAAAATTCACCAATTTGGGTATTTTTTCAATTTTTCTATAGTTCTACAAAAATTCAGTTGAAAATTTCTGAAATTTAAAAAAAAAAATTCAATTTGTCCATTGTAAAAAAAAAAATTCAATATTTCTGCAAATATATTCGTTAGAATGTTTTTGAAATTTTTAAGAAAAATAAAAATCCTTTGCAAAATTATATTTGGGGTATGTTCTTTGTAAATCAAAAATCAAAAAAAAAAAATCACAGTATTTTTTTGTTGTAAAAGGTTTTTTAAATAATAATTAAAAAAAACAAATTAATAGTACCCTGCGTGGGCAGGGTACTGCAGATGTACCTTCCTGCGTAAGTACTATATGCAGCCATCCCCTCACTTGCCATACGACCACCACACACCACTGTGAGCCCTCCAATCTCCGGCGACCGAACTTCTCCCCTATCGGCAGCCATTTCACCGGTGGTAGGTGTACAAAAGAAACTTACTGGCGGCCTTTAGCAAAAACTCTGGCGGTTTCCTCAAATAATTTCTGGCAACCGGGCTTTTGGCCAATCAATCTTCAGAAATCCCAGTGACAAGCATTTAAATCCACCGGCCCCTTCTTCACTAGCATCGACAAGTCTTCTGGCGGCATAACAGCTTGTCTCCAAAGAAAAAACTGGTGAGAAATACCAAGATTTCAGCCTATGAAGATTTCCTAGCACAACAACAGTATATTCTAGCCAAATAAAGAATATTCTGATTGCCGTGAAGAATATCCTGACGAATGTCAAAAAACTGGTAGTTAGAAAAAAAATTCGGCGAGATGTCCATTTGAATGTCAATTTTAGGCTCACTAGACTACTAACAGCCATTTTCCTATCAAATTTAAACGCATGAATTGATGAAATTAGCATTATGTCATCGGTGACATCAGCAAGCCTTAAGGATTTTTTTCCCCCCTCACCAATGGAGTTTTCAATTTTGTAGTCCAACTTCAAAAGGCCATAACTTGCTTGTTTTGACTCCTTTTTCTGAGTAATGTTTTTTGATTTGGGCTATTTTTTTGTGTAATTTGCAGCTGTGTGATTGGTTTCTGATTTTGGTGGACATATTTTCCATAATTTTCAATTTTTCAACACTATACCTGTCCAATCCTCATTTCTGCAACTTCTGAGGCTCTGTTCAAGCACATACAAACTCCTTTTCAGGTGTCATTTTTTTTGAAAGTGCATTATTTTTTGTCTACTTCTTGAATCTGCAATCAGTTTGAAGTGATCTTGAGTGGATTTTGTACTTTCAACATATGGTATTTTTTGGCCTATTTGGCACTTGTATTGCATAGATCTGAATTTAGGTCTTTTCTTATTGTTCTAGTTTGTTCTCAGTTTATTTGTGGAAAGTTGTAAATCAGAAATCATAAGCCCACTTAGCCAAGTTACAAGTGGCCTATTGTACACGCACTGCATTATAAAGTGCCAAAATCATCTCTTTGGGGGGGGGTACTTTGATTGAGTGAATTTGGGGGGGTGTCTCTTGTGTGATTGTTCCTATTTTCTCTCTTGTGCTCTTACATTCCATCATGGGTTCATCTAAAGTTCCACTCTTAATTGCACATAATTATGCTACATGGAAAGTACTTGCATGGAGTAAACTAATGGAAAAAGGTTTAATTTACTACATTGATGGAACCTCAACTGCACCTTCAGATCCTAAGGCAGATCCAACTGCACATATGGATTGGCTCACTAAAACTTCTATGGCATTGGGTACACTAAGAAAGTTCATTTCAGATGATCTCATTTTCCATGTTGATAAATGTACTATAGCCAAGGAAGCTTGGGATAAGCTTGCTAATTTGTATGGAAAGATTGATAAGGTTAAGGGATATAATCTTGAACATGATCTCCTAAGCCTTGATCTCAAGTATTTTGACACAATTCAGGATTATGTCACTAAGGCAAATGAGCTAAGAGCACAACTAAAAGATTGTGGTATTGAGAAAGAGGATGATCAATTGGTCTTCAACTTGTTGGACAAGCTTCCAGTTGAGTATGCAGCCTTTGTTTCAAGTTTTCAGACTCAAAGATTGAAAATTAGTAACTTCAAATCACCATCTTTTGAGGCTCTCATAGATCTTTTGATTCTTGAGTAGAATAAGTTGATGAAAATGGGCATTCTCAAGTCTTAAACTTCAAAAGAATTGGTGGTCAATCATGGAAACAACAAGCAAGGAAAAGGGAAGGACCAAAATCAATCTTCACCAAAGCCACAAGGAGAGAACAAACAATCCACTCCTCCACAACAAGGATCATCATTATCTTCTTCAAAGAACAACTCAAGCAAGAAGGAGAAACCAACATGTGCATATTGCAAAAAGATTGGTCATGAAGAGCATCGTTGTCATGTTAAGCAAATTGATGAGTTGAAAAACATCCTTAAGAAGAACAACATCAACTTGCTAGCTACATATCAGGAGAAGAACTCATCTCCTTCCACTTCTACTTCTAAGGGAAAAGGAACAAATCTCATGGAAAAACAATCAAGCTCATCTCATTCTTCTACATCATCTAAACATGAGAAACATAAGGGGCAAGCATTTCTTGCAGTTGCAGATTCCAATTCAGATAGGTGGATCCTTGACTCAGGAGCTTCACATCATATGACTTCTTCCAAGGATATGTTCTCTTCATTTGATTATTATTCATCACCACCCATTTTGATGTCCAACAACACATCTTTGGTAGTTTGTGGGAAGGGGTCTATTGACATTGAAGGTGGAGCATTTAATGATGTTCTATGTGTGCCTACTTTGTCAAGGAACATCCTTTCCATCTATCAGATTACACATAGTGGTACAAGAAAGAGTGTAGAGTCCACACCAAATTCTGTCATTGTTCAGGATTTGCATAACAGGGCTCTTGTTGCAGTTGGGGAGGTTGATAATCATTCTTAGTTCTACACCTTCTCATATTTTTATCCTATTGATGATTCATTTCACCCTAGTATGGAAACACTTGAGGAGAATGAGTAAGGTTACTTGAATCTTGGAGTGCTTACTACTCCTGAGGTTCTTGAGCCTATTTTTGATACTCCATCTCCTCCATTGACTGATGTACCTAATGATACTTGTGTTCTGACAGTTTCAGTTCCTTGTGATTCAGTGCAATAGTGTATACCTTGTCTTCTAGCAGCAGGTTCATGGGATGACTACTTGGCAGACATTGGCAGCTTGTTTGTGGAGTCCTACATTGCAGATTTGGGAGACACATTTGATTACTTACATCTTCTCTTTGATGAAGGTGATTCTTCTTCAGTTGTTGCGAGGGAACACTCTAACCCTCCTCTACATGATTAGTCTTTTCAGGTTGATGTGATTGTGGATGCATATGTACAATAGTTGGAGGAGGCCACTTTCTCTTCTAAGGAGACACTTGCATCTTTGGAGTATGTTCTACCTACATCCTTGCTAGATCTTGAGTTGTCTTTTTTAGCAGATGAGGGTGTTGTTGCAAAGGGGTTCTCACAGGTTCCAGGAAGTGACTACATTGTAGCTTCACATGGTTTGGGAAAGGCATCTTTCAGCATCAACACAGGGAAATTTGAGCAGATTTCAAAGACTCCTTACATTTTGAGGGTACTTCCTTCTTCACTTGTGGATTGGGGAGACTTCATTCATGCACCTTTGGTATTGTTTCTTCCTAAGGGGAGGAACATTGTTCGAAAATTTTGGAGTAGCTACCTCATTCCTTCTTGAGCATCTTCCATGGGTGATCATTGTACATTGAGGGGGGGCTACCTTGTCTCTCTTCTTCTTCTCTTCTTCTCTTGTATGGGGGGGAATTTTTCCTCACATGGAGTTTTGTCCTTCTCTTGCCATGTTCATAGGCTTTTGTATTTCATTTCTCTTTTGGGGGCTAGTTTTTTCCCACTGGGTTTTTCTATCTTTACTTTACTTGTGAAAGATTGCATTGCACTTGTACATGGGTACCTAACATGGCTCAGTTGTCAGGACCCATCTTGCATCTTATCTTGCATGGTTAGCTTAAGTCTTCATTCCCTCAGTTGTGCTTAAGGGGGGGTGTTGGTGTAAATAAGTATTTTACTTATTACACTTTACTTAAGCTTACTTAGGGAATGCATATCATTATAGGTTGCACTTGTGACACCTAGTTATTTGCATCTTGCATCTAGGTTTGTGCATTCATTGAGAGATATGAGTAGGACACCTAGGGAAGTGTGTGTCAGAGAAATTCCACTCTTTGTGTTGTGATCTAGTTATCACCTTTTTATCTCCACCTTTCGTGGCATGATAATTCCACTTTAGGTGGGAGATCCACCTTTCATGGAATTATCTAATATTTCTTTCTACCTACCCTGCACATGATTGGGACACTTGTCTCATTCATTTCCCTTCATTGTTTCCTATCTTTCCTTTATAAGAAATCCTTGTACATACTTGTTAGTCCACCTTCATGTACATCTTCATGCATATTGAGAATACAATCATCATATTCTCTCATCTTGTCTCTCTCTTTTGTGCTATGTTTAGTCTCTTGATCCTATTGTTGCTTTTCATAAGTTCTTACAACTTGCAACATCAAAATATCTATATAATATAGTCTTATTTTCAATATTGAATTCAATATCACCTGCATTCTTAAATAACCATAAGCCACAACTTATATTAAGCATATATTTTATTCTTCATTCATATTATATAAGTTATCAAGTACTACTAGAGATATAACCTAGACTTCTTTGCCACCTTGTTTCACTTATTTCATTCCTCATAATGGAATTGTTGTACCCCTTCCCAATGTCATACCTTGAATTCGTCAAATTCCTCCTAGGCAATAATGGACGCCATACCTTTTTCAATGGAATTGAATGTTTTTTCTCCTCTCTCCCAACACATGCTTTCCTTTTTGTTGTTCCCATGCTTTTGTAATTAATTTTGTGCCTTTACCTTTTAAACAATTTTTTTCTTGTCTTAAAAGGGCCATTGTTGTTTCAATATGAGTTGGCATTTTTGTTTTATATCTGCTCCAAAAAACTCATCTTTAGTCATTACAAATTCTTCTAGATCAGTTATTACAAATTCTTCTAGAATAACATCATCTGCTAAGGTCATCTTTAGTCATTACAAATTGTTCTAGATTAGCATCAACTCATATTTACTCATTACAAATTCTTCTATATTAGTTATTACAAATTAGATTTCTAGATTAACATCATCTGCTTAAACTCATCTTTATTCATTACAAATTCTTCTAGATTAACATCATCTGCTAAGGTCATCTTTAGTCATTACAAATTGTTCTAGATTAACATCATCTGCTAAACCCTAAAATCTACCCCTTGTCCCATTCATCTAACCCTATTTGAATTTTAACCTTAACCCTAAAGTTGACTCTAACCATTTTTCATTCTTACTCGACCCTAATTGATCTCTAACCATTGTTGAACCTTAATTAAACCCTAATTAAATTGTAACCTTTACCTAACCTAGTTCTCTAAATGTATGTACATGTACATATGTACAAGTGTATACATGTATCTATACATATATGTAAATGCATGTGTACATGTATGTACATACATATATTTTTCCTAAATTTACATTTCTATAAACCCAAAACTAAAAACCACAAATTTTCTAATTCACCATGTGTACATGTATGTATATACATATGTGTATGTACATGTATGTAAATATATGTATATATGTGTATGTATGTATGTACGCATATGCATGTGCATGTGTGTATGTACATATATGTATATGTGTGTATGCATGTACATGCATATATACATGTATGCATATATGTGTATGTGTGTATGTATGTATGCATATATGTGTATGTGTGTATGCATGTATGCATATATGTGTATGTGTGTATGTATGTATACATGTACATATGTGTATGTATGTATGCATATATATGTGTGTGTGTGTACACATGTGTGTATGTATGTATGTACAAGTATGTATGTATATGTACATGTACACACACACACATATATATATATTTATACATACATACACATATAAATATATATACATATATACATATGTCATGTACATGTGTACATGTTCATATATACATACATATGTACACATACCCATATATGCATACATACACATATATACATATATAGACACATACACATATAAGTATACATACACATACACACACATGTATGTACATACATGTACACATACATGTATATATACATACACATGTACATGCACATGCACACATACAAATATATATATATATATATATATATATATATATGTACATATCAAGTCTCTTTAGAGTTGTCAAATTTCTTATGTTATCTAAGTTGTAGAAGGTGAACTATTGAACATAGAGATAGATATAACTTGAACTATCTCATTAGATATAAAGTTAAAAATGTTTTAGTTTTGAAACTTGAAAAAAATTGTAATTTAAATATATATGTTTTAGTTAAATGAAATTTGATAAAAAAAATTAACATCATGTATATTTTGTTTTAATGGTATGCATATATCTCTTTACTTATATATATATCATGGTCGATGAGGGATCTCATCATTCTCCTCATTCTGAGCAACATGCTCAAGTTAGATCCAATTTATATCAGGAGAGTATTGCTAGATTACAAAATGCACTAAGATGCTTGGATAAAACAATTAACAATTCACCTAATTTGGCTAATTGAGATCAAACTTAGTTAAAATTAGAGATGAGATTATATGAATGACTGGGACAATCCAATCATTCAATCCTTATGATGATATCAGTTTTGAGTAGTTTTATTCATCTCTTTCCAGGAGTGTTACTGGCACAGAGAAATGGAAAGATGTTGGAAAACTAGTTTCACAAGAAAATGTTTTTACCATGTTCCCTACTTATAGAGGAAAAAATAGAATTAGAGGATATACGGTGATGAGGTGTGTGTATCCTCTTGTTGTGCCATTCATATATCCTAGATGGTTGGCAACTTAACATAGATGGCTTCACAATGATGAGATGCCACTATATTTTGTCAAATAGTTATATGTAGAGTTTCATCTACAGAGAGATGTGGACTACACAACTTATCCTGAACATGCTAGCCAAGGTAAAGGTCATTTTTTTGAAAAATAAGAGTTTAGATGTCAAAATTTTCCACCGCCCATGAACAAGAGGGAATTAGTTGGACCAAACCTTTTGGTTTTACCAAAACATTTGGAATTGGCAGCAATAGGGGAGTCAACAACTTGCTCCACTCAATCCCAGATTTATGATAATATTGCCACTATTATGACATAGATCAATCATATTTCATTTGATCGAGTTGGTAGATACTTATTACACCTACGAATCAACCTTCCAACCACTGATCCTACATTTTCATCTTATGACCCATTTATTCGTGTTGATCTACCTACTCCTTCAGATGTCGAGCATATGAGACACACGACTTTGGGTAATATGTGTAGAGTCTCAGTTTTGGATTTACTAGCTACTTTTCAGGTCATCAGTGAGGACCATGGGGTCCCTCTTGACCGGGTATAGGCCTTTATTAGACAACGATATCTCGATACACATACGAGCCATAAGGTGGAAACTTCAGAGGATATTCCATAACAGCCTACAGGATCACATGTGCATCATGTTTCTATCGATCCTTTAGCTTTTCCAGGTCCTCAAGATGTTACAGATCATGTTGAGGTTACTATGACACCTGATCTTGTCCATGGCACATATAGTCAGCTTCTTTTTGGCACTAATACTACGCTAGCTACAAATCCCCCTACGGTGTCTGCATTCTCATGATCTTAGTGACATTGGTAGAGCCATCGATCAAGTACTACAAGTACTTGAGTATATATATATAATTGTGTTCTAAAAATTTACATACATACATAATGTATTTTAAAGTCTAGTTCTTTAACTCTTGATTGAAATCATGTATTTGAAAATTTTAGTAGTATGGTGATTTGTCAAAGTTTGGAATTTTGGCGCATGATGGCAATCCCATGTAGTTTACAGCTGAGGTACATTTAAATATTAAAATATTAAATTACTTGATGTAAGTTTGAACACATTGAACTCAAGTACATTGTAAGTTTTAGATAATTGTACATATATGTTCACATATATACATGTATTAAAAATTAAATTACATGTGTGTACTTCAACTTGTGCAGTGTTTGGGACAAGGCTCGGGACACGAATCAGGAGAGCTTGGATCGAGACATGGATCCACACATCTTGGATCAGGAGAGGGATTGCGGCATGGATTAGGAGAGGGATAAGACCATGGATCAAGGGAGAGATCTTTCCAGAGAGCTGGTGATTCTGTTCATACTAGATATCCCTCTCTTTGAGATGTTTTATAGTATTATGGTTTGATATCAAATTATTATGTTGGAGACACTTTTTATGATTTACATCACATTACATACATTTATGTTTTATGGTATACACTTATTATGATTTACATCACATTTATACATTACTATGGTTTGAACAGGTTTGTTATACACATTGTTATGGTTTTAATAGTTGTTACATTTATTTACATCGTGCTTGAATTATTATGGTTTTATTTATTTAGCAAGTTTGTACCTTTATGTAAATTTATTATGGTTTGAACACTTATTGTACACCTATTTACATTGTGAAATAAAAATGTTGGACTATCTAATGGTTGCTATTTGTAAATTTAAAAAGATGGATGTACAATTAATTATAGAAATGATTTTGTCTTTAAATAGGTCAAGAAATAGAAATAATTTGAAATAGGTCTATGTTTTGAAATAGGTCACTTGTTATGAATTTATTATGTTTTGAACACTTATTGTACATCTAATTACATCATGAAATAAAAATGTTGGACTATCTAATTGTTGCTATTTGTAAATTTAAAAAGATGGATGTACAATTAATTATAGAAATGAATTTGTCTTTAAATAGGTCAAGAAATAGAAATAATTTGAATGCAAATATGTAAGTTCTAGGTCAATTGGACTAAGAGATCCAATTCTATTTAAGTGGAACATAAAAATGTAATTGGAAATAGATGATAAGGAATTCTTAGCTCTAAATGTTTATTTTTAAAGTCAAGTTCTAGGTTAAATGTAAATTGTGCATATATATGATCTACTATATGAATTTAAGAATTCCATATAATCTAATACACATGAATTTGAATGTGCATGAAAATAATTCAAACTAGATGATGATCTATACTTGTGTCCAGTTGAATGTAAATGAAATCAAATTTATTCAAGTGAACTTAAGAATTCCATATAATCTAATACACATGAATTTGATTGTGCATGCAAAGAAAGTGATCTAGATAATGAGCTATAAGTGGAGTTGAATGTAAATGAAATCAAATCTATTCTTGAACTTAATAATTTCATGGAGCATTTATGCAATTGAAAATTGATAAAATCTCACTATGTGCACATAATATAAGTATATCTAGATCTTCCCATGACAAAGTTATATATTAAAAAGTGATCAATCCACATAATTACCAAGGATCCCATTACATGTGGTCTCAAGATATACATGGTAAACAACTATTGATTCCAAAATATAGCTATCTCAAGCACCCCAAACATTATTGCTATGATTCACTACAATGAATATTCCAATGCACCAAGGTGAACAAGAAATACCAATCCAAGAGAACCCATATAAGAACATTCAAAAAATGATACACATAAGTAACATATCAAAGGTTATAGAAAATCATGGTTGCTACTCTAAATGAAAGAAAAGAAATTACAATGCCTAGATAGATCTTGGATAATATAATAAAAATATCAAGAATGTCACATTAGTAACATAAAAAATAAAGAAAACTAGAGAGAACATTTAGATTCTTCACCACTCAAACAACAAATCAACTAGATCTAATTTGTCACAAAATTACAATAAAGTAACTATAGTTTACGAACCCAATAAGAAAAAATATTTAAAAATTACACTAATGAAGAGCATATCAACACTTTCACATTTAAGAACCTGCTAGAAAAAACCTTCTAAAACCTTCCAAAACCACATGATCCCAACATAAACACTTCATATGGTATTCAACATAGCTAAGTTAGTGTTTACCCATGTGACTAGGGGACCAAAAGAAGACTTCCAACATGGAAACTCTCACATAATAGATATTTATAGAGTAAAAGAACACAACCACCATGTCATAGGGTAGTTAAATACTAATGTAACTAATTCCATTTGTTGAATCTTAGATCATATATATACATGCAATTTACAAAACCTAGTGACTTTTAAAAAGTTCAATTTCATTTGTTCAAGTCCACTCATATGAGCTAGATCATATATATGCACAATTTACAAAACCTGGTTTATGTTCCAATTTTCATTTAAATTTATGTTCCATGGAATTCTTAAGTTCAAGAATAGGCAAAATGTGAACTATTTAATTTAGCCACTAGGTTTTGTAAATTGCATATATATATATATATATATATATATATATATATATATATATATATATATATATATATATATATATATAATCTAAGATTCAACAAATGAAATTTGAAGATTCAAGTGAACTTAAAAGAATTCCATGTCCAACATAAAAATGCAATTGGGAATTTAGATGATTTAAAGGAATTTAGGAAAAATATTTGTAAACATTTTTAAAGTCACTAGGTTTTGTATCAAGCATATATGATCTAACATACATATTTAAGTGGAGTTTTATTTATGTAAATTATGAAATCAAAGATTTTTGAACTAAATTAAGAATTCCACATGGAACTTGAATTTAAATTCAATTCCAAAAATAAATGACCAAGCCTTTGAAAAAAACCCATTCCAAAACATGTCACATGTCCAATCAATATAGATATAGATCTAGATCTATAAAAATTTTGAGTGTGTGTGTGTGTGTGTGTGTGTATCCAGTCATGTACATATACATATATCCAAAAAACAACTTAAAGCTCTTGGTACATATAATTTGGATCCTCTCTATCTTTAATTATCTCTAAAATATTTTCATGATCTTCAATAGGCAACCTCCACTTTTGTTTGGCACATCCTCTTTTAGGTAAAGTTTCTAAATTTAATTTTGTTCCTGTAACTAAGTGACTATAATGTAGAACCTTTTTTCCTGGCATATAATCAACAAATATAATACCATTTTTATCTATCTTTATTTGTTGATAATATGTGCCTTCAATAATGACTGATCCAATGGGATACTCTTGTCCATCACCATCTGTCATTGATTCCACAAATTTGCTTTTTGGTTGCATACATCTTAGTAGATAGTAATCTACACCTTCCACATTGTTAGGATCTGCAACAACAACAAAAATATCTCTTGTACACACACCATGTAAAGTTTACAAAAGTTGTCAAAATATATAAATTTATATATAAACATGCTTGAAAATTTCTTGTACATAGAATATATTTAAGTCAATTTTAAGTAAAATTAATTTCCATACCTATAACAACTAAATCATATACACGTTCATAATCAGCTGAATATAGAGGATCGTAGAAATTGACATTGTTATTTTCATCAAAAGGAGGCATTGATATTAATTGTTTCAATTCCCATCGTGAAACGTACCCATCTCTAATATTCTCACATTGAAAAATATTTGCATTGTCCTTAATGCAATCAACACAAAAACATGATTTTTCTGTCACATTAATTGCATAAGGCATGCTACTTCCCATTGTCATCATTTGATGTAGACTTCTAATACCATGAATTGTTTAGAAATTATAAGGATTTGATTGATCAATATATGTAAATTACAAACATCCACTAGTGATTAATTTAAGTGAATATATAAATTTAAAAATTTAATTAAATCATGTACGCACACACATTGAAATTCAAATTTAACAAATTTTGACTAGATGTACCTGTAACTCCCCAAAAATACCGTGTGTTGTATGTTGAGTCATGAGCAAAAAAATGACTTATGCACCATTCAACAATTTCATTTACGTTCTATATGGAATTACTTGTAAGCACACATGTTGGAAAAATTTGTCACCTATTACTTTCAAGGAACTTAAAAAAGAATTTAATTTAGTTTAAATATATCCATTTTTTTTAAAATATCTCTAGATTGGAATATATATATATATGGTGAACTACCAGCAAGTTCATGTTGACAAAGTGCATGCTTCACACATGCTCCTAATCCATCGTGCTCCCCTTTTCCATGTCCACTCTCATAAAAATTCCACAAAAAATTGGTGTTGCGTCTAGCATGTTGATGGGTTAACCAAACAAAAGCTTTTGTAGACTTAAATTGTCATGTGAAGTTACAAATAATTGCACTCAAACCAAATTAGCTTCAAAAAAGTAATTTTATATAAGTAATTGAACAATTTAAGTCTCAAAGTTAAAAGTAAATAAATAAATAAAATTTAAAAAAAACAATGTACTTACCAACACATCCATCAGACCATGTCTAGTGTTGTTCTTGAATTATGCCACGTTATCTCATGTCTTCAAACAACATTTTGAAACAATGAGCTACATAGCTTCTATCATGGTTCGTAGCATCACTGATATAAAAGTGAACCTCTTTGATGATAATTCGATCATCTTTTCTACTTTGTATTTCATTGACCTCTAACTCGACATGCCTATAACAAACTTGAAGAAAGATTGCAACTTGCTTTGAATGATAATATTGACTTTGAATTTCTCAGTTTGAGGACTAAATGTATAGTTCTCAGAGAAATCTATAATAGAGGATACAACCTAGTGGAAAGCAATTCTTTGAATCACGAAATTGCTTAGCTTTCCATCTTGCGCCATGACAATGTTGGATATGTGGATATATGATATTGTGAAATTTATTCATGAATTCATTGTAAGACAATCCACTCTCTTTGAGAATATTTTTTTTTGCCTCAACTCCTGATTTCGTTAAGTATGTCTCATATTCAAATCTCTTCCAAATAACTTGCATTTCAATATTATCAACATGTAAAAGATTCTTCAAATCTCCACAATCATTACATACATTTTTTATACACTGAACGTTGAATTCATCTGAATCTTCTAATTTTTCACATACAAGAGACTTTACAAATTGTGTCGTGCTTCCAGGGATTGCTAAATTTTGATCAATTACTACCATAATTTTTTTATATGATTGTATGTGTAGATAAAATTCAACATTATTTCAACAACAACAACAAGTTTCACATACTTTATTTATACATACAAATGATGGTCATAGTGTCTCAAACATCCTTTGACAAATCTTCACATTTGAAAATTCTTACTTGAATGCTTCAAAAAATTCACTTTGTGTCGTATCTATAAAATGTTTTGGATGAAATTTTTTTGTACCATCTTCACCTATTATTTGTATAGTATCCCTTCTATTGGAAAAAACACAAGAGTGGTTGGTCCAATATTCAACCACCTATTTCTTTACAAGTATTTACCCAAATTTTCTCAATTTTTTCATCTATTTCATTTCTCTTTTCAATATACCTTTGAACAGTTCTCTTAGAAACATTTAGTAATTCAAAAATTGTTTGAACTTGTCTTCTATGTGATAACATGGGTAAGTGGTTAAACAATGAAGTGGACATACAAAATGAAGTGATTAAATTATTTTCCAACTTATTATCAACACCAGTACAATAATCAAACCAGATTGGAATAGAAAGAGAAGACATGTTGCAAGCAATTCCTACACTAGTCACTGAGCAAGACAATTTACAACTCAATAATCCTTTTACTCTTGATGAAGTGAAAGAAGTTGTTTTCACACTTAAGCCTGATAAGGCTCTAGGACTAGATGGATTTACCACAATATTTTTCCAAAAATGTTGGGACTTCATAGGAAATGATCTTCTTAAGGCCTTGAAGGAGTCTCAAAAATCTTGCTCCATGCTTAAGTAGTTTAATCTAGCACATATTGCATTAATTCCAAAGGTTAGGGATCCAAATTATTTCTTAGAATTCCATCCTATATCTCTTTGTAACACAATTTACAAGATATTTACCAAAGCAATCTATCTTAGATTGCTTCCCATCATTCCTAAATTGATTTCTAAAGAACAAGGTGGATTTATTCCTGGTAGGGAGACAACAAAGGGTGCTTTAGTGGAACATGAAGTTTTTCATTCTATTTCACTGCACAAATTATTCTCATTGATCATCAAGCTTGAAATGATGAAAGATTATGATAAAGTGGATTGGACTTTTCTGATTCAAGTATTGAAGAAATTTGGCTTTAATAATAAATGGTACAAATGGGTCCTTTCTTGCTTGAAATGTGCAAAATTTTAAGTACTAATTAATGGTACAACATCAGGATTTTTTAGTTCTACTCAAGGAGTGAGGAAAGATGATCCATTATCTCCTTTTTTATTCATAATGTTGTCATAAGTACTTAGTAGGGCAGTCAAAAAATCACATTTAGAAGGTTTGTGGAAAAATCAAAATATACTTTTAATATCAAATCGGGTGTACAAAACAAAATTGTTAGTCTTCTTGGATTTCAAACAACAGTATTACCTTGTAAGTACCTTGGGATACCATTCTTTTCTAGTGCAAATAAAGTTTCTTACTGGGATAAAATCATTCAAAGTATTGAGATAAGGATTGCAACATGGAAAGGTAGGTGGTAGTCATTATTTGGGTGTATATTATTGATAAAATCGGTCATTTATGTCATCCCTAACTATTATATGGTCGTACTAAAAGCACCGAAGTCTGTGATTTTTTATTGGAAGGGTAAAATTGACAACAAAAATATCTCACTTATTTCATTGGAAAATCTTTGTGAAGATAAACTAAAAGGTGGTGTTGGGATACATAATTTATCAGCAAGAAATCAAGTATTAGGTGCAAAATTAGTGTGGTACATGTATGCTAAGCCACGTGTGAAATAGTGTAAACTCATGCAATCTAAGTATTTAGATAGCATAGATCCAAAGAGAATTCTTACAGTGGAAAACCCATCATAAGGCTCTACAATGTGGAATTTCTTGGTTGCATGCAGAAAGGTAATCCCTTTGTATCTTACTTGGGAAGTTCAAGATGGTCTACAAGCAAATTTTTGGGTAGATTCTTGGGGAGAACATGCACCCTTAAATACAGTTCATAATCTGTAATGTATTCAAAATCTTCCTACCATGGATTGGGGGAGAAATGTGAGTGACTATTTTGAGAGCATAGATGATTGTACTAGGAAAGTAAAATGGAGAGATGTCTCAAATATTGCTTGCTTAGATGTATAGAAAGAGGAATTCAAGATCATTTTAATTGAAAGGAATGTTTATGTTTTAGGAGGGGAGGATAAATTGCTATGGGCTCCATCAAAATTTGGTATCTAAAATGAAAGAGAAACATCATGAGTTTGATATATACCTAAATGTGTGGATCACCACTTATATGATGTGAAAGAGAGAAACCATGATATATATATCCTATGAAAAGGTATTTATCAATGTTCAAGGATAAGATTTCATAGGGGAAGGCATGATTCCTTAAATGCAAGGATGTGACAAATAAAATCACACTATCCTAAAAGGAGGAAGGATTAATGACCTAAAATGTAACGATATAACCATATAAGCATAAGATGTAAATCGATAGAGACATGATTCCCATAATATGAAGATGCAACATGATGAAGGTATAAGATGTAATGGAATGTGTGATGCCCTCTAGTCTATGTGGTAACTAGATCTAAAAGTGTGGTCCATGAACATATATAGGATCAAAGAAAATAATCAATAATCAAAGAATAATTTGTGGAAAAGTTACATGCTCAAAAAGTATCACAATACATGCATGAAAATTTAAGAATTAATGAGGAAACATGAGAAACCAAATTTATAAGGAAAATATCATAAAATTCCGAGTACTAAACAAAAGTCTAATAAACATAAGCATGCAAAACATAAAATAGAAAAATAATATATACATAAAAGATAAGTCCAAGTTGGAAATAAAAGTAAAGGCAAAGGTAAATTTAATAAAACATCTAGGCATAAGGAGGATGTAAGAACAAGAATGGATTAAGAACATAGAATTGGTGATCAATAATAATGAAATCTAAGAATTTAATTCACATATATATCTCATGTATTAGGTGGTTTCTCTTTGTCATGGGTAAGCTCAATATCATTATGTAATGTAAGAAAAGATGATGAAACATGAATGTGCATATGTATGATCTAAGAGCTAACAAAATAGATCATCAATTTACATATTCCAAGCATCATGAAAGGCATATATCTTTAATTTATTGATATAGGTCTCACATGAGCTATGGGAGAATTTGGTGATCATGTGAAACACATCATAATGTATAAAATAGGGAAGGACATAAAAAAAACATGTGGCTAGATATGGACATATCAAATCATCATGATATGTAGAAGGAATATCATCATAAGATGCAACGAAATTATGGGTCTTTGTACATGTGTACACCATAACCTAATAACCCTAGTTCTCAACCATATTCAAATGAAAAATAGTAAAAAAAAACTTCAAATGCATTCATGAAAATAAAGACATAATCAATTAAATAAGTTAAAGATCAATGTACCTTCAAAAATAGCTCTCCTATTTTTCAAATATGTTTTCTTTTTTCAAAATAAGTCTTCTAAATTGTCGAAATAAGCCTTCTTTTTTTGAAATAAGTCTTCTAAATTATCGAAATAAATAGGTTTTTGTCGAAATAAGTCTTCTAAATTATCGAAATAAACCTTATTTTGTCAAAATAAGCCTTCCTTGGCCGGAATAAGCCTTCTTTGGTCGAAATATGTATTTTACTAAGTTTTCTTGAGTTGAATTTTTTTTTTTTTAAAGAAATTATTTATATCGACTATTTTTGGTCGGTTATGTCTCAACCGAGCATATTTCGGCTAAGGATTTCTTGGACAAGCATGTTTTAGCCAAAATATGCTCAGTCAAAATAGGCTCAACGAAGCATGTCTAGTTGGCAACCAACTCACCTTTTTTCATAATTTTCTGAAACATTCAACTTTGGAAGAGTATTTCTCCACTTAGAATGATTTTTCTACAAAATTGGAAAAACACCCTTTTGTAGAGCTTGGAGTGGTGAATCCAAATAAATAATTTTTTAAATATTTTGATTAGTTTTAATATAATTTATTTTTAAAATAATGCAAGTAGGTTATTAAAATTAAAAAAGAGGTTGATTAGAAATTTTTAAAAAATAGTAAAACATATTAATTTTTTTAAAAAACTATATGGGGCACAAGAGGAGAGAGTCTTCTTCAAAAGGGTGTAATTTATTTTTTGAAAATGATTAAAAATATAGACAATAGTTGAGAGCCCATGAAAACTGTGAAATTCTAATAAGTTTGACTTTAAAATGTTATTACGAGAAAAATATACATCACAATTTATTTATTTTTCCATGCACAAGATATTGAAGTTACCTATTTAGAGAAAAAAAATTAGGGAGAAATGATTTTTTTTTCAATTTGTTTCTTAACGGCCCGTGAAGTCACTTTTAAAAAAAAAAAATTAGCATTCCAAAATCTATCCTTAAATTGATAAAAACATAATGAAAACATTTTTTAAAAAAAATTGAAAAATTATAGGAATAAACTTCATCAAAAGTTCTACATTTCATTAGTTTATACCATTTTGAAATTCAAAACATAAAGACCACTTTTATGTGGTCGAAGTTCATAATTTTTTTTGTTTTTGGTCGATTCCTTTATAAAGTGTGACTCAGGTTTGTGCTTTTACCCTATTGTATTTTTCAAAGCAAGGTATCTCTATTTTTTGTGGTATTTGTTCTTTCAATATCTGTAGTGACAATGGGCTTCTTTTGACATATTGTGATGGTTGTTTTCTTTGAATTGAGTTTATTGTTGATATTTTTGTTGAAGGGATGTCACATTTTGCAAGAGTTGGTTTATGATGGAATCATTTCTTGTCGTGTTTAGGGAATGAGGTGAATATGGTGGAAGTGTATACAGTTTAGGTGGACTACTATATTGCAATTTTGTGAGGGGTGATGGGTTTGAAGATATGATGTTTGAGTTCACAAAACTATAAGGATTCATAGTGGAAATATCCACAGTTTGAGCTATACTATTGCTTGGTTGCATCATTGTGGTAACAATTGGATTTGTATATGTGGAAATAGAGGTTATAGTTGTAGGGACAAAAACTTGACTTCCTCCTTGACTTGTGTACCCCAAAGCTTTAGTGCAACTGGCCATTATAGGTACATGATTGTCTATAATGTAGGTTATACATGTATGTGTAGGATCATCATGTAAAAAACGGGCCCTTAAGTGGCAAAAAATTTAGAAAAAAAAAAGAGTTAGGCAACTTGACATAAAAATTTGAATAAGTTATCTATATTATTTCAAAAATATATAAGAATATAATCTGTAGAAAATTGAATGTAGTTTCTAAACTACTAGGTTTATTTAAAAAAAAAATATATTTGGTGAAAATTTGAAATTTCAATGTAGTAGTAGTTAAATTTCGTGGAAAAAATAAGTAGGTATTTTTACCACCTAACCACAATAAAATGATAATATTTTTTATAATATTTAGATATAAGTAGGGACTCATGTCCTGGCTGTGATGCATATTTTTGGTAATTTTTTCCAAGTAAATAAATAATTATAATTTTTTTATTACAACTTTTAAAAAATATAAAAACTCATATGCCTGACCACCTTTACTTGGTGAAAACTTCATGAAATTTAATTTTTTTTTTAATCCTATAGTATGCAAAGCATAGAATGTGACACATGTTTTAGATTCAAAAAAAGTGACACCATTTGAAAGCTATAAATATTTTTCAATCAACCTATCAATCAGGACTTTAGTTGTAATTCAAATAGAAAATGAATAATAATTACTTATTAAATTCAAAGTAAAGAATAATTTATATTGATGGAAAGCTGAGAATATCCTTTCAAAACCCTTTTCATTTCATTAGTTTTGGGTTAAAAAAAAAATCGTCAACCACATACCCTACACATACCCATCATATCACCACTTTTTGGCCCATCATGATCCTGCACATACCCATACTATGCATTACCTCTAATCCTTGAACATCATCAAGAAATTTCATCATGTTATCTATCATAGGGACTATTGTGCTAGTGATATATTTTTTGCTCACATAGTCTTGAATTTATTCTAAGGCTTTGTCCAATTGTTTCAGTTTCTCTTCAGAGACATGACCCACCATGGTTTCAACATCAATGAAAATGGTTGGTGGTAAGGTCATGGGAATTATTGCATTAGGTATGGAGTCCAAAATAGTTTGAGTATTGACAACACTTGTCGTGAAAGGGTTGGAGAGCTCAAGATCCATAGTGGGTGTACCAACAATGTGAGATTCCATGAGTCTTGAACTACATCTCATTGAAGTATTGACAATAGGACACCAGGTTGTGAAACTCATGCAAGTTTCACAACACCAAAAGTGCACCCAAGATGAACACCAAACTATTAAATAAGTACAAAAACACTCAGAAATAGAAAGCAACAAGAAAAAGCAACTAGGAACCACAACAATAGAGGTCTCACAAAAAAATTTGGACAAGAAAAGTAGGATAGGGTTGCCCAAGGGCGTCTGCATCTTGGTCAAGGGTTCTAAAAGTTTAAAGTTTGACTATAAACTACACTGCTTAAGGGTTATGATTCTATTTGCAAACTATAGATGTCTAAATTTGGACACTTAATTTATCCAAATTCATCCCCTTTCATCTTATTTTCGTTAATTAAGTAATACTATTATTATTTAATTAATAGCTTTAATTCTGCCAAATCCCTAAGGTATTTAATCAATAATACCTTATCTCTTTAATCCTCCTTCCATCAATTGAATTAAATAAATATTCCATTTATTTAATTCCCTTCATGTCACATCCTCCATCATTTTATCTTATCCTAATCCATCTTCTAATCTCATCATTAGGATGTGCACATGCCTAATCCTTGATTAGGATGTGTCACATCCTCCAACTTTTGCAAGTTGGCCTCTAATCTCTCTTAGCCACCTAACCATCCTCTAATCCTCACTAACTAGCCTAATCAACCTCTCAAGGAATTTTTAATTCCTTTTATCCTTCCAAGGAATATTAAATTCCTTTTTCTCTTCCCCATGTGATCTTTGACTTGTCACATCAAGTCACATGTGAAATCTAACCCTCTTCTAATCTTCATTAATTAATCTAATCAAGTACTTGCACAATCCTAATCACCCCTTTAGTCAGCTCTTCCCATCCCCCAAGGAATTTTTAATTCCTTTTTATTTATCCTAGGCTCCTCTCTTCCCCATGTGAATTTTTAATTCACCTTTTAATCCCCCAATGCACCCTTTGGAATTTAAAATTATTTCCCATCTCCCCATGTGAATATTTGAGGAATTTTTAATTCCTCACATGTCCTCTCACCCACATGGGACAAGTACCTCCTTTATGAGGAGATCTTGTCCAATCCCAAGGTACTTTGTACCCCTCTCCATGTCATGTCCTTCTCCTTCCACCTCATGTCCACTTCACCTTTTAGGGCTATCTCACATGCCACATGTCAAGATGTGAGGGCTTGTGAGTTCTCAACTCACCTTAGCCCTACATCTTGAAATTTGGTGGATCAATCTCAACCGTCCATTTCCCCTAGGATTTCCCAAAAATCCTATAAATACCCCCTCTTTTCTCTCATTTTGGGGAGATCACTTGTGCTAGCCAAACTCTTGCAGTTTTATTTCTCAACCTCTACTTAGCCATTTTCACATCTTCATCCATTTGCATCCATCTTCACATCCTCATCTAGCTTGCATCTTGCCATCCAAGGAGCATACACATCCAAGATCGAAGGGCCAACCAAAGGATCGACTCAACGCAAGGTATAAAGTTCCATTTCGTGGCTTTGTCTTGTTTTGTTTCCAACTTAGGCTAATCTCGAAGTGTAGGTTGTTTTAAGTTGTTTATTTGTGCTCTTTAACTTGTTTCTTGTTTTCTAACACCTATTTCGACCTATCACATTTCTGGCAATTGTAACAGTAAATAAATTTCTAGAATTTACTTAATGTGTTCCAATTTAAAGCATAATGCAAATATGTAGCAATGTTGAAAATGTTTAGACAAAGTTGAATACAAATTTTAGATTTAAAATGTAATAATTGACTAATTGTAAGATGCAAAGACTTGAAAATGATGATTTTTTTGAATGCAAATTTTGACCCTAACAATGCACTTTCTTTCACCTTTTATGAATTAGATGCAAAATGCCTAAAAATTTATGATCATTGATTCCAAAATAGGGATATGGAAGTAAAGTGAATCTAAGTAGACGAAGACAAAAAGTGTGAAAAAGCTTGTTTAAGCACCTATGCAAGAGATGGGTCGCCCAATGACAACTGAGTCTTTGAGCAGGGTTTTGCAAATTCAAAATCTAAATGTTGAGATTGAAGTTTAAGTTTAATGTGCCTATTTGCAAATAGGTTTGATAGAGATTTTTTTTCTAGAATTCTTCAATGTTAAGGAAATGCAAATGTATGACAATTTTGGAACAAAATGACACTTTTTTTAATGCAATTTTGAGATGAAAATATGATCTTAATGACTAAAATACATTGCAATGCAAGATATGATGCAATATGAATGCAATATTTTTGGATTTTTATAACTTTTTATGATGCAAAACACAACCCTAAATGAGAAATTCAATAAAACAAGATGTAAAACCTAGGTCTAAGGTTTGAAAGACTACCAAATTAGAAATCTATGATGCCAAATGTCAGGTTCACCAAAATGAAACATAAAAATGTGGGGTGCCCTAAATTTAGTACCCATAACCTAGGGTATGTTTCAACAGTTCTAGAATCTCATTAGGATGTAAATCAACAAGGCACATAGATTAACTTTCAACCTCCAAGGTGAGTCAATCAGACCCGGATCTGATCCTTTTGAGTCTTAGGAATGAATTGGAAATGATTTGAAATGATTGGTTCAACCTAATTAGACTATATGGCCTAATATGATAAATATAATTTTCTCGAAGATAAATAGACATAAACAGTAATTTGCAAGTGGATCTAGAAAGTGTAGAATGATGTGTACTTGTCATCAAAAGATGGATAATTGAGCATGTGCAAAGGGGTTTGGTCACCCCCAGACGAATGGGCCTTTGGTAGGGGGTCCTGAAATTATTTTTGTAGTCCTTTGATGCTAAATTTGAGCTCTTGATTCCCAGTTGTAAACTTGTCATAATATTGTTAATAAATTCTATAGGTGATTTTCCATGTCTTGACAAGGTTAATGACAACAAATGAAACAATTGATAATTTATGTTTGATCTTCTTTTGATCCTCTCCAAACTTGTAACTTGTACATTCAAAGAGGGAGAAAATGTTGTTCCATATAGGGGCTTGCCTCAATCATGCCTCGAGTAAGTGTTTCCACTTCCACAATGGCAATGTTAATGATAGAAATTATAATTGAAAGGAAGGAATGATTCAAATGAACACAATACTGCAACTCACCACACCTTCAATGGATTTCTTAAAGGGCTAAATTCATACACATATCTTCAAGGGATTGGATCTTGCTTGATATGTTTTCTTAAATGCTTGAATTCTTGGAGACCTACAATAATGTTAGCCTTCAAAAGAGAATAACATGAACACAAATATAATTTGACATGATGTTGGATCTTTAATTGTTGTCATAATGCTCTAAAAAATTTCTCTTGACTTGCTATTGACAATAGTATTTTCTCTTGATTGTGTGTTCTTCTTGGTTAGATTTCAAATGATAAAATAACTAGGTATTTATAGGTGTTTATCTGATTTCTCAAAAAATAGATTTCAAAAGCCAACACTTCATATTTGAATTTTGGATGTTAAAATATTGCCAACAACATATTTAAATTTGGGTCTTTGCTAAGAAGGGAGACCCATTCGCCCATGGGTGAATGAATCCTAGCCCAAATTTCTAGGACACTCAAAGTCGGGGATGCATTTGTTTAATGCCTATCCTCCAAAAAATGATAAAAATTAGGCTTTGGAATGCATAATTTGGAAAATTAGATGCTTAATTAAGTCCAATAAATTAGGGGGACAAAACATAATGTGTTAAGGTATATAATTTTCTACATTACAATGATATAAGTTGAAACATTTTCATACTTGTAAAAGTAACAATAATGGAAGAACAACTAAAGCATACATCTAATTCATTTGAATGTAAATGAACAAGCTATGTGAAATAAAAAGTTATATATCTCTGCCATATATATATGTATGTTTTCAATTTCCATTTTTATATTGATAGTATTGGAGGTTATCATATACTCAACTATTGAGGGTTTCATGGACCTATATTTTTGCCAACTATGTGTATGTGTGTATGCAAATGACATAGCTATTTACACATTCTTAAAGAAGTTGTAAAGTAATAATGATAGATGGAATGATATGTATGTATGTGAATGTTACTGAAGAAAATCAAGATAGGTATGAATAATAAGCATATATTGAATAATGTATACAATTGGAATGTTACAACATACATTCTTTGGAAGTTACAAGATATGAATACATACATATGCATATACATATAGAAATACATATGTATGGATGCATACGTATGTACATATGCATCTACCTTGCATGGCTTACATACATACATACATACACACATATGTGTGCATAAATATGATATGTATGAATGTATGTATTCTATACAAATAATGTATATATGTATGTATGTATTCCATACATACATATATATGTATGTATGTATTCCATACATACATATATATGTATGCATGTCATATATACATACATACATATATATGTATGCACACATACATATTCGGCTATCATAAGCACGAAACCTTAATGAGAAATGACCCTGTGTACCTCCATAACTAATCTACCTCCAGGCATGGAAGCCACCTTCCCCACCATCCTAAGGACCACCAACCCCATCAACCAAAGGTCCAAACTCCACTAACCATATATGCCTTACCCACCCACCAAGGCTTTTCCACCACACAAGCTTCGCTACTGACCATAAGGCATATAGGAAAGTGAGTGAAGCTCAGGTGGTAGGTAGAGCCTAGGGCGATGGTGAAGCAAAAGGCGATGGGTGAATCCTTGATGGGTTTGGGGCCTAGGATGGTGAGGTCCACCTCGGGTGGGGATTATAGTTCCCCTGGTGGGAAGATATAGGTTGCACTCTCTCAGAATCTTAGGAGCAACCAACTACTTCCTCAACCAACTGCTAACCTCAGTATTGGAGTCAAGATAGGTTATTGAAGAATTCAATGAAGGAAGGGTGTTGGTTTGCTAGATGAAGACCAAGTATCCTAGACAATCTCTTCTCATCCATCTCATCAATTCAATCCATCTAGGGGGTGCTCCACCTCCATGCACTCTTTCAAACTAGTCTACTCAACCAGAAGGATGTGCCACTGAGGGTGAGGGAAGGAAAGCACCCCTTGTAGGAGGGAGGGAATCTCAATTATTATCAAAAGGAAGGAAGGATAGACCATAGAAAAAAGAGTGGATGAACAATAGAAACAAGAAAGAAAGGACAATGAGGGCAAGGAGTCCCCGGGCTAGAGTTGCCAGTTTGACAGAACTAATCTACCACACATACTTTATTCTTCTTATTATTATTATCATTAATTGTATAAATGATGTGGGAAGTGGTAACTAGGAGCTTGGATGCATGAAGGGGAATGTTTCACCTTCTTCAACCTTTTGTTTGTAATTGATTGTTTCATTCTAGCCATTCTAAGGGATCCACTTGCTAGAACCAGATCAACTTGACCTAGTGCTAGCTCTTGCTGATGCTACCTCTGCCTCTACCCCAACCCATCTTTTGATGCATATGGTTAATCCACTTCTAATATTTAGGCTATGGATTTTGATCTTCCCTTTCCTATCATTGTGGATGCTACTTACTACAAATACGAATATGGGACTACTCTCATATTAACATCTCAATGTCTAACTTCCACTACCTCTAGTGGGTCAACAGATTATGGGTGAGTGATATAGGCATGGGTGATTTGCAAGTTATGGAACTGGAGGAGGAGAATGTCTCAATGCTATTTTGATTAGCCACCTATTAGTGAATAGTAAAAGAGACCCTAACAACCATTTATCAACATACACAGCCTTATATAGTGGCTTCATTTTTTAATATAAGCTCTTGGCTAAGCTTTTTCCTAGGTCACTAAAAGACATGGTATTGGAATGGTTTTTTTCATTACCAAATAACTCAATTCACTCATTTAATGAGCTTGTTGATCTTTTCCTCAACCATTTCCAAGTGAACATTGGTCCCAAGATCAATATAACTAATTTAATGTGATGTAAACAAAGCCAAGGTGAAAAAGTTATAGATTTCATAAGCTACTATTAGTTGATATTATCACAAGTCAATCTAACTCTTATGATGCAGAAATACAAAGAATGTTGATTGACAACATGCAAAAGGACATAAGAGAAAATTTTTGATTACATAAATTTCCATCCTTCATAAGATTGTGTACAGTGCTTTATGACTATTGGAATTTGATTAATAAGTGTGAAGAGGCATCTTCATCAAAACATATTGAAGAATATGAGCTCGCACATCAAAAAAAATATCAACAATTTAAGAAGCCAAACAAGAACTTTTAAAAGATAAATCCATCTCAAAAAACCATGTCGAAGCTCAAGTTGATACCATAAGTTCTACCCCATTACCAATTTCAACCTAGGGATAGATAATTCAAAATATTACTCAATTCCCTCCATTCAGTCATGTTGAAACTTTTGACTAAAAACCTAATTTGTTTACCTTTGGTCAAACCTATGGACACAACCAAACCCTTACCTCCAAATTACAATGCAAATTCCTTTTACCAATATCACTAACAAATTAAACATGACACAAAACAATGCATGTGTCTTAAACATCAAGTATAGGGCCTCATTGATTCCAATCATATTCAGTTGGGTTGTGTTAATGACAAAGGTAATAATTTTGTTGTTGCACCTAACCAAAATTTCCAAATTTTCACTAACCCAACACCAAATCATTCAACCAACTTTGTGAAAGCTAGTGAAGTCAAGAATGATGTGATGGATGTTGATAAGATTAAGCACATGAATGATAATGATGATGATAAGAGTGATAATGAGGATTATCTACATGACATGGTTACTCTCATATACAATTAGTCTCTACATCAGGGTCAAAATTTGCATTCAAAAAAATCATCATTTTCAAGTCTCTACATCTTACAATTAGTCAATTGTTACATTTCAAATCTGAAATTTACATTCAACTTTGCCTACACATTATTAACATTGCTACATACTTGCATTGTTCTTTAAAATGGAATACATTAAGCAAATTCTAGAAATTTATCTACTATTACAACTATCTGCAAGAAGAATCAGAATCCTTAAGTAGTGTATAGTTTATAGTCAAACTTTAAACTTTTAGAACCCCTAACTAAGACCTAGACACCCTTGGGAGACCTTGTCCTACTTGTCTTGGCTAAATTTTTTTGAGACCTCTATTATTGTGGTTCTTGTTTGCTTCTACTTGCTTCTTTCAATTTTTGAGTGTTTTTGTACTTATTTAATAGTTTGGTATTCATCTTGGGTGCACTTTTGGTGTTATGAAACTTGCATGAGTTTCAAAACTTGGTGTCCTATTCTCAATACTTCAATGAGATTATAATGTCATAAAATTGCACCACTTGCAATTTCACATACATCTTTTGTATCCAATTTAGTGTCCACTCCCCTAGCATTGTGTAGGATCATTTTAGCCCTTGCATTAGCCTTTTCCCCTCTCAGGATACTTAGGACCCTTTTTCAGCGGCTACCTTTATGTTTTAGCTTTGCATCCAACTTTGTTTTTCCTTCATTCCCACCATTTTTGGGTGTGATTTTTCTGGATGTTCCCACACCGATGGACATCTTGTGATATTTCTACATTCAAAAAATTAATTCCCAAGTGTCTTTTCCACTTGTCACCTACCTTTTTTGGTGGTAATGTCTTGAGATGCCTTGTAATGGCTCGAGAACCTTCTTTTCCCTCCCATTCTCTCTTGTAAATCTCTTGAACATTCTATTTCTTTTTTTTTATCTCTCCTCTCCTCTCTTGGACATTCTTTCTCTATTTTCTTATTCTCTCAAGATTGCACAACTCTCTTTCTTCATACAACACTTTCAAGTTTTCACAATGCTCTCTACTACTCTCTTGGCTCTTGTAACTTTATCTCTCTAGCTTGGACTCAAGCCTCATAGGTGATATCTATCTTTTATCTTGTTTCTTTAAGCATCTTTGGATTTCTCACATCCATTTTCTATGCATTATCTATCTTGTCTATTTATTTTTCTATATATCTATCTATTTGGTTGTCTATGGAGGTGGGAAGACCGAAATAGGGGTTTGACTGAGGCAAGCCCCTAAACAACACCAACAATTTTCCTCAGTCTTATGTGTGTAGGTATCAAATATATTCTTTTGTTGAAGGCTTCATTGCTTGGTATATTGTGAGAACTTTATTTCTCTCCCTTTTTTCTCTCATTCACATTATTTAATTTATATCTCATTTAGCTTATGTTAATTTAGTTATGTTATTGTCTATTATTTTATTGCACTTTAAGAGTTCTTAGTAGCTAGAGTAGAAGTAGCTACTAAGATATTTTCTAAGACATTCTTAGTTTCTAGTTTGTATGAGATTCCAGCATGCCTTTAGGATGCTAGAATGTCATGTTGTCATCTTTTGGGTACGAGCTCGTTAGTCTATCCAGAAAACCTCTATGACCTATTCATTCTAATTCTAGAACCTTCGTTAAATTAGTTTGAAGTAGTTTAGGGTAGTTCATTCCTTGGGACTCTCTTGGTAAGCAAGAGGCTCATGAGCAATGAATCCTCCTTCTCTATAGAGAAGTAGTTCAAGACTTATGACATCTTGTACTGTTGGTACATCCACTGTGGCTCTTGAGTTCTCAAACCCTTTTACAATAAGTGTTGTCCATGCTCAACCCATTTTGGACTCCATTCATAATGCCACAATTCCCATGACCTTACCATCAATCATTGTCACTGATGTTGAAACCATGGTGGCTCATCTCCCTGAAGATAAATTGAAACAATTAGACAAAGCCTTAGAAAAAATTCAAGACTATGTGAGCATGAAATATATCGATGGCAGAGAAATCCCCATGTGATAGATAACACGATGAAATTTCTTGATGATGCTCAAGGATTAGAGGTAATGTATAGTCTAGCCTACATTATAGAAAATCATGTACCTACAATGGCTCTAGTTGCACTCAATATTTGTGGTACACTAAGGAGGAAGTCAAGTTTCTCTCCCTACAACTATAACCTCTATTTCCACATATACAAATCCAACTGTTACCACAACAATGCAACCAAGCAATACTATAGCTTAAACTTTGGGTATTTCCACTGGGAATCCTTATATTTTTGTGAACTCAAACATCATATATCTCCAAACCCATCATCCCTCACAAACTTGTAATATAGTAGTCCACCTTACATATATACACTTTCACTTTATTCATCTCATTCCCAAAACACGAAAAGAAGTGATTCCATCATAAACCAACTCTTACATCCCTTCAACAATAAATATCAATAATAAACAAAATCCAAAATGGATAACCAGATCACAATGTGTCAAAAGAAACCCATTGTCACTGGAGATATTGAAAGCACAAATATTACAACTAAAATACTCTTTTCTTTTACAATTTTACATCCATCTCTCAAGAGAGGTTTCAAATCAATATATTACAACATAAATGAATGAAATACATCTATCAACATGAATTAAACTTGAAATTACATGATTCCATTTTGTTCCTTGATCCACGAACCTTAGGTCCCTAATGGCTCGGTTGCCATGCCACCTAATCATGTGGAATCAAAAGGATCCACTCCCACTGTGCTAGGATATAGCCACATGTGCCACAAGCACAACACTTATGCCAAAAAATGGGGAGAAGGATTACACACACACCATACACAATGAAGGAACTCCATAAGAACATCATATAAAAACTCATCCAAGAACAATAAGAATCAAATTCATATAGGATCAAAACAAGATCTCATTGGGAAAATCCACCAATGTCACATCACAAATTTGCATGGACCAAGTCACAAAATCCATACAAGAATCCATCCTTGGGAAAAATCACCAAGGGAATAACACATGGTATAACTCACAGGAAGGGTATCACAAGGATTATCATTGGGCCAATTCACCAATGGTGGATCATACACACATAAGACACTAGGGTAAGATGCCAAAGAGCTAGTTAGGGAGTGTCATCATGGTGCTCGAAGGTATGAAACCTACAAAATATACTACTCCTCTCATATGAATGAGGATATTTGATCTTATGAGACCCAAGCTCCCTAATCTAGTACGTCTTCCCAAACATCCTTTGTTTGTACTAGCACTCAAGGCATGAGAGGGACATCCATTATCTTGGTTAATTAGTTACTTGTGTTTCATTAATTATCACTTGATTAAATGGGTCCCCACCCATGATCAACCTACTTGTCACTTTGGGTTGGGGACACATTCAAAGCCACTCCCATAACCCTCTTTAGTACCTTAATCTTGTGCTCTTCACACTCACCAATGAGTGTGGCACAAAAACCAATACAAGAATACAAGCTTTCCAAATCTTAATAATAGTTTCCCATAATGCATAATATTATATTTCATGAAGTACAACTTCCTCAAAACATTTCAAAATAGTCATCACACCCTCCAACGAGTGTGGCACAAAATAAAATGCAACACTCACATGGCATAAATTTATTTTCTCAAAAACTTGAAAAAAAAATCTTAAAATGTTCCTTATGAAAATCCATTAAGGAGACTCAATTTCCCCCAAAATAAATCATTCAATTTCAATTTCTAAATTCAAATTTTCAATTTAATTGCAAATGCCAAAAACTAGAAAATACATGTAAACTCCATTAATGGAGCTTCAAATTTTCTATTTTTCAAAATTTCAAAGTTTCAAAAAATGAAAAGTACCCTTTTTTCTCAAAAAATGCACAACAACCATTTTATGACATAAAATTCAACTTCTAGGTATTTTGGAAAATTTTGGCATGGTGAGGGCACAAAATTGATATTTTTCAAAAAAATACAATGTAATTTTTCAACTACTCTACTTTTGAATTTGAAAGAGCATTAGGAGTGTTTGTACTCCACTATTTACCTACAATCCATTTGAAATTAAAAATGATGAACACTGAAGGAAAAATGAGGAGCTTACCTCTAATTTTTTTAAATAAATCGCTGAAGAGTACTCACCACACACCACATGAAAGAACAAATCCAATTAGGAGCACATTCTCATCTTAATTTTTATTCCAATGCATTCCCAACTTCATTTTGAAAAATTTAGCAAGAGAGGGTTTTTTTTCAAGCAAAAATCCTCCAAATTCAACAACTAATTAAAATGCTAAATCCTTTTTCCTTTAATTACATTTTCCTTTTCATATTTTCTATTTTCTTTATTTTTTAAAAAAATTCAAATATAAATATAACACTCACATTTAATATTTCAAAGTCATTTAAATCCATACAATTAAATTGAGCCCAAATACACATTCCCACCCAAGGGTTTTTCTAAAATTAATTAACTTAACTATATTTTCATTTTCTTGCATTTTTCTCAAAAATACATAAGATATTTCAATGATCACTATAGAATCATTTAAATTCCTAGAATAGTATTTATGATTAAAAAAAGGTTAATTTAAACTATCATTTGAATATTCACCTTAATCCAATTTTATAATTAAAATGTATGATTAATTCCTACAATTTTCAACTTATTAAATATTTTGCAGAAAAGCATGAAATTCAAAAATTATTTAAATCACAAGCACTGGCATTTCACTACATATAGGGAGTCCAAATTTATTCCTAACTCAAAGCATGACACATACCGTACTCGATTAGAATGCGACTAGGGAATGGATATGGAGGGCCCAATGTGACATTCTCAAATTAACCACCATTGGGGAATAACTCAGACCTATGTAGCCAGGTGGAGGAACTACCCTTTACCTGTAACCATTCAACACACATTAAGGATACTTGATCAATGTATATATAGCTAAAGCACATCATAACTATCCCAACAGGGTTTAATAACATAAAAATAAAATAGCATATATACATCTACCAGATAAATCATTTCTTCATAACATCAATCATCAAGATCACATTTAATCACAACATAAATAATGCATTTTACTAAACTGAAGCATAATAATAAACCAAACATGTAAATATACAATATTACAACACCATCATGTTGAGGAATCTCATCTCGAACATGCGGTGGTTCATACACACCAATCAAATCCATAACATAATCACCATAATAATTACAAGGAAATGGTGAAGCTAAAACACTGATCTCACATTAATAAGAAGAAAATGGGAGGGGTACTATAGGATAGAAGAAATTGCATCTAGAATGAGAAAATTGTTCCATTACAAATTAAGGATGTCAAAGGCCCAATATCTAATATAATGTTGCATCTAATTTTAATGAAATCATAGCTCTATTCTTTAGTAAGCCAAACGTCACAAATATAAGCAAAAAGGCACATGGTAAATTCACCACTGAAAATTCACCACGTGAAAAATTAATTGCATGAATTTTTGGTGGTTAATTTTCCATGGCAGTGAATTGTTGGTGGCAGTGAATTTTCCCGCGGTGAATTTTCCATCAATGAATTGCTGGTAGTGAATTTTCCTAAAGCCAAGCAAAAAACATCCTTGAGCATATACATACCTATATGATAACTATTTTTTTTAGTTAGTAAGTTAAATGACACAAATATATACATATTTTTATGAATATAAACAAGATTTTTTGAAATTAAAAATGTAACAAAAGAAAACCTTTATATTATAACACTAGTTAAAATTGGAACCCCACAAAGTAAATGTGAATATATACAAGTTATAAAACAAACCATCAATGTGTGTGTGTATGATAATGAATATGTATGGTGATCTATTCATTTGATAAGCGAAACAACATAAATATATACACAATTTCATGAATATAAATGATAATTTTTGGAATTAAACCTGTAACAAAAGATAGCCTTGAAAATTTAAAACATTCCAGTTAAAATTTGAACCCTAAAAAGTAAACGTGAATATATACAAGTTATAAATGAAAGGCGATTATGTGTGCTAATTTGTTTTGTTATTAAGAGAAAGGACAATAACATAGGTAGAAAACATTGTCACACCATAGTGAACTGTTGAACTATAATATTATCTACTAGTGTAACTGATTCTACAAGTTGTTTGTGTTGCCATAAATATATTTACATAGTTTCATGAATAACAACAATTTTTAAAATTTAAACCTTAAATATGGAAAATATTATTTTAAACCCTAAATATCAACCTACAAAGAGTATTGGGGTCATGAGAATGAAACCCTAGATGGTTTTTTAATATATAATGTATGATAAAAATATTAGCTTGGGTATAGATGGTTTTTGAATATATACAAGGTAAAATGAAAACCCCAACATAGGTATAGGGGGTTTTGTGGAAGGAACCCTCAATATACTTAGAATAATTAAATTTGTATATGTGAAACTGTATTGGAAGAAAAGGAGTCAACGTATCCATGAATACAATGATGGGAGAATGTTACGATTATTGGGGTAGAAAAGATTCACTCAAACGAGGATGAAAATCATATGATGGAAAAGTGAAAAAATGAAGGACCCAAATAGGTCATGAGTATCATTGTCCATAAATTGAAAGGAGAAATGATAGCTTGATGTTACTTGAAATACTCATTGTAAAAATCTAACTCCTACAACACAGTAATTACTTTGGTTTTTTATCATAGAAGTAAATAAATTCATTTTCTTAAAATTAGGGATGTAAAACATTTTCTTTTTAAAACATCATTTATTGCACATTTCAAATATGAAGTATAAAAATATCTTTTGAAACTAAAATAATATTAAATTTCAACTTGAAAATAAATAGATCTTTCCAATTAAAATTCATACATGATAATCTATCAAGTATACAAATTTATAAATCACAATAAAGTTTTAAGGTCAAGTCTTCTATACCAAGTCAATTCTTCTATTTCAGAAGCCTTAGTATTGCCATTTGCAAAAGGGAGAGCATTGTGCCTAAGTGATTTACCTCCAACAATAGACTGGAAGTCCCTTGCACACCTTCCAACTGGAAGTGGTCCTACCCTTCATGAAGAGTATAGACTAAGGAACCCGTAGTATGCCATCTAAGTCTCTAGCATTGTGTCCTACATAACCAATTCGGTCGTACAACTATAGACTTCTCTAAGTATGACCCAACTGATTGGTTATGAAATATGGATCACAATGAACCGACTAATACACACAGAGAATTTTGCATTACTTTGGCCAAATTATTGAAAACATTTCAATCACTTTATGAGAGATAATCTTGAGAGAATGGAGTGGTGTGGAGCAGGAAGCGAGAATAGGTACAACTACACTAGTTTGAAATTTGGAGCAGAAGATGTTGGTGATGAGGATTCTGATGATGATGATGTGTATTAGATGGTTAAGGGAGCTGCGTTTTTCCCTCTAACTCATTTAGTCCTGTAGTGGAGTGAGTTGTGTGTTGTCTGTGGCCTCTTCCTTGCCCCTTCCTAGAGCTACAAAAAGTTCTTGAATTGGTTGGATATGGGTTTGTGATGAGGGTGTGGCTTTCCCTTCCTGGTGTCTTGGTGTGGGTAGACTCGAGGTCTACTTTTGCTTTCTTGGAACAACTTGTTGGTGGGTGGTATTTACCATCTTCATCTCACTTCCTTTGTTCTTTTTAAGGTTTGGTGGCTACTATTCCTACAATGTTACATTGCTAGGTTTTCTTCCACTCTGCTCTGGTAGCTTCTTCATGTTGTTTCCCCTACCTCGCTTTATGTGCTTTGTTACTTTCCTTCCTTCATCAGTTTAGTTTCCCAATGCTTTGCATTGGGATTTCTGGGTGCTGAGGTTTGAAGAGGTGGACCCTTGTTTTGGGTCATGATGATAGGTTGGTGGTTGTGAGTATGTGGGTGAATCATGCGTTTTACCTTTGTTTATGCTTAAATGATTCTTTCTTTGCAACAATGGTGTTTTTTTAAGCTCTTTTGGGAGGTTTTTCTTTGGGAGTGGTGTTTAGTGTTCTGCCTGTTGTTCTAGAAAGGGCTCTTTTCCCTTTGTGGATTTGAACCCATTGTTTGTGGGTGCCCTATCTGGGTTATGTTATTTTTGTTTTTACAGGGGTTGGAGATTTCTTGGCTTGTGTTGGACTATTTTAGGTCTTTTTCAAATGATTTTATTATACCTAAGAAAGCTTTGTTTAATATTATTAGCTAGTTTTTGCTTCTATATATGAAATAGTTTAGGACAAATAGGGAAAATACTTATTTTTGTATGTTGGCTGAGCTATTTCAAATGTTTATTCTGAAGGCTCAGGTGTGTGTGGTCTTGATGCTACTGGATGGAGTGTTCTATAAGTCTTTCTTCTTGTTTTCATCCCTTCTGATGCCAAAGGATGATGTGATTGCTTTTCCTATCAGAGCGGTTTCTTTCCACTAGATTCTTTATATGATGTCTTCTCTAGAGGTGAAGAATTCTCTTATTGAGGTGGAGTTGCATGTTGTAGGTTCAGTGGAAAGCTCTCTTCTATTCTGATCATTCTTATTGAGGTGGAGCTAGTAGGTGTAGGAGATTAGTGGTTGTGGTGGTTATGGCTCCCTTTTCATCCTCTCCTATAAAGGGGATCCCTCTCCAATTGCTCGGTAGAGTGTGGGATGGCTATTTAGGATAAATAGAGCTACAAGGAGGTTGTTGCTTCTAATTGCTCTATAGTGCTCTCTAACCTCCCTATGGAGCTAGGGAGTGTAACGCCCCACCGTGAAAACCCCAAAGGACAACTAAAACTAACAAATTACCACACAATTTTTGTTTTTTTGAAAAAACATTGCATAAGATGAACATGAACATAGATTACATGTAAAGCAATTGCACAATTACAATATCAACTACATCCTTTGGGGTACACGAGATGACATTACGGAAACCTAAACTAATACCATACCGATTACAAACGAATTCCAAGATTACATTATAAACCATGATATAGTATATGTTTTCAATAATCACACATCCATTATAATCCATCAATAAGAAACATCCATAGATGATAACTCAACATAAACAAGATTAACTTATTCCCAATAACCATAAACATACTATCATCATCTAAATTCAATGGAGCATATTTCCTAAGATACAACACAATAAATAATGGCTACCAAGAATCATTAACCACATAAGGGTTACAAAGGTAAAATAATATATTACATTTGTTTCATTACATTACATCATTTTAGGATTACATATGCACATCAGTGCTTCTTGAAACGTAGAGGAAATTATACATCAAATACAAGAATGTTACATAAATGAACATGGTACAACTAAACTATGGCAAAGCTCTAGATCATCTGTATCAGTACAAACTCTGCACTTCGCGAACACTATCTGGGAACCCAATGGGGTGCAAAGAACATTCCACCTAACCATGTGGACCTAAAGGCCCACCCCCCATGCTAGGAGTTGAAAAGAAAGATGCGCGATCATCCAAGACAGTCGAGCAAAATGACCACTAGACCCAACCATAGAAAGCAATCAGAACATATAGACAACATCATCATCAACTGCTTCTAGAGGTACACAAAGGAAATAAAAATGGATACTACGAGAGAGTGTCATTGCATGACCCTATCATGGGTTATCTAGGCTACCTCTCAACAAGCGTCGTCCCCCATCTATGGTTATAATGGTTACCTCTCACTAGGTGTCGGCCGCATAAGGTGACATGTGCAAGACCACTAGCCTCTTATGAGGAAGAGGTAGCGATCTTTCCAACCATGGCCTTCTCATCCCACCTTTAGTCTGTGAAATCACTAACGTCGTGCGTGAGGTATCTTACCTATCTTTAGTTAATGTGGTCCTACCCAAACCTGCTAGTTTATTTTATTAGGTTTTCACTTATTTAACCAACTCTTCCATGGATTATCCAAGCTGCCCCTTTGTGCGTCAGCCTCCATGAAGAGCCACCCTCCCCAATAGTTCTGAAACAAGACTTACAATAACAAGGGGTGTACCAAACATAAAATACAAAAAAATCACCAGTCCGAGTACAAATGTGAGGTATGGACCATCTTGCCAAATAGTAATAACAAAAGGAAACACAATAGATCAAGGTAACACCCACTTGAGACAAAATTAAAAAATAAACCAACGACTCATAAATATCAACCATGGAAATCCACATAAAACAGGTTTTCCAATGCCTTTGGAAGTCTATAGAACAACTACCCATAAGCTCCCTACTGAGGGTAATCACACTTATCGGGTTCCCGACCAACATCAAAACATGACAAAACATAAAACCTCCTCAACTAACGGAATAATATAAAAAGGAAAGTATAATCAACATGAAACCACAATATCCATTATAAGGGACTAATTTCAATGAGTATTCTAGAAAATCACATAACTATCTACACATATTCAAAGACAACACTTTACAAAATCCCTTTAAAATAATCAATTACATTTAAGTTACATAACCAAAATACTTAGTACCATTAATCTAACGTTCATAATTTCTCCAACCAAATATCCTTAAATCAAATAATTAAACTCTATCTACCTAACTAGTAATACAATAATTTGCAAAGACATAATTCATTTTTTTAATTAAATCAATTTTATTAACTAACTAGGAATATATACACTTCTTTTAAATTTAACAAATTTAAATATTTCCTTCTAAGAATTATCCAAAAAATAAATATAAATATATACATATATACATATATACTTAAATATATATACTTATGTATACATATACTCATATATATTGATATATTTATATATATTTAATCATATAAATTTTTCCCTCATAAAAATATCAATATAAAACATAACAATCAATCTTAAGGAATTAATTTCAATGAGCTTTTCAAAATATACAATTACATGTTTATAAACATTCTCTATGAATTCATCTAATTCATTAAGGGGGTCAAGTAACATATTACATATCTAATTATGTATTTTAATTTAACAAACCCTTTTTTTTAACATTAAACACACACATATTTATAGATATATTTATATACATATATGTATATACAAATATATACATATAAATATATTAATTTAACCTACATTGCTGTAATAAAATAGTGAACATATAGGAATTCCAGAAAATATATGTAACAAATATATATATATATATAGTAAATTTATTTATGGGAAAAGAGAACCGACCATTCCATATTCAATTAGCTATTTACAGTAGTAAATTACAAAATAAACGGCCACACATAAGGATTCAAACAACCACACACTATACTCATGAATAAATATTCCATTCACCTTTATATAGAAATAGCAAGTAACATTGGAATTGAAATGGTAATAGAAACCTTTCAATCTACAGAAACAGAACAAAATCAAAGCCATCAGACTTCAATCTTATATGAGCAGGTCAAACCCTACAGTCACAAGGCGGCATAGAAGAAACCAATTTATTTTTGTTAGGATGAACACCATCTAGAGTGATATTGAATACATCTAAATGTCTTTACCAACATAATTCGCTAAGTCACACCTATGAAATTTTAGACGCCATCCACATGTATTAGCAATTTCTGAAGAGAGTGGAAATAAAATACGCCACCTGCTAAACCCTTTAGACTATTAAATATTGGCTGCATGGAAAATTCGGCATTCTAAGAACCAAAAGTTGTAACCTTCAGCCAATCCAAAGATTAAATGGAGAATGCCAATTAGAACTCGGTACCCTTTAGATTACAGTGGCAAGCTTAAATTTAACAATCCAAGCTGAAAAAAAAAGACAGACAAAAGTATAATAAACCCAAACCACAGGTGCCCCAAATCCCCTCCAAACGCATGCAAGACAAGAAGGCGAACCCAAGGAGGAAAATCAGCCTCTTAACATCACTGCAAGGTTTAGATGCCTGCAGTAAAACGATGGCAAGTTTTCCAACTACAACTTTAGGAGGAAATGAGGTGACTCTTTCCAGAAGAGGGGATCATTTTAGGCAGGTTAAAGACTCGATTTCTCCTACAAAGCACTGGTAGTTTCAGAAGAACCATGTGGGCAACAACTATAGGGAATAAATTCAATTGCTTAAATGGAATTAAAAAATTCCAAGAAAATTTTTGATAACTATTACGGATCAAAAATAGTATGAAATTGATGGATCAATCTATGCAATACACTAGGACGCTAAAAATTTAAAAGCCTACAAACCATTGCAATACAAGACCCTGAAGGCAATGATTTCCAAATTCCAATGTTCAACTCCTAATATCAAAGGATTAATGTAAATAAATCTATAGAGTACAAAATCTTAGAGGAAAGCATAATCAATCACATGCCTATGAATTCTAAGTAAAATAAAAGCTACATTGTATTTCCTTTTCAATTCGCATTACTACAATCTCTTAACGCAATCCAGAAGGAATAATCATTCAAAAATCAACCTACAAAAGCAAAAAGGTACCAACCTAGAGTTATATGCAAGATGCTGAAAAAAAATATGTAGAAACAAGCTCTCTGCAGCCCTCTAGTCTTGTTCTCCAAGAAAGACCAACCTTCAATCTTTCAAAATCTGTATTTTAATCTGACAAGGGAGTGATATTTTTGCAGAGCAATCTTCTTTTTTTTTACCAGAGCATATTTTTTCAGTAAAAACTTTGTTGAAAATTCTGAATGTACCTTTCCCACAAAATTCCCAAATAAATTAAGGAAAAAATCTCTATAGTTTTTTATAAACCAACGGGACATATGGCAAATTTCCCATCCATTTTCCTCGTTTCCACGAGTGCACCCGTCAATTTACCTTTTTCTTGTTTTACCACCTATTGGTTAATCCTTATGTTTTAGTAAAATTAGAAACCTAACTCTCCACTATTACGTGTTTAAAACTACGGATAATAGTTTTCACCCTTATTTTAATATTTTACCATTTAACATTAGATCACGCTTTTTAAATTTAATAAATCATAATTGTTACACAATTCTTTTAATTACTTTTGAAATCTATCATTCCAAATAGAATACCTAATAAAATATCCATTTTGATATTTTATTCAATACCTCTTTATCCCAATATTTTAAATTTATAAATAAACTTCATTAATAAGTGGATTATTAGTCCATTATATTAAATTTACAATAAACATTATTTATAAATGCAAATTTATGTTTTATTTACATTTTCATCTTTAATAAAGGAATAATATAAGGTATTAAATCATTATCCCCTTTGAATTAATTTAATAATTAATTAATTAAATTCTCTTAATAATTTAATAATTTAATTCAACACTTTAATTAAATCAACGTTACAAATACGAGTAATGTAACTGAAAACAATACCTGAACGACAATGAACCACGACCATGCCAAATAATTGAAACACATTAATTAATCAATTAACTTGAATGACAAAATAGAACAACGTTAAATGAACAATTAAAACAAATGACTCAAACAGAGCGATACCAAAACAAGAACGAGGTTGCAAACAAATGACGTTGTGAAACACAATGATGGGGTGATAGACTAGGACGAGGGACATTCTTGTCAACTTCGGTTTCCACATCATACCCATTGAGCTTATAGGACGCGCTCAAACCTGACAGTGCAGGTGGAGTAAGTGTCTGATACCTGTATCTTGCACCAAGCCAATGCCAAGCAACATATATATCCAATCGCAAGCACATTGTAAGAGGAAGTCGCAGCGTAGCAGGGTGCTCACGAATGAGCGATGTTACACCATTCCCTTACCTGACTCCAAAAAATAAGATATTATCTTAATATCATGAAGCAAGCATCAATCAATTTACATAACAACATAATATTGCATCCACATGATAAGCATAACCAAATAAAGATGAACACCATACATCATGATATCATCAATATCATAAAAGAGAGTATCATAATTGTCCATACAAACAAAATTGTCAACCAAACAAGTCAAACTGGTGAAACAATCACCATCATAGTCTCAAGTATGCAACACAGCATGAGAAGAGTATCAAAACAATGATAATCAACACGAGAGGTATTACATCCTCCCCCCTAGATCTAGGCTTAGTCCTAGAAGCCAGAGAACAAAAAAAGAAAATACTCGCTAATGCAAGATGCATCCTATCAATTCATTGAAGTCTCATCATTAGGGTCCCAAGAGCGAGCCTCATGTGTTGAAGAATGGCAATGGGATCGAGTGCCAGCTGCCCGTCCTCGACCTGTAATGCATTCCAATCAAGTATGTGAGATACATTTGGATAATAAGGTTTAAGTACAGAAACATGAAACACACCATGTATGTGTGATAGAATGGGCGAAAATGCTTGGCAATAAACAACGAGGTCAATTCTCTCCAACACCTCAAACAATCCCACAAAATGAAGCACAATCTTAGAGCCCTTTCCATAACGGATTGGACTCTTTTGTGGGCCCGCACTTGTAAGAACACCTGATCTCCAACAGAAAATTGACGGTCAACCCTATGCACATTTGCATACTTCTTTTTCCTATCCTGTGCTACTACTAAGTACTCTCTAATGCGAGCAACCTATTGCTCGATATCTTGAAGAATTTTGGGTCCAAACAAAACTTTGTCCTCAATTTGGTCCCAACTCAACAGGGTCTGACAAGGACGACCATATAATGCCTGAAAGGGAGCCATACCAATCGAGCTATGATATCCATTATTATAAGAAAACTCTACCAGATACAAATAGTCCTCCCAACGTGACTGTTGATCCATCACGTACATACGAAGCATGCCCTCAAGAACCTAGATGACCCTCTTGGTTTGACCATCTATTTCAAGATGGTAAGTAGAACTGAAGTTTAGTTGGGTCCCCAAGGCACACTACAAGGATGTCCACAATGCAGAAGTGAACATTGGATCTCTGCCAAAAATAATCCTTCATGGAATTTTGTGTAGTCGAACAATATCTTCCATGAATATTCTAGCTACAGAGGAAGTAGTATAGGAGGATTAGACGGGAGAGAAGTGTGCCACCTTGGTCAACCTATCAATAATAACCATGATAACATCGTATTGATGAGAAGACATAGGAAAACCCACAATAAAGTCCACCAATATGATATCCCACTTCCATTCAGGAACGAGATGAGGCTGTAAAAGACCTACGAGGTGATGTTGTTCTACCTTAACTCTCTGAAATTCCAAACATCTCGCCACAAAGTCTACAATATATCTCTCTTCATTCCAACCGAAAAGTATAGTGAACGAAGGTCTGCATACATCTTCTTGACTTCTGGATGAGCAAAATAGGGAGCTTGATGTGCCTCTATCATGATTAGGGTACGAAGACCCTTTGCAGGAGGTACATATATACAACCCAAATACTGCAAAAGGCCATCTAAAACTAGTGAATAACCAGAAAACTTTCCCTCCAGAGCCCTATTTGACTCAATTTTTGACTTCACTTCCTGATACCAGCTATCTGTAGGAAGTGTTGCGAGGATCTAGCTCCTCAAATCCACACTAAGAGTTACTATAGATATCTCATGTCTCCACTGACTCAGAGCATCCGCCACTACATTTTCCTTCTCCTAGATGTATTTAACCTCAAAATCATATTTGCAAAGAAATTCCATCCATCTCCTCTGCCTGGCATTCAGGTTTGGCTGCGTAAAGATATACTACAAGTTGCGATGATCGCAATGTAGCTCAAACCGATGCCCTAATAAAAAGTGTCTCCATCTCACAAGGGAATGAACAACAATGGCTAACTCCAAATCATGTGTAGGGTAATTCAGCTCATGATCCTTGAGCTTGCAGGACTCAAATGCAATCACACAACCTTCTTGCATCAAAATAGCTCCTAATCTTTCTAAGGAAGCATCTGTACACACCACAAAATCCCTAGTAGGACCAGGAACCGCTAGGATTGGTGCACTGGTCAAATTTTCCTTAAGGGTCTAGAAAGTTAACTAGCACTATTCTAACCAAACAAAAATTTTCCCTTTCCTCTGAAGGGAAGTGATGGGGTGTGCAATCCTTGAGAAGCCCTGAATGAATTGCCGATAGTAGCCCGCTAAACCCATAAAACTACGAATCTCAGAAACATTTGTGGGTGTAGGCCAATCAATGATGGCTTGGATCTTTGAAGGATCCACGACAATACCTTCACCAGAGATGACATGACCCAAGTATTTCACTTTAGTCTTATAGAACTCACAATTCACCAAATTAGCATACAACTGATTACCTCTCAAGCACTGTGCAACACCTATCTCAAATGTTCCTCATGCTCCTCCATAGTTTTTTGAGTAAATATCGATATCATCAAGGAACACTAGAACAAATCTATCCAAGTAGGTTCAGAAGACTTCATTCATCAGGCTCATGAAGACTGATGGTGCATTCGTCAACCTGGACGACATAACAGTGAATTCATAATGCCTGTACCGAGTGTGAAATGTTATTTTGGGTATATTTGCTTTGGCTATCTACAATTGATGATATCCTAACTTAAGATCAATATTTGTGTATACCTGAGCCCCCTTTATCTGATTAAATAGGTCATCAATTCTTGGAAAAGGGTATTAATTCTTCATTGTCACTTTGTTTAGTTGTCTGAAGTCAATGCACAAATAGAGGGAATTGTCCTTCTTTTTCATGAATATCACAGGTGCTCCCCATGGGGAAACACTAGGAAGAATGAACCCTTTTTCTAATAAATCCTCCAACTGCAAACAGAGCTCCTGAAGTTCTTGTGTTGTCATTTGATATGGAGCTCGAGATATAGGCTCATCTCTAGGTACAAGATCAATTCTAAAGTCGATGTCACGCTTTGGTGGCATCCCCAAAATTTCATTTGGAAAAACATCTACAAAATCCTTAAGGAGAGGATAGTCATCCAAAGACACCTCTTGACTCTCTCCCAAATCCAAGTCATTGACTAACATAGGAAACAACTAACAACCCTAACAGAAACACCTCTTTAATTGCATAGTAGAGATCATCTGTAATGAGATGGGTCTTTGTATGCCAACGACCTCAACTTCATTACTCAAATCATTTACAACACAGCCTTGCAGTGACAATCTATTATAGCTCAGTGAGCACTTAGCCATTCCATACCCAAAACAACACCATAGGAACCAAGAGGTAGGATTCAAAGATCCACCGTAGTCACCAGTGACCCAATTTTCAAAACACAACTCTGAACAAGTGATTCAATTGCTACTTTTTCCCTGGAGGCCAATTTGACCTACCACTTAATACCTTGCCTTGCTGCCACTAGCTTACAACGCTCTACTACTAAAGGAGAGATGAATGAATCTAATGCACCAAAATCAAAGAGAATATAAATACTAGTGCCTTGTAACACACCTGATGTCTCAACCACAATGCCCTAATGATTATCTTGATGGTTGTCAACCATCACAAAAACTCGGTGTGATCTACTTGCATCGCCCACCGTCAGCTCAGAAGCGGCTGGCCTCTGAATAAAACCTATATTCTTCCTCTGTGGACATTGTCTAGAAATATGCCCCTAAATTGATTGCAGGAGAAGCAACCTATACCTCAACCAAAACCTCTGCCACCCATCAATGCATTAGATTGCTAAAAATTGCCTCGACTGGGGGCTGACTGAGAACTCTATGCAGGCTGCTCAAAATGGTCCTACTGAGCTTGATGCCAATTTTGATTCCTTCTAATCTAAGACCTACCACTCTGCTGAGACTTAAATTTTTTTTGCTTAGGCTGTAATTGTTGTTGCTGCTAACCGCCCTTAGAGGGTGCATGATGACTCCTAGAGGAGCTTGCAACTTGAGGTTTCCCACCTCAAGAACCAAAATCAGATGTAGGTAAATTTCCAATTTGAACACCTATGTGGCCTCCCCAAGCCATGGCCAAATTTTCCTCTACCAGACGAGCCTTTTCAATAGCTACTTCCATCATCTTCGATTCGAAGACCCGTACTCCACCACTAACCCAGGCATTTAAGCCCCTAACAAAATTTTGTACTAGCATCACCTCATCACCACTAATTCCTACATACTATTTTAGCTCATATAATCAACGCTCATATTGCTCAACAGTCATTTCCATTTGTCTCAACTCATGGAATTCATCTTACCAGTGCTGTCCCTAGTGGTCTAAAAGGAAACAGGCCCTAAATCTCTCCATAAATAGCTCCCAAGTCACTATGATGATGTCCAAGTTCAATTTATGCTCTTTGAGATGCCACCAAGTGGATGCAAAGCCTCTAAGGTGCATGATGTCACACCTAGCCTTAGTATTGTTGCCATAAGAGTGCATAGCAAAGCATCAGTCTAGATTGATCAACCATGTTTCTAACTCCAGTCCTCCACCAGTACCATCGAATGTGGGAGTATGTGCTCTCAATAGGTCTCTCATGTGACCCACCACTATGGCATTATGCTCTATTGTTAATTATCTTTGCCTCATAGATAGCTCTCTTTCTCTCTCCATCTGTTGCTCCTCTGGCGTAGGGCCTAAACGACCAAGAATCTCCTCAAGTAGGTGTTGCAACTACCCTCGTTCCTGACCTAGCTATTTCGGGTTTTGTCCTCTACCTCCCAGATTGTTTTGGGAACTCTGACATTCCTCATGTTTTGAATCATGGGAGCTCAAAGATGACAAACTTTGGCAGTTGGCTCTGCAGCCACCACCTCGACCTCTTCCAAAGCCACGACCCCTACCCTGAGGCATGTTCCTGCACAACATTAAATGGGAAGATGAGAGACCAAGAGTTAAGCTCAAAGGTTAACATAATGGGCACAACTAACCTAGAGTACCCAGAGTTGTAAACCTTGGTTCTGATACCAAGCTATAACGCCACGCCGTGTGAACCCCAAAGGACAACTAAAACTAACAAATTACCACACAATTTTTCTTTTTGAAAGAACAATACATAAGATGAACATGGACATACATTACATGTAAATCAATTGCACAATTATAATATAAACTACGTCCTCTGGGTACACGAGACGACATTATGAAAACCTAAACTAATACCATAATGATAACAAATGAATTCCAAGATTACATTATAAACCATAATATAGTATACGTTTTTAATAATCATACATCCATTCTAATCCATCAATAGAAAACATCCACAGATGATAACTCAACATAAACAAGATTGACTTATTCCCAATAACCATAAACATACTATCATCATGTGAATTTAATGGAGCATATTTCCATAGATACAAAACAATAAATAACGGCTACCAAGAATCATTAACCACATAAGGGTTACAAAGGTAAAATAATATATTACATCCATTTCATTGCATTGCATCGTTTTAGGATTACATATGCACATCAATGCTTCCTGACACATAGAGGAAATGATACATCAAATACCAGAATGTTACATAAATGAACATGGTACAACTGAATTGTGGTGAAGCTCTGGATCTTCTATATCAGTACAAACTCTGCGCTTCACGAACACTATTTGGGAACCCAATGGGGTGCAAATCACGTTCCACCCAACCACGTGGACCTGAAGGCCCACCCCTCGTGCTAGGAGTTGACAAGAAAGACCCACAATCCAAGACAGTCAAGCAAAATGACCACTAGACCCAACCACAGAAAGCAATTAGAACATACAAACAACAAAATCATCGACTACTTACAAGATGACTACTTCCAGAGGTACACAAAGGCAATAAAAAGAGATACTATGGGAGAGTGTCATCGAAAAACCCTATCATGGGTTATCTGGGCTACCTCTCAACAAGCGTCATCCCCCATGTATGGTTATCCTGGTTGCCTCTCACTAGGTGCTGACTCCATAGGGTGACACGTGCGGGACCACTAGTCTCTTATGAGGATGAGGTAGCGATTTTTTCGACCATGGCCTTCTCATCCCACCCTTAGTCTATGAAAGCACTAAAGGCATGGGTGAGGTATCTTACCTATCTTTAGTTAATGTTTTCCCACCCAAACCCGCTAGATTATTTTAGTAGGTTTTCACTTATTTAACCAACTCTTCTATGGGTTATCTAGGTTACCCCTTTGTGCACTGGCCCCATGAAGAGCCGCCCTCCCCAATAGTTCTAAAATAGGACTTAAAACAACAAGGGGTGTTTTTGTGTACCAAACATAAAACACCAAAAATCACCAGTTTGAGTACAAATGCAAGGTATGGACCATCTCGCCAAACAACCATAACAAAAGGCAACACAACGGATCAAGGTAACACCCACATGAGACGAATCCAAAAAAGAAATCAACGACTCATAAAGATCAACCATGTAAATCCACATAAAATAGGTTTCCCAATGCCTCTAGAAGTCTATAGAACAACTACCCATAAGCTCCCTTCTGAGGGTACTCACACATATCAGGTCCCTGACCCACATCAAAACATGACAATACATAAAACCTCCTCAACTAACAAAATAATATAAAAAGGAAAGTATAATCAACATGAAACCACAATATCCATCATAAGGGACTAATTTCAATGAGTATTCTAGAAAATCACATAACTATCTACACATATTCAAGACAATACTTTACGGAATCCCTTTAAAATAATCAATTACATTTATGTTACATAACCAAAATATAACTTAGCCAAAATCCTTAGTACCATTATTCTAACATTAATAATTTCTTCAACCAAATATCCTTAAATCAAATAATTAAACTCTATCTACCTAACTAGTAATACAATGATTTGCAAAGACATAATTCATTTTTTTAATTAAATCAATTTTATTAACTAACTAGGATATATATACCCTTCTTTTAAATTTAAAATATTTAAATATTTCCTTCTAAGAATTATCCAATATATACACACACACACACACACATGTATACATATACTCATATATATTGATATATTTATATATATTTAATCATATAATTTTTTCCTCATAAAAATATCAATATAAAACATAAAAATCAATTTTAAGGAAGTAATTTCAATGAGCTTTTCAAAATGTACAATTACATGTTATAAACATTCTTCGTGAATTCATCTAATTCATTAAGGAGTCAAGTAACATATTCTATATCTAATTACACATTTTAATTTAACAAACCCTTTTTTTTAACATTAAACATATATATATATATATTTAAACTACACTGTTGTAATAAAATAGTGAACATATAGGAATTCTAGAAAATATATGTAACCTACATATATATATATATGTATATGTTTAGTAAGTTCATTTATGGGAAAAGAGAACCAACCATTCCATATTCAATTAGCTATTTACAATAGTAAATTACAAAATAAACGGTGACACACGAGGATTCAAACAACCATGCACTATACTCATGAATAAATATTCCATTCGCCTTTATATAGACATAGCAAGTAACATTGGAATTGAAACGGTAATAGAAACATTTAAATCTACATAAACAAAACAAAATCAAAGCCATCAAACTCCAATCGTATTTGAGCAGGTCAAACCCTATAGTCACAAGGCGGAATAGAAAGAAACCAATTTATTTTTGGTAGGATGAACACCGTCCAGAATGATATCGAATTCATCTAAATGTCTTTACCAACATAATTCACTAAGTAGCACCTATGAAATTTTGGACGCCATCCACATGTTTAAGCAATTTCAGAAGAGTGGAAATAAAACACGCCACCTGCTAAACCTTCAGACTATTAAATATTGTCTACATGGAAAATTTGGCATTCTAAGAACCAAAAGTCATTACCTTCAGCCAATCCAAAGATTAAATGGAGAACGCCAATTAGAACTCGGTCCCCTTTAGATTACAGTGGCAAGCTTAAATTTAACAATCCAAGTTGGAATAAAAAAGACAGACAAATGTATAATAAATCCAAACCACATATGCCCCAAATCCCCTCCAAATACATGCAAGACAAGAAGGCGATCCCAAGGAGGAAAATCAGCCACTTAACATCACTACAAGGTTTAGATGTCTGCAACAAAATGATGGCAAGTTTTCCAACTACAACTTTAGGAGGAAATGAGGTGACTCTTTCCAGAAGAGGCGATCATTTCAGACAAGTTAAAGACTCGATTTCCCCTACAAAGAATTGGTAGCTTCAGAAGAACCATGTGGGCAACAACTATAAGGAATAGATTCAATTGCTTAAATGGAATTAAAAGATTCCAAGAAAAAAATTTATAACTATTACAGATCAAAAATAGTATGAAATTGATGGATCGATCTATGCAATACACTAGGACGCTAAAAATTTAAAATCCTACAAACCATTGCAATACAAGACCCTGAAGGCAGTGATATTCCAAATTCTAATGTTAAACTCCTAATAGCAAAGGATTAATGTAAATGAATCTATATAGTACACAATCTTAGAGGAAAGCATAATCAATCACATGCCTACAAATTCTAAGTAAAATAAAAGCTACATTGTACATTTCCTTTTCAATTTGCATTACTACAATCACTTATAGCAATCCAGAAGGAATAATCATTCGGAAATCAACCTACGAAAGCAAAAAGGTACCAACCTGGAGTTATATGCAAGATGCTGAAAAAAATATGCAAAAACAAGCTCTCGGCAACCCTCTAGTCTTGTTCTCCAAGAAAGACCAACCTTCAATCTTTCAAAATCTATATTTTAATCTGACAAGGAACCAATAATTTTGCAGAGCAATCTTCTTTTTTTTACCAAAGCATATTTTCCAAGTAAAAACTTGATGCAGGAGCAACCAGTGGTGTAAGGGCAATCCTTCATCACCCAAAAAAAAAAGATTTTAATTTCCTGCTAATTGTTTCTTAGATGTTTTTGCATTTTTGGATACCTCTTTAGCTATTAAAATATTCGAAGCCAAATTTGAGGCCCTTAGAGGCTCTGGATGGGCCCAAAAATTTGCGAAAACCCACATCATTTTTTTGAGAGCTTTCCAAAAAGGTATTATCATTGGAAATCGGACGGTCAGATTAAAAGTTATGGCTTCCGGAAGTTGGTGCATTTTTAGAAATGTGCTAATTTTCAAATGTAAATTTAAATTTGAATTTCAAATTGTAATTTGGGTGCCAAACCGCTAAAACTCAAATTTGAATGTTGTTTTGGCTCCAAATTGGAAAGGAGCTCTATTTATGGGCGGGATTTCTAATTTTTTGTAGCTTTTTGGGGAAAGAGTTTGCATGCTGCGAAAGGGGAAAATATTGTAATTTATGTAATTTCCTATAGCTTGCATGTATTGCAGAGCTTGAGGATTTGTGATCCTGTGCATGTAAGAAGTTCCACTATAAATAATAATAAATTTCTCTAGTTGTTGCATCATTTTCTGTGTCTCGGGTTTGCTCCCTTGTCAGGTGGTATTAAAGCGGGTTTTCTTGAGTGTGTGGACAGATCGCCGATCGTGAGGTAGTTTGCACCAGGACCATGGTTGTGGGTTCAAGATCTTTAGGATGCATCCAAGAGTGATGCCTAGTAGGCGTGGTGGTGCCAGAGGTGACAGAGGTGGAAGAAACGCTGGTGGAAGAGATCCATTGGTAGTCGAGGGTTTTAGAGCTCTCTAGAGACAAATTGATGCATTGTAGGAACATATGAGAAGAGGGTTAAACCCAGGAAGGAGAGGAGAAAGAGAGGATGAAGAAGAGGTGGAAGATTCAGACATAGAAGAGGATGAACAAGCAATTGATCAAGATCAGATGTGGCTGATAAGGGCCATTTCGAAGATTGGAAAAAGACCTAAAATAGAAGTTCCCAGTTATTCCGGAAGTCTAAACCCGTAAGAGTTGATCGAATGGATCAACGAGCTAGAAGAGTATTTTGAGTATGAAGAAGTAGAGGACCCAGATCGGGTTAAGTTTACAAAAATGAAGCTGAAGGGCCATGCCAATATTTGGTGGAAAGAGGTCCAATTGGAGAGAAATCGAAGAGGAAAAGGAAAGATCAACAATTGGGATCGCATGGTGGAGAAACTGAAGAAGCAGTTCATAACAGTGGACTACGAGTTAGATCTGCTGAAGAAATTGCAAGGGTTGAAGCAAGGAAGTAGATCTATGAAAGAATACACAGAATATTTTCACAAGATGATCATGAGAACGAGCCATGCAGAGGCCAACAAGGAGAAGGTAGTCTAATATCTTAATGGGTTATGACCAAGCATTCAAGAGGACTTAAGTCTGGTCAGAATGACCACCATTGAGGATGCGTACCATTTTTCTCTGAAAGTTGAGGAGAAGCTGAACAAAAGATTTCACAGCAAGCAAAAAGGACAAGGAGGTCAAAGCGGAAGGGGTAGTGGAAAATCACCTAGGATCCGAAATGAGGATGAAAGAAAAAATGAAGATGCGGGTACCAGTCGAGGCCAGAAGAATGATAACTTCTAATGCCCTCGTGATCAAAATAGTGGTGATCAAAGAGGTAGAGGACGAGGAAGATCTGGGCCAGGACCTGAAAGAGGTGGTTTTAGAGGAACTTATTTCCATTGTGGTGAAGAAGGGCATCAATCCTATGAATGTCCACAACACCAAGGAAGGACAAACAGAAGACCGAAAGGTCGTGGAAGGGTTGCACATGCAGATGAGGAGGTTCAATATGAGCATTCAGATGATGCGGAAAGGGGAGAAGCCCTAGTGGTTAGAAGAGCCCTTGTGACTGAAGAGAAGGAACCAGAACAAAGGAAGAATTTGTTTCGCACAAAGTGCAAGTGTGAAGAAAAATATTGTGATGTCATTATTGACAGTGGGAGCACTGATAATCTAGTATCAGAAGAGATGGTTACGAAGTTGAAGTTGAAAAGGGAAAGGCATCCACATCCATATCAGATTGCCTGGTTATAGAAAGACCACAAAGTTTTGGTTAATGAGCAGTGCCTGGTGAAGTTCAAAATCAAAAACTATCGTGATGAAGTACTATGTGATATCATTCCCATGGATGCATGTCACATGTTGTTGGGGAGGCTGTGGCAGTTCGATAGGCGAGTTGTACATGATGGCCATGCAAACACGTATTCCCTAATGAAGGATGGAGTCTGCCATAAGTTGAAACCCCTGAAGAAGGACGAAGAAAAGGTATGCAATAGTGCTAGAATTTTTTTTGTCGATGGAAGGAAATTTTTAGAAGGCATGAAGCATGAGCGTATGTGTTATGCATTGATTCCTAGAATGGATAAGGAAGATAGTGAGAAGGTTCTAGTAGAAGTTTCTGGACTATTGAGTGAGTTTCAGGAGATTGTTTCTGATAATGTACCTGAGAGTTTACCACCAGTGAGGAAGATTAGTCACCAGATTGACTTGATCCCTGGAACCAGTTTTCCAAATAAGGCATCTCACAGAATGACTCCTACAGAAAATGAGGAGTTGAACAAACAAGTTCAGGAATTGTTGAGAAAGGGTTTGATTTGTGAGATTCTAAGTCCATGTGCAGTACCTATAGTACTAGCACTGAAGAAGGATGGGGAGTGGAGAATGTGCACAGACTCCTGAGCCATAAATAAGATAACAATCAAATACAAATTTCCCTTGCCAAGGATGGATGACTTGATGGATTGTTTGAGTGGAGCACAGTACTTCACAAATATTGACCTGAAGAGTAGATATCACCAGATCCGGATTCGGGAGGGAGATGAATGGAAGACTACCTTGAAGATCAAAGAGGGCCTGTACGAATGGTTAGTCATTCCCTTTGGGCTAAACAATGCACCAAGCACATTCATACAGCTCATGAATGAGGTACTAAAATATTTTTTAGGGAGTTTTGTTATTGTTTACTTAGATGATATTTTGATATTCAATAAGTCCCTGGGTGAGCATTTGATGCATATTCATAGTCTTTGAAAAGTTGAGAGAAGAGAAATTGTTGATTAATCTAAAGAAGTGTAGTTTTGTGAAGGAGTTACTGTACTTGGGGTTTGTTGTCTTGGTGGAAGGTCTCAAGATGGACCCAGAGAAGGTGAAGGCTATTCTAGAATGGCCTACCCCAAGAACTGCTACTAAGGTGAGATCTTTCCATGGTTTGGCCAGTTTTTACAAAAATTTCATTAGAAACTTCAGTAGTATTTGTGCACCCCTGACTGAAACAATGAGAGGGGATAGAAAAGAGTTCAAGTGGAGCACTAGAGCAGCGAAGAGTTTTGAAATGTTGAAGCAAAAGGTGACAGAGCAACCAGTTTTAGCCCTCCCATATTTCAATAAGGTGTTTCAGGTGGATTGCAATGCTACACTTGGTTGTAACATTGGAGTAGTGATGAGCCAAGAGGTAAGCCCATTGCCTATTTCAATGAAAAGTTAAATGATGCAAAGAGAAAGTACTCTGTATATGATCAAGAATTTTATGCAATAGTTCAAGCATTAAAGAAATTGAGACATTATTTGTTACTGAAGGAATTTGTTCTGTTTACTGATCATCAAGCATTATAGTATCTGAATAGTCAAGGAAAATTAAATCAGACATATGAAATGGGTAGAATTTTTGCAGAGTTATACCTTTTTTAAAAAACATAGGAGTGGGAGGTCGAATAGGGTTGCAGATGCCTTAAGTAAGAAGCAAACATTGTTGAATGAGATGCAGATTGAAGTGGTTAGGTTCAATGAACTCAAGACATTGTACCCTAAGGATCCTGATTTTAAAGAGGCTTGGAAAGCTTGCAAGGAGCCTATTATAGTTGACAGGACAAGGTGGTTGGATTTCATAATCCAGGATGGCATGTTGTTTAAAGGAAGCCAATTGTGTATTCTGAGGAGTTCCATGAGGGAGAACCTGATAAAGGAGAAGCACAATGGAGTAATGGTAGGACATTTTGGTCGGGATAAGACTATTTCCATTATTAGTGAGCATTATTATTGGCCTCAATTGTCATAGGATGTGAAGAAGTTTGTGCAGAGTTGCAGGGTGTGCCAGATGGCTAAGGGAGTGAGCCAAAATACAGGGTTATATCAGCCCCTACTTGTACCAGAGAGGCCTTGGGAAGATATAAGTATGGACTTTGTTATTGGTTTTCTAAGGACACAGAGAGGAAATGATTCAATGTTTGTGGTAGTAGATAGATTTTCAAAGATGGCACATTTTATTCCTTGCCGAAAGACCCATGATGTAGTCCACATTGCTGACTTGTTCTTCAGAGAGGTGGTGAGGCTATATGGTCTGCCAAAGAGTATAGTCTCAGATCGTGATACCAAGTTTGTGGGATACTTTTGGAGGACTTTGTGGAAAAATTTGAAGACAAAGTTGAAGTTTAGTTTTGCACACCATCCACAGACTAATGGGAAGACTGAGGTTGTGAATAGAAGTCTGGGTAACCTACTAAGATATTTGATAGGGGATAAACCCAAGCGATAGGACTTGATTTTACCCCAGGCAGAATTTACTTACAACAATTCTGTCAATAGAAGCATGGGAAGATCACCATTCCAAATTGTGTATGGAGGTAGTCCCAGAACTGCTCCAGAATTGAGGAAGATGGACCAAGAGAAGAAGACTAGTGCTGAAGCCAAAGACTTTGTAGAGCACATCAAGAATGTACATTAAGAGGTAAGAGAACATATTAATAAGATGAATATGTAGTATAAGGCTAAGGTAGATTAGAAGAGGAGGAATAAGGAGTTTCAGGTAGGTAATGAAGTGATGGTCCACTTAAGGAAGGAAAGGTTTCCATTCAGAACCTATAACAAATTGAAGATGAAGAAGTTTGGTCCCTGTAAAATTTTGAAGAGGCATGATTCAGGGAACGCATATGAGGTAGAGTTGTCGGATGGAGTCAACATTTCCCCTGTGTTCAACATTGCAGGTTTGACAGAGTATCATGAAGGTGGCACAGAGAATGGTCCAGCAATAGAACAGTGTAACATTTATACACCTACTTCAGAGAAGGAGAAGATTGAATCAATCCTGGATAGCCGTGTGGGAAGGAGTACCAGAAACAAGCAGTATGAAGAATATCTGGTGAAATGGAGAGGAAGGCATGTGGAAGATTCACCCTGGCTACCCAAAACAGAGATTGATTGCTTGGGTTTTCCTCAACCATCTGCGATGTGACAGGGTCACTTCTCAAATTACCCTAGGTGTCTGATGTAGGAGCATCCAGTGGTGTAAGGGTGATCCTGCATCACCCAAAAAAAGAAAGATTTTAATTTACTACTGGTTGTTTCTTAGATGTTTTTGCATTTTTGGATACCTCTTTAGCTATTAAAATATTCAAAGACAAATTTGAGGCCCTTAGAGGCTTTGGATGGGCCCAAAAATTTGTGAAAACCCAAAGTAGTTGGCCCTAGGCCCTATTTTGTGTGACATCATTTTTTTGAGAGCTTTCCGAAAAGGTATTATCATTGAAAATCCGACGGTCAGATTAAAAGTTATGGCTTCCAGAAGTTGGTGCATTTTTAGAAATGCATTAATTTTCGAATGTGAATTTAAATTTGAATTTCAAATTGTAATTTGGGCGCCAAACCATTGAAACTCAATTTTGAATGTTGTTTTGGCTCCAAATTGGAAAGGAGCTCTATTTATGGGCGGGATTTTTGATTTTTGGTAGTTTTTTGGGGAAAGAGTTTGCATGCTGCGAAAGGGGAAAATATTGTAATTTTTGTAATTTCCTGTAGCTTGCATGTATTGCAGAGCTTGAGGATTTGTGATCATCTGCATGTAAGAAGTTCCACTATAAATAATAATAAATTTCTCTAGTTGTTGCATCATTTTTTGTGTCTCAAGTTTGATCCCTCGTCAAAAGTTTGTTGAAAATTCTGAATGTAACTCCTTTCCCACAAAATCCCAAATAAATTAAGGAAAAAATCTCTATAGTTTTCTGATAAACCAACGGGACAGATGACAAATTTCCCATCCATTTTCCTCGTTTCCAAGAGTGCACCCGTCAATTTACCTTTTTCTTGTTTTACCACTTGTTGGTTAATCCTTATGTTTTGGTAAAATTAGAAACCTAACTCTCCACTATTATGTGTTTAAAACTACAGATAATAGTTTTCACCCTTATTTTAATATTTTTACCGTTTAACATTAGATCACACTTTTTAAATTTAATAAATCATAATTGTTATGCAATTCTTTTAATTACTTTTGAAATCTATTGTTCCAAATATAATACCTAATAAAATATCCATTTTGATATTTTATTCAATACCTCTTTATCCCAATATTTTAAATTTATAAATAAACTTCATTAATAAGTGGATTATTAATCCATTATATTAAATTTAAAAGAAACACTATTTATAAATGCAAATTTATGTTTTATTTACATATTCATCTTTAATAAAGGAATAATATAAGGTATTAAATCATTATCGCCTTTGAATTAGTTTAATAATTAATTAATAAAATTCTCTTAATAATTTAATAATTTAAGTTAACACTTTAATTAAATCAACGTTACAAATACGAGCAATGTAACCCAAAACAATACCTGAACGACAATGAACCACGACCATGCCAAATAATTGAAACACATTAATTAACCAATTAACTTGAACGAAAAAATAGAACAACATTAAATGAACAATTAAAATGAACGACCCAAACAAAGTGATACCAAAACGAGAACAAGGTCGCAAACAGATGATGTCGTCAAACACAATGACGAGGTGATGGACTAGGATGAGGTACATTCTTGTCAATACCAATTGCCACATCATACCCATTGAGCTTATAGTGCACGCTCAAACTTGACAGTGCAGGTAGAGTCAGTTCCCAGTACCTGCATCTCGCACCAAGCCAACACCAAGCAACATATATATCCAATTGCAAGAACATTGTGAGATGAAGTTGTAGCGTAGCAGGGTGCTCATGAACGAGTGATGCTACACTGTTCCCTTACCCAACTCCAAACAATAACATATTATCATAATATCATGAAGCAAGCATTAATCAATTTACAGAACAACATAATATCGCATCTAGATGATAAGCATAACCAAATAAAGATGAACACCATGCATCATCATATCATCAACATCATAAAAGAGAGTATCATAATCGTCCACACAAAAAAACCTGTTAACCAAACAAGTCAAACTGATGAAACAATCACCATCATAGTCTCAAGTACACAACACAACATGAGAAGAGTATCACAACAATGACAATCAACACGAGAGGTATTACAGGGAGTGTGGTTGTACAATAAGACAAGGGTAGGAGGGTGTTATGCAGTGATAAATTATGTGTTCTCATTGCCTCAGTTATGGTTATTTTGAGCGGCAACTTGGATGTGGCCTGGCTGATTTAGGTTATGTTAATGATTTGTTAGGGTTCAAGGTCCTTGTCAAAACTTGGTTGTAAAAGGGTTTTGGGTCCCTTCAAAACCTAGTTTTTGTAACTTGAGTTTTCTTGAATATTGTCAGATGGATATTGTTGATGGTATGCGGTTTAATTTTCTAGTAGCTTCTTTGTCTTGATAGGGTTTTAGGTCCCTTCAAAACCTCTTTGTAATGGGTTTCGGGTCCCATCAAAACCTATTTTTCCGATAATCAAAATAATTTCAATCACTTCCTTAAAAAGTGGATTCATATGTTCACACCTCTAACTCGACTTGGAAACATTCATGACCTAAGGATTAACTCATATTGACTGTTTGACCAATTTTTTTGACTTTTCAAAATATTCTCATTCATAATGTGATGAATCACTAAGTCAGTAAACAACTAGGTCGGTTTAGTTTTTTTTACTTTGAACACCCATGTTACGTTCTCATAACATCTTGGGCCTTGGCAAGTGTTATTTTTTTAAGTACTTAAATCGAACCAAGAGAGTGAACTACTCCCTTATTTTTATACACATTTGGTTAATAATGATGACACAATGTTATTGACTCAACACACTTGGTCTCATCTTTAAAATATTGATTACATCTCAAATAAGTAAAATAATTTAATATTAACCTTAATAGAAGATAACTTCTTCTTTAATATTATTTTAGACTTTTTGTTATTATATCTTATGGTTTCGTTCTTCATAAACACCATAACAAACCCGGTTGATCATGATATTAAATATGGTATAATTTAATTCAAAGTAAAACGATGTTCAAATATTAAATGTTCTTCAATAAATCAGCTTATTAGATTATCTAAACTCAAGTAGCAATTGAAAAAATATCTGACTAATCTCATGAATTTTCAAACATTTATCCCAAATTATGCTTTATATATTCATGTAAAAATAGCCATATAAGTATATATATATATATATATATATATATATATATATATATATATATATATATATATATATATATATATATATATATATATGAATGAATGTATATGTGTGTATAAAGTTTATAACCAAATTGAAAAATATTCTCTATCTTCAAGAAAATAAATTAAATTCTTCTATTTAAAATTGCAGAAAAATACTTTTCAAATTTATCCCTAACATAATGAAAAAGAGATTATCTAAATCCTATTTACTTCTAGATAATCAGAATAATATTTCTATTATTTATTTGATATTACTTTTAAAATAATTACAATCTTTCTCTTTTGAAAAGTAGAGAAATAATAAAACGAAGCTACAAATAAATGAGTATGAAACATGCTAGTAAAGAAAACTCTGTGCTTCTACACTTTAAAATTTATACCCTAGCTCAGTCAAGCAGCCCAAGATTTTAGCTTGTTATGCTAATGCAACTCTCTGCCAATACACTTCTTGTTACTGTTTTTTTCTCAAGACCCAAACTTTGAAGGAATTCATCTAATACAGAGAATGATAAAATTATGTTAACTATTATCTCTTAGAATCGTTACTGCTTTCCTTTACTCACAAAACTAATGAAGAAAAGAAACACAAATATTCCAGGTCGCTACTCTTTCTTTCTCTATAGATCAACTGAGAATAGAATGATAATTAGAAATTAATTGCTCTTTCTCTCCTAATACCCACTCTCTATTCTTTTTTTCCTTCTATCCTAATTACAAATACTAAGAATGGAATAAAGCTTTCACTATCCATTGATCTTTCTCTAGTCGTGGTAATTAAAACCCATGGTTTTATCCCTTTGTAATTGTCGTGTTTTCCTTTCCACCAAGTTGGCATTGATTTCCAGTCGATTCAATTAAGTTTCATGCCCAATTCTAAATGAATTGACATGCTTAGAATAGTAACCAATTGCCTTAAACTGGCTTGGCCATTCAATTTCCACAACCATGACTTAACATATTATGCTTTTGGATATGAGCTAATAGGCCTAATGTAGAAAAAATACATTTTGAAAGTGGTTTCTAATCCACCACTTTATATGGCTTAACGTTAGCAAATTAGTAAGCAACAAAAAGAAGTTTGAATTGCCACTTAGTAGCTTCAAACATAAGTAAGGTTGTGTCTTCAAGACGACACTAAATTTTCCAAAAAAACCCTACTTTGAAGCCCTCGTTGGAGGCTAATATGCCCTATGAGGTTAATGTTAAAAAACAAATTTAAACTATTTTGATATTGGCTTTTATAGGCATGACAAATATGTCTTTAATAGATATATGTGTGTGTGCGCATGTATATACATATTTTAACTTATATATACATATATATCTATATATATTATATTTACAAATATAGATAATCACAATTTCATTATAATTGATTTGACTTGGTTTATAACATAATTGATAAATTGATATCAATTTGATTCAAAAACATATAACACAAATCGCTTTATTTTTCCTTCTCGAAAAATAAATAAACCAAGACTCGACTAGGTTAGACTTAACCTAATGACTTGATTCAACACAACTCATTTATTGACATAACACTAAAAATTTGACTAAACAATAGGTTTATGGTAGACCTATGTGAGTGAGTGTGAAAACTCAAATGGCATAAACTGTTTTTCCGAAGTCTATATTCCTATCTTTGGCGATACTCTCCCTCTCTTTGAAGGGCGAGAAAAATAGTTTTGTATTTCACTTAGAAAACATGCAAATAGTTAGTCATTATAAATCGCGACTACATAATCATAATCTTTATTCGATAACATAAAATCATCAAAATTCAAATATAGTTCATTGCATATAATTTCATCATAATATTAAATAACATAATGTCATCATCAAATATCATAATACATTTTAACATAGCAATTAAAAGTAACTTGATAAAACAAAAATGACTGTAACGCTCATAGAGAGTATCACACAAGCATAAGACATGATGGAGACCATCGAGAACGATGCATAGTGAATGATGATTATGGTGAAAAAAGTGTGGGAAATAATCATAATACTTATTTTCTATTTTAGAAAATTACTCTCCTCCAAGAAAATGATGCATCCTTGATACGAGCTTCAGGGTATAATGCAGAGCATATTTTAAAAGAACAAAAGGAAGTTGCTGCTATATGCATACTACTTTAGGCTGAAGATATACATTTATTGCATAAAAATGAGGTAGAGGAATCCTCAAATGAAGAGGCAAAATCTTTTAATTTCAGAAGAAGACTAGAAAATCCTCAAAGAGCCCCTAAAAATAGCATAGTCAATGTATTTGATGCGCTGGCATGTTATGAAGATGAAAGTTGCAGTGGTATGGATGAAGGATATATCCTCCTATTTGAAGATGGGCAAGTACATGGTGTGCAAGATTATTGTAGCAATGAACTGGATTAAAATTCAAAATTCAAAACAATTATGGGTAGCATGGTTGTATTCAAGCCAACGTTCGACATCCTCCAAGATGGTGAACAGAAAGAGTAGGCTGTAATTAATGGTATCAACATCCCTGACATGCTCATTTACAAATAGGAGCGAGTGTTCTAGAACTCCAATGCTTTGACCCAACCTCCTCATACCACCAATCAACATCCGTAGCATCAAGGAGACCAGGGCAAATCAAGAATCATAATGGCAGAAAAGAGTACGTAGAAAAGGTCCAATTTCTTTTATTACTTCATGTACTTTGTCTGCTCCATTGCCATTTGCCAATTAATTGTATGGAGTCCATTAACCAAAAGCAGGTCTTATTATACAACGCAAGCGAATGGTTGTATTTGCTTGGATCCTTTCCATGTATATTAATTGTTAGAATACATTCCGAATTTAAAATAAATTTTACTCGGGAAACATTGTACAAAAAAATTGGTTTTGTGGATGCTTGCAACAGTGGTTAATGTGTATCAGTTAGATCGGATGATGTTTTTTAGTTTACAGGCATTTCAGAGCAGTGAACAGTTGACTATCATTTTTAAATTTTATTGCAGTAGTGGGTATTTTCAGTTTTAATTTTGAGATTGTTGTTTATTTTATTTTCCTACATAACCTCATTGCTCAGTGTATGCATCTTTTTTACTTTATGGCTTCATTCTTCCCTGCAGATGAGAAAGCCCCTGTGAGTCGCCATAAGTGTTTGTGCAAATATTTGCACAACATTGCAATTACTGAATCTGTCCTTAACAAGGGAAGTGGTGAAGATATTTCGAAGCCTAAAGGTTTGTGCCTAATGAGAAGGATATTGAAATAATTCTAAAGATATCAAATAAAACAAATATGGTCGTACAGTCCAATAATGGTGTGGCTTTAGCACCCCAGTGCCCAAACACTATTGACATCCCCAGTCAAAGAATCTCTAAAGACATATGGTGCAGTAATTTAAAGCAATAGACAGATAAAAATTGCACATCATGTCAAGTATGGCACCTAAGATCTTAAAGAATGATGCAGAGAATTGAAAATTGGCTCCTAGCAGATTGCATATGGAGTGAAACATTTAATGTAACCTCTGTGCATTTAATATATGTGACAGCCATTAAATATGGCATAGAAACTCCAAGGTGGAGCCTGTGCAGAACAAATTAAATGTGTAAGCAATGTTTCAAACGGTGGCTTTTATATGATGGCGTAGAAGCAATCAAACATGGAACATCACCAGTAAGGACACACAATTAAATGGCACCATCCAGTGAAGAATGACTAGCCACAGAGAATGACACAGAATTATAAATAGGAGCACAATGTCTCCATTTACCATTGAATAAGACAAACAAGAAAAACAATGAGTAAAAAAGGGTGCAGCCTATTCCAAAAGGCACTCCAAGGGTCCTCTGCTACAGATTCTTGTTTCTTCTGCTACAACTATTGTTCATAGTGCACAACAATTAATACAATATACCTTCATTTGAAAGAGGATAAACACCAATCAAACATGGCATATGAATTATGGTATCAGGTAGATTCACCATCGGCAATTTACTGTTGGAAAATTCACCGTCACATTAACGTTTTTTAATAAATATTTGCAAAACTTTGAATTTTTTTTGGTAAAGAATAATTTTCACTGCATTTTTATATTTTTTCTGAGGCGGTGAGTTGCTGGTGGTGAATTTGTAATTGCAGTGAATTTTCCCACAGTAATTGTTGGTGGTGAATTTTCCAACAGTGAATTGCTGACCATGAATTTTCCTGAAACTATGAACTATGAGTAGACATTGTATTACTCCATACTACCGTGTGACAACTCATATAAAAATGATGTAACAATTTGATAAGATCTAGAGTATATGTTGCAAAAGGCTTATGCAACATTATTTGCTAACATAGAGATGAATGAAAAACGAACAACATAATTAAACAGGAGTTGTGTTCTTTCAATTCTACGTATCTTTACATTACAAATAACGATCATTAAACATTAGGGGTTGTGGTCTTTCAATTCTACATATCTTTTACATTACAAATAATGATATGGTGTAGCCATTGCTGAAGTATCGTGCCATTGTAACATGGTAGAAAATCCAAGTATGGCGCTATTCCAAGAGGCCAATTTATTGATTAAAGAAGGAATTTGGGTTTTATTCCTTAAACACATCTTAGAGATTTCATTATGATGATCAACAATTCTTAGAGATTTTTGTGATTTCCTTTTAGGTTGAAAGAGTGTCATTGGCTAAGGTGTCACATCCCAATAAAAATGAATATTTTATTCCTGCAAGCTGACATGAGTTGGGAAAGAGTATTAAAATTAGAGGTCCTACCTTTGGTTTATATATTAATATAATGTCGAGACCCGCCATATTAATGCTTTGCATTGTTTTTAAGCTATTTGTGCATTATTTGTGTCCTGTAACATTAAAGTAAAAACCTTGCTTTAATTTTAAATATTCTCCATGAGATCAAAAGTTGATCAATGGCTTGTGAATCTTCAAAGATTAAGATTAAGTGGCTAGAGATAAAAAAGATGGTGATGGGTATATTATTAATATTTTAATTAAGAGCATCATAAATAATATTAATTTTATATTATAAAGATTATGTAAGATGATCACTTTTTTTCAATAGTTTTTATATGCATTTTATTTAATGAGATGTATTTTAATTGTTTAGAAAATGTTTGCAAGTCTAGTCTAGATTCATTAATGTTTGTGATCAATCGATTAGAATTCACAATAAAATTTAAAGTTTCTAAACAAGGAAAAGTATTTCTATAATGATTTATTAATATTCTCTTGTTTATGGGGATTATGGAGTAAATTCCACAAACAAATTTAAAAAAATAAAAATAAAATGACAATCACCATAATGGGTTGGGTCAAAATAAATTTTGATGGAGCTTAAAGAGGTAATATAGGTCAATTAGAGGCTAGTAGCATTAGATAATTGGAAGATAAATTAATAGCTACTATTTCAATAAAATTTGATGGAATGAACTATGGGATTGAGACCCAGACACTAATTTTAGGCCTTCAAACATGTCACCGATGTGGATTAAAGAATGTAGAAATTGAAGGTAACTTAATGATCATTATAAAATCAATTCACAAATTAAAAAAAATTAAAACATTAATAATATTTTATTATGAACTTGGATGTATATCAACTCTCTAAATTCTTTTGTCTAGTATACATACAAAGAAGTTAACTCAATGACATTTTATTTAATGAATTATGATATATAGATGACTATGGGTAATATAATCAACATGAGTGTTGATGATTGGGAAGAGCTACATTCCCACATCAAGTTGAAAAATATAAGAAGTTACCACCCATCATAAGAAATGATTGTTGAAGAGTTTGGATTACATTGTAATCATAACTTGGCATTTTTAGATACATTTTGGATGAGGAAAATATCATAGTACACACATTCTGAAGTAGGCAATTAATACAAATTCCCTTTCCATTATGAGGTGGAATGATGAGTGAGGAATTATCTTCAAATAAGTTGTTTATTTAACACATTACCAATTCATTGCTAGTTGTAGGGAAACCTTTGTTAGATTAACCAGCAACACTCACCAAATGGAATTTCTAGGTGTTGTCTCATAGCTATAGCTCAAATAGGTATTTAAAACCCATTTAGGATTGTTAATATTTGTCATTCAATGGAGTTTGGATGATGATTTTTTGGTCATGGACCATAGATATTAGCTGAATTTTCACATCTCACGATGTTTGTGGTGATATTGTTGGACATGGGTGAAGAGATAGAGAAGGTACATTTGTTGGCTAGCATTGGTGAAAAAATGTGCTATGCAAATTAAATGAGATGTTTCTAAGTTTTGGATCTAGGTTTGGAACTTCTACTAGGAAATGATGTTGTGGCAAAGAATGACTCAACTATTATTTCTTGGAAGTTGTTCATCTTTGGCAACCTTGCAATGGGGAATAAGAGGTGAAAGAAAAAAATGTTGCGGATTTCTTGAAATAGGTTGTGGATTTGAGTAAGGAAATTGGTATCAAGTGGATTTTATCACTATTAATTGATAGTTTCAAACAAACTGATAATTAAGGTTTTGATATTTTCAAATTATTAGATTATATAGATAAAATATTATATAAAGTCATACAAAAGTAAAATATTTTATTTATGAACCTTATTAATATTGAAAATATAAAAGTTTATAACAATCCAAATTGATACATGTGAATTTTAATCTCTTAAATAATGAAAACATGAGCAATACTTAAGACCATAGCTTATCTAGAAAGTTATAATAATATTATTATTTTAATAAAAAAATATTAAAATAAGGATTAAGGGCTATATATTAAAATATGATCTTTGTTATTTAAAGATAAATCTATCATGGTATGTGATATAGAAGAGCACGAGCGCATGAAATAGAGAAAAAGGTAAAATCAAGTTAATAATTAGTCTTTTTAATGTTTCAAAAAATGAAATCAAAGTGTAAAGCAAAAAAGAAGCAAGTAAAGATATAGGAGAGAGTTTCATGGGATGGGTAAAAGGAGTTCATAGGGAAATAAATATTAAAATGCAATGCTGAAATATTTTAAGAAAGGGAAACATTAAAATATGTGAAAAAACATTTCATCAAGTAAAATGTATGTGAAAATTATTGGGAAAAGGTTTGGTCATCTCGTATAGTTTTTATAATATAAAATTAATATTATTTGTGATGCATTTAAGGAATATAAGGATATGTCTATAACATGAGTTAGACATTTTTAGAGACACTTTGTATGTTGTATGTAACATTGACATAAATATTCATATGTGGGTTGTACATTAACAAACATTTAATATTGAAAAAAATTAGTATCAAAAAGAAAAAAATGGTATTAATACTAAAAAATAAATGAAGGAGATGTGGTTTTATATGCTCATGGTGTTAGGCACATAGTTTATGAACACCACTTGGTGTCCTTTCTTTTTGTGCAAGCTTATTTGTTTAAATGTAAGCATATGAGTAGTTGTTGAGGTCAACTATCATAATATTTGGTTTGTTGGATCATTAGGGGAGTAAAAGTTTGTGAAAAAATAATTCACTTAATTCTTCTTAATTTTCATCATGTTTTGAGCATTCTTTGATATACCATGTTAAGGATTCATCTCTAAGGGTCATCATCAATGTCATCCTTACTCTAGTGAGATTCCAAGATAAAAAGATGAGCTTTTGAGTATAATTGGTGTCTTTTCCAATATAAGTAACTTATTCCTAATTTGTGATCATATTTGTAGGAGTTGAAGGTATTTTTATTTTTGGTTTATGGCTTATCCTTCCTCCTAACTTATTTATTGTTCTCGATTCTCTCTCTCTTTTTTAGAGGTTTTATTTGTCTAGCATGGACACTTTTTTTTCTTTATTAATCTCATTTCTCTATCTTTATCTCTAGGAAAATGAATATCAAAGAATTCACTACCTAATGTCTCTTCAACATCTTACACAATTAATTTTTTCTCTTACTTCCTCTAGTCTAAGAAAGGTTTCACTATTTATTTGTTATTTGGACATCTTTGTAGTAGGCTCTAGGGACACAACTTAACTTTAACATTGCATACCACCTTGAGATTGATGGAAAAATTGAGAGGGTTAATTAGGTCTTAGAGGATATGTTGCGTATGTATTTTATGGATCATTAGTCCAAATGGGAGGATTATTTGTATCTAGTAGAGTTTTCTTATAACAATAGTCATTATAGTTCATTAGGTATGCCTCCTTACCATGTGTTGTACAGTAGACCATGCAAGAATCCTCTCAATTGAGATCACATTGAGGAAATGGTTGCTATTGATCCTAAGTTGCTCTAGGAGATGGAGTAACAAGTAGATTTGATTAGAAAATATTTGCAGGAGGCTTAGGATAGGCAAAAGAAGTATGTTGATGCTAAGAGAGTTTACCACAATTTCTCCGTAGATGATAGAGTATTTATGAGGGTGTAACCTCATAAGAGCCCTATCTATTATGGAAAAGATTATAATTTGGCACCTCAATTTGTTGGTCCATTTGACATTTTGGAGAGAGTAGGCCTAGTAGCCTACCACTTAGCTCTATCACCTAGCATGTCACACATTCATGATTTCTTCCACATTTTTATTTTGAATTAGTATATTCATGATGATTCTCACATTCTGGACTAGACTAGATTACAGATGGAAGAGGTAGGTCAGTTGTCCTTTGAGCCAATTTTCATTTTGGGTTAGCGAACATTGGCTCTTCATGGGTGGGAGCTAGACCAATTCAGGGTCTAGTGGGACATATATGATGAGGTCTTAGCCACATGAGATGATGCTTCCCACATGAGGACTCATTACCCTTATCTTTTTGAGGACTTATAAGAGGAAGTATAATCCTAGGAGGAGAGGATGTGAGGTCCCATCTTCTGTGTTCCTATTTTCTCTATGATATATCAGTGCTTTTCATACTTGATACTTTCATGTTGGAAATTTTATTTAGTATCTTATGGATGATATTATTTCCCTATTCATAGATGTTATTTTCATATCTGTGGATGTTTTGATTTTTCATTATGATTATTAGGTGATGAATTGTACGTGTTATTTATTGATTACATAAAAGTATCATTGTTTTTATTAATCGGCTATGTATATGAGTAACAAAGAATTGAAAGTTATATATATTAATTATTATTATTATTAGATTTGTTTCTAATTTATTTGTGTTTGATATTTAATCTTAATAGAAATTTATTTGTCTATGTCATTTGGATGATGTATTGACACTTATTGATTAAGTGAATAGGTAAATTTTTCTAGCCAATAGTGGACGCTGTTATCTAACTATTTGTGTTATTCCCTGTGTAATAACTAACCTTTTATCTTATAGAGTACTAAGGTCTTGTGGCATGTGTTGTGAAATATTGTGTTGTAGGTATTATGCAATTTTTGTGTAAATACAAAAGTCTATTTATTTGTCTTTTGAATTTTTATAAGTGTTTTTTTTTAATGATTTTAAGTACCTTTATAAGGTTTACAGTTCATTAAATTATGGTTTAATTTAAAGGTTTCTAGGTGTACAACCTATAGTTCAAGGGTTAAATTTTATTATAAAAAACCCTAAAGGGAATTATAACCCACTTTTATTTCCCACTCTTAAAGTGGCAAAATTTAGAGGTGGTTAATTGGTTAGTTGGTTGGGGAGAGGATGTTATATTCCCTCTTATTTATAATTTTTCATTCTTAGTGTGGGAGGGGGTTGTTCTATCTTTTTTATGTTCTCATTTTCTTGAATTTATTTTGTGGGAGAGGAAAAGGATTGAGAAGAAGGAAGAAAGGAGGGAATTTTGAGGAGAGAGCTTGTGAAGGATTTCTACAACAAGAGCATCCATTGGTGGGATAAACATTTTAAGGTAGGATTCTATTCTTTCTTGATGATTACTGTTAGGTGAAGTGTATAATGAATTATGCTTATGTCTTTTGAAATTTTTTATTTAAGATATTTTGGAGTTTGAATTCAAATGGGAAGTGTTATTTTGATCCTTGAGTTGTTTCTTCTTTTGTGTTCTCATTGTAGAAGTTGAACACCTTTTGAGAGAGGGCTAGGTCCCCCTCATGTATGGGGTAGATTGAGAGAGGCACCCTCTAAGGGTAGAACTTTTCTATTATCAAGATAAGAGTACCTACATTTTTTATTATGGATATGAGTATCCAACATTGATTCTATTTAGAGGAATAAGGGGTTGATGGTATGTTGTGTTTGTAGTTATATTATAAAATTTTGAGAAGTGAATGGCTATTTATATATATTATTGTGATGAGAAACTTGTCCTTATGTAGGAAGAGTCGCCACTCCCCCTTGATGGATCCCATTATGATTATCCAATGTGATAGAGAAGAGTTATAAAATGGATTTTAAATGTGTTATACCCATGTGTTTGATGAATATAATATGTGTGCCCAAATTAATGTGTTGTTGTGAAGAAATGTTGTAAATATTTCCCTAAAGTGCATGTTGCCCAATTTTCACCTACGAGCTCAATCAGGCAGGATGGGTTATGTTTCAGATGTTCATAAGGGCCAAATGGACTTTTGCATTGAGGGTTAGGTTATGCATCTAATGCCATTTCACAAAGAGCTCATTTGAGAGGGATCACTCAGTCAGTTTAGAATAATGCATTTTTGTTTATATACATCTGTGTTGCATATCGACAAGACCTCATGGATGTCACAGTGATTGGAATTCACACGCGGATACACTTCGGCAGGAGTTGTCTTCTTCTGTGTGTGGTCTTGTCGAGTCCCTTAAGTCTTGACGACATGGTGTGGTCTCAGTGATAGAAGCGGATATCAGTATGACTATTGGACCTCACTATGAATCTTCCCGACTCGCCACTGTCTCACCAAAAGCAATGTGGAGCTCATATAGAGTGGAATACGTTTGGGGTGACATCAATAAACTCCTGCCGATGATGAGGGGGTCTCAGGGTAGCGTTCTTCCTTTGGTAAGATATCCCACCAACACTCGGGTGTCTTGCCGACAAAAGGGTTCTTTCGATATAACATCTGAAGCTCGGTATGAGTCTTCCTGACTTGCCAATGTTTCACCGAATGAAATCTTTGAGCTTAGGAGAATGAAGGAGTTTTCCAAAGAATGGGGATTTCGACGTGATGTCTCAGCAAAAGAATTATGTCTTGCCGGTGGTTTCAGGGATATCGGTATGACTTTTGAAGCTCGATAAGAATCTCATCGATAGTTCCATATTATGTTACAAAGGGGCATAATCGCATCAGTGAGACACTTCCAGTGTCTCACCGAGATGCAATTCTGACTGAACAAGCTTTTGACCATAGGGGAATCCATGTGGAATGTGCCCAGCCAATCAGAGAGAGCTACGAGTGAATCATTGGAAGCTTGACTGGTGCCAAGAAAATCAACAGAATGTGAATCGACATGGATCTGCTCTAAAGTCAGAAGCATTCAAGGTAGCTCAACCGAAGAGGTTCCAGGAGGACATGAGGACCAGAAGTAAATGCGTTTGGTAGCTACAAAAGATCTAAAGGCTTCTCTGAGGAATGGCACTTCATTGACATGGACAACAAAGACACGCAGGAATGCAACATTAATTTCAAGAAAAAGATCTAAGGGGAGTTTTCCAGAAGTTAGATATTTTGTAAGCCCTAATGGGCCGACATCCTTTTTGTATATAGGGAATTCTTTGCCTCTTTGTAAGGAGTTCGGATTATGCATTCTCGGGAGTCAATGATTTTAACAATCCTTTCCCAACTGATGTATGCTTTGTAACTCAATTGGAATTTGAAATACAACATAAAGTTTACCTTGGAAGCTACTGTTAATGTTTGTATGACTCTCATTCCTGTATTTTAGATTATGCAAGTTCTCAACTGTGTATTTCTAAATCTGTATTCATACCTTAAAGCTGTGAAATTAATCTTTCCTTCTTAAGATACATTTTTAGATCAAGCCTTTTAAGAATTATGCATAAGTCTAAAGGGGTTATGTTGAGTAAGTAAAACACTGACCATTAGCTTTCTAGTGTTTGTTCATCTTGTTTTCATTTCATGATTTCCTATCAACCCGGTGTATCACCATAAGAGTAGTTTCAATTTATGTACTTCTCCCTTTCCCCTTACAGAATTGATAGTTTAGGTGACACCAAAGGAAGCCGACCTTCTCCGGAGGTTCATTTCCTTCAGGTGACCCACAACCTTAAAATGATCCCATGTTTCTCTAGAAAGATTAGTTTTCATAACTTCGCATAGGGTGCATTTCTAAGAGACAATAGTTTTTGGCACGCCCGGTGGGACAGTGAACTGCTCCTCAGTTCATGTTTATGCATTTTATTGCTACTGTTTGGTGTGTGCAGTAGTAGTTTCAGCCTTTGGAGGCATTTTCTTTACATACCTGGCGACTTCGAGCAAATCTATTGGTTTCATCAAGTTCAGTGCTGGTATGTTTCAATTACAAGCTTAATATTCTAATTTTTAGCATTCATATGAGTAGAGATGATAGATTTTCGTAGTTACCATGTATACCCACTTCAATTTCATGAAAATCCTATCAACCAATCACCCTATCAGCCATATCAAGCCAATCATGTTGTTGGTTTAATCCTAAATAGCCATGCAATAGTAGCCTATCAGCATGCTCAACATGCTTACCTTCCACCCACCCCTGCTCAGTCTTTGGATCCACATTTGGATGTTTAAAATCAGCTCCAATAGGTTGATTATATAAAGAATAACATGAAGGAAAAACTGATGGACATCGCAAGACAGAAGGAAGAGTTGAGGAGGCAGCAAGAGTACGATCAACAACAAGAAGAGATGGCCTATCAGGCCTACCTTCATGAGTAGGAGATCAATTGGCAACAAGAACAAGAAGCTTACCAAGCTCAGACAAGTAAGGAAGAATGGGAGACCCAAAAGAGACAATTTGAAGAGAGCCTTGCCCAACAGCTGGCTGCAAAAGATGCAAAAATGAGGCTAAATTTTTCTAAACAAGAGGTTCCCAAGTACAAGTTTTCCAGCTTTAGGCAAAGTCAGCCTCTCGAATCCCCTAGTAAGTATTCTCAGTTTGAAATTCCAAGCTTTAAGGGGTTCAATTCAATGCAAGAAGATGTAGTGCCTTAACAAAACTAGTCCATCATCCCTCAAGAGCAGCCTATTGATTCAGATGACTTACTCCTCATGGAGAGGATCAGCAAAGTAAATCCAATGCATTTAGTTGTAGTAGGTTACTAACTACAGCAAGAAAAGCTCAAACAAGAGGAGGTGCAGATGAGACAACACGAGGGAGCCTCAAAGTACAAAATTCCAAGTTTTAGATAGGGTGAATCTAGCATGGACAGTTACGATGAAATTTCCAAGTTGGAGGAGCATGTCTTTTCATTTCCAAGCTTCAAGCGGATCACTTCTTCTCAAAGTTTGAAACTAACTGAAGATCTTCCTCAAGTAGAAGACACTTGCTAGATGGCAGTTTCAGAACAGTAGGAAGACATCAAACCAGCCAATGAGTTGCTGACCAATGTTCATTAGCAAGAAAATGAAGCATTAGACTTGGAAAAGGATCATGAAACTGAACTTGATACCATTCTCCAAGGTATGGGCTATGATATTTTCGAGCATGTGATAAATGAGAAGGCTAATGCTGAGCTTTATGAAGAAGCGTGCACAATTGTTATTGAATAGTTTTGTTCAACATTGGATGGCAAAGAACCAGAAGAAGTTGATAGTCATGATGATCTTGGGCACCAGCTTGAAGAAGTGATGACACAACAAAAAAAACCTCATAATCCTATTTTACAAAATCATGATTGGTTGAAGGAGCTTCCTTTTTGTTCCATAGAGGATTTTGAGACTGCTAAACCAATTAAACCTTTTCCTTCTCCTATTGGGGCCACTTCACTATTTGTTCAACTTTTACCTTCTTTCATTGAAGAAGAAAATAATGATTTGGAATGTCTTTCTTGGAGTAATGAGAACTATGAGCAGCTTCCTTTCTAGAGTATAAATGAGCCAAAGGTTGATGTATGGGATGAAAAGGCAGTAGAGGACATGGCAACCATTACACTCCAAGAGTCTGATTTTGTTGCAAATCGTTGCCAAAAAGAAATGAAAACAAAGAGACAACTTGAAGAATTTAGTTCTTCACTTGAAGTGTCTCAAAAATCTAAGTCTTGTGTTGATGAAGTGTGCATCAATACAAATGATTTTGTAGCTACTGAGCAGCCACACATTTTTTTGGAGAGTGATGCTCCCATTGCCCAATTTGATAGCATGCCCGAACTTCAAAGTTTCTCATTTGAAGTGCATAAAGAAGTGATTCCTTGTGCAGTTCAAAAATCAATTTTGGCATATTTTGCATCACCATGTGAGCTGGAAACTTTCTCTTTTTGTTTCAGTTCATGTTTTGAAGAGGTCAATAATGGTGACATTGACCTATCCTTTTGTGAGGTGAGTTCTCTTCCCTCTACAAAAGGTTTTCTCTTGGATGCTGACCTATCTTCAAAAAGGTTCACCCTTGCTATTGTGTGTTCAGCTAAGGCACCAGTGTTAGATGAGTCTAACACTTGCATCATATGGTTTCCTTGCAATGGAAAAATTTACAGTGAAGAGATCCTGCACCTCGCAAGCATCTTGTGCAATTACATGCATGTTGGCAATAGTTTTCAGTGGTTGCAGCTAGGTGAGGTCTGTAACTATGGTTTGAGGGAGATCAGCTCCTTCAAAAGGTTCATCTTTGATAGAGGCAAACTTCCATTCTTTGCTTTCAGTTAGTTTGGTGTATATATTGTAAATATCTTGCTTTCCATGAAGTGCATTCGCACACCCTGCATTCTCCTTAAGGGAATGCATGTTCTAGCTTCAATGCTTTCCTCTAGGTGTAGCTGCACATGTTTTTTTTGCTTTGAGGAGGCCCAGCTATTGAATTTTTCCCAATGACTTTGTGCCCAATGGATAGGCCTAGGCTACTGGTCTACATGTTTAGTAGGAAAACATCCTGCTGAGGTTGCCAGAAATGTTGCCCAATTTTCACCTACGAGCTCAATTAGGTAGGATGGGTTATGTTTCAGATGTTCATAAGGGAAAAATGGACTTTTGCATTGAGGGTTAGGTTATGCATCTGATGCCATTTCACAAAGAGCTCATTTGAGAGGGATCACTCAGTCAAATTGGCATAATGCATTTTTGTTTATAAACGTCTGTGTTGCATATTAGCAAGACCTCAGGGATGTCACAGTGATTGGAATTCACTTGCGGATACACTTCGGCAGGAGTTGTCTTCTTCGGTGTGTGGTCTTATCGAGTCCCTTAAGTCTTGCCGACATGGTGTGGTCTCAACGACAAAAGTAGATATCGGTATGATTATTGGACCTCGCTATGAATCTTCCCGACTCGCCAGTGTCTTATCGAAAGGAATGTGTAGCTCGGATAGAGTGGAATACGTTCGGGGTGACATCAATAAACTCCTGCCGATGATGAGGGGGTCTCGGGGTAGCGTTTTTCCTTCGGTAAGATATCCCACTGACACTCAGGTGTCTTGCCGACAGAAGGGTTCTTTCAATATAACATCCAGAGCTCAGTATGAGTCTTCCTGACTCGCCAGTGTCTCACCGAACGAAATCTTTGAGCTCAGGAGAATGAAGGAGTTCACCAAAGAATGGGGATTTTGACGTGATGTCTCAATGAAAGACTTGTGTCTTGCCAGTGGTTTCAACGATATCGGTATGACTTTTGAAACTTGATAAGACTCTCATCGATAGTTCCATATTATGCTGATAACTGCAAAGGGGCATAATTGCATTGATGAGACACTTCCAGTGTCTCACTGAGATGTGATTCTAACTGAAGAAGCTTTTGACCATAGGGGAATCCATGTGGAATGTGCCCAGCCAATTAGAGAGAGCTACGGGTGAATCATTGGCAGCTTGACCGGTGCCAAGAAAATCAACAGAATGTGAATCAACATGAATCTGCTCTGAAGTCAGAAGCATTCAAGGAAGCTCGGCTGAAGAGGTTCCAGGAGGACACAAGGACTAGAAGTAAATGCGTTTGGTAGCTACAAAAGATCTAAAGGCTTCTCCGAGGAATAGCGCTTCACCGACATGGACAACAAAGACATGCAGGAATGCAGCATTAATTTCAGGCAAAATATCTAAGGGGAGTTTTTCGAAAGTTAGATATTTTGTAAGCCCTAATGGGCCGACATCCTTTTTGTATATAGGGAATTCTTTTCCTCTTTGTAAGGAGTTTAGATTATGCATTCTCGGGATTCGGTGATTTTAACAATCCTTTCCCAGCTGATGTATGCTTTGTAACTCAACTGGAATCTGAAATACAACATAAAGTTTACCTTGGAAGCTACTATTAATGTTTGTATGACTCTCATTCCTGTATTTTAGATTATGCAAGTTCTCAACTGTGTATTTTTAAATCTGTATTCATACCTTAAAGTTGTGAAATTAATCTTTCCTTCTTAAGATATGTTTGTAGATCAAGCCTTTTAAGAATTATGCATAAGTCTAAAGGGGTTATGTTAAGTAAGTAAAACACTGACCATTAGCTTTCCAGTGTTTGTTCATCTTGTTTTCATTTCATGATTTCTTATCAACCCAGTGTATCACCATAGGAGTAGTTTCAATTTATGTACTCCTTCTCCCTTTCCCCTTACAAAATTGATAGTTTAGGTGACACCAAAGGAATTCGGCCTTCTTCGGAGGTTCATTTCAACTTCAGGTGACCCACAGCCTTGAAATGGTCCCATGTTTCTCTAGAAAGCTTAGTTTTCATAACTTTGCATAGGGTGCATTTCTAAGAGACAACAGTGCCTACATAACCTCTAGCCCAAGGGTGGGTTATTTCACAACCCTGAGGTTGGGTGGAGAGCCCATTGGATATATCATTTTTCTTTACTTTTCTTCTTGTTATATTTTTAGGATTGAAGACGGTTCTAACTACTTAAAGCACAATGTATTTGAAATACATATTAGCAATTGTTAAATGAGAAATGTATTAGAAATATATGAACATTTGTGTAAAAGTGTGAATCTAGTCATTCAAGAAAAAAATGTCTTGTTTTCAATTTGTTTTCCAAGAAATTATTGAGTGATCAAATAGTTTGTCATGCACATGATTTTTGCAATTCCATTTTTAAATGTTAGAAAGAAAGTTATCTCAGTATGAGAAAATATATATACAAATTTGTAAATTAAAAGTTAGAAGCATCTAGAGAGCATGGGAATTGGTGAAAGGAAATATCACAAACAACCATTATATATAGAATAACACAGTGTTTCCTCATCGGTCCATCTGGTGGAATCTCAAACATAAAGGTAAACCCATAGCATTGGTCCAAGACTGCTCGGCTAAATTTTGGACACAAAAAGGTATAAAAACCTTCAAGGACGTCTTAAAAGAAGGCCACCTAAAAGTTTTGGATGATCTGTGTAGAGAATACAACATCTCCTCTACCAATTGGAGAACTTATACAGTTCTCAAGGAAGCTTGTAAAGAAATAAACTTTCCAATTGATTGTAAATACAACAATAATCAATTCCTTGAGTTTAAATGGAAAGATGGAAATAAACTCACAAATGTGAGTGCTAGAAAAATTTATAACACCCTAAATGAGAAACAAGAACTAACAAAACAGGTAAATAGGATATGGGGCACAAAATTGAGCAAAAGTAAGTGGTCCAGGTTATTAAAAAGTAACCGGACAAACATAATTGAACCTAACAAAGCTTGTTTTCGATGGCTTTTGATTTTTCAAAGGCTCCCAATTCAATTTAACTCAGAAGACATTGAGATATGTAGCCTATGCAAGGTACCTAAAATAACATCACATCTTTTTTGAATGTTTGTATGCAAAGGAATTATTGAATTATTTTTGTGTAAAGTAATTCATTTGGGATACTAATAAGAAACTAAAAATATAGATAGCATCCTACTAATGATAGACAATAAAATTGGAAAATAAATCTCTTTGTTTTGGTTGCTTTTATCAACTAAAATTCTTTGGGTGATATGGAAAGCAAGGAATGAGGATAATTTTAATGGAACCAAGAGGGCACTTACTGATTCTTTCAAAAGACTCACATTGCATAACATTTTTTTGTAGGTTTCTCTCACTATTGAAGTTATCAAGCTCAATTTTCTAAAGCTTTTGGAGGAGGGTACATTAAAGCACAATCTACATGAGGTATAGTCTAGGTATACCTAGAAAATGGGGCAACTAAATATAGAGACAATCTACATAAGGTACGGTCGTATACCTGGAAAGTGGGACAACCGAATATAGAGATCTTCTTGAAATCTTTGGAAATCTTTCAGAAAAAAATTAATAAGAAAGTTGAAAAGGTGGGCTCTAGCACAGGTGGCACATGAACACTCAAAGTTGATTCTTCACCAGGGAGGAGTTTGTAGTAGCTGAAGCACTCTTGGGCATGAAGGACACAATGTAGGGTGACAACGAACTTTCCAAAACATAATACACACTACTGGTTTGTATCCTTTTTCTATATGTTAATATTTTTGCTAGTAAAGACATGACAACACTACAGGGATAGACTGTAACTGCAACTGGTTTCTTGTACATGGGCTTATTAATGTAATGGGATGCTGAAACATATAGTGTATGAATGTAATGAGATGATACTATAAAGAATTTTATGCAGTTGTATTGCCTATATAGTGAAGTGAAGGGATACTGACATTGTAAGAAATTTATGTTGTAGCACTGCTTATGTAATCTAACTGTATTTCTTTTTGATCCCTCTATATTTAATAAAAAAAAAAGTTAGAAGTTAACGTGAAATCTTGCAAAGGAAAGAAAGTATATGAGTTAAATGAAAATACATCTTGTTTTTAAAAGGTATTTGAATGATTCATTAGTTAAATTAGTTCATAAATTAAATGCAAGCAAATTTATATTCTTTACAGAGGAAAAATATTCATATTGAGATATATTTATGCTCTTAATAAAAACACAACAAATATTTGTAGATATATATATACATATTTATGCATATTTTTTTAAGACCACAAATATATTATATGTTAAAATAGTTAAATGAAAACCAAATATAAAAATATAATAGAATTATTGAGCATTTTATATTTCACTAAATTTTTTAAATAATACAAACTAAAAGTTAAAATAAAAATTAATATAAATATGTCAATTAAATATATATAAAAAATTTATTTAAATATTTTATAGATTTAAACTAAATATTGTTAATATTTATTATATATATATATATATATATTAGCACTTAATTTAAAATTTATTAAAATGTTTTTAACTTGGGGAGTCTATCATGTGTTGGGTCGACCCCATATGGATTTTCCAACACACTCAAATTGGGGCTCCAAGACTGCAACCCCCTTTAAAGGGGGATTGAGACCAAGGGGTCACCGCCCATCTATGATGCCATCACCCACCAAAAAAATACTCATTTTGATTTTTTTATAAATCTTGCACAAAGATAAAGGGGGGGGGATGAGAATTATTAGATTTTTAACAAAACTTCTATATTTTCAGAAATAAAAAATAATATAAATACATGAGGATGCAAGTAAACAAAAAAGAGAAACATAATCTATCTAGTTTAATAATATGTAATAATAGTTGGAAAAACAATGCACTTTGAACATTTTTCACACAGGTAGCTAACAAATATTTTTCATTAGCTATTAATCCTTTCAACCTACTAATCTTCCTAGCATCAAATTTCTTCTAAACTTTGACCAAAGCTAACTTCTTAAGTGACTCAAAATGAGTACTTACCAAATTTATAAGTTTCTTCAACTCACCGGAGGAAGAATATGGATCCTTAACATAAGTAGGCATGATCTTCTCCAAAATGCCAGATGCAAGATTTAATAACTCACTATCCTCAATGTGAAACTTCCGAATTTCTTCCCTAGCCTTAGCTTGTGCAAATGATGTGACTTTCATTTTCTAAATTGGGGATGAGGTGGACAAATGAATAGGAGCATCTCCCAACTCAAGATCAAATTCTTCCTTTTGCCCTTCTAGAAACTTCTTCACTGCCTTTGTAGTCTCTTGCTTCTATCGAAACTCCCTTAATTTCAACCTTCTTTTCCTCAACTATTGTTTCCACAACCACATATTTTTTCTTGTCATTTGGAGCTTCAACTTCTTCAACTAATATCTCCTTTTCTTCAACCGACACAATTTTAGGAGCTTCAATCTCCATAGGTTCTTTTGTATTATACACTTCAGGAGGAATATGTGTGTCCTTAATTGTAACCTCTTCATTTATTGAACCAAATGAAATATCTTCCACATGATCTTCTTCAAAAACAACACCAATTATGTTCTTTAATAGAACTTTCTTTAGAATTCTTTTAGTTTTTTTTCTACTTCTTCAGTTTTACCCAACATAAGCTTGCTTATTCCTGTTTTGCTTTTGAACTCTCTTTTTGCTTCTTTTAGGATTGACTTTATTTCTTCAACAAACATTACCAAGACCACAAACAATGACCACATCATCAAGTAACAATAAGTGCACCATAACAACATCATATAACAATCACTAACCAAATGCACAACAAGCATAGTCATATGCCCACATGATATACTTAGCCAAATTAATCCAAACACAAAACAAACTCCATATATCCATCATAATATAAACATCAGTCAATATTGTCATAATCATCAAAGTTAGATAAATTGTCATCCAAGCCAAATCAGAATGGTTAAACAAGCACCAACAAGGTCTCAAAGTACATAACATATCATAATAAGTATTTGTGTAGTGAAAAGAACACAAGAGGCACTACATCCTCCCCCTAGAACCAAGCTTACTCCTAGAAGCCTATGAACAAATACTTGGAATGGACTCTTGAATCAACATCCTCCCATGTAGCTAAAGTCTCAACATTAGGAACCTATTGGACCCTCTCGGACTCACCCATAGGCTCCTGAGTCAGCTACTTGTCCTCTACCAATAGCCTCTCTGACTGCACCATGATGCCCAGCCTGATGGTTATCAACCATAGCAAATATTCAGTGTAACCTACTCACATCTCCCACCATCGGCTTTGAAGCTTTCGACCTCTGACTAAAACCTGTAGAGTTCCTCTACGAACATTGTCTAGCAATATGGCCCTGTTGTCACAAGAGAAATAACCTATGCCCCTACCATACCCCTAGCCACCTAAGGGTACAATGGACTATGGAATGCTACCTCCACAAACCGCGGACTGTGTACTTTGAGCTACCTAAACAAGATGATCACATTTGTTTCATTTCCAACTCTGATCTTTCCTTTTCTGAAACCTTTTACCATACTAAGACTAAGAGTTTTCAGGTTTCGACTGGGATTGGTTCTGTTGTTGCTCACCCTTAGTAGGTGCTTGATGGCCCTTAGAGTACCCCACAGTGAGAGGCTAACCACCTTGAGAACCAATTCTTGATGAAGGTGCATTGGCAATCTAAATACATGTGTGGCCTCCTAAAGCCATGGTCAAAGTCTCCTCCACAAGACAAGCCTTCTCTATAGCTACCTCCATGGTCTTTGGCTCGAAGACCCATACTCCACTGATTTGAGCATTCAATCCTCTAACAAAGTGTTGCACTAGCATACCCTCATCATTACCAATCCCAACATACTGCTTAAGTTCATAAAATCTACACTCATACTATTCCACCAACATGGCCAGTTGTCTCAGCTTGTGGAACTCATCAGCATGGTGTTGTCTCTAGTGTTCTGACAGGAACTGGGCTCTAAACCTCTCCATGAATAACTCCCAAATCATAGAACCAATGGCTAGGTGCAATTTTTTCTCTTCTAATCACCACCATGTGGATGCAAAACATTTGAGGTGCATGATGGCACACCTATCCCTAGTGTTACTACCATAAGGATGCATATAAAAAAATTGATCCAGATCAATCAACCAAGTTTCTACCTCCAATCCTCCACCAAAAACATCAAAAAAGGGGGGATGTGCCCTCAAAAGGTCTCTCATGTGATCTGCTACAATGGCTTCCTGATTTGCTACAACATCTCTTCTCCTCAGTGATCTCTCTCTCTTTAACAACCCATTGCTCCTCCTTCCTAGGGCCTAAGCAACTAAGAACCTTATCTAGCAATTGATGTAATTGCACTCCCTCTAACCTCGGCTGACCCATATTCTAACCTCTACCTCCCAGGTTATTCTAGGAACCCTACTGCTCCTCATGTTCAGACTCATGGGAACTCTAAGACGAAGTGCTTTGGCAGTTAACTCTACAACCACCTCCACGGCCTCTACCAAGGCCATAACCCCAACCTCTAGGAATTTTCCTACGCAACATTAGAGGGAACCACATAAGTTCAAGAGTTAAGCACAAGGTTAAAATAATGGGCTCAATTAACCGGGAATACCTAGTGTTTGATAACCTCAACTCTGATATCAAGTTGTAACGCCCTACCATGCAAACCTCAAATGACATGCAACAACTAACAATTATAGGACAATTTTTTTTCTTTGTAAGTCTAATGTGAAATATAAATTAACATACATCACTAATATAGAAACTATACATATAGATCATCTACCTAGTCCTTTGGGGTAACATGACTACATTACTCGCAAACATTCCTAACATGACTCAAGTCCCATAACGAAAAAACTCTATTCACAAGTATTCATTTTAAAACCATTATATAAAATAAACAACGTACATACATCCATAACATTACATAAACATCCATTACATTTATTATATGAACTTACATCGTTTCAACGATTACAATAGTACAATAGTGTTTCCCAACATAAAATGGGAAGGATTCACCAATTACATAATGATACCATTGAAATGAATATAATACATAACATCATTACTATTTCCAAATCTAGTGAAGTTCTAGAATCACTGCAATGGTACAACTCCCTGCATCACGAACTTTGATTGGGAACCCACTGGATTGCATAGCACGTTCCACCCAATCATGTGGATCGTAAGGCCCACCCCCATACTAGGAGATGACAATAAGGACCAACAACATAAAAATAGTCAAGCAAACAAGGCTATCAAGACTCCACAAAAAATTCAACAATAAACATAAAGAACAACCTCTTGCAGAGGCACATGACCAACAAGGGAAAAAAAAATAAGGCATATAAGGTTGCTATAGGGAGGAGTGTCATCGCAAGGTCTTGACATGGGTTACCCTAATAGTCTAGATGTCAGCCCCCATCCATGAGTTACCTTGGTAGTCTAGATGCCAACCACCATCTATGGTTACCCTGACTGCCCCTCACTAGGCACCAGCCCCATAGGGTGACACATGTGGAATCACTTACCTTTCGTGAGGACAAGGTAGTGATCTTGAAAACCAAGCCTTTTTAGGGTAACCCATGTTGGCAAGATAACTATCCTATTAGCAAGATCACTACATTTTCCTCATGAAAGGTAAGTGATTTTGCATGTTTCACTCTATGGAGTCGACGCCTAGTGAGGGGAACTCAAGGTAACCATAGATGGGGGCTAGCGTCTAGACTGTCAGGGTAACTCAGGGATGGGGGTTGACATCTAGACTATCAAGGTAACCCATGTTAGGAACTTTTGATGGCACTCCTTCCTATAGCAACCTTGTATGCCTTGTTTCTTTTTCCCTTGTTGGTCATGTGCATCTAGAAGTGGTTGTTCTTTGTGTTTATTGTTGCATTTATTTTGGAGTCGTGTTAGCCTTGTATTCTTTACTATTTTTTTATGTTGTGGGTCCTTATTGTCAACTCCTAGCATGGGGGGTGGGCCTTAGGGTCCACATGGTTGGGTGGAACATGTTATGCACTCCATTGGGTTCCCAGTCGAAGTTCATAATGCAAGGAGTTGTACCATTTATAGTGATTCCAAAGCTTCACCAGATTTGGAGATAGCATTGATGCTATGTGTTATAGTCATTTAGTTGTATCACACTATGTAATTGGTGTATCCTTCTTGTTTATGTTGGGAAGCATAGATGTACTGTTGTAATTGGAACAATGTAAACTCACATAATAAATGTAATGTATATATTCTTGGTATTATCATGTGTTCTCAGATGGATGTAGATATGTTGTTTAATTGTTCTATATTATGTTTTAAGATGAATACTTGTGATTAGTTAATCATCATTAAGGAAATGCGATTATGTTAGGATTGTTCATAGGTAATGTAGTCATGTTACCCTAGAGGACTATATAGATTATGTGTATGTATAGTTTCATTATTTGTGTTTATGTTAACTTACATTTCATATTAGTTTTACTTTAAAAAAAATTGTGCAATAAATGTTTGGTGTTGTGTTGTCCTTTAGGTTTGCATGGCAAGGCATTACAACTTGGTATTAGAGCCAAGGTTATCAAACACTGGGTACTCTAGGTTAATTGATCCCATTATGCTAACCTTGCACCTAACTCTTGAACTTATGTGGTTCCCTCTAATGTTACATAGGAACATTCCTAGAGGTTGAGGTCATGGCCTTAGTAGAGGTTGTGGTGGTGGCCGTAGAGCTAACCGCCAGAGCACTTCATCTCAAAGTTTCCACTAGTCTGAATGTGAGGAATAATAGGGTTCTTAGAATAACCCAGGAGGCAGAGGTCAAAATCTGGATCAACCAAGGTTAGAGGGAGTGCAACTACATCAGTTGCTAGACAAGGTTATTGGCCACTTAGGCCCTAGGCAGGAGGAGCAATGGGTGGTCAAGGAGAGAGAGATATCACCGAGGAGAAGAGATGTTGTAGTGGATTAGGATGCCATTGTAGTGGGTCACATGAGAGAAATTTTGAGGGAACATCCCCCCACTTTTGATGGTTCTAGTAGAGGATTGGAGATAGAAACTTGGCTGATATATTTGGATCAATATTTTTCTATGCACCCTTATGGCAGTAACCCTAAGGCTAGGTGTTCCATCATGCACCTTAGAGGTTTTGCATCCACATGGTGGCGATTAGAAGAATAAATTGCACCTAGAAATTGGTTCTATGACTTGGGAGTTATTCATGGAGAGGTTTAGAGCCCGTTTCCTGTCAGAACACTAGAGACAACGTCAAGTAGTGAGTTCCACGAATTGCGATAGATGGAAATGTTCATAGAGAAATATGAACATCATTTCTATGAGCTCAAGCAGTATGCTAGGATTGGTAATGATGAGGCTATGCTATTTCAGCACTTTGTTATGGGCTTGAATGCCCAAATCAGTGGAGGAGTTTGGGTCTTTGATTTGAAAACCATGGAGGTAGTTGTAGAGAAGGCTCATCTTGTGGAGGAGAATTTGGCCATGGATTTAGGAGGCCACACAGGTATTCATATTGGCAGTGCACCTTCATCAATAATTGGTTCTCAAGATGGTTATTCACTAGTTGTAGGGTCCTCTAAGGGCCATCAAGCACCTACTAAGGGTGAGCAACAACAACACTCCAAGTCGAAACCTAAAAACTCTTATTCTTAGCATGGTAGTAGGTTTCAGAAAAGGAAATATCGAAGTTGGCAGCAAAACAAACATGATCATTTTGCTCATCTAGCTCAAAATACATGGTCTACAGTTAGTGGAGGTAGTATTATGTAGTCTAGTGTACCCTCAAGTGGCTAGGGGTATGAGAGGGGCACAATTTGTTTCTCTTGCAGCTAATAGGGCCATATTGCTAGACAATGTCCATAGAGGAACTCTACAAGTTTTAGTCAAAGACCGACAACTTCAAAGTCGATGGTGGGTGATGTGAGCAGGTCACACCGAGTATTTGTTGTAGTTGATAACCGATAGGCTAGGCATCAGGGTGCAATTATAGAGGCTACTAGTAGAGGATGGGAAGCTATCTTGAGGGCCTATGGGTGAGCTTGAGAGGTTCTAGTAGGGTCCTAAAGTTGAGACTTCGGCTACATGGGGGAACACATCCCGGATTTGAGAGTTTATTCCTTATTTGTTCATAGGCTTCCAAAAGTAAGCTTGGTTCTAAGGGGGAGATGTAGTGCCTCTCGTGTTGTTTTCAATGCACAAATACTTATTCTGATATGTTATGTACTTTGTGACCTTTTTGGTGCTTGTTTCACCATTTTGATTTGGATTGGATGATAGTTTATCTAACTTGGATGATTATGACACTATTGAATGATGTTTATATTATGATGGATAGATGGAGTTAGTTGTGTGTTTGGATTAATTTGGCTATGTATATCATGTGGACATGTGACTATGCTTGTTGTGCATTTGGTTATTGATTGTTATATGATGTTGTTATGATGTACTTATTGTTACTTGATGATGTGGTCATTGTTTGAGGTCTTGGTGAGAGGGAAGATGTAGCATCACTCATTCACGAGTGCCCTACTACACTATGATTTCCTCTCATAGTGTGATTGTTATTTAATATATATATACATGTTTCTTGATGGTTTTTTTGATTTAAGTTGCAAGTACCAAGCATCAACACCACTTGTATTGTCAAGTTTGAGCATGCCTCAAAAACCCAATGGAAATGATGTGGAAAAAGGGGTTGACAAAAGGTCCCCAACCCTTTCCTTCATTACCCATCTTGTTACCCTATCCGCCTAGTTTGTACTCCTTGTTAGTTGTCTTGCTCGGTGTCTATCGTTATTTGGTTAAGTGGTGATGTCACATTGTTGTTCGTTATCATGTTGTTTAACTTGTTATTGTAATTGTGTCGTAAATTCAATATTATGAATAACCTTGTTTAATCAGTTTAATTAAATTAAATTGATTATAAGTTAATTTACGTCAATTTAGAATTAAAATAATAATTAAATAAATTATGTGGTGAAAAGATATTAAAATTAGTTATTTAATTAAATGATGTGATTAAATGTTTTAATAATTAAAAATAAATAAAGATATATATTATTTTGGTGAGAAAATAAATTAAACTTGGAAATAATATATAATTCTAAAATAGAATAATTAATTGGAATAGATTTTGAACAAGATGTAAAGCAAATAAAAAGATGGAAAAAGAGGAGTGTGTGCACATGCATGACTCCAAATTGAATTGTGAATTGGAAACTTGTCTTTTTTGTTGATTTTTGGATTTGAAAACTTATCTCTTTCTTGGATTTGTTTATTGTTCATTTATGGAGAGATATGAAGGGGAATGTTATTTTGGTTTTAAGAAGAAATTTTGGTCTACAAATAATTTCTTTATCAAATGAAAAATGCAGCTTTTGGTATATTAGAAATTTGTTTTTGGAGAATGGATTGTAGCTGCAAAGAGCTCATTTTAGCACATCTTCTCCATATTCGAGTGTAGGACTCCAGGTTGGCATCATCTTGTTTTTGTTTCATATGTTGTTTGCAAATGAGCATTTCTTCTTTGTTTGTTGAAATGGTTACTATTACTTGATGGAAAAGAAAATATAAATATATCTCTTATAATTGTTTAGCCTCTGATCTATATGCCAGTCAATTTTGTGGAGGTGTTTGATTTTGTTCACATCATTGATCTTGAGCTTATAATTTTTCTTTTGATTTTCTACCTTCTTGACCTTTCCTTATCATTTGTCACAAAGTATATATTGAATCAATGCTTATAGGGGAAAACTTTCTCTTTGGAATTCGAATCCTATAGCTATTAATGTCTTATCCTTTTAGTGAGATTTATTCGAATCTGCGACATCATGCAAATTTAGATTTGTTTTAGGGGATGGATATTCATTTTTCAACCTGAGTTTAAAGTTATGGCAACGCTTTTATTAAAGTTGACTAGCCCCTTAGATTGTTTATGTTATCATCCCCAATGCTTTCTAGTTTGGCCGATTTGTACTCTAAGCTGTGATTCTTGTTTACAACTGTAATAGGTGTCTTCTCTCTTTTAAATCTAATTCTATTTTATCATGATTGGAAATTTCTACTCTTGCTTAGTCTGTTGCATCGACCCATTTTGTTGCATTGATTTCCAGCTAGACCGATTTTATAATATTCATGGCTCTTTATACCATGTTTTTCTTGCCTTTGCTTGCTCATATTTAGTGAAATCTACAAGCGTAGGGTATCGATTTTATCTATAAATCAAATCTTGTTTTGTTTCATACTGGTGCAACTTCTTTGATTTTTAAGCTTTGTAGGTTGTATTAAGTCAAGTGGAATCTTCAACAATTCCAATGCTTGGGAGATTGAGGAATACCCTCTCTAAGGTGCGCAACCACTCACCTCATGGTGTTCAGAGCAATGCATAAAGCATTTGAGCCTTATTTGTTTGTTTGAATTAATGAATATGTGTGTGTGTGTTTTTTTATAAATCTGATACCTTATTAAAAGAAAACAACAGGGTTTTTAAGTTAACAGATTTAATATTGTTTTATGACAGCTCAGTGTGTTTAGAATTAAATTTATTTATATATGTGTTTAGGTATATATGATGTTTTTTTATGAATTTGATATGTTGTTTAAAACATCATATCACTGTTTTGTAACCTTGCACCATTGTTTTTCTTAATGATGTGTTCTTTGTGTGAAAAGGTTCATGCCTCACGTATGTATGTGGTTTGTGATTTTTGTGTTTTATGCGAGTGGGTACACCCTAGATGTTATATGGATTGACTTGTTGTTAGTAGGGGGAGAGGCTCCCAATGGGGGTCGACGCACAAAGGGGTGTTAGGGTAACCTATTGGAGAGTTCCTTAACTTAGAGATAACCTAATAAATAAGTTAAGGGGTGGGGTAGATTTCACACTAAACAAGATAAGTAGATGCTTCACCCATTCCTGTAGTGCTTTCATAGGCCAAGGATGGGCTAAGAAGACCTGGTTGGAAAGATCACTACCTTGTCCTCACAAAAGGTAAGTGATTTCACATGTGTCACCCTATGGGGCCAGCAGCTAGTGAGGGGTAGTCAAGCTAACCATAGATGGGGGGCGGTGTCTAGACTGTGAGGGTAACTCAAGGATGGGGGTCGGCATCTAGACTATTAGGGTAACCCATGTTAGGACCTTGCGATGACACTCCTCCCTATAACAACCTTGTATTCCTTTTTTTTTCCCTTGTTAGTCATGTGCCTCTGGAAGCACTTGTTCTTTGTGTTTATTGTTGCATTTGTTGTGGAGTTGTGTTAGCCTTGTCTAGTTGACTGTTATTTTATGTTATGGGTCCTTATTGTCATCTAGTAGCATAGGGGGTGGGCCTTAGGGTCCACATGGTTGGGTGGAACGTGCCACACACTCCATTGGGTTCCCAGTCAAAGTTCATGATGCAAGGATTTGTACCATTTGTAGTGATTCCATAGATTCACCAAATTTTGAGATAACATTGATGTTATGTGTTATATTCATTTCAGTTGTATCACACTATGTAATTGGTGTATCCTTCCTGTTTATCTTGGGAAGCATAGATGTACTGTTGTAATCTTCAAAATGATGTAAACTCACATAATAAATGTAATGTATATATTCTTCGTATTATCATGTGTTCTCATATGGATGTTTATTATTTATGTAATGTTATGGATGTGTGTATCTTTTTTAATCATTCTATACAATGGTTTAAGATGAATATTTGTGATTAGTTAATCATCGTTATGGGAATGGGATTATGTTAGGATTGTTCACAGGTAATGCAGTCATGTTACCCCAGAGGACTAGATAGATGATGTGTATGTATAGTTTCATTGAAGTGTTGTATGTTAACTTACATTTCATATTAATTTTACTTTAAAATAAATTATGCAATAAATGTTTGGTGTTGTGTTGTCCTTTGGGGTTTGCATGGCGGGGTGTTACAACTAAACTCCTCTAGCACAAATGTACTATTTTAATTATTGAAATGATGTAAATTCATAAAATAAATGTAATGGATTTATTCATTGGTATTATCATATGATCATATATGGGTGTTTATATAATGTTATGGATGTATGTACATTGTTTATTTATTCTATATAATGATAATAAATACACAACCAAACCGATCTATCCTTTTTCTTTAAAAAAATGATCGATGCTCCCCAAGGAGAGACACTAGGACAAATGAACCCCTTAGCCAACAACTCATCTAGATGCAATCAAAGCTCCTGACTGGTCATTTGATATGGAGCTCAAGAAATAGGTTCTTCTTTGGAAACAAGATCTATCCTAAAATTGATGTCATGCTTAGGTGGCATCCCTAGAATCTCACTAGGAAAAACATCTACAAACTCCCTAAGGATAGGATGATCATCGAGGGACACCTATCGACTTTCCCTTAACTCCAAATCATTAATAGTCACAAGAAACAACTAGCAACCCTGACACATACATCTTTTTAAGAGTATAGCATAAATCATATGCAAAGAGATGAGCCTCTCAATGCCAACTACATCTACCTCCCTACCTGAATCATCCAAACACTGCACTAATTTGCACTGACAATCTATAACCGCTTGATGAGCGTCCAACCAATCCATACCCAACTCTATTTCATAGGATCCTAGGGGTATGATGCAAAGATCCATTGTGGTAAGGGGAGAAAAAATCCTCAATCCACATCCATACACAAGGGATTCTATTGCTACTCTAGCTCTAAAGGCCAATTCGACCTACCACCTAACATTTTTCTTTGCTACCACTAGTCCACATCACTCCACTAAAGAAGGGGAAATGAATGAATCAAAAGCACCAGAATCAAAAAGGATAGAAATACCAATACCCTGAAACACACTTGTGGCCTCCACAACTGTGCCTTGATGCTCCGCCTAGCGGTTATCGACTGTTGTAAACACTCTGCGCTACCTACGTGCATCACCCACTGTCAGCTCTAAAGTTGTCGGCCTCTAGCTGAATCCTGATGTTCTCTTTTGAGGACACTATCTGGCTATATGGCCCTGCTAGCCACAAGAAAAACATCTTGTACCTCTACCATACCCCCTGCTGCCCGAGGGTATACTAGACTGTTGGAAGCTACCCCTATTGATTACATATTGTGTGCTCTGAGCTGGATGATCAAAATGATTACACTTAGCTTGCGACCAATTCTGGTTTTTCCCAGACTAAGAACCACTACCTTGTTGAGACTAAAATTTCTTAGGTTTTGAATAGGAACACTGCTACTGCTACTGCTATCCACCCTTAGTGGGTGTATGATGGCTCCTAGAGGAACCCGCTACTTGAGACTGACCACCTCAGGACTTGAATTTTTTTGAAGGTGTACTACCAATTTTCACACTTGTCTAACCTCCTAGCACCATGGCCAGATTCTCCTCTACCAATTGAGCCTTCTCTATTACCACTTCCATGGTCTTCGGCTAAAAAACATAGACTCCCCCATTGACACAGGAATTCAAACCCCTAATGAAATGTTGAAACAACATAGCCTTATCATCACCAATTCTTGCATACTACTTAAGCTCAAAGAACCTATGCTCATACTGATCCAAAAACATAGCCATCTACCTCAACTCATGAAACTCATTAGTGCAATGTTGCCTCCTGTGGTATGAAAAAAAGTGAGCTCTAAACCTCTCCAAAAAAATCTCGCAAGAAACTAAACCAATATCCAAATTCAATTATGTTCCTCCAACCACCACCATGTAGAAGGAAACACCCCTAAGGTGCATGATGGTGCATCTCACTTGGTGTTGGTGTTGCTACCATACTAATGCATGGAAAAACACCTATCCAAATCTATCAACCAAGTCTCTACCTCCAAGCCACCACTAAAACCATCAAAGGTAGGAGGGTGTGCCCTCAAGAGATCCCTCATATGACCTACTAAAATAGTCTCTTTCTCTACTGTAACATCTCTCCTCCTAGGATACCTCTCTCTTTCCCTAACCAAATGTGATTACCCTCCTATCTAGGGCCTAGGTGAGCAAGGACCTCCTTAGAAAAATGATGCAACTGAGCTCCCTCTAACTTTGGCTGACTTGGACTTTTACCCTCGCTTTCCTAATCATTTGGGAGCCCTAACATTCCTCACAATCACTCTTGCGGTAACTCTAAGAAGGGGTGTTTTGGTGGTTAGCCCCATGGCCACCACCTTGACCTCTACCACAACCTCGACCTTGACCTCTAGGAATCTTCCTAAACAACACCACCAAAGGACAAGTCTCGGGTTGTTAGGCGAGGATGAAAAAAGGGGGAAAACATAATCTCAAGAGTCTAAGCAATTAGGACAATGTAATGGACTCATGTAAAAGTAGAGTGCCTAGTGTTAGAACTTAGGCTCTGATACCAAGTGTAATGCCCCTGCCAAGGAACTCCATAGGACAACACAACTAAGCCACATTAATGGAACAATTTTTTTTAATAAGAAACAACAATGGAATGCATAATATAACATATAATCTAAACCTAGGTCCTCTAAGGTTACTCAACTGCGCTACTCACATAACTATCAACCAAGATAAGTAGATTATTTTCATTAACTACTACAATAACATGATTTATCTAACAAGAAATTTTCATTTTAAAAGCATCACATTAATTGATTCTACATAACATATCAGCTAATATACAATCCAATACACATACATAAAATATTGTTCTCTCGAACTGGAACAGGTAATGGAGTTCATAACACCATGAACAAACTCCACACACACAAACATGCAGGAAGGATACCTAATGGAGGAAAAGGAACCAACCTCCCAATCATGTGGAACCCTGAGGTCCACCCTCCATGCTAGGAGATAACACAAGGTCCCGCAACAAACAGACACTTAGAAAAACAATAGGCTAACACAATCAAGGGTTACACATGGACCCAGCACAACACTACTAACAATACCAACATCACTTACAACATTGACTTCACTTCCAGAGGCACTCACACAATAGAAGGAGAAAATACAACTAGCGAATGTTAGACTACAATAGGGAGGAGTGTCATCACATAGCTTGATAAGGGTTATCCTAGCAAATCTTCTTAGGCCCCGACCCCCATTCTGGGTTATTCTGGCAGCCTTTTCCAATCCCCAACCCCCATATAAACTCATGCAGAACCAATGAAACTTTCACATTAATCAAGATAATGATATTCCTCACTTATGGCTCAAGTGCTTGTTTAGGCTTCGAATGGCAAGATTAACTACCTTGTCCTCATGAAGGGTACGTTGATTTTGCATGAGTTTGTATGGAGGTTGAGGATTGGTAGAGGCTGTCAGGATAACCCAGGATGGGGCCCCAGGCCTAGGAAGATCTGCCAGGATAACCCATATCAATCTATGTAATGAAACTCATCCCTATTAGTCTAGCATTTCCTAATTATATTTTCTCCTTTTTTTTTGTGAATTCCTTCGGAAGTGAAGTCAGTGTTGTAAGTGATGTTGATATTGTTAGTAGTGTTGTGTTAGGTTCATGTGTAACCCTTGATTGCGTTAGCCTGTTGTTTTCCTAACTGTCTCTTTTTTGTGGGACCTTGTGTTATCTCCTAGCATGGGGGTTGGACCTCAGGGTTCCACATGGTTGGGAGGTTGGTGCTTTTTCCTCCATTAGGTATCCTTGTTGCATATTTGTGTGTGTGGAGTTTGTTCATGGTTTTGTAGACTTCAATACCTATTCCAGTTCGAGAGGGTAATATTTTATGTATATGTATTGGATTGTATATTAGTTGATATGTTATGTAGAATCAATTAATGTGATTCTTTTAAAATAAAATTTTATTTTTAGATAAATCATGTTATCGTAGTAGTTAATGAAAAGAATCTAGTCATCTTGGTTTACAGTTATGTGAGTAGTGTAGTCGAGGAACCTTAGAGGACCTAGGTTTAGATTATATCTTATGTTATGTTATACATTCCATTGTTATTTGTTATTAAAAAAAATTGTTCATTAATGTGACTTAGTTATGTTGTCCTATGGGGTTCCTTGGTGGGGGCGTTACACCTAGTATGAGAACCCAAGTTCTAACACTAAGTACTCTACTTTTATATGATCCCATTATGTTTTCCTAGTTTCTTAGACTCCTGAGATTATGTTTTCCCCCTTTTGTCATCCTCGTCTAACAACCTAAGACTTGTCCTTTGGTGATGTTGTGTAGGAAGATGCCAAGAGGTCAAGGTCAAGGTCATGGTAGAGGTTGAGGTGGTGGCTGTGGGGCTAACCACCAAAACACCCCTTCTCAAAGTTCCTACGAGAGTGATCGTGAGGAATGACGAGGATCTCAAAATGATCAAGAAAGCGAGGATCAGAATCTAGGTCAACCAGAGTTAGAGGGAGCTCAATTGCATCATTTTCTTGAGGAGGTCCTTGCCCGCTTTGGCCCCAGACAGGAGGGTAATTAGCAGGTGGTTAGGGAAAGATAAAGGTCTCCTAGGAGGAGAGATGTTACAACAGAGTAAGAAACTATTTTAGCAAGTCATATGAGGGATCTCTTGAGGGCACACCCTCCTACCTTTGATGGTTCTAGTGGTGGCTTGGAGGTAGAGACTTGGTTGACATATTTGGATAGATTTTTTTCCATGCATCTATATAGTAGCAACACTAAGGAAAGATGCGCCATCATGAACCTTAGGGGTTTTGTTTCTACATGGTGGTGGTTGGAGGAACAAAAATTACATCTGGATAATTGTTCGATTTGTTGGGAGATGTTTATGAAGAGGTTAAGAGCTTTCTTTTTTTCAAACCACTGGAGGCAATGTTGCACTGATGATTTTCATGAGTTGATGTAGATGGCTATGTTTAGGGAGCAGTATGAGCATAGATTCTTTGAGCTCTTAAGCAGTATGCAGGTATTGGTGATAATGAGGCCATGTTGGCTCAACATTTCATTAGGGGTTTGAATGCCTGTATCAGTGGAGGAGTCTATGTTTTTGAGCTGAAGACCATGGAGGTGGCAGTAGAGAAGGCTTGATTGGTAGAGGAGAATCTGGCCATGGTGCTAGGAGGTTAGGCAGGTGTATAGCTTGGTAGTGCACCTTTAGCAAGCTTCGAGTCCTAAGGTGGTTAGTCTCAGGCAATGGGTTCCTCTAGGAGCCATCATAGACCCACTAAGGGTGGAAAACAATAGCAGCAGCAACATTCCTAGTCAAAACCTAAGAACTTTCAGTCTCAGCAGAGTAGTGGTTCTCAGTCTAGGAAAAACTGGAATTGGTGGCAAGCTAAGTGCAGTCATTTTGATTAGATAACTCAAAGCACATAGTCTACAATCAATAGGGGTAGCTTCCAACAGTCTAGTATACCCTCAAGTGGCAGGGGGTATGGTAGAGGTATAGGATGTTTTTCTTGTGGCCAACAATGCCATATAGCCAAACATCGTCCTCAGAAGAGCACATCGAGATTCAGTTAGAGGCTGACAGCTTTAGATTCGACAGTGGGTGATGCAGGTAGGTCTCACAGAGTGTTTGTAGTGATTGATAACTATTAGGCAGAGCATCAGGGAATAGTTGTGGAGACCACAAGTGTGTTGTAGGGTATTGGTATTTCTATCCTTTTTGACTTTGATGCTTCAAATTCATTCATTTCCCCTTATTTAGTGGAGTGATGTGGATTGGTGGTAGCAAAATAATATGTTAGGTCATAGATCGAATTGGCCTCCAGAGCTAGAGTGGTAGTAGAATCCCTTGTGTATGGATATGGATTGAGGATTGGTTATCTCCTTACCATGGTAGATCTTCACATAATACCCCTAGGATCTTATGACATAGTTTTGGGTATGGATTGGTTGGATTCTCACTGAGTAGTTATAGATTGTTAATGCAAATTAGTGTAGTGTTTGGATGATTCAAGTCGGCAGGTAGAGATAGTTGGAATTCAGAGACCCATCTCTTTGCATATGATTTATGCTATGCAATTAAAGAGATGTATGTGTCAAGGTTGCTAGTTGTTGGTTGTGATGATTAACGATTTAGAGTTGTTGGAGAGTCAAGAGGTGTCCCTCGATGATCATCCTATCCTTAGGGAGTTTGTAGATGTTTTTCCCAATGATATTTTGGGGATGCCACCTAAGCGTGACATCAATTTCAGGATAGATCTTATTTCTAGAGATGAACCTATTTCTCAAGCTCTGTATCAGATTACCACTCAAGAGCTTAAGGAGCTTCACTTGTAGCTAGAGGATTTGTTGGCTAAGGGGTTCATTTTTCCTAATGTCTCTCCTTGGGGAGCATTAGTCATTTTTGTGAAGAAAAAGGACAGACCCCTCGGTTGTGTATTGATTATGGACAATTGAATAAGGTGACAGTGAAGAATAGATATCCCTTATCGAGGATTAATGAGCTCTTTGATTAGATTAAAGGATCCAAGGTGTTTTTGAAGATTGAACTAAAGTTGGGGTACCATCATTTGTGTATCTTTGAGGAAAACATTCATATGACTGCATTTCACACCTACTACAAGCACTATGATTTCAACATTGTGTCATTCGGGTTGATGAATGCACCTTCTATATTTATGAGCTTGATGAATGGAGTGTTCCATGCCTATCTTGAAATATTTTCCTTGTGTTCCTAGATGAAATTTTGATTTATTCTAGGACTATGGAGGAGTACAAGGAGAATTTGCAATAGGTATTGCAGATTTTGTCTTGAGGTGTTTGGAGTGCCAGAGGGTTAAGGCAGAACATCAGCACCTCGTAGGTCTTCTTCAACTACATCTTGTCCCATAATGGAAATTGGATATTATTTCAATGGATTTTATAGTGGGCTTGCCAGCATCTTCTCATCATCATGATGCCATCATGGTTGCCATAGACAGGTTGACTAAGGTGGCACACTTCTCTCCTATTCGTTCTTCATATAATTATTCATCAGCGGCCAGGATTTTCATGGAGAATATAGTCAGATTGCATGGGATTCCTCATAGGATTATCTCTGATAGAGATCTAGTGTTCACTTAGCACTCTTGGCGTCCTTATAGCATGCGTTGGGGACTAAGTTGAACTTTAGTTCTACTTACCATCCAAAGATAGATGGGCAGAATGAGAGGGTTAATCCAGTCTTGGAGGATATGCTCAAGATGTATGTCATGGATCAGCAGTCTTGTTGGGAGGATTATCTAAATATAAGTAAATAAAATTATCCTACTCAATTACCCAATTTACTTATCTAACATAATTAATTAATTTACATAGGAAAAAATATTCTTTTACTATAACCATAAGATATATGTATGTATGTATGTATGTATGTATGTATGTATGTATGTGTATAGTCATAAAATTGCACCCCTTGCAATTTGACATGCATTTTTGTATCTATTTTAGTGACTGCTTCCTTAGCATCTTGTGTAGGCTCATTTTAGCCCTTACATCAACCTTTTTCCCTCTTAGAATGCTCAGCACCCTTTTCAGTAGCTACTCTCATGTGTTAGCTTTGTGTTAAACCTTGTTCTTTTCCCATTTGTGTTGTTTTGTAGCATGATGTGTCTAGACACTAGTGTGTCACGCAAATGTCTATGCACTACGCTAGTATCCTACAATGTTTCAACACTCAAAAATTTGTTTTCATGCATGTTTGCCACTTGTCACCTCCTTTGGTCAGTGGAAACAACTCAAGATGCCTTATAACCACCCATGAAACTTATTTTTGCTTCTCTTCTCCCTTTAAAAGTTATATTTTCAATCCATTTGACCAGTCTTCTAGCTCCTCTCTTCTGCCTCTAGCTTCACTCCAACTTCTAGCTTCACTCTATCATCTCGGCTTCTCTCCTTTCCCTCTTTACTCTCTTGCTTGCACATCTCCCTTATTTGTTATAGCAGCTCCAAGATTTCACATTCTTACAAGAGTCTCAAGCTTTTGCAACACCCTTTGTAGCTCTCTTTGCTCTTGCAGCCCTCTCTCTTTTTCTTTGCTCTCTCCATTTGGCTTCCTTAAGCCTTGCAGCTCTATCTCCTTCACTTCATGCTTGCGAGCATCTTGCAATTCCATATACCCTATCTATTGCATCCCTACTTCATGATACAGGTTCTCCTCGAGTGGGGATTGCTTTTATCACCTACATTTTGTGATACGAGTTCTCCTCCTCAGGCGAGGTTTTCTTTTATCACATCACATTTTCTTACTTCTCAATTCTCTTTATCTATTTGGCTATCTATGGAGGTGGGAACACCAAAATAGGGGTTTGACTGAGGAAAACCCCTATACAACCCCAACACTTTCTCTAGATCTTACGCATGTAGGTTTTGAAGACACTCACAGGCTAGAGGCTTCATCATTCGTGTGGCAATGAGCATTTCATTTCCATCTCTTATTCTCATTATCATTCCTATTTCACTTTATTACATTATGTTATTTTCCTCTATTTTGTAAGTTCTTAGCAATCCAATTGTTGGTGGTCACTTTGTTATTTTTCTATGATAAACTTAGTTCCTAGTCTGTACGAGATGCCAGCATTAGAATGCCAATGCATTGCGCTATCCTCTTATTCCACACTAAAATTCTTTGGTTGAGAGCTCATCAATTTGTCCAGAAAACCCTTGTGATCTACTCTTCTGATTCTAAAACTCTTGCACTATTCCTTGAGGTAGTTTAGCGAATTTCACCTCATGAGGCTCTTTGAATGAAGAGAACTCATCAGTAGTGAATCCCCCTTCTCTACATTTTGGTGAACCCATTGTGAAGAGGGGGGTATTTTTCAAAAAAATAGGAATTTATTTACCCCTACTTGGCAAGGTCATAACTTTTGACTCGGTGCTTGGAATTCAGAACCGTTTACACCGTTGGAAAGGTCTCTTAGAGAATTAGTTTAGTCCCTAAAATACAATGCCTTTGGATATTGTATTTTAGGGACTAACACAATTTCTAACCTCAAATTCCGCTTCAAATACCTCCAAAAATGCAAATTACTAGAACCTAGAAATTACCAAAAAAAATTGAAAATCTATATTTTTGATTTTTCTTAGTTTTGTCACCAAAATTCAAATTTAATATCTTCTTCTATGAATTTAGTATCTAATTATATTCAAAGTGTTAATGATGTTCCATTTCATGCATGTGATAGCGACTTGGCTTTTCCCATATCACTTGGTATCTTTGATCCTTCTCATTAAATCCCTCTTGCTTTGAAGGTTATTTTGTTGGAAGAATATGAAATCATTGATACCTTTCTCAATGTTACTCTAAATTCTCTTCATTTTGATGCACTCTCTTCTAGAGACATTGCATTGGTAAATGATGAATCTCATATTTGTTTTGATGTGCTCTTCTCTAGAGATGGTGCATTAGTAAATGATGAATCTCCTTCCACATTTGATCCTGTTTGGATTGAAGTTGAGAATATGTCTTCAAATAGCTATTCCACTAGTTGTGATGACTCTGTAAATGTAATCTATGTCTTTTTTTCCCCTCAAAGGCCTAAGAGACTAATCATTTATGTGATTCCAACTAGTCCCCTCCTAAAAGGATTTTTTCTATTGATGGTGTTCCATTTGATGGTGATTCTCTTGATATTTCCAAGGCTCCCTCTTATAGAGCAGTATCCCATACTTATAAGAATAAAATGAATAAACAACCAAGCCTTCTTCAAGCACCTAAACCTATTTCTAAAGCACCTAGTGATTACGATCTTGTTGAGAAACTTAAAGTTACTCTAGCTAAGATCTCATTATGGGACTTGCTTCAGTCTACTCTAGTTTATCAAGGTATGCTTCAAGAAGCCTTGCAAAATATCCTCTTGCCTTCTTTCGCTAGGTCAAAAGATGTTGATGCATTGATAGCTCATATTCATTCGGATTCATTGAATATTACATTCTATCCATAGGAACTCCCACCTCCAAAAGTTAAAAATCAAGCAGACACTCTAATGATTATAGTCAACATTAATAATATCGACATTAGACATACTCTCATTGATGTCAATTCGACACTCAATGTATGTAGCATTAATCTATTTCCTAAAATTAATATTGATTCATCTTCACTTAATTCTTCTTTTTTCGTCATTCGTGGGTTCAATAATGTTGGTAGACAAGCCCTGGGCACGATAGTCTTTCCGTTGAGGTTGGGACTCATTACTATACCCACCTTTGTATATGTCATGTTAGAAAAATTTCCATATAATATTCTTCTTAGTGGACCATGGATTCATGTTATGGGTGCAGTCATGTCTACCTTGCATAAATCTATTAAGTTCATTTGCAATAATTGAGTAGTCATAGTCAAGGTTGACCTTGATGATATGCACTTATGTGAGATTGCAAATGATGGTTTGGTTTTGGTTGTGCCTACTCTTATTCCTTCAGTATCTTCCAATGTGTCGATGTTTACTCCATCAGTACCTACTACAAAGGATACTCTTGAGATAAATGTCCCTAAAGAAGATCCTTCTAAAGCAAGAAATCTTAAGCCTGCTCCTTCTACTTCTCAAAGGAATGAATTTCTTGGTGATGATTGTGGTTCTCTATACTTTACAGATTCCTTCATTGGAGAGCATAAAGTCAACATGATCCACTTAGACCTTCCAATAACATCATTCAAAATTTCTATCAAAGATGGTTATTCTTTTGCATCACAAGGTAAGTTGAACAACAGTTGTAATGTCCTTGATGTTGATCCTCCTCCTTCTAAGGAAGATGATCGCACTTCTATTAAATAGGTTAATGTTGTTAATCCTGATAGGAAATATTATGGTGATCTCATAGAGAAGTATGATCCCCTTTGCTAGAATAATAGTCTCAATGTAGATCTTCCATTGTCTGCTACCTTCATATCTTCTTCTTGTGAGCAGCCAAACTTTTCTCCACAAGAGAAAGCTTTGCTTCTTTCTCCTCATTCCTTATCTAAGCAAGAGCATATTTTTTTGTGGCTTCTAAAAGACCACTTGATTAATCTTCCTTCTAAACATAAGAAATTTCATAAGCATGATAAAGAAAAACATCTTTTTTGTGCATACCATCGAGTGCTTGGCCATTCCACTAGAGAATGTAAGCCCTTGAAGAATAAAATACAACTTCATAAGTGAGGTTTCATCACTCACTTATTTTTTGATGCACCTACCTCTTTTTCAAATGACAAGTGATATTGAGGTTTACCTCTATCATGCATCTTCCATGGTTCTCCTCCCTTGTATGTTGGGGGTAGTGATAACCTGTTCAGGAGATGTGCGTCCTTCTTAAGGACCCCCGCTCTTCTCTATCTTTCAAATGAAGAATCCCTTGAGTGGACCCCCTTTTCTCCTGAAGGGTTCTCAAGGTACCCCCTTTGAATTTTTTTAATCTCAAATGAATTCTATCACATCTACCTTGGGGGCAGCCTGACTATACCTCACTTTTCAAACAACACGTCCCTTGAGTGGACCCCGTTTCTTTTGAAAGGTTCCCAAGGGACCCCTTTGAAATCCTTCCAATTTTCACACTGTCTACGTGACTGTCTACTTTACTCCTATGTGGATGCTTTGTTTCAAACATGCTTTATCCACGGGTAAACATGTCGCTTTGCAGGTGCGCCTATGAAACCGCTTTCCAATTTGACTCTACAGAGTCTCCACTTTTGGGTTTCCTCCACGAAAGAAATCTTGGGGGATGCCTCCTTGTAGGTATGTGGGCCTGTAAAGTGCTTTCATCTGGGTTTCCTTCATGTAAAATATCTTGGGAGATACCTTCTTGCAGGTTTGTGGGCCTGTAAAGTGCCTACTTCATGGGGCTTCCTTCATGTGAGAGATCTTGGGGGTTGCCTCCTTGCAAGTTTAATAGCTTGTGAGATGCTTTCATCATGTGGGATTTTTCCATCATTGGTTTACGGACCTTTGATGCACTTTGTTCAAACTCTCCTTGGGTTCAAGGACCTGTGGAGCCATCTCTCTTGGAATTTTTGTTCCTCCTTTCTCTCTCCTAAGTTATTTTCTCCTCTCTTTTGTATATACTACATCGAAGATCTACATATTCTTCATTTTGAGTATATGCTCTTTCTCTCTTCGACATTGGTTGCTTCCCTAACTCTTGGGTGCATTCTTCTCTTGAAACAATCGATCTTTACATTCCTCTCTTCATTTAAAAATTCTTCTAGAAGTGTGTTATTTCTTAATTTGGGGATGACACATAGTACTAAGACAATCTTCTACATAAAGGTCTCTTTCACTTTGATGACTCAAATCATTTAGTGGATTTTTATGTTCTAACATTGTTGTCTAGTGTAGGTTTTCTTGTCTAATGCATTTTTTTTGCAGGTCTTTAGACTAGGGGCATGCTTCCTTGGTTCGAAGAGTTATTTGCTTCCTCTACAGTATCTTTTTGGGATTATGATGTTATTTATGTTTTGTAGACTTCCTTTAGTGTGCATATTAGTGTAGATTCATATGTCCACTAAAGTGGGGCAAAATGTATAGTTATAAAATTGCACCCCTTGCAATTTCACATGCATTTTTGTATCCACTTTAGTGAACGCTCCCTTAGCATCTTATGTAGGCTCATTTTAGCCCCTACATCAACCTTTTTCCCTCTCAGGATGCTCAGCACCCTTTTTAGCAGCTACCCTCACACGTTAGCTTTGCGCTAAACCTTGTGCTTTTCCTATTCATGTTGTTTTGTAGTGTGATGTGTCTAGACACAAGTGCATCACACGGACGTCTGTGCACCGTGCTAGCATCCTATGACATTTCAATGCTCAAAATGATTGTTTATGTGCATGTTTTCCACTTGTCACCTCCATTGGTCGGTGGTAACAGCTTGAGATGCCTTGTAACCGCTCGAGAAACTTCTTTTTGCTTCTTTTTTCCCTTTAAAGGTTATCTTTTCATTTTGATCTTCTGGCTCCTCTCTTATGCCTATAGCTTCACTCCAACTTCTAGCTTCACTCTATCATATTGGATTCTCTCCTTTCCCTCTTTACTCTCTTTCTTGCACATCTCCCTTATTTGTTATAGTAGCTCCAAGATTTCACATTCTTACAAGACTCTCAAGCTTTTGTAGCACCCTTTATAGCTCTCTTGGCTCTCGCAGCCCTCTCTCTTTTTCTTTGCTCTCTCCATTTGGATTCCTTAATCCTTGCAACTCTATCTCCTTCACTTCATGCTTGCGAGCATCCTAGGATTCCATATCCCCTATCTATTACATCTTTACTTTGTGATATGGGTTCTCCTCCTCGAGTGGGGATTGCTTTTATCACCTACATTTTGTGATGCAGGTTCTCCTCCTCGAGCAGGGTTTTCTTTTATCACATCGCATTTACTTACTTCTCATTTCTATTTATCTATCTAGTTGTCCATGGAGGTGGGAACACCAAAATGGGGGTTTGACTGCGGCAAACCCCTATATAGCCCCAACGCTTTCTCCAAATCTTACGCATGTAGGTTTTGAAGACACTCACAGACTGGAGGCTTCATTTGTGTGGTTGTGAGCATTTCCTTTCCATCTCTTATTATCTTTATCATTTCTATTTCACTTTATTTCAACTTTATTACATTTTGTTATTTTCCTATATTCTGTAAGTTCTTAGCAATCCAATTGTTGGTAGTCACTTTGCTATTTTTTTGTGATAAAATTAGTTCCTGGTCCATACAAGATGCCAGCGTTCCATGTTGTCATCCATATTCCACATTGGCATCCTTTGGCGAGATCCCATTAGTTTGTCGAGAAAACCCTTGTGATCTACTCTTTATGATTCTAGAACTCTTGCATCGTTCCTTGAGGTAGTTTAGGGAAGTTCACCCTATGTGGCTCTCTAAATGAAGAGAACTCATGAGTAGTGAATCCCCCTTCTCTATAGTATGTATGTATGTATGTATATATATATGTATGTATGTATGTATATACAGATATATGTATATATATATAAATGTATATGTACATGTATATATCTTATGGTTATAGTAAAAGAATATTTCTACCTATGTAAATTTATTAATTATATTCGATAAGTAAATTGGGTAACTGAGTAGTTGATTTGATTTACTTATATTTAGATAAGTAAAGGATTTGTTTAAATAAATGAATTAGATTATCTTTTTATTAATTAATGAATGGTGATTCCTTTCATAATTATTTAATAGTTGATTCATAAATTCACTATGAAATTAGTTAGTTAGCATAATTGTTATTATGCTAAATGACCCAAATTTAGTGGCTAAGTTGATGAGTAATACAAAATGTGGGAATAATATCCTATTTAAGGAGTATTTTATGGTTGTAATGTTTAAGTGATTGTTTTTATTGAATATTATGTTTGATTATTGGGATTGGGGTGATTTTGGTAATTGGTTAAAAGTGGGAGTCATTTGTGCAAAGTTGTTAAGGTTGACTTCCAGAGGTTTAGGAGGGAGTATTTTTGTATGTATGGTTCTTATGGTGGTTTCACTTTGGAAGTGGTTTGGAAAAATTTTGTGTTGGGTGCAAGATGGTCAATGCCTTGCACTTTGTATAGATTCTTGTGATTGTGATAATTGTGCAAGATGGTCAATGCCTTGCATTGTGTATGGATTCATGTGATTATGATAAGTATGCAAGATGGTAAATGCTTGCTTGATGTACGTAGGGTTTACTAGTTGCAAGTAGGGGGAGTGGATCTCAATGGGGTTCAAAACCCAAAGAGGTGTTTAGGATAACCCATTCAAGGTTTTCTTAATCCAATATAACCTTAATAATGAATTAGGGGGATGGGCAGATTTCACATTAATCAAGATAATGATATGCCTCACTCATGGCTCATGTGCTCGTTTAGTCTTGAGATGAGATGGGAAGACCTGGAATGGAAAGATCAACTTCCTTGTCCTCATGAAAGGTACGTTGATTCCACATGATTTTGTATGGGGATCAAAGATCAGTAGAGGCTACTAGGATAACCCAGGATGGGGGCCAAGGCCTAGGAAGATCTACCAAGATAACCCATATCAAGCTATGTGATGAAACTCCTCCCTAATGTATTCTAGCATTCCCTAGTTGTATTTTCTCCTTTTGTTGTGTGAATGCCTCTAGAAACTTGAAGTGAGTGTTGTAAGTAATGTTGGTATTGTTAGTAGTGTTGTGTTGGGTCCATGATGTGTAACCCTTGATTGTGTTGGCCTATTGCTTTCCTAACTGTCTCTTTGTTGTGGGACCTTGTGTTATCTCCTAGCACAGGGGGTGGACCTTAGGTTTCCACATGGCTGGGAGGTTGGTGTTTTTTCCTCCATTGGGTATCCTTGCTACATGTTCATGCGTGTGGAGTTTGTTCATGGTGTTATGGACTCCAATACATGTTCTAGTTTGAGAGGACAATATTTTATGTATATGTATTAGATTTTAAATTAGTTGATATGTTATGTAGAATCAATTAATGTGATGCTTTTAAAATTAACTTTTCTTGTTATATAAATCATGTTATCATAGTAGTTAATGAAAATAATCTAGTTATCTTGGTTGATAGTTATGTTTGCAACATAGTCGAGGAACCTTAGAGGACCTAGGTTTAGATTATATGTTATGTTATGCATTCCATTGTTATTTCTTATTAAAAAAAATTGTTCCATTAATGTGGCTTAGTTGTGTTGTCATCTGGGGTTCCTTGGTGGGGGAATTATAGATTTATTTTTCCCCTAACTGGGTAGCTCTACTTAACTCCAATCTGCTAGCACTTCCCCAGATAGTCTTTGACCATAACCCCCTACTACTGACTTTGAATGAACATTCTATGTTTGGTCCCTTGCATTTCCGGTTTGAGATAATGTGGAACTACCATCCAAATTTTAGGAATAAAATTTGTAATTTTTGGAATGTTGTCCATGGCTCCCCCATGTTTAGGGTCTTCCACAAACTTAAGTATATTAATTGAAACATGGTTAAAGGTTGGAATAAATTGGTGTTTGGGAATGTTTTCCACCAAAAAAGGGAGATCTCTGAAAAAATTAAAGTGACCTAAAAAGGATGGAGGAGGGGGATTCCAGTGTGCAAACCTATCAGCAGGAGAAGGATGAATGTATTGAATATGACAAATTTTTCAAAAAAGAGGAAATATTATGGGACCAAAAATTCAAAATTCAATGGCTGAAAGAAGGTGACTGCAACACTTCCTTCTTTTGTGTCTCAAACCTCGAACATAGAAAAAGAAACTAGATAAAAAAGCTAAAAGATGATTTGGGAATAGAAGCTACTACTTTGGCTCAGAATGGTTCTATGGCCTTTGGATATCTCAAACTCACCTTATCCAAGCCTTTGGAGATTCCTAACTTTATTGTTGATGACCTATTACTAGACCCCATACTTGATTCGTTAACTAGTGTGGATAATGAGTCTATCCTTAGTGTTGTCACTCCTAAGAAACTCAAAGTGGTTGTCTTCAATATGGGCGCTTTCAAGGCCCCAAGACTAGATGGCTATCCCCTGACACTTTTCGAGGAGTATTGGGACATTATGGGTGAGAACATTTTTCTTGTTTCCAAGGACTTCTTCAAGTCAAGTAAACTCTTTAAGCAGTTGAACCATACCTTTCTAGATCTCATCCCTAAAAATGAAGACCCCAAGACCATTGTTGACTTTTGACCAATCAACCTATGTAATACCATCTACAAGATCTTCTCCAAAATTTTGGTTAACCATCTAAAACCTTTTCTTGAAAAAAAGATTAGCCCATGTCAAAATGGGTTTGTCCCAAGTTGCAATATTATAGATGTTGCTATATTGGAATAAATGAAATCATACACTACATGGAAAAATGTAATTGTGTTGGTATGGCCTATAAGCTTGATATTTCTAAAGCTTATGATAAAGTCCTTTAGAGTTTTCTGCTCAAAGTCTTAGCCAATTTTGGGTTTAATCATAAGGTGGTGAATCTCATAGTAGAATGCACACCTATAGTGAAATACTCTATCTTTTTTAATGGGAAATCCTCCCTCGTGGGTTCTTTAATGTTGGAAAATAATTAAGGCAGGGAGACCCCCTTTTGCCTTACCAATTCATAATTGTTGTTGATGTCCTAAGTAAGAATTTCTTTAAGATGGTGACCAATGGCTCTATTAAAGGGATCAATTTCTTCATGTTCATTGGGATGCTTTATATTCCAAAAATTGCTAAACTCGCAATCTTCTTCGATCTCTCCAAACTTTGCACTAGTTTTTGGTTCGCCAAGCTCCTTCCTCATAAACCAAAAGATGGTAATTTTTTATTGTGACCAATTTTTTTCTATAACATCCTTATCTAGAGAATCTGACATTTTTACTCTACTAGATGGTTTATTACTTTTTCATAAAAAAAATTGTACCTCCTGATTTGATTCTCTACTCCTATCTATTGGTGTAATGCTATAATTTTTGTTGACAATTGTTTGAAATAAATACCTTTCTCAATAGCAATTTTCTTCATTGCTTTTGGCCTCATCCCAAGAATCCTTGTTTCTCAATTTTTCAAGCAAAATTTTTCTTTGATGTTGAATTCTACTTGTAGCATTCTTATTGGCCACAATCCTTAATTTAATGGTGTCAAAAGGATCATACTTCCAATTTCAGATAACATCAAATTTAAAAAAATTCAAAAGATCTTGTGCCATACTAAATGCTTTTCTCTCAAATGTGAACCCTCCACATGAAAAAGGTAAAGAATGAAATAAGGTCTTTTGTTGACTGATAAAGTATAGTTCATTAGTACTCTCCATCTTCCTTACATATTCCAATGCAAAAACCCTTTTGTCACACGAATTGGAAGTTTGTATGGCTCTACTTCTGATCATTAAAATCTTAGCACAATATATTCTTCCATTAAGTACCAATCAGCTAGTTGTATTTCTTTTCTTAGTTGAATGCAATTTCCTCAAGACATAAGCAATCTAGGCATTGGAGTATTTGTAATTGCTTGATACAATGGAGCCAACAAGTAGTCTACAAAATTATTATAATTCCTTTGATAATCATGCATCCTTATCTTAGTTGTCCAATCATATACTGGAGCCATTTCATTTTCCTCAACATTCGTATAGGGCTAAATCTAAAGCTTGTTGGTCTAAAACATTCCACTAAATTTGAATAGAAAATAAAATAGCACAAATAGGTTGTGAACCTAAATATCTTAGTGGAACCTCCTTTATTCATTACAAATTGTTTATGCATGGATTCTACAATGTGCTAAAAAAATTTATTTGACAAGTTGTTCATTATAATGGATATTAAATACCATTTCAAGGAGGCTTGGACCCACTTCTCGATTACTATCCATTTTGAGGAAAAATGTTAGCATGGAAATAGTATCTTGAACCCATGGTATAAAACATACAAAATAATAAGAAGACTTATGATTACTTTTCAATAAGTTTCTATAAAAATTCTGAAGTTAAACTATTTTATTTAGAAAATTATTTTTCTCCCTTTCATCTACTACTTCATAATCACTAGCAGATTTTCTAGGTCAATGTGGATGCTTCTAAATTCTTTGGTTGTAAACCTCATCACATTTCCAAATTCTTCTGTAGAAATGGATAATATTTATTCTTTGTTATCTTTATTAACAATCTCTTTTGTTATCATCATAATTGTGGGCATAGACAATGATAAATTGTAGGCAAGGGAAAACCTCATGTAACATCATACACCCTAATCCACTTACCCACGGTACACTGATAATATTAATTTGCATTTGGCTTGCAGCCTTATTCTCAGATGAAAATATAAGTTATGAGATAAGCCTACCATAGATTTCAAAATCATAAATATCATGGTATTCATCAATGAAACCTAGGGTTTTAAGCACTCCAACATAATCTATTTTTTATCTAATTTTTCTTTTCCTTTCCCAAAAAAATTGTTTGGTCTACTAGTGGTGATAGATATACCTGTACAGTATGAATTCCCTCTTAAGTCCTTAATTTTTCTTAAGCCTCTCAAGTTCTCAACCCGAAACCAAAAGTTTGGCAAAAAATGAATTTAAAAAATGATGAAATGTAGGAATTTTTTCTTTCACTTACTCAAATTTTGATTCTTGAAAAGATTAATACTGATAGGCATGGACTAGCTTTGTTAGAACCTATAATCTCACTAGTGCATTGCAATTAGCAATCTGAAATCTCCTTGTAATTTTAAATCTCTATGAGCACCTTTGGGTTTTCACCTTTTATGCCATAACAAAGCCATATGACCTTCCATAAAGTTCTTGGGTCTAGTTTTCCTATCAAAGATCTTAACTCACAGTTGATGTGCAATAATCCTATCCACCATGTCTTCTCTCTTCTCTTTAAGTTAAATTTTAAATGCATTATTCTTTTCTCAAAAGAATCCTTAAACTATTGATCTTCAAGGGTCGTTTGTAACTTTGTGGTGGCCAATTCTAAAGGTAGGGGATGGACTGTACCGATTCCATAAACTAGTTCAAACAGGGACATTCCAATAGCCCTTTTTGGTTGTGTAGTTCGATTAGCCCATAAGGCTTCATATAATTTCTTATTCCAATTCTTCTTATTCTCATCCACCAATTTCCTTATGATAGTTACCAAGTTCTTATTACTAGACTCATCTTGCCAATTCCTTTGAGGATAAAAATCTGATGAATGGGAGAGAGATATTCTAGGGTCATAGCAAAACATAACAACTTTTGAAGATGAGAAGTTGGGTGCATTATCAGTTACTAACCTCTTAGGAACACCAAAATGAACCGAAATACTTTCCTTGATGAAATCACACACCACTTCATATGTAGTACATTTCATGAGAACAACCTCAAACGATTCGGTGAAGTAATTTGTAGCCATTAGGATATGAGTATTCCCTACACTCAAAAAAGTATAGATAGGTCCCATGAAAACTAACCCCCATTGTTGAAAGGGCTCTTCAATCACTATCGATCTTAATGGCAATGCAACTAATTGAGGTCTACCCATGAATCTTTTGCATTTATCACAATTTTCCACCCAATCATAAGAATCTTTAAACATGCTTGACCAGTAATAATACTATCAAAGAGGTTGTGACAGAAGAGGAAAAGTGTCCTCTACAATCCTCTTCATGAAATTCTTTAAGAAGATTATGTTGTTCTTTATCTACACACCTTAGAAACATCCCATCAAGGCCTTTATTATAAAGTGTATCATTCCAGATCACATACTTTGATGCCTTCAATTTTAGGTTTCTTCTCTCTTTGGGAGAAAGATGTGAGGGACATTCCCCATAAGTAAGATAATGGGCCACATCAAAAAACCACGGGTCTTGTAAACATACGAACAATATTTTCAGCAAGGTTTCAATTTCACCTTCGACAATAAGTTTGAAAATTCCTCTTCCCCTTACTAGCTTGGTAGGCTTGATGTCTAGGTCATATTCTTGAACTTTGGCTACCCAAGTTCCCCTTTTATTGCATTCAATCTCTTGTTGCGTGAGTATACTTTTCACTGCAACATTAAGAAAAAAAACCTAGCATGAGATTGAAGGATGTAAAACCTAAATTGTTTCACCACTTTGATTACTACAAAAGCATGATTTTTCATCTAAGATTAGTTCAATTCATTCTTTTTAATGGAAAACTCATAAAGGCAATAGGGGCCTCAATCTTTCGATCATTATTTTTGTGAAGGATTTCCAATATCGTATGTTATATTGAATAACAATAAATAATGAAATCTTTGTGGAAATTAAGATGTACCAAAACTAGGGCATTTGCAATATCCACCTTGATATCATCAAAACCTTGTTTACCAACATCTTTTCATTTGAAACTTTGATTTTCTTTCATGATGTCAGCTAGATATGCTTTGTTATTTTTGAAAAATATGGAATGAATTTCCTTAATAAATTTACTTGCCCAAAGAAAGATTCTACTCCAATCCTATTTGAGGGAAAACTCAATTATTGGATTTCCCTAACCCTCTCTAGGTAAATTCTAATTCCTTATTTATAAATTATGTTCCCTAGAAGCTTCCCTTCAGTAACTCCAAAGAAAAACTTTTTAGGATTCAAGGATATGCCATGTTCCTGAAACCTTTGTAAGATTCTTTCCAGATCTTTGAAATGATTCTCTATTTTCTTGGAGAACATAGTCAAGTCATCAAAATAAATCATTGCGATCTTGTTCCTTAAATCACCAAAATAAAAATGCATCGCTCTTTAGAAGGTTTCTCTAGCATTGATTAACCTGAATGGTATTCTATTATAGGCGAACATACCCTAGGGAGTGATGAAGGAATTTTTTTTCTAATATTCTTTGTCCATGGTAATCTGATTGCAACCAAATAATCCATCTAACATAGACATCATTTTTGAACCAGCTAAGATCTGCAACACATGGTCCATTACCAAGAGTGGATAATTAATTATCTTTCAAGGAAGATTGGTTTAAGTTTTGAAAGTCTGTACAAATCATTATTTCTCCATTTTTCTTGCAAACTGGAAAAATATTAGCAACCCAGGTGGAATGATGAATAGGTTAGATAATTTGATCTTTCAACATTTTGTCAATTTCCCAAAAGATGGCATCAGTAACTTTTGTATTATAGTTCCTCTATTTCTGTCTGAAAGGTGATGTGCCAAGCTTAAGCGGTACATGATGTTGCATTCATCCACCCATAAATTTCTTCAAGTCATTGTAACACCAGGAAAATAAATCTTTATACTATAGTAACAATTGGAACAACTTAGCTCTTTCTTTAGGAGTACAACACTTGTTGATGTACACTAACTTAGAATTATCTATCATCCCTATATTGGCAAACTCATACTCTTTAGAACTATTCACAGATTTGGCCATTTTCCTCTTAATGAACCTATCATTGCTATCAAATAACTATTCTAATGAAACCATCCCTTTAGGTATCTTATTCCCTTTCAATTGAATCATTCCTTCTTCCAACTCTTTCTTCATTTCCAAACATAATTCTTCACCTGCAACCTCACTACCCTGAAAATAGATTTCTAAAAATTCTTCTACACATTCCAAAAAATCCTATATTTGCTTGTCGTTATCAAAGACTTGCCAATTTTTAGTGTTATCTAAACATTTGGTAGATATACTATTTCAATTTGATATGAGGTGTCCTTAAAATCGAAACAGCTAAGGAATCTACTCTAGTGTTATGTTCCCTCATAACTACTTCAATAGAAAAAGTGTTGAAGGCTTCTATTTTATCCCAAATTCTATTTCTATAATGTCTCAATCTTTCATTCTTGAGAGAGTACACCTTTCTCACCTGCTTGACAATTGATTTTACATCACCAATTGCTCTTAGTTTCTTGATTCCCTTTCTTTAGCAGTAGCTATTCCTAGTAACAGAGCTTCATACTCTACAATGTTATTGGTATTCTTGAATTCTAGCTTGTATGAGGAAGGAAACTTATCACCATCAGGCGAAACCAACACCACTCTTTCTCCAAAACCATAATTAGCACAACTTTCGTCAAATTCTAAGGTCCATAATTTTGAAGAGATATCACGGCTAAAAGTGGCTTTATTGTCAGCATCTTGAGAGAATAACATATAATTATTGAATTCATATTTTGTATACAAGATTTAAGAATGTGAATCATCAGATTTTAGGATAGTGAACTTGGCCTTTGGCTCTGGTTCTAGACAAATCTTTTTATTTCCAAGTGGGATAAATTCCTAAGACCAATCCATGTGTATTTCTCCTAGGTGTATTTCTCATAACTCCTAGGTATATCAGCAACCAGAATTATCAACTTAAGTCTTTTCTCTAGATGGGCTGCGAAAACTACTTGAGCATCTTTGTTTTTTCCTACTAAAGGAACTTGATTAGCATCCATTGAGTAACTCTTCTTGAAATTTTGAGTTAAGGAAAGATCCAATGCCTTGGATATTTTAAAAGACATTATGTTATCTGATGCCCTAGAATCAATAATATAATTGCTCAATTTGTGACCATTAATATACAAAGATACATAGAATAGGTTGGGCTTCTAATCAAATGTAGTTGGGATATGATTCTTAGCAGTTGTAAATGACTTAGGGGCTGAAGCTTCATGATTTATTAGATCTTCTTCTACTAAATTAGCTTTTGCATTACCAGACTTGACAAATTCACCAACCTATCTAATTCACTAGGGTTCTTTCTCAAATACTCAACAGGCGAGATTTGATTTTTTGTATTTTTACATAAATCCACAATATCAAAAGAAGTTTAGTTCTTATCAAAATTCCAAACAACTAGACTCTTGGTGATAAAGTCTAAAGTTTTATGAGGAGAAGAAGAACAAACTTTGAAAGGAGTAAGAGTTTTATTAGGGTCAAGCATACCTTTTTTACTCGAGTTCTATTGAGCTCGAGTGAGTACCATAAAAGAAGAATCATCCAAAGTGTTATACACATCTCCGCCCCTATCTGTGTTAGGAGTAAATTCTAGGAAATTAACCTCAAAGTTGTCACATCCTCTTGACATAACTTCTTTGCCACCTCTTGTTTATGTTCTCCCTCATTCTTCATTCATTCCCCAATGTCTTCTTAGTTTGGGACAATGAACCCCCTCATGTTCAAAATTCAAATGGAAAGTACATTTATTACCCTGACTTGGGGGTGCTTCTACTAGTGCCAACCTTTGTTAAGTGGGAGGAAACTATAACTATCTAATGTTTGCTCCAAAATGCTAATTTGGATTTTCTCTAAGAATATCTTGATATGGATGTTGATAAGGCTCAACACTTTTGGGTACTTGTCATTTCAAGGAAATGATATCATTTGCAAGCTTTAGAATCATGGGATTAATAGATGTAGAAGGGTATATGTAGGATCATGATGGGCCAAAAAGTGGCAATATGATGGGTATTTGTAGGGTATGTGGCTGATGACTTTTTCTTTACCCAAAATTGATGAAATGAAAAGGGTTTTAAAGGAAATTCTCGCTTTCCACCAATATAAATTGTGCTTTACTTTGAATTTAATAAATAATTATTATTCATTTTCTATTTGAATTACGACTAAAGTCCGATTGATAGGGTGATTGAAAAACATCTATAGCTTTCAAATGGTATCACATTTTTTGAATCAAACATGTGTCACATTCTATGCTTCACATACTATAGGATTACTAAATAAATAAATAAAATTCATGAAGTTTTGACCAAGTTAAGGTGGCGACATATGATTTTTTATATTTTTAAAAGTTGTAATAAAAATTCATAATTAATTATTTATTTGGAAAAAATTACAAAAAAATATACATTACATCAAGACATGAGTCCTCTACTTATATCTAAAATGTTATAAAAAATATTATCATTTTTGTGGTTAGGTGGTAGGGTGGTTAGAAAAACATCTACTTCTTATTTTTTCCCTAAAATTTAAGTACTACTACATTGAAATTTCAAATTTTCACCAAATAAATTTTTATTTTTTTAAATAAACCTAGTAGTTTAGAAACTAAATTCAATTTGCTACAGATTCTATTCTTACATATTTTTGAAATAATATAGATAACTTATTCAAATTTTTACATCAAGTTGTGTAACTCTGATTTTTCTGATTTTTTTGCCACTTAAGAGCCTGTTTTTTCCATGATGATCTTGCACATACCCAGAAGTTTGGGTATCACCTCTTTGTAGTTATCTTTTCCATTTACCATCCTTAATCAAGTCATCTTCTAAATCAACAACCAAGGTCTGAGCGGCTAGCAAGTTGGCCACACCATTTCTCCTCAAATGAAAGATAATGTCTAGCAGCATAGAATTCACGAAGAAACATTTGAGGTTTTCATAAAATGGTCTCTTTTTTTGTTCTATTTGATTCACTAGTGTATTAAACTAAGCCACAAACTCCCTCATTGGTCAATGCATTTCCTTATTTTGACTGGCGAGCTTGGCCAAGAGAGTATGTTCGTCTTTTGCACTTTTGAAACTATCTTCAAACTTAGTTCTCATATGGGCCCATGTACTAATAAAACCATTTGTAAAATGATAAAACCACTCAACAGTGGCATCTTCCAATGATTTTACAAAGATTCTTATAGCTACATCTTCATTTTGAACTCCCAATACACTACAAGCAGCAAAGAAAGCATTTAGATGCTCATTAGGAGTGACCTTCCCATCACCTCTAAACTTTGGAAGATTCTTTATAGAACCCTTTGGAAGGTCATTCAATTGGATTCCAAGGTGCAATGGCCCAATGGTTCCTCCCCATGGAACTGGTTGAGCCATTCCTTAATTACGATTGAAATTTAAAGGGATAGTGATATGAAGAGGGGTTATAGGCACAAGAGTTACAAGAAAAAAAGTTTCATGTATGAAAAGAGTTTGGAAAGTGACAAATGGATTAGTAGAGGAGGATGAATTTTCTCGTGTAGGTGAGTAAGGCCTACTCCTTGATACAATCTTCCTCATTAGCCTTAAAACTTCATCAAACTCTCCTCTTCTCAAAGCCTCATAAATGGGGTTGAGAAGACCCTTCTTGTCACTTATGGTATAGGGCTTGGACTCCAATGTAATAGAAGATTTCTAGACCAGGGAACTAAATTTTCTACAACCCCCCAATGGAGTCGCCAAAAATTTGTTAGTGAACAAATTTATCCTTTTACAATATGAACACAAAATGACTTTATAACGCCCAAGAAGGAAAAATCAATCTACAATAATTGGAGAGATCACCATTGCATTAGTGATCTTACTCTGAATTTTAATTGAGGTATAGCTCCCTCTTCTCATATAATTTTGTATTTTTCAAATATATATGAACTCGAGGGATATGCTTTTAACAAGAAAGTAGGAAAGGAAAACTAACACTTGTTCATAGCCATGACACAAGTGTGAAGAGTAATGCATAAACTAACTACTGTTGAACTAAAAAGACTAGCAAACAATCAATATCATGACTCAAAGATCAAATTAATAACATTTGTTGACTCGACTCATTGCAATTCCAACCATTCACTATAAATAGCATGAATTAAATATCACAGAAGAGCACATTCTCAAAGGAAAGGAATGTTCAAATTCATGTCAAAGCTCAAATACTTTCTCACAAACACTAACATCTAATTCATAGTTACTGCACAAAGACAATAATCATCCACAGAAAAATAAATTAAAAATGCAAAATTTTATCCTTTATTGAAATCGATTCTCACTCATGCATCAAAGTGCAAGGTGGATCAAAATGTTGGACCTTTGCACTTGGTCAAAATATAAAATATTTATAGCTTTCAAAGTATAATTGTCACCAAAGTCTTGCAAAACAACCAAAAATAACTAATTCTTGAAAGAATTAGAATAATGAAGTTCAGAATGTTTTAAAGGAAAAACATAAGAAATTTAAATTCTCATAATGCTAAGATGGTTGGGCATGTGAAAAGGTAGGTGCTTCTCTCTCTGATAACTTTTGTTGAGCAGTTGTCAATACAAGTAAATTATGTGTACAAACATCTAGTTTTTGGGTCTGCATTAGTCTGCTATTTTAGATCTTTCTCTATGCTTCTAATACAATTTTTTTGGATGGTAGAGGAACCTAATTCTAGACTTTCATCTTGTTTTGGCTCCTAGTGTGAAAGTTATGTGCAGTAGAAGTTTGAATTGATAGTTACAAGTATTTTCCAATTTAGTGCACATGTTTTGATGAATCCATGCTTCTTTGCAGAATGGAATCTAGCTTTGTGGTTCCGTAGAAAGGTTGACATGTGTCAATAGTGTGTATATATTCTAGATGGAAAAGAGTCTTAAGATCCACGTGCCCAAATGGGTAGTAAGTACTAAGTCTAATCAATATTAAGTGTGTAAAGTCTATAGTTTGAGCTTCATTGGAATTGTATTTCATGCATATGTTAGATGTAATGGTAATAGTTCAAAACTTGGTTGTGTGCCATAATCTCTTCTATCTCTCAATGGGTAGTGAGTTCACTTAGACTGAGTCTACCTACAATGAGCACTTTTGTAATATACTACTAGCATATATATCTTCAAAATAATCCATATAAAATACGCTAAAAAATATCATCTTTGATTTATTATATTATTGTGCTATTTTATTTTTATTATTATACAAAACTATTATTATAATATTATATTTTTCAATTTTTGTTTTATTATTATTTTTTTATTATATTATTAGTACATTATTCTATTTTCACAAATTGATAATTACATTTATTATTTATATAAAAAATAGTATTATTGAAATATTATATTAAATTATTATTATCTTATGTTTTTATTAAATTATCATTAGTATAATAATTTATTGTAGGCAATAGTGTATTTTCCTATTTACCTTTCCTTTTCACCAGGATAGTGATGACACTGTTTATATTGTTTCACTAGGAACTAAACCATAGAATTTCATATTTTCATTGTTAAAGCTTCTATCTACATGTCGACTTTGGTAAACAATACTATTTCCTCAATTTATTATACATAAAATATGCTATGAGGAAGTCCCAACTGCTTGGGCAATAGCTATCTATCACTTTATTCTTGTTGAAGACTAGTCTTTCCTTCTACTGGCAAGAATATGTAGGATATGCAAACCTGTGACTAAATTTTCTTCCCACTATCACAATCTTCAGTACTAATGTAGTCGTTGTCAAGAATTTTCAACTATAATATCTACCAAGCATCTCCCAAATGCAATTCGCAGGTGTAAAACCAACTCAAGTTCCATGAATTTTACCAACATCTCCCATGCTTGTGCCAGAATGAGAACTTTACAATAGAGCTTGGACATCCATCAAAGCATGGATGAAAGAGATTTTTCTTTGAATGCCCCGGTAAATATTTATGTGAAATACGGAAGCATAGACAAGGGCACGAGCTATCTCACAACCAAATGCCTCAAAAGGGATGTCATTTCATGGAATGCAATGATTACAGGATCTGAGATTTGTTGAAAAGGCGTCAGAAACTTTCAAGCAAATGCAATCGGCTGGTTTAAAGTTCAAATCCTCAACCTTTATCAGCATCCTTGTGGCCTGCTTGTGGCGAAATGGGAGATTTAAACAGGGCGTGAATTGTTTGACTCAATGCCTCAAAGGAATGTGATCTCATGCAAAGATCGCTAGATATGCACAAAACGCAGGATGAGTTTCATGGAAAGGCTTTAGAAACTTTCAAAGTAAATGAGATGGGCATATTTAGCATCTTCAATCTCTGGTAGCATTTATACCAGAATGGAAGTTTCTGAAGTAGAGTTTTTGTCAGTGGAAATGTTCTAATATAAATACATGCAAAATGGTGAAGCATGGAGAAGGCATGAGAAATACTTGGCAGAATCTTCAAAGGGATATCATCTCGTAGAATGCACAGAGTGCAGAGAAATGTAAGCAATTTGGTATGGAACCAACACATGAAAGAGTGAAAAAAATACCTGCAACGCGTTTGAGTAGAAGGCGACATCCACTGAACCTTATCAAACCTTGCTGGTACTACGTACATACAACTATAATGTACCTCTTTGAATGTGCCCCAACTATTTCAGCTACCTCTCCGCATAATAACAGGCTATAATATATTGTGAGCTAATCTTCATCATGGTTTTTTTTTATTTTGAATTTTCAATCTAAGAAATTTAGTGTTTATGTGTTATATGATGTTGTTGATTGTTTTCATACTTTCATTTATTACTAAAACTTGAATATGTTATGAGTATTGGATGTTTAAATGTTTAAATGGTTTAAAAGAATACTAATTTACCTATGCCCCACTCCCCGTCTCTAGTGTTTCAATTGCTCAACATACCTAGCAATATTTACATATTTTATTTTATTATACTTTGTTATTGGACTTGATCAACCCAATTACATTGTACATGTGTTCTTATAAAATACTATGTAGAGAGGATATCCTTAGGATATTATATCATGTCATTAATCACCTATTAGTCTATGACTAGATGATATATGTCGAAAGATATTTTGATTAGAATAGATATTATAAACATCGTGTTGAAAGAAATAAACTAATTTGAATCCTTGTTGGATTTGGACTTGCCCCAAAACTTTGTTTCAAAGGCTATGTAAAATTATATGAACTCTTTTAAAGGTGATTCTATAAGTTTGTTTCCTTTCAATTTTTTTGGTATAGAAAAAGATGATACTCATGTAGTAGGAATGCATGATTATCATCTTAGAATGTATTTTTAATATATATAAATTATATGTTAATGAGTGACTACAGAGTATGGTATATGCATGTCATTCACTAGATAAATGTTATGTCAACGCATGATAATATGTTTGTAGATTTTACTAGAATAGTATTAGTTTTTAAATTATGAATTCATAATATATTTTAAAAGAAATATATATGTATATATTTTTATATATTTCTCATCATAATTTTGATTGGCAAAGTGATTTTATTGAAATTACTTGTGAATTTAAAATAAAATTAAAAAAAATCTATGAATTAAAAGAAGAAAGAAGAAGGTGGTTTGGTGGGCTATGGACATGGGAGAAGGGGCACATATTGTGTGTCCAATTCATGGTATAGTGTACATTTGAGATTGTCCTAGCCAAGTTTGATGCTTGGAAAGCATGTGTGTTAGTTTTGAATAAGAACTGGGTCCTCCTAGATGTGTCATAGCTATGAGGGCCAAATTTTAGAATGAAAATGGTTATTCCAAGTGCACTAAAAACCTTTATGTTAAAAGGTATTAGGAATATTTTATATATGAGTTTAAAGTTTATTTGATGGAATTATGTACTTGTGATATTCGATCTATTATGCTATTTATTTTAACTCTAATATTAATCATATTTAAACCAAATGCAATTACTAGGGAAAAGTAGCATTACACAACGTGTATATTTTTAATCAATTTTGTAATATATATATATATATATATATATATATATATTTCAAAAAAAAATTAAAAAAAGTAAAATATGACCAAATATTAATATAATTTTATTTTAAAATTAGAATGTATGGATTTTGAAAACAAATTTAAGATAAAAAAATGTTGTAGAAATCAAATTAAAATAAAATAAAATAAAAAAATTGAGTAATTTTTAGATTTATAATACATACTCTCACAACCAAAAAATCTTTTTTACAAGGTAGCTATTATGGTTCTGAAAGTGATAAAATGATTTAAAAAATAGAAGTCTTAAGAAGGATATATATTAGCATATTTTTTAAAAATTATTATAATATATGTAAGCTAGTAGTACTCAAAGATGCAACATATAATAGTTAAATAAAAAAAATATTTTTAATATAAAATATATAATAATTTATCATTATTATTTAAAAATTAAAAACTAAAATAAATATGTTAAGTGTAATTAACGAGTGCAAAATGTGCAAAATTAGTTATCCTAGAATAATTAATATGTCTAGTTGATTGTAAATACCTTTAAATAATATGTGTAATATTTACAATAATCAAATCTTGTAAATAAAGTTTTGAAGATATGAAGTTGTAGATTTCAATAAAACGATAAGCATATATTTAAAATAATAAAAATGTAGAGATGAGTAATTAGAAATCAATTTTGACACATGTACTTTGAAAAGATACATAAATTTAAGTTCTATATCATACAAAATATGTCTATTTCAAGTACAAACTTGACTCTATGCATATTAATAATTCATAGCATGGTTTAAATTTGCAATATTATATATGAGCTTTTGAATGCTATTTAATATAGTTAATATAATTGTTAAAATATTGTAAGGTTATTAAAAAATTTAAAATAAAATTAACCATTAATCTATGGTGAACTTAAATCAACATTGTATGAGGGAGCATGAAGGCGTTTTTGGGAGCCTGCTGCGGGCGAGCTAGGGCACCCGTGCCCTAGCTTCTTCTGTTTGTTTTCCAGGCGCCTGTGAGGGGGACGGGTTTTGGTGTGGTGCGGGTTGAGGCCAGGGGTGGCCATTTTCTGCTTTCCTTTTGTCTGAGTGCTGGTTTACTTTGGAGCTGCTTGGTGTTGGCTATTGGGCGCGTGATTCAGGTGCGGGGTGGCTCTTGGCCTGCGTTTTCTACCTCCTTTGCTGGCTGGGTGTAGCTCTATTTGCTTCCCTGTGTTGGGTGGTGTTCCTTGGGGTTTTTTCTCTTGCATGTAAATTGCGGTGGGCTGGTACTGGTTTGGGGTTTTGTCTGGTGCTTTGGTGGGTGGTTTCAATGGCATTACATGCATCGTCTGGTGAGGTGAGGGGAGATGATGCTATGACGGAGACTGGTGATGGGGCTTCCTTTGGAGAGGGTAGGACAAAACCGAATACCTTTAAAATGCATAAGGTAAATGGATGTTTGGAGAGGGCGCAAGTTCGTCCTGTGTTGGTGATTCAATCGGAGGCAGTAGCTGAGGATCTGGAGTACTACAGTAATCATGTTTTGATTTGTAAGTTTATGGGGTTGAAGGTTTCTCTCTCTTTCTTGGTCACTTGGATCCGCAAGACATGGTCTCCGAAGGGTGACTTTGATGTTTTGTTGGCTGCAAATAATTTCTTTCTGGTTGACTTCTCGTGCATTTCAGATCGAAATAAGGCATTTGAAGGGGGGCCTTATTTTTATAACCAAGTAGGTATTTTCATAAAACCATGGCATGCAGGCTTTAATTCAGCAGAAGAGCTACCTTCGAGGGTCCCGGTTTGGGTCCGCCTTCCTCGACTGCCACTTGAATGTTGGAGAACTGATATTTTACAATCGATTGCTTTATTACTAGGTAAGCCTATTGGTCCTTCTCAGCATACTTTGGATAAGAGAATCTTTACTTATGCAAGGGTTTGTGTCGAGATTGATCTAAGTCAACCTCTGTCTGATTCTATTGATTTGACTGTTGGCTCTAATTCCTGGACCCAGCCATTGGATTATGAAATGTTGCCCTTTCGGTGTCAGCTATGTCATGAATATGGACACCTTTTGCGGAGGTGTCCTCGGGCTTTTAGTACAGGAGGAAAATTAATGCAGATACCCAACCTAATACGAGGGTGGAAAAGGGTAAGGTTCCAGAGCAGGGTATGGACATGGATAAAGAAGGTTTTGTTCCTGTTAAACCTCGCAATCGAGGTCGAGGCCAAAAGAGGCCTTTTCAAGATAGACAGGATGGGGAAACTTTCAATAGATTTGAGGCTTTGGATGGGTTAGTTCAGGAGGAAGGGTTTACAGCTAACATGCAAATGGCGGATGGCTTTGGTTCTAAAGAGTCAGTTGAGGTACAACCTTTGGTGGTCCCTGGTGTGGATCAGCTTGGTGCCCAGGATCCTCTGATGGGGCTCGGTCTAGCTCCTTCCGCCCTAGCTATGGGTGAGGTGGATGGGGTGGTTGGTGATTCTGGTGGCCCCTCTGGTGCTGGTAAGGTCTACTCGGAGGCTCGGGATAGCCCTGATTTAGGTAAGCTTAAACCTTCTTCTTCTATCTTGGGTGTGCAACAAAAATATTTTAAGAAAGGGATTCCAGAGAAATCAGTGAAGGTTGGCCGCAAAAAGGACCAAGAAAAGGTGAAGCTTGCTGGTGAGACATTGGTTGAGGCTGGTTCGGTGAAGACTATTGATGCTCACTTTTCCCAACCCCAACGATGATAGTTCTTTCTTGGAATGTGAGGGGTATGAATAGCATCCCTCGACAAAAGGCTATTCGAGATTTGATTCGCATTCATTCTCCGGATGTGATTTTCTTGCAGGAAACTAAGTTATCAGTGGATAGTTTGTTAAGTGTGGCTCCTAAGATTTGGGGTCGTGGCCAATGTCAAGGTGTGGGTGCTTCTGGTAATTCTGGTGGAGTGGCTTGTTTCTGGGATCCCCGAAAGGTTAGTCCTCTTTGGTGGATCTCCTGTAAGAGCTCGATTTCATGTGTTGCTTCTCATTTAGAGTCAGGGGAGAAAGTTATTCTCTCTAATATTTATGCTCCGACTGATTTCCAAGGTAAAGCACAACTGTGGGATCATGTTAGACATGTGAGGCTTTTGGATCCTTACCTGCCTTGGATCCTGGCTGGCGATTTTAATGCTGTCATTTCTTTAGAAGAGAAGAGAGGAGGTAGTGCTCATTTGGAGCCTTCCTCTAGGCTCTTGCAGGATAATATGGCTCTTTTGAGGTTAGTTGATGTCAAACCAACTAATGGAGTCTTCACATGGAATAATAGGAGAATTGGAGATGCTGCTATCTCTGAAAGACTAGATAGATTTTTGGTGTCTAGTTTTTGGATGGGGGATAGGTGGATGATTAGTTCTGAAATATTGGATTGTCGTGGCTCCGACCATTGGCCTATTAAGCTTGTGGTTGTTGTGCCTCAACGATGTGTTAGACAGACTTTCAAGTTCCAACTTATGTGGCTCCGGGATGAGTCTCTTCATGATATGATTTCTGGCTGGTGGGATCTTGGGAAGCCAGCTTATGGCACTGCTATGTATTCATTCTCAAAGAGGTTACAGTACGTCAAATACAAGTTGAAAAGATGGAATAGGCAACATTTTGGTAATTTGTTTCATGAAAAACAAAAGGCTCAGGATAATTTGGACTTAATCACCAGGCAGATTCGTGATCAAGGCCTAACTGAAGAGTTGAGTTTGTCAGAGATTGCTGCAACAAAAGCAGTAGAGGAATGGGAGTTAAGAGAAGAAATTTTTTGGAAACAAAAGTCTCGTATTGAATGGCTTCAGGCTGGTGATAGGAATACTTCTTTTTTCCACAACTCAGTTAAAGACCGGAGGCAAGGTAATGTTATTTCTTCTCTTGTGTTGTCTAATGGGGAAATTTTGTCCTCTTCTGCTTCTATCTCTGCGGAATGCATAAGATATTTCTCTTCGTTATTTTCTGAAGATTCGCCTCCAGCTGAGGAGGCCGAAACAAGGATTTTGAATTGTATCCCGCAGCTAGTGTCTAATGAAATGAATGAATCACTGCTTTCTCCTATTACCTTGTTGGAGCTTGAGAACGTTGTGTTTCATATGAAGAAAGGTAAAGCTCCGGGGCCTGATGGTTTCCCTATTGAGTTTTTTCAGGAGTTTTGGGAGGTGGTTAAGTTGGACCTCTTAGAGGTTGTTAAGGAATCTTTCATGAATAAACAAATGTTGAAGTCTTTGAATGCAACTTTTTTAGCTCTCATTCCAAAGAAGGAGGGGGCTAATTCTTTGGATCTTTTTTGGCCTATTGCATTATGTAATGTTGTTTATAAGATTATTACTAAGTTGATTGCTGAAAGGCTGAAACCTTGGCTTGGTGGGTTAATATCTGAGGAGCAGGGGGGCTTTGTTGCTGGTAGACAGATTATGGATGGTGTTGTGATTGCAGCAGAGACCATCCATTCTATGGAATCCTCAAAAGAAAAATCTATGTTTATCAAGTTGGACATGGCAAAAGCTTATGATCGTGTTAAATGGAGCTTTCTATTCAAGATTCTTGGAGCTTTTGGCTTTGCCAGTGATTGGATTGATTGGGTTAGGAGTTGTGTTACTTCTTCCTCCTTCTCAGTGCTTCTCAATGGTGAGCCCACTGAGTTGTTTGGTGCTTCTAGAGGCCTCAGACAAGGAGATCCTTTGACGCCCTACTTATTCATCCTTCTTGCGGAGGGACTGGGAAGGCTTATTCGTGCTCAGGTAGCAAGTGGCTTGATTCAGGGTTGGAATTGGGGAAATGATCTTCCTCCTCAGACTCATCTTCAGTTTGTTGATGATACTGCCTTGATGGGTAGGGCAAGGGTTGAGGAGGCTTTGAACTGGCGCAATGTTTTGGACAGCTACTTGGCGGCCTCTGGGCAGCGCATTAATGAGGGTAAGTCTCTCATTTACTTCTTTCATACTCCTAAGAGTATCCAAAGGAGATTAGCAGGTATTCTTCGTTTCCAGATCGGTTCACTTCCGTTTCTCTAACTTGGAATCCCTCTTGCCATTCGTTCTCTCCCAAAAAGGTTTTGGCATGAGACCCTTGACAAGTTTCAAAGTTTGGTCAGCCATTGGACGTGTAGGTGGCTTTCCTCAGCTGGAAGAGTGACTCTTCTTAAGTCCGTGATCCAGGCTCTCCCTCTTTATAAGTGCTTTGTTCTTTCTGCTCCTTCAAGTTTTATTCAAGATTTCGAGAGACTGTCTCGTCAATTCCTGTGGTCTGGTAATCTCCTTCATAGAAAGTGGAGCTTGGTGAAATGGGATGTTGTTTGTAGGCCGAAGCATGAAGGGGGTCTTGGTTTACGACGAACTAATTTGAATGGGCAGGCCTTGGCTGCTAAGCTGTATTGGCGTTGGTGTTCTCAACAGCATATGTGGTGGGCTAAAATTCTTACCCTCAAATATTTGGGTGTGGTGGAAAGCACGGAGGTTGTAAGATTCAGTCTGGAGGGGAAAGGTTCTATGATCTGGAGTACCCTCAAACGGGGTGCCAAGCTTGTGAAACAGGGCCTTTTTTGGATTTGTAATGGGGGTCAGGAAGCTCTCTTCTGGCATGACTCTTGGGATGGTCATCCCCCTATTTTGTCTTCTCATCCCCAACTTCAGGACTTGTGCCAGATTTTTGAGGAGGCGGGTTGGTGTCATGTGGCTGACTTCAAATCTCAACATTCCTTGAGTCAGATTACTATTTCCAGGTGGAAGGATCCTCAGGATTGGCCTCCTAATGGGGCTTTGGAGGATCGTCAAATGCTTGCTAAAATTCTTGCAGATCGCACCTGCAACTCTCTTCTTGAGAGGGATGTTCTTGCTTGGGGTCCTGATTTGCGAGGTAAATTTTCGGTTGCCTCTGGTTATCAGGTTTTAGATAAACAGGCCTTTGGGAGCTCTGAGGTTCCTTGGTGGAAGCATGTTTGGAATAAATTTGCTTGGCCTAAGTGTAATTTTTTCTCTTGGCTTGTTGTCCAAGGTAAGTGTCTTACTTGGGACAATCTTTGGAAACGGGGGTTCCAGGGCCCTTCCATGTGTGTTTTGTGTGGTCAGCATGAAGAATGCCTCTCACATCTCTTTTTTCAGTGTTCCTTTGCTAAGAATATCTGGCATCACTGGTGGAATCTCTGGAGTTTACCGTGTTGCCATGTCTCTGCCTTGGATGATTTTTGGAGGAGACAGGGATCATCCCCTGCCAAAACCTCTTTTCTGAAAATTGCTTGGAGCATTGGTCCTAGTTTGATTGTTTGGCATCTCTGGTTGGAACGCAACAAACAAATTTTCTTGGATAAAAAATTGGTCTTTGAGCAACTTTGGAGGCGGATTCTTGGGGCTTTGCAGGAGTCTTTGTTTGCAAAGTGTGATTTGTCGGTGCCAGTTGATCCTGGGGACTTGGGTGTTGTTAATTCCCTAGGTCTCGTTGCTGGGGATAGGAGAAATTTGGGCAGTGTGCATCGTAGATGTGGGCGTGAGAGGGTGGTTCGCGATGGCCTTGGTGTCCACCTGCTCTTGGGGAGCTAAAAATCAATACGGATGGGTCTTCTAGGGGTAATCCTGGGCATGCAGGAGTTGGTGGTATTGGCAGAGACAGCTTGGGAGTGGTAGTGTTTTTCTTTTCCATGTATTGTGGTTTGCATACCAATAATCTTATGGAGGCTAGTGCTATCCTTATGGCGATTGAGCGGGCGGTTGGCCTTGGGTGGCGGTGGATTGTTTGTGAGTCTGATTCTCAGGTGGTTATTGATATGTTGAATAAGCGGCAGTTAGAGGATATGAATTGGCAGCTTGTTGTGGTTGTCAAGCAGATTATTTCTATGTGCTCTTCTCTGGAGTCCATTGGTTTTCGCCATATTCCACGGGAGTGGAATAGGGTGGCTGATGGTTTGGCTAGATGGGCATCGGAGAAGACAGATTCTTGGTATGTGGATGGTTGGGGCAATCTTCCTAATGACATGGCCCCTGATCTTGAGGAGTGGGTTGCGGAGGATATGAGATGCTTCTTGGGTGTGAATTAATTCTTGTTTTGTTGGGCCCCTTGTGGCTTCTTTCTTCTGACTTTGTAATGTTGTTCTGATTTAATAAAGTTTTTACCCTCTTTTTAATAAAAAAATCTATGGTGAACTTAGACTTAAATAACTATAATTTAATGTAAATAGTATTTAAGTCATCTCTCAAACCTTTATTAAAGTCTAATCAAACCCTTAAAGTAATTGTAACTCTATTTGAATTCATAAAGTAACAAGATATTCATAATGTAACCCTATTTCTAATTGTAAACCTAATGTGACCCTATTTCTAATAGTAATAACAATTTAATAGTAAACATATAATTTTTTTTTTATGGATTTAATAAATATGCATAAAGCAACAAGACATTAGTTATAGAAAACTTTTATGTCAAAATGAAGTATATTAAAACATGTTTTTAGTTTTATGATAAATGTTGAATTTTCAATAGAAAATAAAGAGTGATGAAAAGTAAATAGTTTTGTCAAATATAATGTTTTCAAAATTCACAACTAAAATAGACTACTAATACTTAACAGAACATTAAAAATAAAAAAATTGAAAAACATTAATAGCTACACCTACGAATTCAAAAAAATCCAAAATGTAAAAGTACTTCTCAAAACATACATAAATAGATAAATGACAAAAAAAGTCCTGCAAAGATTAAAACCATTCATAAATTAAACGAAAATATTGGAGGTGCATAATGTATTTTGTAAAATATAGTTAAATTCTACCACTTTAAATGATTAGCAATCAACATATCTGTAATGTTTGAAGGTAAACAAAAAAATTTAAAAAGGTAATTTTTTGTAAATTTTGGTGCAATGTAGAGAAAAGAAAAGAAAATTAATTGTGAAATATAATTCTTATCTTAATCATAATCTTAATCTTAATTTAATATTAAAATTATTTGAATTCAAATGAATATTGAATAGAATTATTTCATCAAATTATAAAAATTATTCATAAATGAAATGATGCGGTTAAGAAAACCACAAAATAAGTTAAATTTCAATGAATAAAAATATAGTTCACGTAACTATAAAATAAGTTATTATAGAAAATTAAATATGAAAAAAGGGATGAAGCATAGAGGTTTTCTCTCATAAGTTTTCAAACATTATTTTGATCAAAATTATGTTCCATCATAGAATTCTTATTGTCAAATGTCAAAAGAAAATAATTATCATATATGAGTAAAGGGAACAAACAACAAAAAAACTTCAAAAGTTGAATGTATTGAAGACAAAGGAAAGAAAACATGCCTATCTTTCTTGTCAATCAAATATCAATGCATGAATGATGATGCTTCGAAAAATGCATTCTTGAATAGCATCATGTTATTAACATGTAGCCTTTAGTGATATTGATTACAGAAGACTTCTTGAGAGAAGCAAACCATTCTAGCTATAACTTAAGAATACATAATTCACGTTCTTAAACAATCGTTAAACATTAAATAAGTGAAAGAGGCTTGGGATATTATATATTGAATAGGATTAGATGATCAACCAAGACTTAATCTCTAGAGAATGTACACATGTTGGACTAATTGTTAGTGTCTCCCTTCAGATTCAAGGCATGGACTAACCACCTCCCATGGATCTGTTTATCTCTAACGTTTGTATCGAGTGTCAATCTTTTGGCACAACAACAAATGTATTCCAACAAATGGTATCAAAGTCATGGTCGTGGGTTCAAATCCCCTTGGGTGACATTGAGGGGGGGGATTTTTGACTAATTGACAGTGTCTCCCTTTAGATTCGAGACATGGATTAACCACCTTGAACAGTGGATCTATTTTTTTATCTTGACATTTATATTGAATGTTAATAGGTCATTTTTTTTATGCAACAACAAATATATTCCAACAACACAACATCCAACTCAATTACAATGTACTAAATACTTCTACATCATCTCCTGCCATGACTAAAATATTAAATACTTAAGATGTTTTCCCTTTGTGAGACACAAAAGAGTTTGTATATAATTCTTATAACTATTTTGTTGTATAGGATGCTAAATCCCAATAGTGTGTCCATTCTTGCTAATGGAGACTTCAAATTTTTCATACACATGTAGATGTTAGGATTAATGGCCACAGGGAAGACATAGAATTGAAATACATGAACAAAACTTGCAAGTGAAAAATGAAACATAAGACATCTTTGTTTCTTCCCCTCATTACAATATATGACAGAAATTAAATTAAAACTAATCCTATACATACTCAATTGAAAACTAAGATGGTTGCCTCTGTTTTAAAGGAATTTTTTTTCATTATGCAAACATGATTACCTATTAAAAAATCCATTTCATTTAAAATAAAATGTTGCTGATTCAAGCAGTGCAACTATAAAGGAAAAAGCAAAAGCTATATTGTGATTTTGGATTGCTTTAAACTATACTAGCACTTGTATAGAAGGGGTACAAGTGTTTCACCAATAGAAAAGTATATGTAATTTAACATGCTTAGGAGACATGTTTTTTTATTTTTCTTTGAGAATTGAAGCTCAAAATCTAAAAACATACATAGATAACGCCTTTGGCATGTTTTTCATATTGGAGAGAAGGAAACCTAAAGGCTTGCTCAATCTAATTTATATCATTTAAACCCTCATTCTATGAAAAGAATCCCTCTTAAATATCCATGTATTTTACATTTTCTTTTTTTGCTTTGATTCAAAGGTCTCAATATTAAGAGCAAATCATTGTTTTCAGGGAGAAACAATATGCAATTTATTTATTTTATGATTGTTAAAGGAACACTAAATAATATAAAATTAAAAATTAAAATTAACTCATAAATCATATTATCTTATAATTAACATACTATTTTTCCCACTAAACATTATATAATTATTTTGTGTTCTTATAAAATAATACTCCATTTCAAGCAACATAATATTTTTGATGTTTTAAGAAATATAACTAAATAAAAGAAGATTATATATATTTAAATGAGTAATTTGTAATATTTTTTAAAAAAGGAAATATAAGATATATCGAATAATTATGTCTTCCAAATAATTTATTTTAAAAAAATAAAGAAATTAAAATAAAACCTATTTTAAACTTGCTCGTATCTAATCTATACTTCTCTATATTTTAAATGTGTTCCACCGCCTACTGTCATTTTCATATTTTTCTCACATTTCACGATCTATGATATGATTATATAAGCAAAAACTTTTGACACTTATTAACATGTGGTATTTTTATGTAAGGCAAAGTCTAGCTGGCTAATAGATGAAAATTCTTACGATGCATATAACCACCCAATTTGAAAATGGACAGAATGAAAGAAGGTTGAGCAGCATAATAAATTCCCACACATTTTTTAACAATGGTTAATGTGGGCCACACCCTTCAGTAAGTGTGGTAAGGAATACATGCCTGGGTTAACAACGCAATAGCAAACAACCCTAGAAAATTGTTTCGCAAAAATTGATGTGTTTAGGCGATTTCGAACAACAAACAATTTCAGAAAATTGTTTTGTGGGAGTGGTTTTCAACATGAGACAGGTTTCGGCTCAAATTACATTCACAATATATATAGTCTATCGACTAATAAAATTTTATTTCTAAGTGTTTTTTGACTAATTTTACACAATATAAAAAGATAGATTTTGAATTGCTTTTTGTTTGATTTTATGTACATGAGGTTTTCAACTTTAGTATGTTGTATTAAATGTTTTTAAACATAATAAAAATTCAAAAATAGAAAAATAAAATATTCATAAAATTTTATTTTAAAACTAGAAAGTTTTTTTTTGAATTAATATTAAGATAAAAATATATATTGTAGAAAGAAAATATATCAGAAAATAAACTAAAATCATAAAGTTGCAATATTTTTATATTTATAATCGAAACATATCTTCACAAGCAAAATATATTTTTTACGAAAAAAATTAAAAATAATCAATGAAAATGCAAATATAATTTAAGATAAGTGGACAAGTCATTTTAAATTGATTCCAAAGTTGCTTGACATTTTCTCAAACAAATTTCAACAAAGTGCAATGTAAATACAATCAAATAGGAGCAATGAATTAAATTGGGCACCAAAAATTAAATAGAGCTTCATAGTGTTCTCTTCAAACTATTCTAGATGCTAAAAGTTCACTTTTGTAGCTCTTTTTATATTCTTATGCATAATGCATTAAATTTTTGGCACCAACTTTGTTAACAAAATTTGTAGTCAAAGGACTAAATTGTTCAAAAGAATAAGGTAACAAAAAATTCACAATGATTGTAGATAAATTGAGGAAAATGTTGGATCTCAGTTGTGTTTTGATTGGTTTGTCCTTGATGACAAAATTCTACTTTGGGTATCATATCGGCATGACATTCAAGTGGTCTTGGCGACGGAGGAAAGGTCTATCGACATGACATTCACGTGGTCTTGGCAACAGTGGAAAGGTCTATTGGCATGAGGTTTGTTCACCGCTGAGAGGTCTTACCGAATGAGTCAGGTCTCATCGACTAATACATAAGGAGGTTCAATCGGCGTAAGTAATCCTATCGGCATTGTGTCTTGGCGAGTTTGACTTGTTACATCGACCGACTAGCACATTAAAGATTCACTTTGGCCAGACATATTGCTTTCGGTGTGAAGTCATAGCGATTGTACATTGTCACACCGATCGGTGGCGGGAAGATACATTGGTAAGAGTTAGGGTTATCAAAGTGAGGTCTTAGCGAGTGACCTTCGGTCTCGCCAACATTACACATGGAGTTTCACAGGCAGCTTTCAGCATGACTTCTCTTTTGTTTCGGCAACATAAAAGGATCATATCGGCATAAGTTATACCGTCGGAATAATGTCTTAGCGAACTCATCATGTCTCCCCAACCGGCAACAAAGGGTGCTCATCGACAAAAGGTTTTTCTTCGTTGTAACATCTTGGTGAGCTTACTTTAGTCTTGCCGACTGTCGTTGGAAAAATTGCATATCGGCAAGAGGTCTCAGCTTCGATATAATGTCATAGTGAATCCATCAGGTCTTTCCAACTAAGTCTCATGAGGGGCTTTCGACGAGAGGTTGGTATTGTCTCAGTGACTCAGAGTGGATAAAGATTTTTGGTATAACGAAGTATTATATATAAGAGGTCTCCCCAAGAGCGATATGTCACAACAACTCATAATGGATAAAGCCTTTAGGTGAAACATAATGAAATCTACATAATGTCTCCCCGACAACAAAATGTCACAGCGACAAATAGAGGAATGTCTGGCGATTTAATTGCCTTCGGCAAAACTATCTGGATGTCTCAGCAAATGGTTAACGATGACTCAAACACTGTGGCTAACATCATTGATTGGCATCGAATCTCAGAACCATTACATGGCAGAATATTCATTGAGTTTCTTTTTGAGCAGTTGCATTTTTGAAATAATGGATGATTTGCAGCTCTCTGGGTAAGCATTACTCTTGATTTTTACCATCATCTACTGACTGTCATTATTCAGCTAAAATTAGCAAGTGAGTTTCAGATTCTGGTGAAAAATGCATTCTCTGAAGACCTTCTTATTGATAGACGTACTTGAAATGTATATAAATACCAGTGTTGAAAACATTAATTTCTCTCTAGTTGTAATTCTGAGATCATTCCTTGTCTGTATGGAAATGTATGAATAAAATCTGATATGAACATTTCTTCTCTATATAGTATTTTAAGGATTCAATTATTGAATCCTTAGGGTATTCTGTAGACGAGAAAATAGAGAGATATGTGCTTAACTGAAAATAGAGAAATCCTCTGAGTCATTATTATTGTTCAAAACATAATTTGAGGGGTTGGTACTCCTTGAGATGGGTGTCTCAAAATGATGGGTTGGTGCTCCTTAAGTTGGTGCTCAAAAATCAGCCTATAAGGCATTGTGAACAGTTGATTAAAAAGATTAAGCCTGCAAGACATTTCGAGAGTGGTTTTTATACCCCAAGAGGGTTTTCCACTTGGCAAAATCTTTTGTCTCTTTGTTCTTCTGTGTGCTTTCTACTTTATTGTGTTGCTGTTGTGTCAGTTCACTATTGGGATTAGTACTTTTCTCAATTCTGTTTATGAATGATTACATTCAACTCATGAATGCTTTAATCAGAGTAATATTGAGATCAAATCTGAGCTATGTTTTTGAATTAATGAAAATTGGTCAAATTTGTTAAGACACTGATTCACCCCCCCCCCCTCTTAGTGTCATTTTAACTCCAACAGAAAAATCAATTAATGTATCAAAATCCTTTAACAAACCTTGCAAGCATTCTGAATCAACAAAAATCCCTCCTATTTGTCTATACAATTTTAATAAATTACTAACATTATTTTTGATAAATTAAGCAACACAACAACAAACCAAAAAATTGCAATAAGCCACCAAAGGCAATCACAACTAGGAATGAAACACAATGGAATTCGCCAAAAAACAAGAGAGGCCCCAACAAAATAAAACAATAGAACAATAGAAAGCCTCACCAATCAAGGAAGTTTGAAGCTAAACCTAACCAAAGAGCTCATAAGTGAAACTTGATCCAAATGGAACAATCTAAGATTCTTAGAAGAATCAATCTCATCCATCAAATCTAGAATATTTTTATCCTTGAAGGGCGTTCCCCTCAAGACTTCAATAGAATACCCCACTTCCAACCCAACCCATTACCATGAGTCAAAGAGGATTCTAGAACCAAGGGGCTCACAATGTCTTATTTTTCACTTGTGGGGGACCCCAAATAATTTTTCATGGGACTGATAGTAGAGAAACCCAAAACCTTCCCTTCAAAACAAGTGTTCTCGAAAGAATATTTTGAGACTCGGTATGAGTGGGAAAAATTTCCAACTCTAAGACAATGAGAGCACACCAAAGAGGAAGACTCAAAGTGAATAATATGCTCCCACACACCCAACTTGGAATGAATCTTAATTTTATTTAGTAGAAGCTTACCAATCTCAACACACACACAAAATCTTGCATAAACTAAATGTTTCTTGTCTTTCATGACCTTCTCTAAGGCTAAGAAAGAACCAAGACCATTACCAATACCAAAAAATATCTCTTCATCCCAAAATTCCAAAGGAAGTGCTAGGAGCCTTACCTAAATAAGGGCGGGTAGCTGAATTTTCATTGGAAGCATCAATTTTGATTGTCCATCTTTTCAAAAAGAGGATATATTTTCTAAAGAACCATGACCCACCAAGCATGACAGTCTCTCTTTGCTCAAGTTTTTGGGAGGAGAAAAAGAATAAACCTTTAGGCATAGAAGCCACCTGCAGTTGACCAAAAGCATTCCATCTCTTTGAAACCCAACTATGAACAAAGTCAATACTTGGATAGGCACTTGATAACCTCCCAATAAGAACATTTTCTATAGAAAAAAAAAAAATTCAACCATGGTATCAAGAATCCTAACCAAGAGGCAAGAACCTACAAGGGAAATTAAGTTAAAGATAATTTTATTCCCCTTCACCTCAACCTAGACAAGAGCAACAACATCCAAAGACCCATCAAAGAGAATCCCCTCACACAATATGGAAGAGAGGGTTCCTTTCTCAACAACAAGCAAACCAACAAAGGAAGTCATTGCACCTATATCCATAGGGATATGAGAGGTGAAAGGATAACCCCTCGTGAAAGAATGACTAAGGTCATTCAACCCAAACCCAAAGATAACAGATCCTTAATAGGATTTTTCAATACCTTGCTCTACCCTTCAAGCAACACTGAAGATGAAAAAGCAACTAGATTCTCATCAAATTGAAACCCCTCACATGAAGTGGAAGAGGGAGGCTCCTTGAAAATTGTAACTTTCCCAAAAGGGAAAGCATTCGTACCCAACCCCACCAAGATGAGAGAGGGAAAGAGAAATCCCCTCCTAAGGGAATTCCCAAGGTCATTTGACCCAAACATAGAGCACACAAACTTAATTAGCATCTACAAATCCTTCATTTGCATATCATGTAATGTTGAAGATAACTGCTTCTAAAGAACCATTCATTGAGCCTTCATCCATTCCTTAGTTGGATCTTCCTTCCAATTATCCACACACCTATGAGCTTTCAGATGAGATTCCAACAAAATGTCAAGGAGCATTTTTTTCTTCTTCTCAACCCACTACATTGTGTTCTCCTTCTCAACCCACTCATTATCCCACTCGTCTACCTCATCATCATCTAACTTACCCTGCTCGTTTTCATCCTCAATAGAGTCACAATATTTGTTTCTTATGATTAAATTCCCATGCCATCACCATTACAAACCACTAGGTTTTTCTTCATCACCATCTTCATCATCCTAGATTTCATGAATTAGGAATATAATTGAAATTTACTAACTGACATTGTTATTTTATTGACTATCAATTTTTTTTTACAACTTTCTATCAAGGCATTCTTTTGGTTTATATTTCATTCTCACACATCACGTCATTCCTACAATTGGGTTTGATCTAAAGGGAATCAAATTCAATCCCAAAAAATATGTGTAAGACTATATAGATCCCAAGAAATTCATTAGACAATACACATTGAAACTTTAGACTAAGCAACTAAATTTTGTGTGACATCAATATTAATTCACCTTTATTTAATTTTCAAATATGTATTAAAAATTTATTGTCCTAGCTATGATTTTACTTAGTTGTTTACTAATCTAATTAGCCTAATTATTTTTTATAAAGAAATTTATTTTTTACAAATATGTACAAAAAAGATATCAAGGCCACATATATCTTGATAATTTTTTAATGGGTTTTTCTCTGCTAGTGAGGAGAATGAACATGAAAATGAAGTTATTTTTTTGGGATCTTTCTTTTATACTTAGGTTTGAACTCTTTTAGAATAATTTTAAAGTACCTAGTCGATCCCATGATTTTTTAAGTATTGATTAAGTTTAAAATTTTGAGCTCCAAAATTCATACAAGATCGTGGTCTCATTCATTTTAAACCAATGATAAATAATTTAGCTTACATTTTTAACATGGTGGTTGAACAATAATCTTTCCCTCTAGAAATTATCCTTAAATTTATTGGTAAAAATATAAAAGTTTAGTAGAAAAATTTGTTATGTTGGTAGGACAAATTTACAACCCCGGCCCAAATTTACCCCCTTAAATCTAAAAGCTAAAAAGTAGGGGCTTTTGTTTACCCAAAATTGCTATCCCATGACAACTAATTTAAGAACTATTTTCCTAGAGTAGCAATCTCATGCAAAAATTGCTACATGATATATTAGAATCTTACCCAAGAAAATAGGAATCCCTGCTTAAATTTTATATTTTTAGGGGATGCTTGTAATGTGGAGTTGGAATTTTTTTCACCAACTTAGAATAATTTAATGACATGTGTCATTCATATAATGTTTCTTAGATTCTTTCCAATAAATTTAGGAATATTTATTTATGTTAATTACTTATTAGCATTCCTTGTTGCTCTAAAAAAAACATGTGACCAATAACTTCTTAAAATTTTAAAACTTAAAACTTTAAGCTTTCCTTCTACACAAAATTCATGGGATAACCTACTTGTAAAAACTCTTGAAATTTTTCAATAGCACCCTCTAAAACATTGTAGGAGGATCCATTCATGGGACCACCACAATATTTTAATGGAAGAAAGTTTGGTTTGAAAAAATTATATTTAAAAAACTTTCAATTTTTGGAAAATATTGTATCATGCCAATTGTGTTAGTACTCAATTATAACTCTTGATATTTGTTTTATAATTCCTAAACTCCTATTATATAGTGTATGAATAGTGTGTTTCCTTTCAATATTCACATATACTCTTTTTAATCCAATGTTTAAATTAATTATTTTGTAAATTAATAATTGCTCAATAGTTTTAGAAAGGTGTCTCAACATTACTTCCTAATGCTCTAATTTATTTATTAATTAAAAAATTTTAAAAAAATTATTTGTGGTACCCCAACTTGGTGGTATTATATAACTCCTAGCCCACTTATCAATAATCAAAGTTCTTAGATGTGTTGGGAAGAACTACAAAAGGCATGTGTAGAGTTGTAGGAAGTTATTATCCAAAGATGCCATAACCTCCTTGACCACCTAAGGCCTTCAAAAACGTAGATTGTTGAAATGTAGAAAATATTGAAAAAATATAGATTTTTAATATGGACTATAGACCATATGAATGTCATCCAAATTTTTTTCAGCCTCTATTGGATCATAAGGCATCTTTGAATGGGTTTGAATATGTTACAGTGAAACACCTTAGAAATTGAGAATCCATTATTGATAGGGCATGACATTTGTAAGAGCTTTTTCTATTTTTAGAAAAGGAGGCCATGCCAACTTGAGCATTGGAATTTGATTCAATTATAGCACCATTTTTAGGTCATTTTTTTAACTCGTGGCTTTAATAAACCACTTTTGGTGTTTGGTTTGTGGTTTCAATTTTTTTTGTTTATTGGTAGTTGAGGATAAGGTATTGTATGGGTTGTATGGTTGATTTAAAAAAATAGATGTTTGGAAAAAATTGTAGCATGCCAATTGTGTTGGTACTCAATTATAACTCTTGATAGTTGTTTTACAATTCATGAACTCATATTAAATAGTGTATGAATAAGGGATTTCCTTTCAATCTTTAAATATACTCTCTAATCCAATGCTTAAATTACATGTTTTATAAATTTCTAATGGCTCAAACATTTTGGAAAGGTGTCTCAACATTGCATCCTAATGTTCTAATTGATTAATTAATTAAAAACTAAGAAAATCTTTATTTTTGGTACCCCAACTTGGTGGGGTTATATAAATCCTAGTCCACTTATCAATAATCAAAGTTCTCAGATGCATTGGAAATAACTCTAAAAGGCCTAGATGTAAATTTAAGGTACATTAGGGATATTTTCTTTGTATTGAACTTACATTGAGGGAGAACTTGCATAGAACGAGATCTTTCTGGAAGAAAAATGGAAAGCTCACCAAGGATAGAGATGGAGAATTTCATATGTACTAACTTTTAGCTTTGGAAGCTCAAGATGGAGGATATGCTAGTAGATTGAGGTTTATGGGCTATAGTATATGCATCCAAACTTTTTGCAATGAAATAAAATGACTAAGAAATATTGAATGAAAAAGTGAAGGTATTATTAGACATTTTTTGGAAAACTTTGTATTATTAAATATATATGAAGAGGTCATCACAACAAATCTTTGGAAGAAGTTGAGGGAGATTTAATAAGCTAAAACAATAGTAAATAAACTTTTTCTAATAAATATGTCTACCATGGGGATAGAGAATGGTGAGATTTTGTGGTTAAGCACTTGAACATGTATTCAATATGATTATATGATCCAATTGCACTTTGTTCCAGGAATGAAGATGGAGTAGGAGGATCATTGCATGACACTTTATGTTCATTGTTAAACTCATGGGATCACTTGGTGATGCAAATTGAGAGCATTGACTCAAAACTCAAGGTGAATGAGGCACTTACATCATTACTTGTGAAGAAAACTATAGTGTTGGAGATTCATCATTACTCTTCAAGGAGATTTATGAATCTACTAAGAAGGCTCAACATACTTGTTGAGTATGGGAATAGAAAGCCAATAAGAAAGATAATTCTAGATCCAAATATTGTGGAATATTCAAATCTCCTGGAAAGACAAAGGCTAAGTGTTGCAAATACAACAAGCCTAGGCAATTCAAAAGAATTTGCAAGGAGAATAAAAATAAAAAATAAAAAATGATTCAAATAATGAGTCTAAAATGTCTTCTCATAATTATTTTAATTCCTTCATCACAACCTTAGCAACACATGCATCAAAAGGTGCATGGTTGATAAAATCTATAGCTTCCTTCCATATGACCTCACATTGAGGTTGGTTTTCAAAGTATGAAGAATATGATAGCAATAAAGTGTACCTTATTGATTATTCTCATTTGAGCATAGTTGGATGTGGTTGTTCTTTTATTAGATTCTCTAATAAAAAATTGAAGGGAATAAATGGAGTTTTGCACATCCTTAGTTTGAAACAAAACCTACTTTTAGTTAGCAAGCTTAATAATGTAGATGTGTAGGTTGTTTTCTCTAATTGGGGGAGTTATCTAGAGTAAGGAGCTATGATTTTTGCTATGGGTTTCATGTGGGAATGTTGTTCTAATTGATGCATGCACAATATAGTACAATATTTTTTCTACTCTTGTAGTGAAGAGATATGTAGAATCTACACCTTCCTCAGTAAACAAGAGACTTGCATCTAGACATCCAATAGTCATCTCTCTTAGTACCTAAAGGTGCTCTTACTTTAAAGACCCAGATATTTATAAACAAGATAATGTTATAGCACTAGAGAATAGACCACATAGGTGAAAATATTCTAAGAGCCTAAATAATAAAAATATTGTAAACAAATTAATTGATTGTGCTCTTGAGTTTGATGTTCGTGAATATTTCATATATAATAAATGAAATCATGTTTATTTTCACTCGAGTTCTCACACATCTTCTACGGTGTTGAATATAATTCATTCTAATGTATTTGGTCTTATATTCCTTCTACTTCTATTTCTTTTTACTATGTATCTTTTATAGATAATTATTCTAAGACATAACTGTATTTCCTCATAGGAATTTTATAAGGAACACAAAATAATTAGACATAAAAACAACTTCACTTACCTCTCAAAAAATTAAGATGCATAAAGAAGACAAGAATTTATGGAGAGAGCTAGAAATATTATTTATTATAGTAATCATGCATTACCTAATAATTTATTAACCTTTAATTGATTATTAGTCTAATTTATTCTCATACACTTAAACTAAACTTAGGAGTACTTTATTTGGCTAACTAAGTGTTTTTCTATGTTAACTAAAATGAGCTATTATTATATCATTATATCTCATCACATGTGATGTTGACGCTTGTAATGATCTAATATCTTTACCATTTAGGGTTGCTCCTTTATAGCACTCAACCCTCACTGTATTATCTCCCAGATATTTTCCCTCAAACTCTTAACCTTTGAGGACTCTTGTTTTCCTTGAAGATTCTTGAGGTTCATTTTGTAGCTTTTTCTTGTTAACGAATATTGCACATATTGTTTGCAAATCTCTTGTGTGGAAGGTGTCTTTGTTCATTTTTTGATCTTATGGATCATATTTTTTTCACTTCTAACATGGTATCAAAGCGCAGATTTAGCAAACCCCTAGTTGTAATGCCCTGCCATGCAAAACCCCAAAGAACAACTAGTTAACTAAAAGCAATAGGACATTTTTTTTGTAAAACTAATATGAAGTGTAAGTTACATCCAACACTTATAAAAAAAAATATACATATACATTATCTAACTACGTCCTCTGGGGTAAACATGACTACATTACTCAACATAATCCCATTACCATATTAACAATGATTAACTAATCACAAGAATTCATCTTTACAACCATGATATAGAATAAGTATAAATTGTGCATACATCCATTACATTGCATCAATGATAAGCATCCATAAGAGAACACATGATAAAATCAATATTATATATACATTACATTAATCATAAGATTTTATATTGCTTCAAGATTACAAATGTACAACAATGCTTCCCAACACCAAATGGGAATAATACATCAATTACATAGAGTAATATACTGAGAAGAACATAATACAATTGAAATTTGGTTAAGCTCTGGATTCATTGCATTGGTACAACTTTGTGCTTCACAAACTCTGTCTAGGAACCCAATGGGGTGCATAGCACGTTCCACCCGACCATGTGGACCTAAGGCCCACTCCCTATGCTAGGAGATGACAAGAAGGACCCACAAACTAAAACAGTCAAGTGAACAAGGCTACAAGACTTCACAAACAAGTGCAACATTAAACATAAATAACATTGCTTAAAAGATGATTGCTTCCAGAGGGACAAAAAGACAAAAGGAAAACATACGATGATACTATAGGAAGATTGTCATCTTATGGCTCTAGCATGGGTTACCTTAGCTGCCTCTCACTAGGCATCAGCCCCACAAGGTGACACATGTGGGACCACTAACCTTTCATGAGGACAAGGTAGCGATCTTTCCGACCAAGCCTTCTCATTCCATCCTTAGCCTGCAATAGCACTATAGGAATGGGTGAGGCATATTACTTAACTTATTTAATGTGAACCTACCCAAAACCCACTAGTTAATTAATTATGTTATCACTTATTAATATAACTCTTCCATGGGTTATCCATACTACCCCTTTGTGCGTTGGCCCCCATGAAAATTCACTCTTCCTAGTAGCATCAAAAAAATACACATAAAATCTAGAGTGTACCCACTCGCACAAAGCACCAAAAATCATAAAACCATAATCATACGTGAGGCATGAACCTTCCCGCACAAAGACCATATCACAAAGTAAAGCAATGGTACAAGGTAACAACCCACATGCTCAAAACAAGAATGAAAAATCAAGAGCTTCACAAGAACCAAATATGAAAATGCATCATGTAACCAAATTTTCCCTTAGCCTTTGGAAGCCTCATAAACCAACTACCCATAAACTCCTAATTGAGAGTAACTCAACACCATGGGTTCCCAACATAATCTCCAAAACATGTCTACAAGAAAGTCACCACATAAAGACTCCTCATTTCAAAATCAGCACAAGAGAAAGGATCGCAACATGGAACCATAAAAGAAAATCAACCACCACTAAAAACAATAGCAATCCACTGATTCACTGCTCAATCCAACAGTCAACCCAATTAACTCAATTATCACAGTCACTTACAATAATCAATAGTACAACCCATTTGTACATACATGGGAAAAAATTATCTGCATAATTCCTAAACTCATTTCCTAAACACCAACTTCACCTAATAATCATTCACACAATAATACACAAATGTCAATAATAAAAAAAATCAGCCAATATACAAATCAAGTATCTAGAAGAAAATTTTGAACAAGCCTATTTTGAAAGGATATCGTCTTAAGTTCTTCTATCATCCATTTATAATAACATTGGTATGCATAATCAACAAAACTATAATAAAATAACCATCTTAAAAAGTCGAATTAGTTTATTCTAAGTTAACCCTTTCACATATAAAATATACAATTTAAAAAGAATATACTAATCAATCATTATTCAATCTCTAATCATACATCACCCTTATACATTTAAATTTACTTCAAAATACATGGTTGTCATAGTGCAGCATGAAGCAGGATACCTAAAGACAATGGTCATAACAAATATAGCTATACAAGTATAGAAACATATATATATCAAAATAAAAGCATCAACTATCAAAGGTAGGTATGCACCTACTGCACAAACCACAGCCAATACCATTAGCCACAATTTTCATCAATGGCAGTAGTAACATAATTCCCAATACAAAAGAATCAATGGGAGAGGCATGGGAGAGGTAACGCCAGTGAATCGCTTAAGGAACCAAAAGCTTATGAAGATTATATCGATGCCCAATATGATTTGTATCAACTATAGACTACAAGGTAGTATATATATATATATCTTAAAGAATGTAATTTTCTAACTACCATTTTAGTAAGACTAAACTGAGTAAAATCAACTAAGAAGACTATAGGGGAAATCACCCCTTAAAAATAGATGAACATTCAAGACAATAAAAAAATCAAATGGTATGTTCTACACCTGGTTTGTTCCATGGCGGCCAAAATGAGTGTTTAAGAATAAAAATTGAAACCTTTGAAGGGAGCAATAAAAATCAAAAAGCAGACAAATAATTGGTGGTGAGGGTCACACCTCATACCCAAGGAGGACAAATTTCTCCTAATACACACAAAATCATCTACTAACACGGTTGTAGGGAGGAAAAATAAATGATATAGAAGGCGCACCAAAATCAATTACTAGCAACACAAACATCAATCATGGGCATCAAATTAACTGACATCATCAAGTAGAACATGATACAAAGTGTTGAATGCTATACAAATCTTTCCTTGCAGTAGAAAAAAATAAACACAAGTATTTCCTTTCTTTTCATCTACAGTCGAAAGGCTTTCATAACAGCCGATTTCTCAACCCTCAAATGGATCGAACCAAACAATGATTAAAGGAAGCTAAAATATAAAACTTGTAACTATTAATCACCATGCAATTACCACTTATAGCAGCAAAAATAAATTGAATACAAAGTTTACTAATGATAAAATGATTCCCTAATCTAAAATGAATGCATCATAAGCATAATATGTATTTGGTTGAAAGACTATTGAAACTTTTATGCAGTGTATTGGTAGATGAAAATCCAACTTTAAAACCTTTCCTAGCATCCTCTCTACCCATGCAAGAAATGGAAGCATCAACAAGACATATGAACTATAAATCTAAAGATATAGGAACCCCAATCTCAGTACAAAACCCAAACTAGACCTTAGACAACCCCAATCTTAGTGCAAAACCCAAACTAGACCTTAGACTTTACTTCAAACAAATATCCTGCATCGATATTTTCATCATTATATGTTTACAATAATGAGTATAATCCGAATAAGCATAGACTACATACTTTCAACACTAAATGGAGAGCCAAAATTTCCAACCTTATACGCCATAATAAGAGGCACAAATTGCCCTAAATTTTCATGCATTATTTGAAACAAAGGAGAAAAAATTAGCTATTTTATTTTAGTTTTTCAGGGAATGCATTAATTGAAGGGTGTGCAAAAAATCGAATATGGAATTCTAGATTCATTCAAGTCAAGCATGGATCAATGCATTCATATGGTTTCTTTTTTAATCTCTCCACCTAGTTCAAACAAACGTGAAAATAATTTTCTATATTGTGAAAAATAGGAGATGTGTAGAGAGATCCATAGTAGTAATGTACCTCAAATTTAGCTCTGAACACTTGAAATCATCGAACAGATTGCCACTCTTAAAGAAATGAGTATTTGGAATATAACGTTTCGAAGATGGAGAAGGTGTGCTACTCAAACTCTCTCAGAACCACCAACCCATTCTCTAGAAAACAATTTCCAATCTACTCAAAGTTGTATTATTTTTACTTGACAGAGAATAATTGTAGAGCCAAAAATTTCTAGTTCGAAACAAAACTAATTTTTGTTAAAATATCTCCTAAAAACCCTAATATAAAAATCCAAATAAAAAATAAGTTTTTGAATCCAAAAATCAACAAAAAAGACAAGTTTCCAATTCAAAATTTAGTTTGGAGTATGTGCACGTACTCCACTTTTTTTATTTTAAACTCATTTTTACATCTCATTTGAAACTCTTATCTTCTTTATTTATTTAACACCATATTATTTTTTTCACATTTAAATAATTAAACTCTCATGATAATAAAATTATCATTTATTATTAAATATAATTTAAAACATTACTTTTTACAAAACAATTTAATTTAATTACTTTCTATGTCTCAAAATTGATTTATTTAATTATTATTTTAATTCTAAATTTATTTAAATTACCTTGTAATCAATTTTAATTTAAATAAATTGATTAAACAACTTGGCCATTTAAATAATTTAATTTACATCATAATTTCAAAATCAAATTAACAATATAATAATGAGCACAAGGTGACAACTCAATTCAAACAAACAAACTTACTCAAATGTCAAGAAAGGCCAAATACAGAGGGGCACTACTTCCTCCCCTGTAAGTTTTGACTTACTCCTATAGTTACAAGGTAAAATAAAACGTACACAATTATAAGCAACATCATCATAAAGAACCATGTTGTTGGCCTCCTACAATGATCTAACAACTAAGCCCTTACATTTGTGATTCAAAGATTAGACATCTAATCTAAATAGTTATCCCAATCATCATGAAGGTACATTTAACATGTCAACCTAGGGACATAGGCTTGAAATGGTTCAACATAGTATGTGCACTAGGAATCCAAAGTAGCCATCCTCATTCTATAGCTAAGAAAAACATAATGTTGAAAGTAAATTGTTTGAAAATAAATAACATGAGTGTTGAGCATCAACTAATAACTATACTAATTTGAAATGCATGACAGAAATGAAAATTTGAGCAAACAAAAAGAAAACTACTCTATCTACTTTGGCTACAGGAACAGTCACAGAATGGAATTCTAGTGGTTGTAGGAACAGATCGTGTCAAGTTCTTAACTAATTACTGAACAAAAAGTAACAACTAAGCTAAAGGATGGAATGCTTGCACCAAGTGCGCCCCCTTGGATGAGGATTTTTGATGATGTTTTCTACACAGCAACAACTCAGACAAAATATGAAATCCTATCTCTCTCAAGAAAGGTAAATCTCTATTAGCAAGCCTCAAGAGATAACCCCAAGGTTTCTAAAGTCAGGTCTTGACAATGCATAAACAACTTAGTGATAAATGTGAAAATGTTGGTAATCACAAAGGGACCTTACTACAAGCAAAGACTGAATCTTGAATTTATCAGATCTAGCAATGTAATGATATTTCAATCCTAAATCTAATCCAAATAATAAAAAAATAACAAAAGGTTAGGGTTTCAAAGAGATATCTAAGTTTAACTACTCCTAAGATTAACAATGAAAATGATGAAATACTCGAAATGGACCAATCCCTCATAAACTAATTCTTGCTTGACCAAGATAAATCTACAATCTCACAAAAATAGTGCAGTCTTCTAAGGTATTCAGATTTTCAGATCATGAGCATTCATCCAAGACAACCCAATTGAAATTGAAATGAATAAACCCTCACAATTGAACTAAGCACAATGAATACAAAGGTCTAGGCTAACTTTACAAAGCAACTAACAATCAGCTAGCTACAAAAATTATGGACTAGGGATTGCTGCAACACTTCAAACATCAAATCATAAACATCATTGAACCAGAAAAATTACAATGTCTGCAATTGTATTGAATCACCAAATTTCAGCAACAATTCCAATGTTTTGTTACAACACTTGCTTAGAAATTGACTAACTTCTAACCTAGTTCTCTCTTGTATCAACTATCTCTATCTACTATGTATCTATGTTTTTCTATCTCACAAATGAGGAAAAATGCCCAATTTATAGGAACCTCCAAAGCATGTCGGCCTAGCCAGGGATTATACAATAATAAAATATCCAAAAAAAAATTGGCCCAACCAATGTTTCCAATAAAAACAGCCACAAACAGGTCAGCTCAAGGAGAATTCAAATTAAGATAAATATGCATTAAATGCAAAAATTCAATCTAGGTCGGCCTAGGAGCTTCTAATGCAATTCAAACCAACGAAAGGAGAATGATAGGGAAATACAAAATTTGATGCTACCTTACATTAAATGCCCTCTCCAGCTTGAGCGCACCTCACCAAGTCGGCCAAGGGGTGAAGTAACAGTATTTCGAATTTCTCCATAGTTTAAACTCCAACGACCATGTCAGACTCAGCCTGCACTCAACAAAAACCATCATTAATATCCATTATAACACTATCATAACATGAAGATCAAGATTAGCTTATCATCAGTAATATATTTGTAATCCAAATAAGCTCAAACACAAATTTAAATCAACCCAGAAATGCCATTCAATCGCAAACAACATAGTCCAGGATTTCGAGCTAGTCGTAGAATCTGGGCCAGAAGGGAAATTCCAGAAAAATCTAGCCTAGGTAGATTCTAGTGAAAAAGGCACAAAATCAACCATTAGATCATCAAAATGCAAAAAATTTGTAGATAACCATGTAATTTACCAATCTAGAATATGGAACCATAAGAATTTATCATTAAGATCATCTAATTCGACCAAATTCCAAGTTTCACCAAGCTTCCCAAAAAATCCAGAAAAATCTAGTTGAACCGGCTTTCTGCGAAAACATCAGTCACTGCATGAACTCCAAGGAAACAAGGGGAAAAGGGAGGAACCAGGAAAATTCGGGACCAACAGAAAATCCCAAACCAGGATGAAAATGCGAACATCGGCCACAAATTCACTCAAATTGACCAAAGGTCACAAATTTGAGGAACCTGGGCATGGAAATCATTTAACCTGAACCTCCTATAGATCTTCTTTGAATTCTAGGTTCATTTGAAAGCAAATCAAAAAGAAATGGCAATGCCCAAGGCATGAAACCCCAATCTTAACCACGAACACATAGAGCAAGCCATAAAATGCCTAAATGCATAGGAATTTGAACTCCAAGCAACTAAAACACCAAAGCATAACTACATCAAATATCCCAACCCAAGAGAATGCAAATGAGAAAGCATAACGACAGGGAAAACTCCAAAGATTGACCAAACCCTGAAACCCGACGGCTAGATGGAAATCCAAAAAAAAATTGGCCTATGCAAAATTTTGCGAAGGCCCAAAAATCTTGAACAGTAGTGTAAAACAAGTCAAGCCAAACTTTGAACACAATTTGGGAAAATCTAGAGCGACCGGAAAATCTCGAACTGGCTCAAAAACCCAAACTGTAGTATGAAACTGGAGTTTGCAAGAAATCCGAGAAAATATGGATGGATCGAAAAATCCTGAACCTGGGTGAAAATCCAGATATCACCAAAAACATAAGATTTTCAACATGCAACTTGGGAAGAACACCTAGGAAAGCAGGATAAGCATATTAAGCACATTCCTATGCAATAAAAAATCTTAAAATCAAAGGGGGAAAAACACCAAGAGTGAAAGAAAAAGAGGGTCCCTGCTTTCAGCGAGGCGTATGTGCAAAAACTGCACAACAAATAGTGACTCTATTGGAGAAATGCTCCAGAGCATTTGATGATGAACAAGAATCATGAACCCAAAATCTCTAGTTTTGATCTCACTATCAGACAAACAAATCAAAATGCAAGATCAAAGAATCAAAACCAAGGGCAGACTAAACCTTCCATAGACTGAAAATCCAAGTGTGTGCACATGAGTTCATTTCCTTCCTTGAGCTATTGTAGAAACCAAGTTTTGTCATAGAAATCTATATAAAGATTCTAACTTCAAAAGAAACCTAGATAGAGCCTCGCTTCCAATTAGGTGTTTATAGCCTCGATGAGGTTATCATTGTGACTATCCCGAACATAGCTCTACTGCCAGCCAAGCATCCATAGGCTCGGTAGAGATATTTGGATACCCCTAATAAGTTGAATTTATTATTTTGATTTTCAATATTTTCTCTTTTCTTTTCTTTTGATATTCTTTTCTTTTTACTTTTCATTTCAACCTGTGAACAATGAAGTTCACACTCAGGGCTGAGAAGCATAGTGGCACTGAAGCAAAAATAAGATTTTTCACCAAAAGACCTCACAAGGATCTTACAACAACCTCAAGATTTTTAAGATATATAAGATATATAAGATTTTAGAATACTTCAAGTTCAAATCAAACTAGTAACTCATCCTCTTTAAATCAGACATTTAGACTGTGTGATGATAATGAAGACCTCAACCATCCATTCAAGACACATAATCAAAGTTCATCAAGGAAATACTCAGAATAGTCCCAAACAAAAGAATATTTTTCATGCAAGTGCAACACATCTAGAAGAAAAAAAGAAGACCTCCAAAGCAAGAGCAAAGCAAAAAAAAACCAAACCGAGCAAACCTAAACTAACCAAAACAAACAAAAGCAAAGCAAAAAAAGAAACCTACTCTAACCAAAGCACAGCAAAGCAAACAAAACATAAAGGAAACCTAATCTAACTATGTACAGGAAGAGAGTTGAAAATATCTCAAGACTGGAAATAATGCTTCAAATACTGCCCATTAATAGGCAGTGGGATATCCTCCCCAATGAGAGTTTTCAAATGGAAAGCATCATCTCCTAGGATTTCTAAAATCTTGTGAGGACCAAGCCAAAGTTTGTCAAATTTTCCATGCTCTCCCTTACGGTCATGGGCTTTATCCCAGTATAGAACCAAGTCAGAAATTCAAAAGGCTTTTACCTTGGCTCTTTTATCAAACCATCTTTTGACTACACCCTGATGTTTAGCAAAGCTCTCTAAGACTTCATCTCTTCTTTCTTCAAGGTGTAACAACTCTTGTAGGCGGGTCTCATGCCTATTTTCTTCATCATAATATTCATTAATGAATTGTACAGTAGGGATCCTCAATTAGATTGGAAATACAAGTTCCTGACCATATACAAGGTGATAAGGGGAGGTCCCTATGGAAGTCTTTTATCTTGTGTGATCTTCCCATAGAGCAAATCTAAGTTGAGTGTGCCAATCCTTGGGATTCTTCTCTAGTAACTTACAAATGACTGTAAAGAGGTTTTTATTGGAAGCTTCAACCAACCCATTACCTTGTGGATAGTAATTAGATGCAAACTTTATTATAATCCCATGATCAAAGTCCTGATTGGAAAATTTCAATGATGCAAATGCAAGACCATTATCACAAACTAAAGATAAAGGACATCCAAAGCAATTGATAATACCTGATTCAATAAAATCAATTACCACTTCAGAAGTACATTGTTTGCATGCAAGCGCTTCAATCCATCTTGTAAAATAATCAGTAATGGTGAGAATATACATGTGACTAGCAGAAGAAGGTGGATTGATGGGACCTATGAAGTCCATCCCCTACTGCGCAAAAGGTTTTACCTCAAAGACCGGCTGAAGTGGAAGAGCTGCATACTTTTCTCTAGTTGTTGCAGTCTAGCATACATGGCAAGTTCTGACATGGCTATATGTATCCTTGAAGAATGTAGGCAAATAATAACTAGCCCTTAGAATCTAATTTGCAGTAGAATGTGTTGATCCATGGCCAATACCATATCTATCATGAAATTCAGCCATGACCCTCTCAGCTTCCTATCTCCCTAAACACCTCAGGTATATGCCTTCATTATTTTCCTTATATAGAACAACTCCCTTCAACATGAAAATATCACTCCTCAAGAGTAATGCTCTTCTCTAAACTACATTTAGATGATCAAGACACCTCTGAGTATGGAGATAATGAACAATATCATCATACCATTCTCTAGGGGAAACATCTTCTAGATTGTAATGTTGGGCTTCAAGATCGGGGCCTACTTCTGCCATTGTCCTTGTAAGTCATTTCCCTCTTACTAACTTCATGGGTTGAATTTCAATATCATATTCTTGTAACATTGTTACCCACTTAGATTTTTGTTCTCCTAGTTCATTTTGCATCAACAATAGCTTGACTGTAGGATCAAAAACTATTGCAAACACTTTGTTTCTAAGAATATAATGTCTAAAATTATTTACAGCTATGACCAAAGCATAGGCCTACTTTTCCACATTTGGATACCTCAATTCAGCATCCTTTAATGGTGCACTCAGGAATGCTATGGTATGTTCATTTCCTTGATCAGAATTTTGAGTTAACATAGCAACACATGAGTGATCAGAAGCAAACGAATATATATAGAACGGCTTAGCATAATCTAGACTCACCAAAACTGGAGCCTTAGCAATAGCCTTCTTTATATCTACAAATGCTTCCTTAGCTTTTTCACTCCACTCAACTTTGGACACTTGCTTCAACATTGCATTCAGTGGCTTGACTATTTCAGCAAATCTAGTGATGAACTTCCTTACAAAGTTGATTTTACCAAAGAATGACTTCATTTCTTTCTTGCTAGCAGGTGGTGGGATCTTGAGTATTTCTTCCACTCGTTTTAGATCAATGGAAATTCCTTTCTCAAAGATAACATGCCCTAGAAACTTTCCCTTTGTGATTCCAAAGATGCACTTCTTTGGATTGAGAGATATATCGAATTCCCTATACTTTTGGAACACTTTATAGAAATCTTCTATATGATCACCTCTTCTTGGAAAATACTGTCAGATCATCCATATAAATAATTATGCACTTACCAATTATGTCTTTAAACGCAATGTCCATGGCCCTCTGAAATGTGGCTCCAACATTAATCAAACCGAAGGGAATTCTTCTGTATGCAAAAGTTCCCCACTTGGTGGTGAAAGCAGTCTTATGCCTATCTTCATACTGCACCATGACCTGATTGTATCCTAAATAGCCATCCAAGAAAGACATCATCTGAGATCCATTGACGATCTGAAGCACCTCATCCAGTGAAGGTACTGGATAATTATCCTTTTTTGATGCTCTATTGAGGTTCCTAAAATCTACACAAAACCTAATTTCACCATTCTTCTTTCGCACAGGAATCAAGTTTGCAACCCAAGTTGAATGTATGACTAGGAATATGATTCTTGCAGATAGTAATTTCTGCACTTCCTTATGTATTATAGGTTCTAGTAAGGAATTGATTGGCCTTTTCCTCTACCTAAAAGGTTTTCCTCCTGGATTGAGCGAGATAGTATGAGTTATAATTGATGTGTCATAGGACTTCAAATATTCATAACTCCAGGCTAGCACATCTGGATATCTATGTAATGCATCAATTATTCCTTTTCTCTCTTTTGGAGTGCATACTTTTCCAATGAAGACATTCTTGGCATCATCTTGAGTTCCCATATTATACTTTCCACATTTTCCACTGATGGACTCCTTCCTGGCATCCTGTTCCTGATCTCTAACCTTATCCAAATCAAAAATCCTCTCTAATTGTACCATTACTCTGGGAATAGTATTGGTCTTCAAATTAATTACCCCTTCCAAATCCATCTCTACTTCTTAGAGTTCAGTTTCATCTATAATTTGAGAAGCAAAAACATTTGTGCTTGTGATCAAATATAAAATATGCTTATCATCTTCAAATACCTGGAAGTTGGTGATGTTCTCAGGTACTGAAGGCATTGGAGTCAGTTCCACTATAAACTTCTTCAATCTAAAAAGAGACAGAGATTGCAACATACTAGCTTCCTGAGCAAGGGAGTCAATTGTCTAGTTTTTACTTTGTGGTATCAACTGAATGTTGAAGGCATCAAATCCTTCGATAAGGTCCCATACTCTATGTGTATAATTGATCATTATTTTATCATGACAAGAGTATTGTCTTCTAACTTGCTTTACTACTAATTTAGAATCCCCAAAAACTTGCAAGATCTTAACCTATTTCTTTAGTTCCATTAAAAATCCATGGACCAAAGCTTCATATTCTACTACATTATTAGTGCAATGGAATTGAATTCTATGAGCGGCAAAGAATGTCTTACCTTTTGGACTGATTAGCTCAAATCCTACCCCAACTCCTTGCTTTCATTTGGATCCATCAAATCTTAAAGTCCAACAACCAACAACTGCAAATTTCCTTGTTGTATCTCTTGCACTATTGCTGCTTGAAGGTTCCTCAAAAAGCATCACTTTCTTCTCCTTAGGGCCCTCTTGAATATTCTAGATATCAACTTTGACTGCTAGAGTGGGGTTGATACATTTTTTCACTTGTTCCACTACATTCTAGCATAAGCAACAATCCAGTTTAGAATGAGAGGCGTTATGAACCCTACACCAATTTGGAAAGATAAAACCTCTAAAATTCATCTTCCTACCTGTATACACTTAAAAATGGTCATATCACATTGTCTGGTAATTAATTAAATATTTTTAATATTTAATTAAAATCTTTTGATTCTATCTACGTATAAATAAATTTAAATAATTTATTTATATTGTTCATGATTTCATTTCGATTAAATATTTAATCACCTTTTCATATTCATTTCTTAATTAATTAAATAAATGTTACAATTTATTTATATTAATTATCATATAATCTTAGTTTGAATATTTTATTCAAATAAAGATTAAAATATTATAATTCTTCTAAATATTCCAAAATCTTCTAAAGTCCGCATCATGATTAAATATTACCAAAATATTTGAATTAATTCTTCTATAGTTTTTCAAAAATCAAATATCAAAAAGCAATAAATTAAATTAAATAAATTTTATTTATTTAATTTGGGGATTTATCTTCAACTCCCGGGAAACAAACTGCCAAAACAGAAAATTAAATTTCTCTGTTTCTGTGCAGGCTTGTTCCCGTGGGTTGAAGACAAGCTTCCATTCTTCTCTCCAACCTCTCAACCTCCCCCATTTTCTTCTCAACCTCTCAATCTCTCACCATTCAAACCTACCAGACAATTCATAGCCGTAGATTCTTGCCAGCCGGGATGAAGCCTGCAAAAAAATCTATAAATACAGCTACCGGGAGCTCCAAAATCATATAGGATTTTTAGGAAAGTAAACTATAGGCAAATAGTATTAGCATTCATAGCGATAGCATTATCACAGCAATAGCATAGCAATCATAGCAACAGAATCATGATTCATCTCATCTACACCCCCTGTACATAATCTACAGCCCGTGTGCATAATTACAGCCCCTGTCCATCTTCACCAGCATATAGAATAGTCTTTCTTTGCATACTCGTTCTGCAGTAGTCATTTGGAGAAGCTCACACAATCTGAGAGCCAGAAAGCTTCAAACCAATCTCTGGAGATAGAGAAAGACGGAACGTTCTTGAAGAATTTTTATTTTATAACCAAGTTTATTTCAAATTTCTTCAATTTAAAGTTCTGTTAATAGTGTTTTGTTTTAATTAGATTAACAATAGAATACACGACACATTTTTGGCGCCCACCGTGGGGCTCTTGCCCCTTTTTAATGTTTTGTTTGTAGTTTTTTTTGGACAGGTTACAGGAAAAACAGCGGAATAGCGCAGACGACATGTTTTCGGAAGATTACCTCCAGTTTAGCGCCCGTGACAAATCTTCAGTATGACAAATCTTCCGCCGTGAAGGCCTTTTGGTGACAAATCTTTAGTAGTGAAAATTTGTTTTGGCTGTACGACAAATCTTTACATTGCTTAGTGAAGCCATTTGTGCCAGTGAAAGGCTATTTGTTGTCCAGGTAGAAGACTCTTCCGAGCCATATTGATTCTTTTTTGGTAGCCATAATATTTCTTGCAGCGCAATTTTTTAAAACACTGTAATCTGTAATCTGTACTCGTAGTTTAGTTTTAACTGATTCCGACGCAGCCGCGGACAGTTAATAATCTAAGGATAAAATTAACCAATCCTAGGGTAGTCATCTTAAGGATAAAATTAAACAATCCTAGGGTATTCATCTTAAGGATAAAACGAAACAATCCTAGGGTAGTCATCTTAAGGATAAAACGAAGCAATCCTAGGGTAGCCATTTAAAGAAAAACGAACCAATCCTAGGATAGACACATCATTTTTCAATTTTAGCTTAAAATGAATTTTCTCTTTATGTGAAGCAAAATCTTCACTTAGTTTAGAAAATTTCAGTTTGGTGCTTAAAATTGAATCTAGTGTTTGCTTTGTTCTCAAGTGATAGGCCTATGCTCTCCCCTTAACTGGGTGATCAAAATGCCAAACTCACTTATTTCTTTTTATGCATCTTTAAGTTTTATTACAACCTTGTAGAGAGCCTGATCTTGTGGGAAAAAGTACTCACCCAAGAGGAACGACTCAAGTGGGTTCAAGCCAAAGCCAGGCTATTCCACCCCACTATAAAATTTAAAGCAAAATTGGGGAAACCCTCTTTTGACGGTAGTGTGCATGATAACCATCCCCAAAGCCTTTGTTCTAAAGGTAGGGAGGTCTCTCGAGGGAGTCTATCATTTGTTGCACCGAACGGAAATCCTTACTACGAACCTAGTGTAGTAACTAACCGAGTCAGTATCCAAACATCATCTCAATCACAGTGCAGGGGAGGGAAGAATCTACCCCCAAGATACTCACCATATAACTGCCAAGGATTGTTTGCTCAGGGGATTCGGTATCCACTTCCGTCACTCTGAGTACGCACCTGGAAAAGACAAAAACACGGGCGCCCTTTCGGGGGTGACACAGCTGTGTGAGTCGATGCAGTTTTAAGATGTGGGCTGTTGATTGCTATGATGACCTACTTGAGAACTAAGAGTGAGTCTGTTTGAAGTGCTTGTCATGTGTAAAACCTGTTAAAACAATTTTTGAAAAACATTTTGGTTACACACTTAATGTTTAGCATAGGACTTAAAAACAACTGTTTTCAATTTGTTTGATGTGTTTTCACTACATTAATTTAGATAAAGATCATCCAAAGCACTCATTATCATATTGATCAATCTCATGTTACGAGATTGGAAATCTACAAATTTTGTAAAAAAATCCGTTTCCAAAAGGATTAAGAAGCCAAAGAAACCTCTCAACCACAAGAAATTATTGAAGAAACAAAAATTCTTATATCAAAGTCGAAAAGTTTTACTTAAATATAGAACTTTTCTTCATAGGTATCATGATTGTGTTAGAGGTCTTTCAGATGATTATGCCATAGAGCCCTTGTATTCACAAGCTTATTTTCAAAGACGAGCCCTTTCTCAAAGGCATAACCATAGTCAACGCATCCGTTTTAGTTATATTCCCCAACCAGCAATCGAATACTCTACTCGTCCAAATCAAATCTTACAATAGAGAACTTAGAAAACATTAGGCATCTATCATTAAATCCATCTTTTTACAAAGCCATGATCAAAACTTCATAAAGTGCAACAACCATCCTTTTCTAGATCTTTTGCTTATATTCCCACCAACAGGATTTTCATCCTTTCACTTAGGGAACAACACAAGCTACAAGATTAGAAAATTTTGTATAAGTCATAGAATTTTCATTCTATCTTGACCTTCATACATACCACATCAATTGCACTATTTAACTCTTTTGATCAAAAGCGAGTAAAATTTTGATACAAATCTATGCCTGTCTTCACAAGATCTCAAAAACAAATGGAAAAAGACGAGGGAGAAACTACAACTAGTAAAATGGGTGATCGAAATGAAAAAGAAGAGGAAACATTTAATCTTGATGAGATAACGGAAGAAAAGCTTCAAGAAGCAAAACAAGATCCTCAATTCCATACTCTTATGGAAAGAATCCTAGAACGTAACAAAGAAAAATACTTCCTTTCATTAGCTAATCAAGGAGCTAAGTTGCCTCACACCTTTGACATAGAGGGGATTAAACAAAATCCTGAAAATCCTCCTAATGCCTTTAGTGTTCTTAACCAACAGATAAAAGAATTACAAGGGCAAATAAAGGAAATGCAAGGAGGTACAACAAAGAAATATGTTTTGGAAGACATATCTCCTTATCCATTTGATAGGAGTCTTCAAATGATTCCATTTCCAAAACATTGCAAAATTCCTAAGTATGATAGGTATAATGGAAAAACTGATCCCATAGACCATGTTAGGGATTTCCGAAACATGAGTCTTGAATTCGCCTATGATGATACTTACTTGATGCGATTATTTCCACGAAGTTTAGGCATACAATCAATCCATGGAGTGGCTTTCAAAAATCACTCCACCTATTAAAACTTTTGATGAGTTGATAAATCAATTTATCTCACAATACTCCTACAATATTCAACATCAAATAACAATGCTTGATCTTTGTAAAGTGAAACAAAAAGTAGGAGAACCCTTTACTATATTTTTACAAAGATGGAGAAGGTTATTTGCACGATATTCTCGTCCTATTCCTGAAAAGGAAAAGATGGATATTTTTATCAATAGCCTTGATCCAGAATTAAGCTATAGGCTTAACCTTCATTGTCCTCATAACTTTGAAAAACTGATTGAAAATGCAATCACTATTGAAGGGGCCTTGGTTAAAAGGGGAGTGACAAAACTTGATAATCCAAGTACATCAAATCAAAACAACGATAAAACAAGGTTTTGGAATAGAAACAAAAATGTTGTTAATGATGGTATAGTGGATGCCAATAATTTACGAACAAGGCCATCCGTTTTCAATCTATCAAGTGTTCCAAGAAACAATTCACAAGGAAATACAATACAACAAGGAAACAACAATCAACAAGGACAAATTTCCAAGCAAGAGAACATAACCAATCAAAATACCAATCGTGGTAATTTCAATAATAATCTTGGCAATGCCCAAATATCAAATCCGTCTAGACCTTCATTCTTTTCAAATCGACGGACTTTTACTGCTTTGGGTCAATCTCTTGAATCTGCTCTCAAGGAACTTCTTGATAATAAGGTTATCACTTTACCACCACAAAGAGATTATGAGCCACGAGTTAAACCACCATCATGGAATGACTCGTATTATTGCAATTATCATCGATGTAAAGGCCATAGGACAAACAATTGTCAAGCTTTGAAAAATCTAGTACAAGATTTAATTGACAATGGTACTATTACAATTGAGGGACATCATACCAATGATGATCATCAAGCATTCAAAGATCCTTTTCCAAACTACCAAAAGGGGGAAACATCGGATACCAAAGCCAAAAGCATACATAATGTTGAAGACAATATAATCCGCCATATTTACACAGATGATAATCGGATTAATGTTATCAAAATTAAAGGAAAACAAGAATATCAACAGGTTAATGTAACAACAAGAGGTCAAGCAAAGGTTGTTTTAAAAGGAAGTTCGTCTAAAACAACTATTTCTTCTCCAACTCAATATAATCTGGTTGATCAATTGAGAAAAACATCAGCTCAAATTTCTATTCTTGAACTTCTTAAAATATCCCCTATACACAAAAATATTTTAGAAGAAGCGCTTGTGAACACAACTGTTGATACTGATCTAGATGCAAATAGATTTCAAGCCATGGTAGGAAATTTGTCTTCCCCCACTTGTCTTTCATTTTTTGATAAAGATGATGCTTCTATGACACATCCACATAATTCCTCGCTCTATCTTGAAGTCATGATCCATAAACATCGAATTAGACGTGTCTTAATAGATGGCGGAGCCGGTTTGAATATTTGTACCTTAAAATTGATAAATTCCTTAGGAATTTCAGAAAATGAAATTGATTCACGAAGGAAGATAACTATTAAGGCATATGATGATGAAGAAAGAACTTCTAAGGGATTAATATTGCTACCTATCAGAGTGGGACCTGTTGTGAAGAATACTTTTTGTCAGGTTCTAGATCGAGATTTGTCTTATAACATACTTTTGGGTCGGCCGTGGATTCATGATATGCAGGCCGTACCATCAACATATCACCAATGTATCAAGTTTCCATATGATGGACAAGAAATAACCATACAAGCTGATTACAATAGTACCCAAACTTGTTCCAATCTTAGGGTGAGTCAAGATGTCTTTGTGCCACACAATAGAGAAGCTCTTGTTGTTTCTTCTTCTAATCTACAAGTCCAATTGCAAGAATTGACAAACAATCTTGATACTAAACTGAAGTTTAAAGGCAAAGGGGTAGGTGAATATTCACTATCTCTTTCTACTTTACCTCCTTCTCCAAGATCACATGGATTACCAACTTTATCAAATCAAAAGATTGCAACTGCTTCTACATCTCAAACTTCCGTGCCAATCACAAAGTTTGATGGAAAATTCATTAGAGCTAATACCACTGAAGAAGAAGCTGAAGATAGGGACATCCTAAATTGGCTATACAAAGATGAAGATGAATCTCTCTTGCACATTAAGTTACCTAAAGAACAATATGGTAAAGGGTACGCTATCATGCAAAAGATGGGTTATGAAGGAAATGGTCCTATAGGGAAACGAAGAGAAGGAATTGTGGAACCAATTCAGCCTATTTCAAAGCATTCAAGTGATAAAACAGGACTTGGATATGGTAAAGATAAAGAAGAACTTACTTCACAGCAGACATCATTAGTTCATAAAGGAGAATCCGTGTCAGATAAATCTCATGAATCAGTTTTCCAATTGCAAAATAGTTCAGATACTGATTCTAATGAATATGAATGGGACACCATTTATAATGATGAATTCTGGAAGGATAAACAAGTTGATACTATACATAAATATGCACCTGTTCTTATACAAGGAGAAGGTTCAAGGCCTCCACTCGATTATATTTTACAAAGCGATCATGACTCAAGTGAGGAAGAATCAGATTCTAACGAGATTGATAATCAACAGGAGAATACCATCACAGACCTTGTTTACCATGAGGATGACAACCACATCATGACTTTGACAATTCAAGACCTTACCCAACCTAATGATCCTATGCCTTTAGTTTATCCAGAACTTATAGATTGGGATATTGACGCACCTATCCATATTCCTACATTCAGTAATGATGAAGATGTTATAACTTTCCTTTGTTCCTCAAATGAAGAAAAAAATTGTTTCATTCAAGAATCTTATACTCATGATTTTGACAAGGAGAGTGTCAAGTCTCTTAGCTGCAAAATAAATGAAATAAAAGATGGATCTATTGATGAAAACCGAAAAAAGGCAGTGATAGATCAAAACAAAAGAAAAATAAAGAGCGAATCTGACAGTGAAAACCTTTCTGAGGCATTGAAGGACGAGAAACTTGACACTCTTCCCAAGTATTATCATGAAATATCTTCTATTTTGATTGAACCAACGGAATCAATCAACATAAGTACACCAGAGCAGCCAAAAGTTGTGCAAATTGCAGCATCATTAACAGTTGAAGAAGTCCAGAAATTCATGCAATTCTTGAAGGATAATCAGATTAACTTTGCTTGGTCATATGCTGATATGCCAGGGTTAGATCCTAATCTAATAATGCATCATTTATCAATCAACCCTGGGATAAAACCTGTAAAGCAAAAGCTCAGAAAGATGCATCCACATGTTGCATTATTGGTCAAGGAAGAATTAAAGAAGCTTTTAGATGTTGGATTCATTCGAACTATTGACTATGCAGAATGGATTTCAAACATTGTACCTGTTTCAAAGCCAGATGGAAGGATCAGAGTTTGTACGGATTTCAGAGATTTAAATAAAGCATGCCCTAAAGATGATTTTCCTTTACCTAACATAGATTTGATTGTTGACTTAACTGCTGGACATGCAATGTATTCATTAATGGATGGATTCTCAGGATACAACCAGATAAAAATTGCACCAGAAGATCAAGATAAAACAGCGTTTACATGTCCTTGGGGTACTTATTGCTGGAATGTCATGCCATTCGGGTTAAAGAATGCTGGAGCTACTTATCAAAGAGCAATGACAACTATTTTTCATGATATGATGCATACATTCATGGAAGATTATGTTGACGATTTACTTGCTAAATCTCATACACGAGATGAACACCTAGAAATATTGTCAAAAATCTTTGTCAGAATGGAAAAATTCAATGTTCGACTGAATCCAAAGAAATGTGTCTTCGGTGTTACATCTGGAAAACTCCTAGGGTACATTGTTTCAGAAAAGGGTATAGAAGTTGATCCAGAAAAGGTACAAGCTATAATGGACATGCCTCCACCACGAAATATCAGTCAATTAAGATCCTTGCAAGGAAGATTACAGTCCATCAGAAGGTTTATAGCTCAACTAGCAGACAAAAGCTTGCCATTCACACATCTATTGCATAAAAATGTTCCATTTAAATGGGATGACAAATGTGAAGCAGCATTCAATCAGATCAAGCAATATCTTACACATCCACCAGTTCTAATTCCGCCTATTCGGGAGAGCGCATACTCTATATTTCAGCATATCTTTGGTGCATTGCTAGCACAAGAAGATTCTCACAGCTATATCTTCTATCATGCAGAACCTTAACAAGCAGATTATTACAGTTTCATTGAAAAAGCTTGTCTTGCGGTAGTGTTTGTTCTCAAAATTGCGACATTATATGATTTGACTCATACAGTTAAGTTGATAACAAAAGATAGATCCATTGAAATATCTATTAAGCTGACCATTTAATGGGAAGACTTGCAAAATGGGTAATGATCTTAAGTGAGTTTGATATTCACTATGTAGATCGAAAAGCGATTAAAGGACAGGTCATTGCAGATCAGTTAGCTGAAGCTTCCTTTACAAGAAGACAATCCAATGCATATTGAGTTTCCTGATGCAGATGTCTTTACAGCAACAATTCAGAGACCATGGGCATTATACTTTGATGGATCTTATACACAATATGGCTCGGGGGCAGGGATTCTTTTTGTTACACCTGAAGGACATACCATCTCACGATCATATCGGTTGATGTTTCCTTGCACAAATAACATAGTAGAATATGAGGCATTACTCATAGGATTAAAGATAGCTTTGGAATGGCAGATTACAGAGCTGGAAGTTTATGGTGATTCACAACTTATCATTAATCAAATTAATGATGATTATCAAACCAAAGATGATAAGTTGTTACCATACAAAAACATGGTGGATGATTATAAGAAATATTTTGTGTCAATCAAATTTTCACAAATATCAAGAATTGACAATAAAGCTGCAGATGCAATGGCTACCATTGCTTCTTTATTACAAATATCAGAAGATCAAACCAAGTATGAATTCTTGGTGGAACAATTGTTTTCTCCTGCATATGATAATCCTGAAAACCAAGTTATATGTCATTTGACTGGTTCAGATTCACCCTTATATGGCAAAACATATACCTATTTGAAAGATAACATCTTGCCTTTAGATTTATCCCGAAACCAAAAACGGAATTTTATTCGTCAATCATCCCGTTATACTTTAATTGCCAATATCCTTTATAGACGTGGTCTTGATGGTACACTCCTTAGATGTCTTGAACGTGACGAATCTGAAAAAGCCTTACAAGAGGTTCACGGTGGTATTTGTGGAACTCACTCAAGTGGTTTGACTTTAGCAAAGAAACTTGTCAGAATGGGATACTATTGGCCTACCATGGAGCAAGATTCTTTTACTTTTGTTAAGAAGTGTTCTAAATGCCAGATCCATGGGAATCTTATTCATGCACCTGCACAAGAATTGCAGCCTTTTATTTCAACATGGCCCTTTTCTCAGTGGGGATTAGATCTTGTTGGAAAAATACATCCTTCATCGTCAAATGGTCATAAGTTTATCATCACAGCTACTGAGTATTTTACAAAATGGATTGAAGCTTTTCCTCTAACAACAGTGACTGGTAAACAAATATCTTCATTTATCCTGAATTACATTATTTGTAGATATAGAATTCCTAATTCTATTGTTACTGATAATGGAAGACCTTTTAAGAATCAGGATGTTGATGAACTTTGTGAAAGATTTCATATCCAACACAGGTACTCTACACCTTATTATCCACAGGGTAATGGTCAAGCAGAAGCTTCTAACAAAACCATTTTGAAGATATTGAAGAAGACAGTAAATGATGTTGGACGTGATTGGCATGTTCAACTCAACCCAGCTTTGTGGGCATATAGAACTAGTATTCGCACACCAACAGGAGCTACACCATATGCTTTAGTCTATGGAGCAGAAGCAATCTTACCATTGGAAGTTGAAATACCTTCGCTTAGGGTTTCACTTAAGGGATTGATAAGTGATGAAGACTACCGAGTTTCTCGCCTTCAAGAACTTGAACTGTTAGATGAAAGACGCCAACATGCAGCTGATCACTTGAAAGGTTATCAACAAGTCATGTCTCGTAGTTATAACCACAGAGTTAAACCACGGGAATTTCAAGTGGGTGACTTAGTTTTGAGGGAAAATCCACGTAATCAGCAAGATAGAGAAAAGAAAGGCAAATTTGAACCTAATTGGCTTGGTCCATTTGTTATTATAGCAGCATATGGTTCTGGAGCATATCAGTTATCCACATCAGAGGGGGACCTGTTTGAAGAGCCAACCAATAGTATTCACCTTAAGAAGTTTTATGTCTAAAAGTCCTGAAAAAATCATAAAAAATCATAAAAAGTCCTGAAAAAATCAAAAAAATCATAAAAAGTCCTGAAAAAATCAAAAAAATCAGAAAAATCTTGAAAAAGTGCAATAAAAACAAGTGGTGAAAACTTGGCAAACAAGCGCTACTTGTGATCGAAATGGGCTCCTCCATTTATTAGTTTATGTCTTATTTTCACTTTAGGCATCATTCATCCACGTCTATCATCTGTAAATATCTTTCATTATCCATACCATGTAGTGGGAATCTTTAGGTTTCATCATGGCTTGATGAAATTTGTACATATCTTTTATCTTTAGGTTGTGTTTACATTGGGGGCAAAACGCAGAAACATACAAGAGAGGGGCAACGAGCTTTCAAAATATCACAAGCAGACAAATAACAGCTTGACAAAACAAAACGAACATTGTCAAATCAACTCAATCACAAACATGTTTATGCCAATAACATGATCCAAACAACTATCGAAGTGAGAATATCAATGATGATAACCAAATTGGATGATCTTAATCTAAATAAATGTTTGAAATGCCTTAAACAGGATTTGAATGGTTGTTTGATTTTCTATCATATCTCTGGAGTAATTCGATGATGTACTGAACTAGAAAAGCAAGGAAGGAGTATGATTTTTCTTTGTCTTCTGTTTGTGAGGAAACTCATTAGTACTATGCAAATTGGTCGCGAGACATGCTCTACTATGGATCATGGATGACATTTCGGAATTTGCACGGGAAAAGGGTTAACTCTTGTCTGTTTATGCAAGCAATACTCAGGTCATCTTGGTTCAATTATACCTAGATGCTTGTATTAACTTGCTATATTAAAAATCATGAAAGCAATACTCAGGTCATCACTGGTGCTAACATACCCTTTGATGCTTGTATTAACTTTCAACATTTCAAAGCTCTATGATGATACAAAAAGCATGTATAAACTCTCCAAATGGCAATATTGTATGAATGTCCTGCATGGTTAGTATAGGTTGCATTCATGTTAGAATTTGCATCTTGCATTCATAGATTCCTAAAAGCTGGCAAAAAAATCAAAGATTTATATCTCCTCAAATATGACTGAGTATATTTTGACGTTCACAAAACATCATACATTCATTCATTTATCATAAACATCATACATTCATTCATTTATCATAAACATCATACATTCATTCATTTATCATAAACATCATTTCATAAATTATTGCATTAGAAAATCATCTATCATAAACATCATACATTCATTCATTTATCATAAACATCATTTCATAAATTATTACATTCATTCATCTATCATAAACATCATACATTCATTTATCTCATACCATCATGTATATAAATAATCATAAATCATGAAGCCATCATATAGTACATATCATATATATATATCATGTAAAATTATCACTGCATTTCAGGTTCTGTTGTTCTAAAAAGTGGGGGGGGACTTCCCCAGAGTGACATGAGAATAGTAAGCTCATAAATTTGTAATCATGTAGATTAAAGGACGTAATGATCAACCGATTATTCCCCTAGCCTATAAAAAGGACGATTCAGACCTGCCCAGGAGAGAAACCAGTGATTGGATAACAATCATGTGATGATGCAAAAAGGATAATTTCCTCCCTCTCCCCAATTGACAATAGATACTTTACAACCAGCATCATAAATAGAACACCAAGAAAAAAAATAAAACCCTAAACCTCATAGTAGAACCCTATAGTGGATGTGACAACTATTTTTTAGGTTAAAACTCCTAAGGTTTTCACATGAGCACACCAAAATTTATAATTTTTTTGAAAGTGCCTTCAGTGTCTCTTTCTAGGGATGTTTGTTCCTTAGTGAACAGAGTGAGAATTCAGATCATCTGGGAGAAGCAGACCAAGTGCCTACTCCATTGGGCAATAGAGTCAAAAAGCTATCTTTGACCCCAACTTCTTTTGTTTGACAAGTCAAACCACAGTCGATGGCTCAAAATCCATCAAGAAAAATGTGGGCCCACTCTTACCTTTATCATAAAAAAGTTCTCATCACACTTCACTGAACCTAATTTGAAAATATCACTGCAATATGCTTGATCCTCATGTGGCAATAATTTGTAAGTTTTGTTGTTCACAATAGTATAAAGTTGAAAACAACTTCCCTTGATGTTGTTTCATTACCATATTGCAACAAAATTTCATCCAGCTACAAAAACTAGCACTCATACTTTTCCATATAGTTGGAATCATCAAGCTTAATCTAATTAGTAATTTTCCCTCTAAAAGTGAAACATTCATAGGAACTAATCACAAAACTTTTCTCCTTGTAAAAACTACCTTCAAATGTGTGTAAAGAAACACATTCACTTATTGGCACATATTGTGGTTGTGCCTCAACATGTTGGTGTAGAGAGTCATCAAGAATCTCTACCCTATCCTTATTCTTGCTCACTTTAATATTTTCTGAACACAATATATTAATATCTTCAAAATCTAAAACTTGTTCAAAAGTGAGTAATTATGGTTCCAAAAGATAATTTGGTTCCTTTTTTAAGTCAACCTTTATATCCACAAGAAAAAAATAATAACTAGGCTCATTTAAATTAGGAAACAAGTATTCATTCAAATCCATATTGGGACTTTCATACTTCAACCCATCAAATACATAGGCTCCATGGTTGTCTATTGTTCTCAACTCTTCAACATCAGTTTCTTCATTTGTATTACCCTGCTTACATTCATGTTCATCATATAATACATCATTGAAAATGAATAGCTGCTTGTCATTACCCAAATTTTCACCATGGTGACATGTCTTTTCATATTTGGAAGGAATATCAGATACCCATTTTTCATATATGCTATAAAAAAAATCATTATCATTATCACTATCAAAATCAATATGAGTATTACACAATGAATGAGGATTACTCATATGTGCATATTTATGATATTCAATGGTTAAAAAATTTGAAATGTGTTCACTACTTAATAGACCATGATCCTAGCTGATTCTCTGCACTATTTCTTCTTCTTGTCCTTCAGTAGAGAAACATTTTTTATCAAGTTGTGAATCTAGAAAAATCAAGACATTACCACTATCAAAACTTAGAAACTTTACACATTGAGTTTCATCAATAGTTTGACCATTTATATCCTTTTCAGAAAAAAGAGAAATATTTTCACTACCAGGATCACTAGTGATTAACATGGTAGCAGTCTTAACCTCTTCCTTTTCAAAAACATACTTGTCTGTATTTAAATCTAAATACCTTTGATCATTTGTATCCACATAACTGTTAGTCACATCAACATGTTTACTTATAAATGTGGATAGTAAACTTTGCACATATTTAGTCCTCATCTTTTCCATATTGTCTAAGCATGTGTAAGCCATTTGCATATTCAAAATTTCAAAATCCTTCAACAATGCACTAGATCCCTCCTCAAAAGCTTCAAAATAGAAATGAATGCAATCTAATATACTAGGTTTAAAAATTTCAGGGATTAGTGAAAGAGCAACAAAAAATTGAAAGCAATGCTTGAATCTTCATTTTGTTTCTTGAGCTACTTTAACTTTGTGACAAGATTAGAAGTCTCTTTTGCAAACTCTTCTCTATAAGCATCCACTATTTTATCCCAGCAAGGAAAGGACTTCTTGGGAAAAATTAAATACCAATCCCTAGCTTTAGCTTCAAGAGATCTGACAAAAAATATCATCCACATATCCTGATCTCCAAATGAATTTTTTACAATGAAATTATAGAAATTCTGGACATGAGAATCCCCATCACATATATTATATCCATTAAATCTAGTCATCTACTTATAGAATCAATCTAGCATACTTCTAGCCTTATAATCAATCCATGACAAGTCTAATTGGTCATACAATGAATCAAAATAATTGACAAAAGGTGCAACACTTTGACTAACAGACCTTGCATGATCATCTGTTATCAGGGCTTGTATATTCATTAGGTGTCTTTTCTTCAACTCTTTAACTCCCCTTTTGAATACAACTTTCCATTCTGGCCTTATTCCAAACTTGTTGCATTATGTTTCATGCTTCTTTTGGTATCAACTGTCTGAGGATTATCAAACTTTTGAAGCTTCTTGACAATATGCATCCAGGTTTCTAATGGTATGGTTATTTCTCCTTTATGATCCATGGATGTATGCAAACTTAGATTCAACTAATGGCGCACAATTACAACCATGATAAATTCAAAAATAGCTATAAATAAATATTAACCTTTGAGATATATTCTAACCGTCCATACTTGCTACTTTGTGAATAAAACTTTGAGTGAAACAACATGTGCAATCCATATGACAATTTTAGTATGTAGAGAATTATGTACCTTTACATTTCAATTTTTTGTAACTTTGAATAGAGCCTTTTCAAGTTACAAACAACATCCCTTCATGTCTAAAAATTATAGAGAAAAATTGCCACCTCTTCAACAAGAGGAAAACCTTTGAAAAAAGGATATATTTATCCGAGTTCTTCCAGTAGAGTCAACATAGGGCCACACAAACCACCGTTCAAATTTGAAATGTTTTTATCACATGAACTAGATGTTCATTGTTTTCTTTACTCTTTATAATGGTCTTTAACATATTTGTATCAATGACACAAAAGTGTCCCCAGCGGAGTCGCCATTTTTGTTGGTTATTTTTTTAGAACCAAACTTAATCCCAGTCCTAACCTATGGGCTTGCCATGACCCAATTATTAGCTAGGGTGAGGATTGGCCAACACTTAAGTAGAGTAACTACAACTCTACTTATTCTCTTCAGGAACTATGAAACCCAGGGAAGGTAATCCCTTATATACTCATAATGTTTCACACTTGGTTAAGAGTATTTCTTCACAAAGATGCACAGTTCCTTGAAAATCACTCTATCAAAGGCTCGACAAACCTCAGATAGAAGCGTTATTTATTTCCAAGAAATTCTCCTTCATACTTAGGTTTGGGATATTGCATTTTAAAGTATGTTAAATCATTCTTCATCTTAATTCCTAGACCCAATTCATTACTGGCTCAACAAATCATATGATAAATGAGTATGTGCAGGATCATGATGGGCCAAAAAGTGGCAATATGATGGGTATGTGGCTGGTGACTTTTTTTTAACCCAAAATTGATGAAATGAAAAGGGTTTTCAAAGGAAATTCTTAGCTTTCCAAAAATATAAATTGTGCTTTACTTTGAATTTAATAAGTAATTATTATTCATTTTCTATTCAAATTACGACTGAAGTCCTGATTGATAGAATGATTGAAAAACATCTATAGCTTTCAAATGATATCACATTTTTTGAATCCAAAACATGTGTCACATTCTATGCTTCGCATAATATAGGATTAAAAAAATAAAAATTGAATTTCATGAAGTTTTGACCAGGTTAATGTGGTCATACATACAAGCTTTTTATATTTTTTAAAAGTTGTAATCAAAAAATCATAATTAATTATTTACTTGAAAAAAATTATAAAAAAATATGCATCACATCAAGACATGAGTCCTCTACTTATCTCTAAAATATTATAAAAAATATTATCATTTATTTGGGGTGGTTAGACAACACCTACTTCTTTTTCTTTAAAATTTAAGTACTACATTAAAATTTTAAATTTTCACCAAATAGATTTCCTTTTTTTAAACAAACCTAGTATTTTAGAAACTACATTCAATTTTCTACAGATTCTATTCTTACATATTTTTGAAATAATATAGATAACTTATTCAAATTTTTACATCAAGTTTCCTAACTCTGATTTTTCTATTTTTTGCCACTTAAGGGCCTATTTTTTCGATGATGATCCTCCACATACCCAAACTAACTAGATAATTGTTTCCTCATCTATGGCAGAAAAAGAATTATAACTGGTGATGAACCTGTAATACAATCCTAAATGAAATACAAAAATTAATGGACTATTAGAATATTAATTTGTAACATCTAACTTTCTATGCTTTCAGAATACCACTTCCTTAATAAATCCTATATGCTTTCTTCACAAACCAATGAATTTATTTCAGCATTTAATCAATTCTTTGAATTCAAGCACAAAACAAATTCATTCATTTTGTGCAAGTGATGTAGTACCCCTCCATTTTTCTTATGCTTTATGTTAGCACGTTTCTACGTTGATAGACCTTGGTACTTTGTTTTGGTGTATTGATCGCTGAATTTAGAGTGATAGTGGATTTATTTTGTGATCTAATGATACATTGTATGGTGATAATTATTTCTGACATGCTTTATGTTAGCATAGATGTTTACTTCTGATGTTATTTCTATCTATATGTTTATGGTAGATTAACTGTTATTTAATTTGTCAGTTTGATGTGATGTGTATTGGTGTGGAGAACAGAGTTGCATCACTCACTCGTGAGTGCCTTGTGATTTCCATGATTTTCGCTGCATGGTGTGTTTGAAACATGGATTATATATATATGTTATTTGTCTGATTGCAGGATTACAGGTACATGACACTGACTCCACTTGGTTTCTTAGGTCTGAGTGTGTCAAGACTCAATGGAAATGTTGATTGGGAGGTAGTAATAAGGTTTTTCCTAGTCTAGTCTTAAACCCAATCACAGTATGTTGTCAGTTTAAGTCTGGGGTCTTTGGTTGACTTGGTTGTGTCTGTTTGGATTATTTGTTATGAAAGGAAAATTTTGTTATATTAATGATAGAATAATGTTCTTTTAATTTAATGTTTATTTAAATTAATTTTGAATGTTGTAAATAAAAGCTTTATATTTTATTTAATTAATTAATTAAATTAAAGTTACTTTATTGTGAGTATAGATTAAATATTATTAAATGTTTGTGGAAATGGGATTTTAAATAAAAATAAATAAATAAATAAATAAATAAAAAGGAAATTGAAATTTGAATTCTTAAAATGCATTCAATTTTTGATAAGGGAAGAAAGAAAGATTTGTCGTGAGGTTGTTAGAAGATATTTTCTTCTTGACATGTGTGTTAGTTAAATTAATTGCCTTTTTCTTGTTGAGGATTCTCTCGGAAGATATTAGGTGATTTTGGGAAAAATAGGAAAATTACTTCACGGGAAATAAAAAGAACAGAGTTCTGCTAAAATTTTGGGGAATTATGTTGGTTTGTGAATTTCATTGGGAATTGCTTAATGCTTCTGGAAGAAGTTTTGGGATTGCTTCTGGATAGAAATTTGTATTCTTCTGTAAAGTGGTGACTTGTAAAGGTTTTGGAAGTTCCACGCAACAGGAAAAGCTTCTCTTCAACAAACAAAATCTAAAACTTCAAGGTACAGGTTTTTCTTTGTTAATTTATTTTGTTTATTTTCTTTTGAAAAGATTGCCTATGAAAAGAAATTATATTTGTGTAAGTTTTACTAAAATTGTGAATTTAAAGATTGCCTATAGAAGAAATGTTTATTAAAAGCTTTTGTTCTTCTCGGTAAAACATTCTGTAGAAATTTGTTACTTCCCTAGTATCTTTTAAAACAAGATTTTTATAGTGAAACTTTAGAGCAACCCTGTAGGGTTTGTTAAGCAATTGGAAAGCTTCAGAAGAAAAACTCTCTGTAGATAAAATGAGGAATTGGAAACCTCTGTAACAATTTCTGTTAAGAGTTTCTATTTTGAATAAATAGATTGTGAAGGAAATTTTCTATTTTGGTAATTAAAATAAAAACCCTCTGGGATTGAATTAAACTTGTTGAAGGAAAAATTGTGTATAGTGCTAAATTTCTCAATTTCCTAATTAAACCCTGTAGAAAGTAATTGTCTGATTTTAATATTTTATCTATCTTTTTATATAAATATATATATGTTTACATATATATATATATTTACATTCAGATATAAATTGTATTGTGAATATTTTATATTCATTGCTTAAAAAAATTTGAAATCGCCATACAGGCGTAATAGGGGTTTGAGTTTTTTTTTGAAAATGGAATTTTAATTCTGAAAACGCAGTTTCATTTTTTTATTTTTTATTTTTTTAAATTATGAAAGTTTGAGGGGGTCGCAAGGGCTACCCCCACAGCCGTCCCCACATAGGGCAATGACTGTGGAGGTAGTTGGCACTGTCCTCACAGGAAGCGACGACTACCAACATAGTCGCCACCCTTATGGGGTGGGTTGTGTAAGCACAACCGTGCGCTATGTATACATAGCCGACGACTGTGTATTCATAGCCGGTGACGTGTATGCATAGTCGACGACTGTGTAAACATAAAGTAAAACCCTATTTGCTTAAGTTTCATTGTATACGAATTTCGAGATTATTTATTAATTTTGAGATTCGTGGTATTTAAAATTTAAATTATGAGTATATATATATATATATATATATATATATTTATTGTTTTATTGAGAAAATAGTTTCAGTATTAAAATAAAAATTTCTTTTATTTAAAGGGGTACATGTAATGCATGAGAATAATTATCTTTAAAATAATAAGATTGATTGAGAAAGTTAAAATTAGATTATTTGATAATAAATTTTAACCAAGTTGATTTATTTTCATGCTAAATTTTATTTGTCTTGATTGGATTTAGTAAATCCTAATAATAGATGTTTATTATCCCTGATTTGTTTTAAATTGTATTTTCTCTTTTATTGGGAAAATTGGGAATGTATTAGAAGTACAAGTCTTCTAGATAAGTTTGTTAAATGTGGGAGTTGTTATTGTTTAAATACAATCTTCAAGTTGACTAGGGTAGTGCACATGTTTTTGCATGGTGTTTAGACACCTGGTTTTATGAACAAAGATTTGATGTCCATTATGATATGTTTGGTCTTATATGTTGATTCTTGTGCACCTTGTTTACCTTAGTTAGTGAACTTAGATTCATTTTTGTTGTTTTAGGGGAGTGGCTCTATGTGAGGGTCGGCACACAAAGTGGTGCCAGGGTAACTCATGTAGAGTTAGTAAGTCAGTGAGTACTAAAACAAAATATTAGTTAGTTTAAAACTTTTAATTAGATAATTAGCCTCACTTATAGACTCAAGGGCTAGTTCAGTCTTGAGTATAAGTTGAGAAGGCCTAGAATGGCAAATCAATATCTTGTTATTTTAAAAGATATTCGATACCGCAATAGTTTGCATATGTGGTCGGGTTTCGTAAGAGGTTGCCAGGGTAACCCAAGTTCGGGGCCGGAACCTAGGAAGAAACACTAGGGTAACCTATGCAACATTGTGATGACACTCCACCTAAAATAATAGTTACCTTATGAACTTAGCATATTTGATTGTTCTAAATCTAGAAGCAATGTAACCAATAAGTTAAGTGTGTACTTGTATAAATTTTCTATAGTTTTACATGTGTCTAGGGTTTGTAGGTTAGGTCTAGGGAACCTTATTACTATCTCCTAGCATGGGGGGTGGACCTACGGGTACCACATGGTTGGGTGGAACATGCACCTTACTCTGTTGGGTCCCCAGTTCATGTTCGTGGAAAAGAGTACTTCTTGGAAGGAGAGCTCGTATTTGGATATATGTACTTCCTTATATGTATCATTGGAAATTGTATATTTGTATCTCTCCTCAATTGTTAATGAGGTGAACATCTATAATATGTAATTGTAAACATTTATTTGATCTACCTCATTATGGAAAATGAGTATTGTAATGTTATTTCAAATGCAATGTATGAAAGAATCCTTTATGTATTTTATGTTGTGATTTCAATGTATACTTTTAAGTTTATGAAAATTAATATATATGCAATGCTAAATACTAAAGTCATCTATGGGAATTTCTAGTAGTGTGTCATCGCGTTACTTAGGGAATTTTTGTGATTAGTTAAGTAAGTGTTTATACTTAAAAAACAAATTATCACACTTTCGTAGACAATGCATCATTCTTTAGGTTACAAGATGGGGCATTACAAGTGACAGAAGACAAATGAAGTTGTTATCAACAATATTCATTCACAACTTGAGAAATAATATAGAGGAGAGTAAAATTCTTAAAAGCTAATATTCATCTTCATTTCTGATATTTCCTTGTAAAATATATTCAAGATTTATACAGAGTATAACTTTCATCTTAGACTTGCTTCCAATATATCTACTAGAATACCTATTAACATTCTATTTTGCTACTTGAGCTGAGTATCTACTGTGACCCTATTCTGGACTCAAAAATATGAACTCTCTCCTTTTTAGCCATGAAATCCCCTTTATATAACAAGGGAGCAACAAGCACCCGATTGAATTACAATTTCAATTTCAATTTTGAGTTCATTTCAAAAACTTAATTTCAGCTAACATCTTGAAGGACTCCTAAGGCAGTTTCATACGTAATCATTTTAGAACAAGGGAAGCAAAAAAAACATGTGAAAAATGTTAGCTGTCACTGGGAACAAAAATGATTTGGTTCATTTTATCGAAAAAATCTCCACATAAAAAAATGAAAGGGAAAGAAAAACCATGGCAATGTATAAACCAATACATCCTATGCAATGACCATGGTGTCATAAAAAACTAACATAGAAGATGACCCTTATTTATAGTCATCGGCATCCGAAAATGCCCAACCACTTCTAGTCCTTCTTGCAATTGGGGGTACTCTAAGCACATCATCATCAGATCTATCATATGGCACCAAGGAATAGAGATACTGGCCATACTCTGAGTTAGTCTCAACTTCAACATTCGAAGGATTGTCTGAAAGCACAATAACAAAATTTTGCTTCTCCTAATCAATCTAGTAATTCTTTCCCTTCTTCTTGGCCTTCTTCACTGGAAACACTAGTTCCTTGCCTTTAGGCTCAACTGCTTCCCCTAGAAGGGCCTTATTTCTCAAGTGGTAAGTACTTTTCACAATTCTCTTCTTTTTATGGCCTCTAGCCCTCCTTTTTCCTTTTGTAATCTCAAGGGAAACCATGGTTTCTTGCTCAGTTTCCTTCTCATAGCACTTGGACATGCTCAACTGACTAGACCTCCTAACTGATGGGGTTGTCTTACCATTTTTTTCCATCACTTAAGAGTTTAAGTATTTTTATTAAAAACCCACAAGAAGAGTGCCCCAATCCCAATGATAACACTTAATTCTAGCAGCAAAAGTCCTAAGTAGACCAGAGAACTAAAATTTGTGCCAACCCATCTAGGACAAGAAAATTCTACTACTAACAACCCCTCACACAAGCTATAGACTCAAAAGACAATGAGAATAGTCAATAACCAACCTACATTAAATAGAGGTTTTGAGCATGTAGAATTAATGATGCATAGCTCCTTGCGCGAGTGAACTAGTAGCATATCAATTTTAATTTGAATCTGGACTGTTCATCTAAGAGAAATTAAGATTTCATCTGAGGTGGCCATGACCATCATTTTTTGACTATTATCAACTTGCTTCTTGAAAACAATGATGCTATCTCAAATATTGACACGTTATTCCTTAACTCAGACTTAATTATACATGTCTCAACAATTTTGCATGTATCACCAACTCAATTTGTGCTCTTCATTTATATCAGTGAAGTACATAAGGTCAGTTTGGAGAGAAAATTTTCTTACACTCCATCTCACTTCACCACTGATTCTTCCCTAACCCTAAGGTGCTTATTAGCGATGAACTTACTAATGTAAGGAATTCCTACCCATTGGATCATCTTGCTTTGAACATTTCATCAACGGTTATCTAGCTCTTTCGCTGATCTTTTTCTTGCTTTACCCAACACCCTCCTAACACTGCCACATTTTTCCTTTCATCGTGCTCTCGCAAATTCTCATCTTCTTCAAAGGATCATATCAGTGATGGGAGACACTATGAATCATTAGATCATAGACACGTGCACCTACATAGAACAAATGGCACCAAAGATATGGTCCACAAGATTAGAAAAAACCCTTTTAGAAAGCATTGATCACTTGTCGCTAATCTAGATCTTAGGTTTAGAAACAGATCCATGATGAGTGATAAGGCCTCCATTCATCGCTGATGCTCCTCATATATTGTGCAATCAGTCAGAGACAAACAATTTACATTATTTATAGGGTTCATCACTCATTGCCAATGTGAAAGAACCTTTTACAACACATCCACAATCATATGGTGTGACATCATATCGCTCATTGCTATTACAAATGTTCTTTTTAATGTCCATCCATGATGAGTGATAAGAACTAGAACCTCTCTCATTGCTATGACAAAGTTGAAGGATCATATGTCATTAGCGATGAGTGATATCAAACCAAAAGACCATTTATCGCTCCTTGCAGTTACATAATGTACAATTATAAGTAAATCAACAACGAGTGATATGGGTACAAGGGTCATAGGGACTTAAATGAAAACTTTATGGACATGCTTACAAGTTCTAGAAAATGGAGGCACTTCCCTAGAGTGACACAACAAAAGTAAGCTCATAACTTTGGATTCATGTGGATTGAAGGACATAATGATCAACTGATTATTCCCCTAGCCTATGAAAAGGATGATTTAGACTTTCCCAAGAGAGAAACCAGTTAGAGGAAATCACGTGATGATGCAAAAAGGAGAATTTCCTCCTTCTCCCCAACCTAAAATAGATACTTTACAACTAGCAACAAAAATAGAACACCAAGCACAAAAATAAAACCCTAAACCTCATATAAAAACCCTATAGTGGATGTGACAAATATTTTTTGGGTGAAAACTCCTAGGGTTTTCACATGAGCACACCAAAATTTAAAAAAAAAATTAAAGTTCCATCCCTTAGCATGCTTCTCCTTTAGATATTCAAATTATCTAGAAACACCAAATCCTTTAGGAGGCATATTCTCTAATCAAATTCCTTCAAGCCTACAAAAACCAATCAAATTACCAACAAGGGATCCTTTCCCTAAAGCTTTGATACCACTTTGATGTAGATCTGGGAGGCTCAATCACAACCAAATTGACAACCTACCTATAAGAGGCATCCAAAAAGATTATAATGACCTATTTGAGCAACCTAAACAACTCTCAAAGTCTGACAACCAACTGAAGCATGATTTCACACTTTCACCCCCTGAAACCTATTGTGCAGTTTTTGCACACACACCCCGCTGAAAGCAAGGACCCTCTTTTCGTTTGTTTTTGGTATTTTAGCCCTTGCTATTTTAAGGTTTTTTTACCTTTTCACATGCTTTAATGATTATCTTATTCATGAAAATTCCCCCCTCCTGGGATGTACTTTGAATTTCTAGTGTTTTGGACAATTTTTGGGTTTTGGGTTGCTTTCGAAAAAATCCACTCTTGGCGGAATTCCCTGGATTCTCTCATAACCCAATGCTTCCTGCATTGCAATGTGATTCAAAATTTCTTGGTCCTCAAGGAATTCCTTGGTAGTTAGATTTCTTCGAAGCTCCATTGTCTTATTGGATCCCCAGATTCTGGTCTTGGTGGTCTTTTCGACTGCATTTATGATCATTTGTACAACTTCTGAGCAAGGTATTTACTCAATTTTTTTGGGGATTTTCTCACCATTGTGCTTTATCATTTGCATCCTATTGAGTTGAGGTGCTCAATCTTGAGGTGCTTGGATGGATTGGAGTGTTGGGTCTGTGAATTCTTGGATTTGGTGATCATTTTCTACGCATCATAATTGCTTTTTTTTGCTCAGCCACTCAGGATTGTTGTTTTTTATTGTTGTAATCGACTTTCACTCCATCAATGGTATGTACCTAGATTGCCTTTCTTTTCATTGTTAAGTTTGAGTGATTCCTTAACATCCTGAGCGTGCTTGGAGTTTGAATTTCTAAAGTGTATGGGCATCGAACATTTGAAGCTAGGGTTGCTCGATTGTGTTTGATTGGTAATCTCAAGTGAGTTTATGAGCTTGTCTTTTGATTTCATTTTGAGGTAGATTTATTGTGTGGCCATAAAGAAACTTTGTGAAAATTTAGTAGTTGAGTAATCGGAGCCTGAACTTGCCATGTATGTTAATGGAAGAATTTTAGGTTTTGGTGCTTAGGGCATCACCAATTCCTTTTGATTTCCTTCAAGGTGAGCCTCGAATTCAAAGATGATCTATAGGAGGTCCAAATCTCGAGTCAGTTAAAGGTCCAAGTGCCTCAAATTTGTGATCGTTCGATCAATTTGAGTGAATTCATGAGAGAACGTTGACATTCGAGTTTTCCTTAAGTTTCAAGATTTTTCTTCGCCGGCGGATTTCCTCAATTTTCCATGTTCTCTCCATTTTCCTGAATTATGTTGAAATCTAGAGTCTTGCCTTCTTCACGAATTTCCTTTCCTACTGGATTTTCCTGAAATTTCCTTCGTCCCTTCATTTTTCCAGAATTCGTATGACATTGTTGTTTTCATAGAAATCTGTCCTGGGAGGATTTGTCTAAAATTTTGTTGAAAATGATGAACTCAGAGATAGTATGATTTGTTGGCTAATGATTATGCATTGTATGATAAATTTGAGTTGTTTAAGGATATATCATATTGTTTCCTAGTTAGTGATGGTCAATTGCATGATTATTTGATTCTTTTATGCTTATTTCGCTTGAATCCACATGGCTGGGAATTTTTCAAAATTCCTCTCTATCCTAGATTCTGCGGGATGGCTAAAAACATGAACTTTGAGATGATTAATTTTTATGAGGTTTTAGAGAATTTGGCTTATCATTGGACTTGTATTTTGGTTGAATGTGCTATTTGTGAATGGTTAACTTGGGTTTTATGTGATCTTTACTATGGTTTCTTTGTTGGCTACAGGCTGAGTGAAGTAAGGCAGTGACAAGTGCAAAGGGGTCTTCTATTTCTAAAGTAGAAAGAATCAAGATGGACATCAAGAGCAGAATTCCTAAGAACAAGCTTACTTCTTTCTGGTTGGAGGTAAGTAATACTAATGTTGGACTATGGGATTATGAAGATTTCAAAACAAGAATGGCTGCACAAAACCTTTCTTTGCTGGCGAGAAGGATTTTGGAATTAGGATTGGCACATGTGGCTATATTTCCTTCTACAGTGCAATGTTATGAGTTAGTTCTCGAGTGTGTTGGACACTATGACAGTGGTACACAAAGGATAGTTGGTCCTCAAGGGAGAATTGTGGAAAATCTAAGTCTTGTATCTATAGCCCAAACGTTTGACATGCCAGACAGATCTCATGTGGTGGATTTTGACATGGATATGGCAAGGAAGTTCTATGAGGAGGATACCATCAAAGACCAATAGGTCATCAATTCTTGGTTGGAAAAGCCTAAGTACCACTTTTCAGAATTACCCAAGTAGTTATTCAGAGATAAATTCAAGAAGGATTACTATGATGTTATCGCCCTTCTTAGTAGAGTGGTAGGGCTGAAGAGGGCCAGCGTATTTGAGAATTGGATGTTCCATGTCATTGTGAGGATGGAGAAAAATACTAACTATCATTGGGAAGGTGTTATAAGTGCTATGATTCATGAACAAATGTGCAATGTATTGCTAACAAAGACCTTCACAATTACTTCCTACTTAGTCTATGAGCTTGCAAGATTCCATCCATACAAGGGGATAAGTACAAGGGGTGTGTTTGGGTAGGATGTGATCTATGAGGTTTATCCATAGCTACACCTTGGTAATTCAAGCTATAGGAGGGTGAATTTTGCATTCACCATGTACATCACCAAGTTGCTCCAAGGTGTAGAGCATGTGAGGATATCTGACCAGGCCAAGGATCTCATCAAAAGGTATGGGGCTTGGTTCATACAGTTTCCAACCTTCTCTTACATAAGGATAGATGGTTGTTAGAGGGCTCCATACAAACTTCCTAGGTATCCCACAGATCACATTATACTTCTAGAAGTTATAAGGAAAATATGTGATTTTGATGCCATTGTGAAAAAAGAGAAGCGTAAGACTGGATTCATTGGAGATTTCCCTATGAGGATAGGCACTAGTGAGGCATGCCCTTCTATTAATTCGTCCTATGCTTCTAAGGAAGAAATGAGAACTCTTGGGTTATCCTTCCATTCCAAGAGGTCTAGGTTTGACAGAACTAGTGAGGCACAAAAGAAGGCCAGTAGAGAATATAGTCACAAGGATGATATAGAAGACTACTAAGCCAATTGTAGTGCTGAATTTGAGATCAGAAAGAAGAAGTTTTCTAGGCTACCAGTGAACTTAGCCCCATTATATAATGTGAGGGCCATTCTGGATCAAGTTGAAGATGATGGAGATTTGATTCAGGGCCATGCTTATGAGGCAATGAAGGACAAACCGATAGGGGAAATAGACTAGTTGGAAGAGGAGAAAATAGAACTAGAATAGCTCATGGCTCCAGTGATTAAGTATACAAAGCTATGGCTCAAGCATAAAATGTGGGAATTGGAAAGTGGAAATGTGGAATGCACCTATGATCTAATGGGAGACTTGGATTCTCATTCCTCTTCTGAGGAGTCAGCCGAGCAAGATCCTAAGGGTAAAGGGAAGGTGATTTCTCCTTTTAAAATCAAGATTAAAGATGCTCAGGTGGAGGAAGTACAGGAGGCAGCAAAACAAAGAAATCCTATTGCCAAGAAAATGGGACATGCTTCAAGGACTAAGAAGCCAACAAAAGATGAAGCCGAAAAGGAAGACAAAGAGGTTAGTGCTTTATTTCCCAATAGGAGAAGGATAGTAAGAATGCCACAGAAGGAAAAGAGAAGCTCAAAGATAGGAGAGGAAGTTGGCTCACCTGTGATAAATGTAGAAAGCTCAGGAGAAAGGACACAGGTATACACAAGGAAATCAAGAACTCCTCCTAAGGACAGTGTGCCATAGAGGGATGCTCCTCTAGTCGCTCCTCTTGTAGAAAAACATGATAATATTCCTCCTCCTCATGAAGCCAGTAATGTGTCGGGTGAGCCAGGTGAATCCAAGGAAGTAGAAACTCATCCAAACCTAGAGGGAGAATAATTTCAAGAAGGTGAGATCTATAGTGCTGAGGCAGAAATAGAGAGAGTTTTGTAGTCCCCCTAGGTTACATATGATGATTCACCTACTAGGAGTGAAGAAGATAGACCTCGTCAGAGAGAGGAAATACCAATTAAGACTCCATCACCAATGCATGAAGAAGAGCATACTAAAGAAAATGAAGAAGCAACTGAGGAGGTCCCTGAAAAATAGAATTTGAGCGAAGATGCACCTAAAGATCAATAAGATGAAGTTGGACAGAGTAAGGTACAACCTGAATCTACTATCCCAAGTTGGTTAGATAAGGAATTGAAGAGTAAGTAGATTGTGATAGATGATACTCCTCCCAATTGGGATGAGTTGATGAAAAACATAGGAAAAGGTAAAGGAAAGAAGAAAGCCAGGGTCATCTCCAGGATTGACAGGGAGAAAGAAGTTTGCACTGAAGCATTTGAGCGTAGAGCAATTGAGAAAATGGTGGCGAGATGTATATTCTCCAATCAGTGAAGATCCAGTTACTGAACATCAATTGGATGATGTGGCCACCTATATTGCAGTTATTGATAAATATCAAACTAGTAGGGTTGAGTGGGATAAGTCGGTAGAACAGTTAAGAAACTTAAGGTTTTACCTCTGCCACCTATAGCCAACTTGGATAGGGTAATTTTGATGGTGCATGATAGGGTGGAGCAAAATAAAGATAAAGGGGGAAGCAGTTAATGCAAGGCTACATCAAAATTTGTGCTCCCCATTATTTCCCCTCTTCCTTCACATGCATTGGACTGAGCTTTGTTGGAGATCCTAGGCTGACCTAGATGGAGTTCATGCATTTAATGCATATTTTATCTTATTTTGAATTCCTCTTGTCTGACTTGTTTTATGGCCATTTATTATTATTGTAAACCTTAATTAGGCCGACATATCTTAGGGGCTTCTATTAATATGGCATACTACCTTATTTGTAAGGGCTAGATAGATAGTTTTTTCTTTGGAGAAAATTAAGCAGTATAGCAAGAGCTAGAGTTAGGAGTCAGTTTCAGTTTCAAGCAAGCAAGTGTTGTAACAAAATACTAGAATTGTTGCTACTTTGGGTAATTTAATGCAAGTACACACAGATTCGGGTGCCTTCTTGTGGAATTTTTATCTAGTGCTGGTTCTTGTGATTCCATCTCGGAATTGTGTCAGTTACCGGATAGATGTTGTACCAATGTTGTATTGAAATCGATGGTGTTTATGATTTTGGTATTTGGAAGTAACAAAAAATCCTCCGTCCATAATTTTCACAAACCAACCAATTAAGGTTTTCAACCTAGACTTTTATATTCACCTGCTTAATTAACTGTGAGGGTTCTGTATCTGCCTCTGATTGTAAATGCATTGCCTCTTGAAACGAAACGTCTCACAGATTCAAAATCTCTTTTAATTCCTTAGAAGATCGGCACTGGCTTCTGGGCAGACGGTATCTGGATCCGGCTGCTAGGAAACCTTGAAGAGGATTTATCCACAATTTCTAAAAGTAAGCTTGGAGCATTTGCATTGTTGAATCTTAGAGCAGTTTTTAAATTCAGAAAGTCCCCGGAAACCTTTTGTTCTTTTCCATTTCTTTTGACATTCGAAAGGAAATTTGGAGATTGAAGTATCATCATATTGCCAAATCTCCATGAAGGACCCATTGTTGATTAGCCTACCTTTAAGCAGCAACATGGCGAACTTTTGACACATGAAACCTTGGGACAACATTTATTATGTTCCCAAACTACCAAAACCATAATTGTATTCCACTGCTATGGAAAACTTCATCCCAAACCTGAAAACTATAATTTTATGCACTATTCATGAGGGTTTATTAAAATGGCACTTCCACAACCTCCCATACCTCAAAAAAACCTGAACATAGTACAATAGCCCTATGCATGATTAAAATTTCAAAAAAATAAGACCTCCCATATAGATTCTATCAAACCCTAGGTTAAACCCCTCATTTACATGCATTTTTCTTCACAAAACTCACACTAGCAACAAGTTAATTACTCCGATTTCTTTCTCTGCACTCTAATCATGGAACCTACCATCTAATAAGACTCCAAAATTCCCTTACATGAGTTACAGTTGCCATAGATGGTGTAATGGCCCTTGAAAACATTGTTATGATCACAAACCCTCAAAAAAAGGTTTCTTGGTCTATTCATAATAAATTGACTATAGAATGCTTCAAACTCCTTGTTAAACATTCATACCTAGTGAAAAACATAGAAGACACATTCCCCTACATTATTCAAAATAATTTTTCACAATAAAAGGATTGTACGTTACCGTATTGATCTGAAAAAGTTATAAAATACAAGAAATTCGCTGCTAACTCAGAGAATTCAATGTATTTTTTCACAACAACTCCAAAATAAACCTTACATTCAGTTCCTTCATGCCTTTTAAAGGATTCTTCAAGCCAAACCAATGACCAACCAACTTTCAACTAATTTTTAAAACACTAATGATTGTTGGAGGTCATAAACAGACCCTTTTATAGTTTTGTTAACATATACTTCCATACATTGCAATGGTTATACCTTTTGACCCTCCAAAACACTTAAATACATTGAGAACACTTATGATGGCCTATTTAGACCTTATAAAATTCTAGGAAATGACCTACTACAAAGAAAAACACCCTGAACCTACTTAGACCCCTCTTTGTCTTCATTGACAATGACTTCACAAATGTGACCTTGTTTACAAGAATGAATCAATGAGAAACCAAATGGTCTTTATAGACCTTATTAAATAAAATAAGCAACAAAACCACTTTTTAACCTCCCTAGTTATCATCAAATGATCAAATATGGAAAATTAGGTGTAGATGCTCCTGCACCAATATATATATTGAAGACAAATAGAGTAATTATATGAGAGGTATCAAAATAACACTTATTTGTTACTAAATATTATACACAATAAATGGCACTAAATATTTAAAAAAAATAGAGAAATTACAAAAAGAACTCTTAGGGAAACACTTAAGAACCATAGCAAAATGACAGAACTCGAGAGACATAAAAGAGGTTTAGATTGGGAGAGGATCATAGGATGCACAATCAAGAGGATTTTTTTTGACCATTTTTCAAGATACAAAATAATAAAAAGAGCCTATGCTATTGCTCACATTTCTTTTTGCAAACCCAGTTCATGACAAAAAGGGAAATCAGAAAAGAGCTATTAGAAAAACACTTAACAATCACAGGAAAATAACAGATGCTCGGAAAACCCATATTTATATTACATATATACATATATATACACATGTATATATATATATATATACACACATATATATGTAATATAAATATATACATACAATGTGACTTGTATGTGAAATATCATTGTATTGTAGCAATTTCCTATTACATTGTCAAATGATCCATAGGGGTCTTCATCTGTATATATGGATATATATATATCTGCCTATATGTATATTTTAAAATATGGATCAGGAAATTCAATACATACATACATACATACATACATACATACATACATACATACATACATATATACATATATATATGCATAAATGTGTTTGTGAATGTATTGGGGAATTCAATACAATTTCACATTTTGTCTATAATATTTAGTAGGTACCAATAAGTGTTTCTCTAATACCTCTTAAACAACTTATGTATTTGTCTTGAATATCTACTACCAAAAATTATAGCTCAAATCTTATATCAATATGTTTCATGATATTCCTTTTTCCTCATCTATTTCAAGCTCCCTACAACAAACTACGCAAGCCTGCTTATGGTAGCATCAAAGTTTGCTACCTGTATGCACTAGCAATGACCAGGTTGCTTTCCTCAACACGTAGAAGCAGAATGGTAAGTGTTTCCCATGTGGGTAATTTTGAATTGACAAGCTAACTCTCACATAGACTGGATTTCTTGTATCAATATGTTTAACATGGATTTTTTATCATCTATCGTTCACCTCTGATTCTTACACTATTTTTCTAATACTTCTTTTACAATTTCTCTAAGTAGAATCATTGTATAAGAGGTATTAGAATAACAGTTACTTACTACTAAATATTATAGACATGAAAATGATAGATGTTCAAAAACCCACACTAAATAGAACTTTAAAATATGGAGAATAGAAGAGGAAAACTACAATAATGAACAATTTGCTATGGGGAACTGAAAAAAAAAAAAGAATATCATGAAGAAGAATTTTTTATGGAGAACTTCAAATAGTTGAGACAAAAAGGGGAAATGGAAAAGAGCTATTAGGAAAACACTTAAAAATCACAAGAATATGACAGATGTTTGAAAACCCACATTAAATAGAACTTTAAAATATGGAGAATAGAATAGGAAAACTACAATAATGAACAGTTTGGTATGGTGAACTGAAAAAAAGAATACCATGAAAAATATATTATTATGGGGAACTTCAAATAGTCGAGGAAAAAAGAATATCATGAAACATATTCATACAGGACACATAACATGTTCCATCCAGACAAAGTAACCATGACAAATAACAGTTCGCTATAAAGAGCTTCAAACAGATGAGGGGAAAAGAATATCATGAAACATATTGGTATATATATATATATGTAGTCACTCCTATGTTAATCTACAATTGCTCCTATGTTAATGTGTATACTACCAAAGATGCATAAAGATAACTACAAACAATAAATGAAGTGCAAAAAAATTACTAACCCTAACCATAATTTTTGACGAAAGAAAGAAAATTTAACTGCAATAAGTCCATCCATATAGAGGAGTAATCTCTTTGAAGTCTCCAAAATGGGTATAAGGGTAAAGATACAAACATATAACAAGGAACAATAATCAGAGAGCAAAAGACATGAACAATAAATTAATCATTTTTGTAAAATACCCATGCAAAATGACTTACAAATTCTGGAGCACAACAGTCTTAAAACCCTCCAATATGCTATAAAACAGATTTGAAGGTGACAATTTTTACAATAGTCTACTATCAAACTAGCACCACAATGGCTCTTTCGACAATGCAACTTAATGAATATACTTTCTTGCACATTTTGGTGCACATCAATGCTAAATCCCTCCAACCTGTTATCGAAAGGAACAATAAGCAAAGAATGAAAGACATGAACAATAAATTAATCATTTATGCAAAATACCAATGTAAAACGACTTATAGATTTTGGAGCACCACAGTTTTAAAACCCTCCAATTTGCTAAAAAACAGAGCCACAATAGTCTACTATCAAACCAACACCACAATGGCTCTTTCCACAATGCAACTTAATCAATATATTTTCTAGCACATTTCAGAGTATACTTTCCTATAGTGCAACATTATAAACAATAAACGAAATGCGAAAAAATTACTACCCCTAACCATAATTTTTGACCAAATAAAGAAGGTTTAATTGCAATAAATCCATCCATACAAAGCCATAGTCTCTTTGAAGTCCCCAAAATGGGTATAATGAAAAAGATACAAACATATAACAAGGAACAATAAGCATCGAGTGAAAGACATAACAATAAATTAATCATTTACCCAAAATACCCATGTAAAATGATTTTCAGATTATGGAGCACAACAGTCTTAAAACCCTCCAATATGCTATAAAATAGAGTCGAAAGCGATAATTTTTACAATAGTCTACTATCAAACCAACACCACAATGGCTCTTTCAACAATGCAACTTAATCACTATAATTTCTTGCACATTTCACAACACATCAGTATTAAAACCTTCCAACCTACTATCAAAATGAACAATAACCAAATAATGAAAGAAATGAACAATAAATTAATCATTTATGCAAAATACCCATGTAAAATGACTTACAGATTCTAGAGCACAATAGTTTTAAAACCCTCCAATCTACTAAAAAATGGAGCCACAATAGTCTGCTATAAAACCAACACCACAATGGCTCTTTCGACAATGCAACTTAATCAATATATTTTTTGGAACATTTCAGAGTATACTTTCCCACACTACAACATTGAATATTTCATTTGCTTCATCCACCGCCATTGTACAACAATGATAGGATGATCTAACCCTCACCCGGGCAAACACTTAGCATTATGCTTTTGTGTATCGAGGCAACCAGCTCGACCACTACTAACCCCCGTAATTAGCAAGCTCCACATCCTCTTTAAAAACCCCTGTGAAATCGCTGCCCACTAGTAGATCTCTGGCATTGGAAAATCCTATTCATGGTTGAGCTGATGAAAATCCCGATGGAAACTTAAAAAAAATAGCCTATCAGCTAATTATATTACCATATATGAATTAATATAATTCTAATAAATTGAAATGTTCAAATGACCTTTCAAAATTTGATCCTCAAATTCATGACCTAAATCTAAAATTTAGAATCATAAAATTTTATACAACTCCAATCTTGAAGTTCACAATTCTAAATTTCTACTTTTAAATTTCCAACACCATAGACTCTTTAAAATTATATTACTCCATATATATTTAAACTTTGAGATGACTAGAAATGAAAGTAATACAAATAGTGTTCAATGACAAGATAAGATCTCAGTGTAGGGGTCATCTCTTGTCATTTTCATCACTTTCCTTTCGTTTCTACAGTGAGCATGGAAAACTTTATTCTCATTTGCTCACAAGTTGCAATTTAACTTTAATAATGAAAACAAAATGCACCATATTTTTTTTGGAAAATTTAATTTGATATAGTCGAAGACGTTGAAAAGGTAAGATGAAAATGAAGGTCTATGACCATGTCCACTGCTTATGATTTTACATTAAAATTGGCCATCTTATTTAAGTTTGACCATATTTTTGAGTAGATTATTTGTTCAGCGGTGTGTAATGGTGGGTTTGGGGAAAATCAAGAAGATATTTTTTTTATCATTTCTTGGTCAAATGTGAACATTCATGGAAAACCTAGGCTGCCAAAAAGTCACGGTTCTTGCGTTTAGAGTAAACTGTGATGTGAAGACTAAGTGATGAGTCAAGTTCAAAGTATGTGAACATACAATGGGCGGTGGGCACTTTTATTGTGGATTTCTCAAACTTTTGAGTAGGTATGGAAATGAAAATGAAATATCATTTCTAAACAAAATCTAATTTGATTTGGCCGAGAATTTTTGAATAGGTATTCAAATGAAATTGACATATCATTTCTAAACAAAAGCTAATTTGATTTGGCTGAGAATTCTTGAATAGGTATTCAAATGAAATTGAAATATCATAATTTCTACACAAAATCTAATTTGATTTGGTTGATAACTTTTGAATAGGTATCCAAATGAAATTCGGATATCATAATCTCTACACAAAATCTAATTTGATTTGGCTGAGAACTTTTGAATAGGTATACAAATGAAATTGATATATCATAATCTCTATACAAAATCTAATTTGATTTGGCTGAGAACATTTTAATAGGTATCGAAATGAAATTGAAATATTATAATCTCTACAAAAAATCTAATTTGATTTGGCCAAGAACTTTTGAATAGGTATCCAAATGAAATTGAAATATCATAATTTCTACACAAAATCTAATTTGATTTGGTCGAGAACTTTTGAATAGGTATCCAAATGAAATTGAAATGAAAAATAAAAATAGTACTACCATTTGAATAAGGTTAATTAATCTTTGTTAACATTTCTTATAATTTTTAAAATCCACATCATCTTAATCTTCTAACTTTCTAATATAGTCTTTTAATCTTATCAGATATATTAAAATCTAAACTCACCATCTTTCAACATGTGTTTTCTCAATCCATGCTTCCACATGTGTGAGCATGCCTATTCACCCTACTCATTGCTCAAACATGTGTGAACATGTAAACTTGTAAGCTTGAAATCCTTCCAAACCTTGACCTCCTATTTGAGTTTTCGCTTAGGAGCACAACCTTGTTCACACATGTGTGAACACAATCCTCACACAAGTGTATCCTCCATTTCAACTTACACCTATCTCCATATTATTTTACATTCATTAAATATTTTCTTCAATCTTGTGGAACTTGTTGTATTGCTATGATTTCAATTCATTCCTTCATTCTCCTCAAAACCTAGCCCTCCATTAACATTGTATATTGGTCTTTGAAATTCCTCTTAAAAATATATATAAATTGGAGGCATGCCATTACATTTTCATATCATCTATCTATTTGCTATCTACATGCTATCTCTTTTTCTAATCATCTCTTCATATCCTATCATTTTTCTACCATTTTCATGAGCTAAACCTAACAATCAATCACATTGTCATGTTGTCTATTTGATCATCAATGCATATGCTATCTTGATGCTATTATTTTCTTAATCAATTATTTAATCCCAAAGTCATTTTTTTGATTTCCTATGTAACCTACATCACCACAATCATATCAAATACTAGCATAAAAAAGGATGGGACCACAACCATAATATATATATAATATTAGATCAAATATGACTACACATAGATTATTTCACCTAACATAGAAATTGTGGACATAGAAGACATAAGCATAAGTTATATCCTTAGTTCCTCCTCTACTTTGGAATAGAGAATCAAGAATTCATCAAAAATAAACATGACTAAATCATCCTAAAACCTCTTCTTCTTGTTTTCATTTCTACGAACAACCTCTTCTAAAGTGTTAGAATCTCAAACATGTTTTTATGTCCCATGATGTTTTGATTTATATTCGAAATTCCAAAGAAAATTTTAACTTTAATAGATCACAGTTATGAATTAGAAATATATCACTTTATGTAGTTTAAGTTAACATGAATTGGACTTAGTTGAAAATTTTATGTTGATAAAATTAGATTTTAAAATAATATTTAGCCAATAGGCTATTTGTGTCAACTTTTCTTGGAATTTTTGTCAGCCTCCCCATTTTTTAGACTTTTGGTGGTAGGGAAAAAGGTGGCAGATGGGTTATAACTTTGGTCAGAATTTTCATCAACCTCCTAGATTTCTAGCCTTTCGATGGTCGTGAAAAAGGTGGCGGAGGCAATTGTTGGCTGCTTTGGGAATAGGGTGGTATTTTTCGCAGCATGTAGATAAAGAAGGCTTCAGAAATTGAATGTTGGTTTGCATCAACATTAATTGTTGTATGCTTTGCATGTACTAGAGATGGTCATAATAATAGGTGTTTAACACCTCGGGGAACAAAATGAATCTCTGAGAAATTTTCAATAAGGTATTGTTTGGTGTCATTCTGTTGCTATGCCTGATATGAGAGTCGTAAGAAATGAGGGTAAGTTTCTCTGAGGGTGCAAGTTGGATTAAGCTTTGTTCAACTTTTGTAAAGGTGGGTGGAGATTATTTTATGTTTTTTGTATGGGCAGAAGGTTGGAAATGCAAAAGAAAAGTGTCACCTATGATAACATTTTTCCCATTTTTGTGTAGGAAAGTTGGCAAGAAGAGGTGTGTTTGAAGAAGTGGGAAGAGGTGCATCTCAAAGAAACCCTTGGCGATATTGTTTTATTTGTGGTTTGCAGTCTGTGTCAGACTATATTGCATGATTTTTCATAATGTACTATTGATTGTTTCAAATATCTTGTCTAATTTATGGTTTGTGTTTTATGTGTATGGTTTTGCATGGATTTGATATTGTGATTTTTTATGGGTTTCTGTTTATGGTTTCCGTTATTTTTGTATGTTTGCAGGCTTGGAGAAAGCTGGCAGAAACAAGTTTGTTTGAAACAAGTGGGAAGAGGTGCATATCAAAAAAAATATTTGCTATATTGTTTCATTTGTGGCTCGCCATTTTTGGTAGACAATATTGTTTTATCTGCGATAGGGTACTGTTGATTGCTTCTAATTTTGATAAGGGGCTATATAGAAAAGACAATATTGTTTGTGAAAATGAGTATTGTTTGATTTTAGGTTCGTGTTTTGTGTTTATGGTTTTACATGGGTTCCTATCTATCATTTTCTATGTTTTATGAGTTTCTTCGTCTGGGTTGATCTTTAAACCAATATTGTTTGATTTATGGCTTTCGGTTTGTGGTTATGGTTGCAATGGAATAAAATAGTCAATCCTATACACTTTTTGTTAGCTTCCATTCGACATTATTGATTATAGTTTTGTTGCTTAAGCTATATTGTTTCATTTTGGAGGTGTTGTTGCAAAGGCTGTATTGTTTCAATTTTCAAGGAGGTTGTGTTGAGAAATGATTTTTTTTTGTATGGGTTTGTTACTGTCAATTTGTGATGGGTTTCTATATAATGTTTGGATTTTGTAGGTATGTTTATAATGGAATAAAATTGTTGAGGTTATGGAGTTTTTGTCAATTGTTATTGTATAGCTTAGGCTATATTGTGGCTTTCTGCATCTAGGTGGCTATCAAAACCAGTGTTTTTTTATTTATGCCTTTTTTCTGTTATGGTTCAAAAAAGGTGTGATCAAATCACGGAAAAATGTCTTAACCAGCAAAAATTAGAAAATCAGAGTTAGAACTTGACGTGCAAATTCCGAACAATTTTATCCATATTATTCTCAAAAATATAAGAATAGAATCAGAATAAATTGAATGTTTAAACTACTGGTTTATTTAAAAAGAAAATCCATTTTGGCAGTAAAATTTGAAATCTCCAACGTTTAGTACTTAAATTTTAGGTAAGCATCATAGGTTCCACCGCCCTTAACTCACAATAAATGAAAATATTTTTATAATATTTAGATATAAGTAGAGGACCTTCATGTCCCAATGTGATGATATTTATTTTAATTTTTTTTTCATGTAAAGGAATATCATGCTTTTATTACAAATTTTTAAAATATAAAACTGCATGTTCAACCACTAACTTGTCAAAAACTTCACGACATTCAATTCTTCTTTAATCCCATACTATGCAGTGTAGAATGCATCAATACGTTTCTTTGATTCAAGAAATGTGATAACGGCCTGAAAGCTATAGCAGATGCTCTTTCAACCCAACCCATCAACGACCTTGCACGTAATTCAAATAGAAAATGAATAATAATTATTTTGTAAATTCAAAGTAAAGCATAATTTATATTGGTGGAAAGTTGAGAATCTCCTTTAAAAACCCTTTTCATTTCATCAATTTTGGGTAAAAAAAAGTCGTCAACCACATGAGCCATCATATCACTTACATATTGCCACTTTTTGGCCCATCATGATCCTTTAGGTACCCTTGAAATAGAATAAAATAATTAATGTTGTTGATTCTATGTTTGGTTACATTAGGTATTATTGATTATTGTTCTCTGCCTTAGGCTATATTGGATATATTTTAATATCAATATATATATGTGTATATATATACATATATATATACATATATATATACATATATATATATACATATATATATATATACATATATACATATATACATATATACATATATATATACATGTATATATATATATATATTATGTGGGTCTCTCTTTATGGCTTGCATTTGGTGGATATGTTGGCAACAGGGAAAAATTGTTGACCTTATGCAGTTTTTGTTGATTGTGACTCTCTAGCTCAGCCTATATTGTCTTATTTTCGATAAGGTGTTGTTCATAGAAGACAATATTGTTTGTTAAAACAAAATATGTTTCATTTATGGACGCATTATATGGGTCAATTTTTGATGGGTTTCTCTTTAATGTTTGCATTTTGTGGGTATGTTTTTAATAGGATAAAATTGTTGAAGTTATGCAGTTTTTGTCGATTGTTATTGTATATCTCGGGCTATATTGTGGCTTTCTCGATCAAGGTCATTGTTGAAATAAATTTTATTTGATTTATGGCTTTGGTTTCCTAGTTATCGTTGGAAGAAAATAAAATAATTACTGCTATTGATTCTATGTTTGGTTACATTAGGTATTACTGATTATTGTTCTCTGACATAGGCTATATTAGGTATATTTTAATATTAATATATATGTGTTTATATACACGTATATATATGTGTACATATATACATATATTTATATATGTTTTAATTTTCCATGCGTCTCTCTTTATGGCTTGCATTTAGTGGATATGTTGGCAATAGGATAAAATTGTTGACCTTGTGTAGTTTTTGTCAATTTTTAATGTTTGGATTAGCCTATGTTGTGTCATTTTTGATAAAGTTATGTTCAAAAGGCTATATTGTTTCAATTTTCGATAAGGTGTTGTTCATAGAAGACAATATTATTTGTTAAAACAAATATTGTTTCATTTATGGATGCATTATATGACTATCATTCTATATGGGTTGGGGCTATTGAGAAAATATGATATTGTTTGTGAAAATGAGTATTGTTTGGTTTAAGGTTCGCATTTTGTTTCTATGGTTTTGCATGGGAACTTCCTAGCTATCATTTTTTCTGTGTGTTGGCTCACATTTGGGCATTTTTTATTATAGTTCTATTGCTTAAGCTATATTGTTTCATTTTGGAGAAGGTGTTGTTCAAAAGGTTGTATTGTTTTAATTTTTGAGAAAGTTTTTTTTTTTTCAGAAATGAGTATATTTTTTTATGGGTTTGTTACTGCTAATTTCTGAGAGTGTGTTGTTGAGAAGGCTTTATTATTTCTATTTATGATAAGTTTTTCTTCAAAAATGAGTTTATTTTTGCTTGGGATGGTTACTGTGAATCTTTGCAGGTTTCTCTTTATGGGTTCCATTTTGTGGCTATGTTTGGAACAAAAAATTATTTACCTTGTGGAGTTTTTGCTGCTTGTTTTTGTGTATCCTGGGATATATTGTTACATTGTTGATAGGGTGTTGTTGAGAAGTGTTTGAATTCTTGTTAAGGTGCTCTTGGGAAAATACTATGGTAGTTTGGGTTATATTTTTGTATTGGTTTGTTACTATCCATTTTATTGTTCTCTGTCTTAGGCTATATTGTTTCATTTCCAAAATGGTGATGTTGAAAAGGCTATATTGTTTGCATTTTTTATAGGATTGTGCTAAAAAGGCTTATATTATTTGGATGGGTTTTTCATTGTTAGTTTTTGAGAATGTGTTGTTGATAAGGCTATATTGTTTCAACTTTTTGATAGGGTCGTGTTGAGAAATGAGTATATTTTAACTTTAGTTTGTTTCTGTGAGTCTTTGTGGGTTTCTATTTATGGCTACTATTTTGTGGATATGTTTGGAACATAATGAAATTGTTGGTTTTATACACCATCCCCACTTAATCGGAACCATAGATCAAATAGAAATCATCATTGACCTATGAAAAGAACAAGCATATTAAGTAGTAGATATGAATATTGTTTGCATCTAATTTTAGATAGATACATGTCTGCACATAGGGATGAATAATGTGTGTCTAATTTCACAAACATACATATGTATACATAGGCTGACTAAAATGAGCAAGAACAAGAAAAGGGCTATTGTCCACCCTGTGTTATGAAAAGAATAAGCAAAGCAACAAATATATACAAATGGTGTTTACATCTAATTTGACATACACAAATATCCATAATGGGGAAAAGAGGAATAAAACACTACAAAACATATACATACTTTTTTCCATGCATATATCTATAAGCAAGAGATTTGTACATATACATCCAACACATGGAATATATGTATTTAGAGTTGCAAAAAAAATTCCACATCAATGTATATGACTTGAAATTTGGTTGCACAGGAATACAACACTCTATATATATGCTTAGAAAGCAAAATCTATACAGGCATATATGCATCGAAAGCTATGTGTAGATAACAACCATATATATCCATAGGTGGACCTCAAACATGTGAATATTGTTTGCATGAAATATCAAAAATACACAAATCTGCACATATCAAATATCAAAGTCTTGCAATTATC
>VDFB02086081.1:170427525-170859748 GCA_007258455.2 Sequoia sempervirens | reverse complement strand
AAGAAATCCCTCCAAGATCCATGTGGTCCGTCCAATCAAAAATCTGGAAGTGCATACAAAAGGCATCTCCCTCGCATCCTCTGGCCATGGCTCACAATCCAAATATGGCCTCCAACATACTGTGTCCAAACTATCTAACAGCCACTGCCAATACACTAGTTTGCCCAGTCTAGGCTGAGCAATAATATGTGAATATCTCCATCTGTATGGTCGACCAGGTGGACGATCTCCTCGAGTCAATGGACGTAACACTGCAAAATGCTCCCATGCCCATATCTGTAATAATGAACATCCGACAGCAAAACTCCGGCCTCTACCATATACAATGTGATGTAGCTCGTCATATAAGTGGGCTAGCATACAGGTACCCCATGCATATCGTGTGCCCTGCATCACCATGCTCTCTAAGACACGACCCCATCCGATCGTGAACCCCTTCGACCTATGGTCGGGGCACAACACACCTCCAATGAATCCTGCAAGTACAGCCGGTAGTGGTGGATAGGCATCTGTAATCTCACCCCATGGGATGAAGTACCCAGCAATCTGATCATCTCTGAATATCTGTCTCAAAGCAAGAGTACCTCCAGCCTCTCGTCTGTCAAAAACAACAATCTCTCCCATCACTGGGATCCGTAGAATGCGATATACATCCTCGGGAGTCACTGTAATCTCGCCGGTCGGTAAATGAAAGGTGTTGGTGTCGCTATGCCACCGCTCTGCAAGTGCTGTCAATAGAGCCCTATTGAGGCGAACCTCAAGCATATCAAGTAATGCAGTCAAACCACAAGCGTCAATCACATCTCTATCAGACTGTAATAAATGTGGAATCAATGACCATGTGCTCGGGAAAGCCTCTCGTATCTGCAGGACACCTAGTCTCTCCTGTTCACATACATCATCAAAACAACATCAATATCAAATCATCTTAACATATCAATCCAAAATGAATCAATCAAATTATTTGTTATACAAATAATATCAAAATCATGTTTGTTTTTAACAATCTTAGAAGCAAACAAATCAATCAAACTATTTGTTTTTCATCATCATGGAACGCAAATAATCAACATCAAGTTTCTTTCTAACAACTTTAGGAGAAAACTTATCTATCCTATTTGTTTTTAACAACTTTAAAAGCAAATTTATCAGCTACTATTTGTTCTCCAACAACTTGGGAAACAAATTTATCATGTGGAACAAAATGCGCTACAGAACTAGTTGTATGCGCTACAAAATTCTTTATCAGCGCTAAGTAACTTTTTGCGCTACAGAATCAATTAATGGCGCTATGATTTTTATCAACAGCGCTATGGAATATTTTGCGCTACAATATTTGTTAAGAGCGCTGCAATACATCTTATTTGCGCTACGATATCATATGCGCTATGAAAATCATCAAATGCGCTATGAAATCTATCACAGGCGCTACGACATTGTATGTGCTATGGAAAACTTCAAATGCGCTACGATACGCCTTAAGGGCGCTACAATATTAAACGCGCTACGAAAATTATTGCATGCGCTACGATACACTTTAAGAGCGCTAAAACTCAATGTTTTTAAATTAAAACATTAAAAACGTGCGCAAAACAAAATTTTCGAAAGACGGGAATTTGCGAGACACATACCGGAGGTCCATAGTGCGCTGGCCGCTGATGACGTCGGATACGCTCGAAACGGTGAAGGTGAACTGGAAGTGCCATGATTATCCACTCAGAGCTCAATATTTGCAAATTTTACTAGGTTAAAATTAAAAATGACATGGAAAATGACATTTTTAACCTATATAATGGTAAAATTGGGGCATTTTTATCATATTTTCACATACCAGGGGCAATTTCTTCATCAAATTTTCATTTCATATCTTATCAGGACAATTTCTTCATATCATAAGTTTCGAACGATAAATCGATATATTTAAAATCATCAAAATTCATAAAAAAATAAAAAAAATAAAAATTCAAATATCGATTCATCGTTCGCGGGGGCATACACATACATCTATTAAATGTTTCAAATCAATATTTGAGGCAAAATTTCAAAATTCTTTGAAGTAATGCGTAAAACACGTCACTTCAAAGAGGGGCAAAATGTATACACTTAAAAATGGTCATATCACATTGTCTGGTAATTAATTAAATATTTTTAATATTTAATTAAAATCTTTTGATTCTATCTACGTATAAATAAATTTAAATAATTTATTTATATTGTTCATGATTTCATTTCGATTAAATATTTAATCACCTTTTCATATTCATTTCTTAATTAATTAAATAAATGTTACAATTTATTTATATTAATTATCATATAATCTTAGTTTGAATATTTTATTCAAATAAAGATTAAAATATTATATTCTTCTAAATATTTCAAAAATCTTCTAAAGTCACATCATGATTAAATATTACCAAAATATTTAATTAATTCTTCTATAGTTTTCAAAAATCAAAAATCAAATATCAAAAGTAATAAATTAAAATTAAATAAATTTTATTTATTTAATTTGGGATTTATCTTCAACTCCCGGGAAACAAACTGCCAAAACAGAAAATTAAATTTCTCTGTTTCTGTGCAGGCTTGTTCCCGTGGGTTGAAAACAAGCTTCCATTCTTCTCTCCAACCTCTCAACCTCCCCCATTTTCTTCTCAACCTCTCAATCTCTCACCATTCAAACCTACCAGACAATTCATAGCCGTAGATTCTTGCCAGCCGGGATGAAGCCTGCAAAAGAATCTATAAATACAGCTGCCGGGAGCTCCAAAATCATATAGGATTTTTAGGCAAGTAAACTATAGGCAAATAGTATTAGCATTCATAGCGATAGCATTATCACAGCAATAGCATAGCAATCATAGCAACAGAATCATGATTCATCTCATCTACACCCCCTGTACATAATCTACAGCCCCTGTGCATAATTACAGCCCCTGTCCATCTTCACCAGCATATAGAATAGTCTTTCTTTGCATACTCGTTCTGCAGTAGTCATTTGGAGAAGCTCACACAATCTGAGAGCCAGAAAGCTTCAAACCAATCTCTGGAGATAGAGAAATACGGAACGTTCTTGAAGAATTTTTATTTTATAACCAAGTTTATTTCAAATTTATTCAATTTAAAGTTCTGTTAATAGTGTTTTGTTTTAATTAGATTAACAATAGAATACACGACACACTACCCAACTGAATCTAATCCTCAATGCATTTCTAAATGAATTCCTAGAAATTATCTAGTAAACGGGGCTGATTATCTTCAAGATCATCTTCATTTTTAGTTTTTTCCACCAAGGCTTCAGTACCAATGGATTCTATTGTGAGATCAACAGGCATTGTATAGAACATGAGGACTTCCCCTGAATTTGACTCCTCAAAAGGGGCTATAATCACATGGTTTCCCATGCTCACCTCAAATGTTAGAATTTCATTGGAGGTGTTCTAATATTCTGTAATCATGTATTTCATCCTAGGTTCTCTTTCAATTCTAATCTGATTTGGAACTCCCTTCCATGGATGCCACATATGAGAGTTATTAGTCGATACATATCCATTCAAGGCCCCGATAAAGTCTCTTCCCAAAATCAGGCATAATCATTAGGTATATTAGCCACGTGTATATTGATAACTTGTTGAATTCTAGGGTCATAAGCAACCTGCATATGAATCTTGTTTAATTCCCCTACAACGTTAACTTCAATCCTATCCAATTGTGTAACTTTCTTTTGGGAATTAGCAGTATTTATACCCAAAGGTCGACAGACACCATATGGAATTACATTGGTGGAGGTACTAGAATCTAATAAGCAATTGTGCAAGTGCTTACCAAATATGCAGACAAAAATCAAGAATGGAGGATTTTCTTTTTTCCCTTGAAATAGAGTTAAGGGAGTATCTACTTGAGAAACCTTAGTTCTATCCTTCTCTTTTTACTTATCCCCAAGAGGCACATGAACTTGATTATGAGTCTAATTTTTCCTTCCGACTGTTTAAGAGCTAGATACTTTATTGATATTTTCACTAACTGATCTATCTTGTGATATGGAATTTGCATTGTAAGCTCCTAGAATTGCATTCCTAATGGCTAGAACTCTCAATAACTCAAATGCAGATAGACTTACCTTTAGCTTCTTGAGCTCTTCTGCAACATTAATGGCCAATTGTTATTCACTTAGATCAGCAAGGGTCTCTTTTGGATAATCCACCATCCTATCTTACTTTCCTCAATACTTCTTCCTTTTGACATGTCCATATGTGCTTTTCCTTCCTTTGACAGATACTACTTAGAAACATGAGGATATGATGGATTATTGTTAGCATTAGGATATGGAGGAGTGGTGAAGTTGTTTGGTGGAATGGAGGTGGTAAAGGGGCCTCCATCCGGTGGATGTCTATGTGGCATGTCTCTCAAATCATACTTCTTAACAGGCCTCTAGAAAGTATGTACTTCTTCAACATAGGCTTCTTCCTCATCCTAGGGGCCATTGTCATTTACTAGATTTTCATCAAACAACTATGAGATCTCATCTCTATTGCATACCTGGTCTGCCTCTTCCTTGGGCCGGTCTAATTCTTCTTCAGGCACATTGTCTTTGTTCTATGGAAAAGGAGCATGATTCAGGACCAACACTGGTGAATCGTAGGGGGTGGATGGTACCATTTCCTAACCACTCGAATTGTTCTCCACTTCATACTGAAAAATTGAAGTTGCCATCTAGAACTGCTGACAATCTAACTCAGAATACTAACTTGTTTTATGGAGCCTGCACCATCCTAATAATGCATCCTCAACTAAATATACACCATTAGGAGGCTTCTCTTGACTGATTGTCTAATTAACTGGTTGATCCAATGGGGTAGGGACCCCTCCATTGTTAGGCCTCGTGTTCCAAGTCTTGTTTTTTCTTGGTGGTTGTCTCCTATTGAACCCTTGTCCACCAGCTTGACCTCTATCAAGTTTTTGGCCTAAGGTTTGTCCTTTATCATAATTTTATCATTTGTCATGATTATATCCTCTGTCATTGTTGTGTCGAAATGCTTCCCTTGTTGATTTTCTCTACTTTCTCTACTATAATTGGACTGCATATTTCTCTAAGCAACTTGCAATTGACTATTTTGGTTCCTTAGGTAAGTGACCTCCATATTCAGCTTCTTCACTTGTTCAAAAAATTCATCCAGTCTCTCCTGGTCATGACTTCTAGATGGAGGTTGGCTCACATTATTTTGGGGATATCTCGCTGCAGTGTTGGTACCTAATGACTGATTTCAAACTTTAGAATTCTTCAGATATATGAGATAGCTAGCATGAGATTCTGGATGAAGAGGTTGATTTTCAATTTTTTAGGGATAACTAACTGCAAGTGGCATTTGATTCATAGGAGGTCCTGGGTGAGGGACAAGAGGCAAATGAGGTACTAGATTAATGATTGGAGTATGATTGGTGAGAGCCTGATTGAGAGCTGGGACTTGTCCAGGGTGAGTAGTGGGTCCTAATGATGGTAAAGGTCTAGACAAATGTTGTCTTAAGGTAGTGCTAACCTTTACAGCTTCATCATATGCATCACATAGGGTATTAGGAATATTTTATTTCCATTTCATGAAGGTGGCTATCAGACTATCAAGTCCCTCATAATAGACTTCTAAAGCAGTGGCATCATCTATAGCATAGGGGGCCTATAGTCGGGTATAGGCACGATGAAACCTATTGTTAAAGGACCCTATAGGCTCATTGACTTCTCTCTTAACATTAATGAACTAATGATAGAGCTCATTGGGACTAATTAGAATCCTAAAATTTTGCAGGAATGTAGTCTCTAGCTCAGTCCAATGCTGGATAGACCCGACAAATAAGTGATTATACTAATAGAATGCATCTTCTCCTAAAGAATAAGGAAAGAGCCTACACTCTACATCCTCATGATTGATTCCCCTATCCTTAAGGCTAGCCTGCAAGATCCTGATGTATTCCTCAGTAGTTCTATTGGGATCACTAACATGAAACTTTGAACAAAAGTGCTCAGGGTTCTTGGGCATGACATTGTAATTGGTGAAACTCAATGGAGATGGGTTATTAGCTAGGAAAGCCATTGGTGGAGGTGGGGGTGGTAATGGTTGATTTATGACTGGTTGAGATTGTTGGATGGGAATTTCCTTAGACTCAGATGAAGGTGAACTTGGAAAAGGTGAGGATGATGGAGATGATGGAGGTGGTTGGGTGGATGATAATTCTTCCCTTCTGTAGGTCCTTCTCAACCTAGTGGGGTCTAGAAATTCTTGAAATTCCTCCTCTTCTGGAGTAGATTTGGTTCTTCTTCTAAATCTTTCAGGACAAATAGCATACAGAAACTAATCCAGCTTAGCTTATTCAGGCCCTCCTTCTAGCGCCAATCTATTGATGATGTTTTATGCACAGCAACAACTTAGACAGAATATGAAATCCTATCTCTCTTGAAAGGTAAATCTCTATTAGCAAGCCTCAAGAGATAACCCAAAGGTTTCTAAAGATAGGTCTTGACAATGCATAAACAATTCAGTGATAAATGTGAAAATTTTGGTAATCACAAAGGGACCTTACTACAAGCAAAGACTGAATCTTGAATTTATCAGATCTAGCAATGTAATGATACTTCAATCCTAAATCTAATCCAAATAATAAAGAAATAACAAAAGGTTAGGGTTTCAAAGAGATATCTAAGTTTAACTACTCCTAAGATTAAAAATGGAAATGATGAAATACTCGAAATAGACCAATCCCTCATAAACTAATTCTTGCTTGACCAAGATAAATCTACAATCTCACAGAAATAGTGCAATCTTCTAAGGTATTAAGAATTTCAGATCATGAACATTCATCCAAAACAACCCAATTGCAATTGAAATGAATAAACCCTCACAATTGAACTAAGCACAATGAATACAAAGGTCCACACTAACTTTGCAAAGCAACTAACAATCAGCTACCTACAAAAGTTATGGACCATGGATTGTTGCAACACTTCAAACATCAAATCATAAACATCATTGAATCAGATCTAAACCTAAATCTAACATACACTTAATAACCTTGAGCAATTTGAAAGATAAAAGCATAAGAACCATGCAAGATAATTCAACACAAAAGAGATCACCAAGAAAGTCATAATATCTGTAATTGTATTGAATCACCGAATTTCAGCAACAATTCCAACGTTTTTTTAGAGCACTTGCTCTGAAATTAACTAACTTCTAACCTAGTTCTCTCTTGTATCAACTATCTCTATTTGTCTATGTATCTGTATTTTTATATCTTACAAATGAGGCAAAATGCCCAATTTATAGGAACCTCCAAAGCATGTCGGCCCAGCCAAGGATTATACAATAATAAAATAGCCAAAACAAGTCGGCCCAACCAATGTTTCCAATAAAAATGGCCACAAAAAATTCAGCCCAAGGAGAATTCGAATTAAGATAAATATGCATTAAATGCAAGAATTCAATCCAGGTTGACTTGGGAACTTCCAATGCAATTCAAACCAAGGCAAGGAGAATGATAGGGAAATAGAAATTTTGATGTTGCCTTGGATTAAATTCCCTCTCCAGCCTAAGCGCACCTCACCAAGTCGGCCAAGGGGTGGAGTAACAATATTTTGAATTTCTTCATAGTTTAAACTTCATCTCCAGAACTCCAACGACCATGCCAAACTCTGCCTGCACTCAGCAAAAACCATCATTAATATCCATTATAACACTATCATAAACATGAAGATCAAGATTAGCTTGTCATTAGTAATATATTCGTAATCCAAATAAGCTCAAACACAAATCAAAATCATAGAAACGCCATTCAATCGCAAACAACACAGTCTAGGATTTCGAGCCAGCCGTGGAATTTGGGCCAAAAGGGAAATTCTAGAAAAATCCATCCTAGGCCGATTCTGGAAAAAAAGGCACAAAATCAACCATTAGATCATCAAAATGTAGAAAATTTGCAAATAACCATGTAATTTACCAATCTAGAACATGGAACCATAAGAATTTATCATTAAGATCATCTAATTCAACCTAATTTCAAGTTTCACCAAGTTTCCCAGAAAATATTGAAAAATCTGGCTGGACCAAATTTCTGTGAAAACGTCAATCACTGCATGAACTTTAGGGAAACAAGGGGAAAAGGGAGGAACTGGGAAAATTTGGGACTGCTGGAAAATCCTAAACTAGGATGAAAATGTGAACATCGGCCATGACTTCACTCAAATTGACCAAAGGTCACAAATTTGAGGAACCTGGCATGGAAATCATTTAACCTAAAGCTCCTACAGATCTTCTTTGAACCCTAGGATCATTTGAAAGAAAATTGAAAATAAATGGCAATGCAAAGAGCAAGCCATAAAATTCCCAAATACATAAGAATTTGAACTCCAAGCAACTAAAACTCCAAAGCACAACTAGATCAAATAAACCAACCCAAGAGAATGCAAATGAGAAAGCATAACGGCAGGGAAAACTCCAAAGATCAACCAAACTTGAAAACCCGACAGCCAACGAAAATCCAGAAAAATCCAATCGAGGTGGAATTTCGTGAAGGCCCAAAAATCCTGAACAGTAGTGTAAAACAGACTAAGCCATACTTTGAACGCAATTTGGGAAAATCCGGAGGGATTGGAAAATCTTAAACTGGCTCAAAAACCTGAACTATGGCATGAAACCAGAGTTTGCAAGAAATCCGAGAAAATCTGTATGGACCAAAAAATCGCAAACCTGGGTGAAAACCTGGATATTTCCAAAAACATAAGATTTTCAACGTGCAACTTGGGAAGAATTCCTAGGAAAGTAGGATAAACATATTAAGCACATGCCTAGTCAATACAAAACCTCAAAATCAAAGGGGGAAAAACACCAAGAGCGAAAGCAAAAGAGGTTCCCTGCTTTTAGCGGGCAATGTGTGCCAAAACTGCACAAGTATCCCTTAAGACAAGTGTAAACTTAGATGCACGAACATATAACTTCATTTTATTCATTGGAAAATAAAAGTACAATGGAGCAACATAACTATATTACTTGAAAATTAAGAATGCAAGTACATCATCAGATTAATCAACCTTTTGAGAAGGATCATTTGAGTCTTATATATAGAAAGAAAAACTACTAACTAACTACCTAGCAAGGTGGTCAACTCCAAGAGATTAGGAAGATGCCACTTTAGGGAAAGCATGAAAAGTGGAGAGGAGGTTATCCATGTGTGGAATCTAGTCAAGGATGTTTTCCTTAACGTAGATCTAGCACAACAATAACTCCTATATTCTCTCAACAAATAATTAATATCATTTACAAGGAAGTTGCAATCCTTCAATTTAAACTAGGAATTTCCCTCTCCTTGAGAGTCTTCCCTCCATTGATCTTTGAACAATCACCTTGTTGAATTTTATGGTGAATGACTAGCTAGAAAAATCTTCCTCAATTTTGTAGGCTACTAATTATATCTACATAACAATATTAGTATGCACAACAATTGCATATCCATAACTATCTTAAAGTAGCATTCATAAATCCACATGTAAAATTAACATAGATAGTTCATATAGCATCTCAATTTAAAGGTTTCAAAAATAGTTTATGCCTAATGTCTATTATTTTGAGGAAATATCATAAAAAGGTCAGCATCCAAATATCAAAGCCTATGACAACTACAACAAATAGATAATAAATACTATCAAAATTGAGTCATAAACTGGACTGATCACTCCCCCCAACCTAAGACTTTTCTAGTCCTCCAGCAGAAGAAGAAGAAGGGTTGTTCTTTTGCTTTGTTAATGCCCTAAATTTTGCAATTTCCAACTACCTTACATCATTTCTTGAAGTATGTGAATTAGGGTCCCAATAGAACCCTTGTTTGTTCAATCTACTCTATCTTTGTCTCTCTGCAACTATACCATACTGATAATATTTGAAATTTGGCATAGGCCATAATAGGATGGGTGGTTGGAAGGTTAATGGAAGCCAAAATTTCCCCTTTGTCCTTCCAATCTGTATATATCTATCAACCCTCTTCAATGTTACAACATAGTTCTGTAGAGAATGACACTCAGATTGTTTTAACTCATCAGTCAGACTATTCCACCTTTGTGACAAATTTCCCATTATGGCTTCCCCTATGGTTTTTGCTATCTTCTCATATTCTTTATAAACTGCTTCTCTCTCAAGAAGGATCCGACTACCATAGCTTGGTCTATAAATAATTTTGTGCCAATCTCTAAAAAGATCTCCTAGATTTCTAGATTTAGCCCTGATGGCTAGGGGAGTGTTGGATTCCATTTTCCTATAAGCCAGGTAAATTGTTGTCCCCAAATAATCTCATTCTATATCCAAGACATAAATTCCCTTAATTGGACACCCCCAACATACAAAAATGGATTCCAATCATGTTCTTGGGTCACAACATAATTTTGCAAATAGAATTCACACAATAAATTCTTCATTTTAGGAGTAGTCCGATAAGCATTGAAAAATTCAAGAAGAGTCTCAATGGAAGGATTCAAACCTGAGATAATCCTTGCTATTTTAAAAGAAAGATGCTTCTCCTTCAAATACAGAGTATAGACCCTTGGATGTTTCCTACACTCTAATATTTGAGGTACTAAGGCTTCCATATTGTCTACCTTTTCCTTTAGAGAAGTAATTTTTGCATTCTTATCCTCAATCTCTTCATCTCTCTTTTGAATTTCCTTCTTCAACTTGTGTTTCTCTTCTTTCCATTCTTCTTGCCTCCTATGTATCTCCTTCCATAAATTCATAGCTACCATGTTCATTGAAAAATCAGAGGGCCTATGTATTCCTACTAGAATTTCTCCTAGCACCAATGCTTGCTCTTCATGTAGCACTAGTTGCAGGAATTCTGAATGTTCAACCAATTCTGGCTATAGGGATGCTGACTATTCACCCAGTATTGGCTGCAGGGCCTCTTGCTCTCTTGCTCTTGCTACATGAACTCTTCCTTCTGCTCTTGTTGCAGGATCTCCTAATTTTCCTCAAACTCTTGACTTTCAACTTGTTTGGCAATGGCAGCAAGGTCTGCCAATGTTACATTTTTTGCTTCCTCAAATATGTCCTTTCTCCAAAGTTCACTTGCACCATTGGGGACTCTATGTCCTCTTGTGATGTTTCTCTAGTCCTAGGGCTTCCTTGTAGAGACACACCAAAGGCTTGCGTAGTTGGTCTTGATTTTCTAGGAGGGCTCTCATGTTTTTTGGCTACAGGAATAACAATGTTAGCCTTCCATTTCTTAGAGCTTGGAACTTCCTTTCTTGCAGTTCATTTTTTAGCTTTACCCTTCCTTATTTATGCATCTTTCTTTTGTTCCCTAGTTTGAATTAGGATACTAAGAGGAACATCATCATCAAAATATGAAAAGGAACTTTCTTTGTTTGAATGTTTTTCCTCAAAAGAACTAATCTCTATGGTTTGTTCAGCTATAGGAGGTTTTACACTAGGGGCCTACACCAGAAGTTGAGGCACCAAGAGTGGCTTCACCTATGCTCAATCTCCTACTAGCCATACGTGGTTGAGGAAAAACCCTAGAGTGCAAATGTTCTAGTCTAATTTGGTCAATTTTTAAGAATCCTTCCCAAGTCATTTTAGACACATCATGCAAAGATTATTCAACTAAAAATTTGATCAGACAATGGTGGGAAACATAATTATCGCTACCTTTTTGAGTCTCGACTACCATGATTGAGAGAAGGTGGTATAACACATTTGGCACATTCATTCTTCTCCCGTGCCTCATATGATTCAGAGTTTGAAGTGCACAGGGTGTAGATTCAATTGACAACCTTTGCGAGTAACGTACTTCACAACATAAATAGCTACCTACTTCCATGGTTTAGGCAGAGAGGTTCTCTTCAAACCCTATTTTCCACACTCAATGGAGGGTCAACAGGTTCTGTAAATTCAGCCCTAGCTAACCTAGCGTCTTTAGAAGGAGGGTAATTTTCATTGTCAGCAGGAAACCCTATAACTTTTGCAATCCTTTCTTCAATAACCAATACTTCTAACCCTTTTACTGTGGCATTTCCTTCAAACAATGTCTAGGCGAATTCCAATGCAACGTCTTCATCAAAACCATTAAGCTTCAGGAAATAATCTAACCACCCACAATTTTTGAACTCAGCCTAGCAAGGTGTGTCCTACAGTAATACATCATGAACCATGGGTTCATTTTGAATTAACCCACCTCCTATTGTTCAGTTGTCTGCAATTAAAAAATTATTTTGCAAGGTTTCTCTTCCTGCAATCCTCATTTGAAAGCTCGATTCCTTTTTCCTACAATGTTTCTAAACTTCCCATGCCAATGTCACCTAAATTTTTCTTTCTTTAGCGACTTAGGATTATGACAAGATCAATAAAGGTGATAAAGGAGTAATAAATGAAGGCTATGATCGAGAAAAATGGCAACAGTCGATGTCACCTCACACATGTGAGCCATCATCGTACTCAAAATTCAAATTGGATCAATTTAAACTTTCTTGACATGAACCAACAAGGATTGACACTTGGACATGGCATTCACACTTCCCCCAACCTAAATTTGAGCATGTGTCCTCACATGCACAATAGTTATGATGATTTGACAAGGCAGGGGTTGATTACATGTTGTGGAAAATGTCTAGATTAATTTACAACAATTAAATAAATGTACTTAAAGATAATTGAGATATAGCAAATTGATTTGCACATACCTAAATTCATGGAAGATTTGTTGCAAAGATTATGAAGAAAGTATGAGTCACCTTTTAAAAAAATTAGTTGAGCAATTAATGAAAATATGGAAAAATTAAGTGAAGTGGAATGAAGTGAAGTTATGGTGGCATGATGGAAGAGAGAGAAAGGTGGATATGGATGTATGGATGGGTGAATGAATGAAGAATTGGACTCCCACAAGAGTGGAAGTCTTTATTATGACAAGTGGCATACCTTAGTTAGTCAGAAGGAGGGACACTAGGTTTGCTTCCTTCGGCTAAAAGAAGTTTGGGTGTTGCATGTTGAGTGAATTGATGCAAGAATTCCTCCTTGGAAGTTGGCTTGTGATACAATCTAAGGCGATGACCATTGACAAGCAACTTAAATTTGGCTAGGTCAATAGTAGTGAGTTGAACAACACCATTGGGGAATACTTCAGCAACCTCATATGGTCCTACCCACCTTGTCTACAATTTTCTTGCATTATCCTAGTACCTTGAGTCGTAAAGTAGTGCCCAATCACCTAGCTATAATTTCTTGTCCTTGATAAATTTTTCATGTCACTTTATTCTCTAATTCTGCACTACTTCTATGTGATGCAAATTTGTCTTCCTCATCTCATCCAAAGCATTGAGTTGCATGATTCTTTCCCTTTATGCCTCAAAGATGTCTATTCCCAATTCCATTGCAATCCAAAGAGTCTTATGCTCAAATTCAATGGGCATCATAGCTATCTTTCCATATAGCAACTCAAAAGGAGTGAAGCTTGTGGTTGTTTTCCAGGTTTCCCTATAGGCCCAGATAGCTTATGGCAGCCTTTTTTCTAAATCCTTCCTATGAACAACCATTATTTTGGTCAAAATGGCTTCAATTTCCATGTTAGTAACCTCAATTTGGCCATTGGCAGGAGGATGATAAGGAGTGGATTTTTTGTGCCTTATGTTGTACTCATTGACCAATGTTGCAACAAGGGTTGAGGTGAATTGAGCCCCTTGATCAGTCACTATCTCTCTTGGAACCCCATACCATGTGAAAATTCCCTCATAAATAAATTCAACAACCTTATTATCTCTTGCATGCTTCATTGTCTTAAATTCTACCCACTTGGTTACATAATCAGTGCATACTAAGATATAGGACTTACCATTTGATGGAGGATCAATGGGTCCTACAAATTCCAATCCCCATTTGTCAAATGGAGTGATTACTACCTGGGGATAAAGGGGAATCTCATCAGATTTGGTTGGTCTACCCATCCTTTGGCATCAATCACACTTTCTTGTATATCTCCCTACATCCTTATGGAGTGTTGGCAAGTAATATCATGTATTCAACTTTGGCATCAATCACACTTTCTTGTATATCTCCCTACATCCTTATGGAGTGTTGGCAAGTAATATCATGTATTCAAAATCTTCATTGTTGTCCTCTTCGCTACAAAATTTCCTCCACATGGTTCATTGTGGCATGGTCTCATCTTCCCTCACACATATCCTCATGAAATGGTCTAGCCTAATATAAAACAAACATCCTGTAATCCATGAAAAAGGAAATGATTTTTCAATGAGCACTCTTCTCTCTTTTGGAGAGAAGAGAGCATAAACTCTCCCTATGACCAAATAGTTAGCTATGTTAGCATACTAGGGTGTATGCACACTGATGGAGAATAGATGTTCATCAAGGAAAGAGATATCAATGACTTGGTTATCCTCTAATGTAGTCAGCCTTAAAAGAAAATTTACAACAACATTGGCCTTCCCTAGCTTATCCACAATAGTTATATCAAACTCTTACATCAGCAACAATCATCTTTCCAACTTACCTGAGATTAGGGGTTTAGTCATGAGATACCTAATGGTTGCATGATCTATGTGCACAAAGATTTGATAAACTGTTATGTAGTGCTTGAATTTGTTGAAGGCATAGATTACTACCAACATTTCCTTTTTTGTCACTATATAATTGAATTCATCTCCTTACAAGTTTTTACTGATAAAATAAATAACATTTTCAATAGCTCCTTTCTGCCCCAAGACTGCTCCTATGGCATAGTCTAATGCATCTATATGGATGTGGAAAGGAAGCTCCCAACTGGGGCCTTTGAGTATAAGAGCATGAGTAAATGTTTCCTTCAAATCAAAAAAATGTCTCATCACAGTCTTCATTCCACTAAAACTCGACATCTTTAGTGAGAAGAGTATACAATAGTGTTGTTATTTAGTTGAAATCCTTGATGAAACACCTATAGTAGCATGCATGGCCCAAGAAGCTCCTAACATCCTTTTGGTTTGTAGGTGTAGGAAAAAAATTTATCACCTCAATATTTTTAGGATCTACTTGAATTCCTTTGTGAGAGATGTAGTGGCCAAGGACTATGCCTTCCTGCATCATCATGAAGCACTTTTCACTATTTAGAGATAGATAGATAGTTGCAGGTGCATTGTATAAGCCAAATGGAAGGATTGAGTAGGCACAAGTCCCCCATGGATAGATAAATTTGGTCTTCTCCTGGTCCTCGAGTGTAATTTGGATATGGTTATAACTGCTAAATCCATCTAGAAAATAAAAGTATTGCTTTCTTGCAAGTGAATCTAGAACTTGATCTATGAAAGGTAGAGAAAAATGGTCATTTTTGGTGGTAGCATTGAGTCCCTATAATCAACAAAAACTCTCCACTTCACTCCGTTTTTGGGCACAATCACCAATGGAGACATCCACTTGCTATCTGAGATGGGATAAATAAATCTTACATCTAGCAATTTTTGCACTTTCCCTTTGACAATTTCTCTCAATGCAAGGTTAATTCTTCTTTGTGGCTGCCTCACTAGGGTACAATCATCTCTAATGTAAATCCTATGATTGAAAATCTTAGGGTCCAATCCCTTCATATCATGATAGTCCCATGAAAATGCATGTTGGTGGGTCTTCAGTAAGTTTTTTAATGACAACTGTTGTTCTTCACTCAACTTGTTGTTAATGTTTAGATATTTTCTTTCTGTCACTTGGAGTTATGTAGTTATCTCTACCATATTTGTTTCATTAATGCTTGGTACCTTGATTTCATGTGTCAGCAATGTATGAGACGTGCATGTTACTGCAAGAATTTTTGTTGCAAGAAGAGTGAGCAGAAATGTCTTTACTAGATCAATAGAATGGGAGGATCATGCTTCCTTTACTTCATAATGATTTTGAATTATGTTAGGCAATACTTCATCTTCCACTTGAAGTTGCATGAAAGAGATTCTTCCTAACATCATAGTTGTGCCACAGAATTAACTTCCTCGGCCTCTTCACCAACATGTGGCCATATGGAATTATCTAGATCGTGGGATGGCTGAGTAGGAGGGTAGAGAAGAAGCTTTTTGGTGCTCTTTCCATCAAAAAATTTCATGTCTCCTATCCTACATCCAATATAGTCATCTATTGTTGCTAACCATGGTCTTCCTAGAATGATATGGTACTCGTCGAGTGTAGCTTTAGGAGAAAGAATCATGAAATATGTTGGGTACTCCTAGGAGTCTAGAGTCACCACAAGGTCCTCTACTATACCATTAGGTTTAATAGTTGAACTATCAACAAGCTACAAGATAGTAGGAGTAGGTCTTGTGCTTGCAACATTTAGTTGTTGCAGGATATCCTTGGTCATTACATTTATTGCTACTCCCAAATCAATCAAAGCATTCTTTATTTGGATCCTATTTATGACAACTCTTACCACAAGACTCCCTGGCTTATTGTATTTGAGAACAATCACTTTCCCAAGCATGATTTCAGCCAATTGTCCCACCACATGAACCATAGTGGGGTCTTTCTTCTTCCTGCCTGGCTTCTTAATGCATGCTTCCTTCATTGTCTTGCCATAGATTGGAACATATTTTATGGCCTAAAATAGAGGGATCTTGATACATACATGTTTTAACTGATCTAAAATTTCAAAGGTTGGTTATTTTTTTTCTTCTTTTTGGTTAGTTATTTCCAACCTCTAAGGAAATGGTGGTTCTTGTTCAGACTGCTTGATTGGAACTCATTTAGAAGTCTTAGGTACACTTGGTTGAATAGGGGTATTTAGAGGCTCCTCTTCTTCCATAGGAAGTTCAATGATAATGGGTGTGGAAGGAGTTGGAAAGGTTGTTCCTGAATGCAAGTAGATGTCACTTACACTCATAGCATATGTAGGAAATTGATTTGGATTGGTAGAGTATACTAACTATTGAGCTATGGTTTGTTATTTGGGTTAGGTGTGGGCTAAGTTGGTAGCTGAGTAGGTTTAGATGTATTTGAACATGAACTAGCAGGAGGCATTATAGAATTTTTTTGGAGCTGAGAAGGTGGTTACATGTAATTGGTTGTCTGGTATGGTCATTTTTGTCCTCCCCTCCATTGTGATGTTTGTTTCCAATTTCCTAGAGGTGGTTGTCAATTTCCTTAAAATTGTTGCCAATTCCCCTGAGGTTGTTACCACTATGGTGGAGATTTTTGGTGATTAGGCCAAGAATTTGAAGGGTTATTCCAAGGTTGTGGTGGATATCCTCCATAATTTGATGGATATGGGGGCTACTATTTGTTACCAAATGAACAAGAATTGAAATATGGCCCAACAAAGGAGAGTGGATCTAGTGGCATACCTTATCTTAGAGCCCATGGCCTTCTTTGTGCAATATAGTAGACTTGATCATCTTCACCCTATATTGTCTTGAACTCAAGTGGAATCTGCTTACTTTCAATATTAGCTACCATCTTGCATCTGTAGTCCTTCTTTTGTTTGCAATGGGGGCAATGCTTTGCCAACATTTCCTTTGCCTCCTCTTGCTTCTTCTTAGCCTAAAGTGTATACAACTGAGTAGCTAGATTTTTTATGATGTCTTGCTTGAAGTTTTTCAGCGAGTGAGTAATCTTAATTCTTAAAACTCCATTGGTAGATGACTTACCCATAGATGATTGTTACATGCTCTCCCTTTCTTTGAATTTTCCCTAGAGTAGTTTTTTCATATCTTATTGATATCCTCCCAAGGAACTTGGGTGATATCTCCTCCTCCCATAAAGTCCAAGGCATCAGTGCAACTGTCATTGATTCCTCTTAGGAAAAGTAGCTTTTGTGATTCTTCATTGAGTGTATGGTGTGGAGAGTTCTGCAAACAAAATAGAAACCTTGAAATGTAATCTTCCAGGCTCTTATCTTCCTTTTTTTGCATCCTAAAAATGTCATCTCCTCTCATGTCACTACCCCTACAACATTCCTTGTACTTCTCAAGGAACTTTATTTTCATGTCCTCCCAAGTCTCCATTGTGTTTATGCCTAGGCTCATGAACCATATTAATGCAACCTCTTTCAAGGCGGTAGGGAATATCTTAAGCTTATAGGCACCAGTGGTATAGTCATAACTCCTGTAGAGTATGTCAAACTCAAACAAGAATTTATCAGGATCTTTTGTGACAAGTCCATAGAACTTAGAAAGGACTGAAACAGGGATATTTTTTAGGTTTTCAACTTCATTTTTATGAGCAACATTTGGGGAAAATAAAATATGGTTGGTTAGTTCTATTTCTATTTGCATCACCCATGCCTACCTAATGTAGTTCTAAAGTAGGGTATTTTCAAGTTTATTTTGGTCTTCAGAGGAAATTTCAGAACTGGTCAGATTAGCAAATGCATCAACAAAGGGTTGTGGTTGTTGTTCTTATTCTTCTCTAGGAAGATTCAAATGCTCATCTAGCTAAAATGGATCAGGGTTTTTAGGAAGGAATCTTCCATGAGCATCTCTCCTTCTTCCTCTATGCATACGATATCAACTCACTATCAACCAGCTCACAAAGAATTGGCAAAAGAATGGTGGATCATTACATTCCTAAATGAGGGGTACACTAAGAACAAATTTCAGAAATACTATAGCAAGAAAAAATACCAATGACTCCAAATATCTCCCTAGTTTGACACGATCCTAGGAAACGACACAAAAAATGTTGGCCTCCTACAATGATCTAACAACTAAGCCCTTAAAATTGTGATTCATAGATTGAACATCTAATCTGAATATTTATCTCAATCATCATGAAGGTACATTTAACTTGTCAACCCAGGGAGGTAGGCTTGAAATGGGTCAACACAGTATGTGCACTAGGAATCCAAAGTAGCCATCCTCATTCTACAGATAATAAAAACATAATGTTAAAAGTAAATTTCTTGGAAATAAATAAAAATAAATAAAATGAGTGTTGAGCATCAACAATGACTATAATAAGCTGAAATGCATGACATAAATGAAAATATGAGCAAACAAATAGAAAACTACTCTATTTGTGTTGGCTACAGGAACAGTCGCAGAATGGAATTCTAGTGGCTGCAAGAACAGATCGTGCCAGATTCTTAACTAATTACTGAGCATAAAGTAACAACTAAGCTAAAGGATGGAATGATCACCAAGTGGGCACCCTTGGATGATTATCCTTTAATAAAAGTGTAAACTCATATGCACAAACTTTTAACTTCATTTTATTCATTGAAAAATAAAAGTACAATGGAGTAGCATAAGTGTATTACTTGAAAACTAAGAATGCAAGTGCATCATCAGATTTATCAACCTTCTAAGAAGGAAAATTTGAGTCTTATTTATATGAAGAAAAACTACTAACTAACTACCCAACAAGGTAGTCAACTCCAATAGATTAGGGGGATGCCACTTTAGGGAAAGCATGAAAAGTGGAGAGGAGCTTATGCATGCATGGAATCTGGTCAAGCATTTTTTCCTTAACATAGATCTAGCACAACAGTAACTCCTATATTCACTCAACAAACAATTAAGATCATTTACAAGATGGTTGCAATCCTTTGATTTAAACTAGGAATTTCCCTCTCACTGAGAACCTTCCCTCCATTGACCTTTGAACAATCACCTTGTTGACTTTAATGGCGAATGACCAGCTGGTAGGATCTTCCTCAATTTTGTAGGTTGCTAATTATATCTACATAACAATAATAGTATGCACAACAATTACATATCCATAACTATCTTAAAGTAACATTCATAAATCCACATGTAATTTATTAACATAGATAGTTCATATAGCATGTCAATATCATTTAAAGGTTACAAAAATAGTCTATGCCCAATATCTATGGTTTTGAGGAAATATCATAAAAAGGTTAGCATCCAAGTATCAAAACCTATGACAACTACAACAAATAGATAATAAATACTATCAAAATTGATTCATAAACTAGAATCATCACATGTGACATCACACTTTGACCAAATGATGAAAGTCATTAAGCAAGACAACTAACAAGTATTACAAACTAGACAAAAGGGTTACCAAATAGGTACTCATCATCATCAAAGATGTTGGCAAGGGTTGGGGACTTTCTTTAAACTCCTTATTTCCACATCATTCTCATTGGGCTTTTAAGGCATGCTCAGATCTAATAGTGCAGGTGGAATCGATGCCTGGTACATGCAACTTGCAAACCAGATGTCAAGCAACATATTTATCAAATAACAAACACATCATGAGAGGAAATCACAGCATAGTAGGACACTCGTGAATGAGTGATGCTACACCATCCCTCTCACTAAGAACTCAAATAGTAACCACATCATCACATAACAATAATTACATCATTAAGTAACACTAATTACATCATTATCAACATCATATAGCAATCACTAATCAAATGCATAACAAGCATAATAGCAAGTCCACATAAACATGACCAATTTAATCCAAATACACAATTAACTACATATATCATCATAACATAAACATCAATAAGGAGTGTCATGATCATCAAAGTCAAATAAATTGTCATCCAAACCAAATTTGAATGGTGAAACAAGCACCAACAAGGTCTCAAAGTATATAACATAACATAAAGTGTATCAGTATAGTGAAAACAACATAAGAGACACTACATCAATCTTTTAAAAATATTCATGTTTATTCATAACAAGAGTAAATCATTTATAGATCCTTATTTACGATATTCCCCCTTACTAAGTGGGTTATTCATTATCAGATAGAGGACACTCCTTTATTTTCTCATTTGAATCTATTACAACCTTTTTGGAAGAGGAAGGATGTGCACATAGGCACTCCTTTTCCTCTCTATTTGGATTGGGTACATTGGTCCACATCCCAACTTCCAATCACAAATTGTCAAAATTTTCTTAGCTCTAACAATGTGCTTAGACTCTTTGACCTTCTTGCCCCTTTCTATCTTGATTTGAATGAAGGCATGTGCTAAGATCTCATCATCGAAAACCTTAGGTTGGTCTTCAAGTGTTGGGTTCTCTTCGACAACTTTCTTCTTGCTAGTCTTAATTGTCTTCCCCTTCTTCTTTCCATACTTCGACCTTCCCATGCCTACATTCAAATTAGGTTCATTAAACTTAAAATCAAATCTAAGGGTTGAATAAACCCAATTTCGACCACAAAGGTCTCCTATACCTAGATCTAAACCCTAAGCTTCAAATAAACATAACATTTAAATCATACATTTTTCATTTCATAGGTAGTAATTCCCAGGTTTAAACACAAATTCACATACACACATAGATTTACATCATTGGAAGTCACATCACAAAATAACACAAAGTTCCATAGTCCATCCCTGGAAGAAATAATATCGGTGCATTGCACACTACATCGAGGGTCCTATCCTTTCCACCGTTTGCTGTGCCATTGGACAACACCGCCCAAAGAGAAATCTCATATTGATAAGTGAGGATGACCCAAAAGGAAAAAGTAACCTCATGAGTACGAGCAACTAGGTCAACATGATGGGATCATAGTGCCCAGTGTATGAACCTAGGCTCTGATACCAAGTTGTAACACCTCGCCATGCAAAACCCCAAAGGACAAGTAGTTAACCAACAATAATAGCACAATTTATTTTTTGTAAAACTAATATGAAGTGTAAGTTACATCCAACACTTATAAACAAAACTATACATATGCATTATCTAACAACTTCTTCTAAGGTAAACATGACTGCATTACTCAACATAATCTCATTTTCATAATGATGACTAATAATCACAAGTATTCATCTTTACAACCATGATATAGAATAAGTATAAATTTTACATACATCCATTACATTACATCGATGATAAACATCCATAAGATCACACATGATAAAATCAAGATTATATATACATTAATCATAAGATTTTACTTTGCTTCAAGATTACAAATGTGTAACAGTACTTTTCAACACAAAATGGGAATGATACATCAATTACATAGAGTAATATACTGAGAAGAACATAATACAACTGAAATTTGATGAAGCTCTAGTTTCATTGCATTGGTACGACTCCATGCTCAATGAACTCTGACTGGGAACCCAATGGGGTGCATAGCACGTTCCACCCAACTATGTAGACCCTAAGTCACACCCCCATGCTAGGAGATGACAAGAAGGACCCACAACATAAAACAGTCAAGTGACCAAGGCTACAAGACTCCACAAACAAGTTGTGGGCCTTTCTCTTGCAGCCTTGTTCACTTGATTGTTTTATGTTGTGGGTCATTTTTGTCATCTCCTAACACGGGTGGTGGGCCTTAGGATCCACATGGTTGGGTGGAACATGTTATGCACCCCATTGGGTTCCCAGTTAGAGTTTGTGAAGCATGGAGTTGTACCGATTCAGTGAATCTAGAGCTCCACCCGATCTCAGTTGTATTATGTTCTTCTCAGTATGTAATTGATGTATTATTCCCATTTTGTGTTGGGAAGCTTTGTTGTACATTTGTAATATTGTAACAATGTAAACTCTTATGATTAATGTAATGTATATATAATTTTGAGTAATGTAGTCATGTTTACCCCAAAAGATGTATTTAGATAATTTATATGTATAGTTTGCTTTATAAGTGTTCGATGTAACTTACACTTCATATTAGTTTTACAAAAAAAAAAAAAAAAGTTGTATTGTTGTTAGTTAACTAGTTGTCCTTTGGGGTTTTGCATGGCGGGGTGTTACAACTTAGTATTAGATCCTAGGTTCATACACTAAGCACTACAAGCCCATCATGTTCACCTAGTTTCTTGTACTCATGAGATTATGTTTTCCTTTTGGGTCACCCTTGCTTATCAACCCAAACTTTCTCTTTAGGTGGTGTTGTCCAATGGTACAGTAAACCAGTGGAAAGGATATGACTCTCGGTGTAGTTTGCAATGCACCGATATTCTTTCTACTGGGGATGCACTATGGACCTTTGTGTTGTCTTGTGATGCGACTTTTGGTGATGTAAATATTTGTGTATGTGAAGAAGGTGTGTTTAAAATTTGAAATTAGTGCTTATGAATTGAAAAATGTCTTATTTAAATGTTATGTTTATTTGAAGCTTAGGGTTCAACACTAGACCTAGGAGATCTTCGAAATTGGATTTAGTCAACCCTCAGATTTGATTTTAAGTTTAATGAACCTGATTTGAATGTAAGCATGGGAAGGTCGAAGTCTATAAAAAAGAAGGGGAAGGCAGTTAAGACTACCAAAAGAAAGTTGTTGTCCAAGAGAACCCAACACTTGAAGACCAACCTAAGGTTTCTAATGATGAGACCTTAGTGCATTCCCTCATTTGAATCAAGATAGAAAGAGGCAAGAAGATCGAAGAGTCTAAGCACATTGTTAGAATTAAGAAACCTTCAACAATTCATGATTGGTCATTGGGGTGTGGACCCAATGTACCCAATCTGACTAGAGAGGAAAATGAGTGCCTAATGTATGCACATCCTTCCTCTTCCAAAAAGGTTGTAATATAGATTTGGATGAGGACCTAGATGAGTTTCATCTATCTAATAGCGAATAGGCCACTTAATAAGGGGGAATATTTTAAATAAAGATTTATGTAATCCATTTTTATAATAAATAAAGTATGACCTTTCTTATGTGTTCAAGTTGTGTGCTTGAATGACTTGTACCCTTGTTATGAATAAACATGAATATTTTTTAAAGATTGATATAGTGCATCTCATGTTGTTTTCACTGCACTGATACTATTTATGTTATGTTATGTACCTTGAGACCTTGCTCATGCTTGTTTCACCATTCGGATTTGGTTTGGATGATAGTTTATTTGACTTTGATGATCATGACACTCTTTACTAATGTTTATGTTATGATAATATATGGAGTTAATTTTGTATTTGGATTAAATTGGTCATGTTTATGTGGACTTGTTACTATGCTTGTTATGCATTTGATTAATGATTTCTATATGATGTTGATAATGATGTAATTAGTGTTACTTGATGATGTAATTATTGTTATGTGATGATGTGGTTATTGTTTGAGGTCTTGATGAGAGAGACGGTGTAGCATCATTCATTCACGAGTTCCCTACTATGATGTGATTTCCTCTCATGGTGTGTTTGTTATTTGATATGTGTGTGTGTGCGTGTGTGTTTCTCAACATCTAGTTTGATGCAATTTGTAGGTACCAAGCATCAACTCCACCTGCACTATCAAGTTTGAGAATTCTTTAAAATTCCAATGGGAATGATATGGAAATAAGGAGTCGATAAAAGGTCCCCAAACCTTGCCAACATCCTCAATGAGGATGAGTACTTGTTTGGTAACCCGTATGTCTAGTTTGTAATACTTGTCTGTTGTCTTGCTTGATGTTTTTTGTCATTTGGTCAAATTGTAATGTCACGCAGTTGCTTGTAATGATGTTGGTTATAATTGCGTAGGTTTTATTTTACCTTGTGACTTCTAGGAGTAAGTCAAAGCTTAGGGGGGAGGATGTAGTTCCCCTCCATATTTGACCTTTCTTAACATTTGAGTAAGTTCATTTGGTTTAATTGAGTTGTCATGTTTTGTTCATTATTATATTGTTTAATTTGGTTTTGAAATTATAAGGTAAATTAAATTATTTAAATGGCCTTGTTTAATCAATTTGATTAAATTAAAATTCATTACAAAATAATTTAAATAAATTTAGAACTAAAATAATAATTAAATAATCAATTTTGTGACAGAAAGTATATCATTTACTATTAAATAATTAAATTAATTTTTTTTGTAAAAAGTAATGTTTTAAATTATATTTAATAATAAATGATAATTTTATTATCATGAGAGTTTAATTATTTAAATGTTAAAAAATTAATATGATGTTAAATAAATAAACAAGATAAGAGTTTCGAATGAGATGTAAAAATGAGTTTAAAATAGAAGTGGAGTGTGTACACATGCACGACTCCAAACTAAATTTCTAATTGAAAACTTGTCTTTTTTGTTGATTTTTGGATTTGAAAACTTATCTTTTATTTGGATTTTTATATTGGGGTTTTTGGGAGAGATTTTAATAGAAATTAGTTTTATTTCGAACTGGAAATTTTTGGCTCTGCAATTATTCTCTTTGTCAAGTAAAAATAATATAGCTTTGAGTAGTTTTGAAATTATTTTCTAGAGAACGGGTTGGTGGCTACAAGAGATTTCATGTAGCGCACCTTCTCCATCTTCGAAGCATTATATTCTAGATACTCATTTCTTTAAGAGTGGAAATCTGTTTGACAATTTCAAGTGTTAAGAGCTAAATCTATGGTATGTTACTACTATGGAGATCTCTTTGCACATCTCCTATTTTTCAAAATATAGAAAACTATTTTCATGTTTGTTTGAACTAGGTGGAGAGATTCAAAATGAAACACTATGAATGCATTGATCCATGCTTCACTTGAATGAATTTAGAATTCCATATTCAATTTTCTACACACCCTTCAATCAATGCATTCCACGGAAAAATAAAATAAAATAGCTGATTTTTTTCTCCTTTGTTTCAAATAATGCATGAAAACTTAGGGTAATTTGTGCCTCTTATTATGGCGTATAACACTAAAAATGTTAGCTCTCCATTTAGATACATTACACCCCTAACATTAACTATGTTTTACTTTTTAATTTTAAAGTAATTAGTAGATGATTACGCATGATTCAATCATTTGATGTTTAGGAAAATGTCTAGAAAAATCAATGTTTTCATGAGTTATGTTTATTTGACTAAAATTGACATGTTTTTAAAAGCATTCAAGAGGTGATGATTTCATGAGGATTATGAAATGATTAATGATACACTCATATTGTGTTGTTGATGGCAAGTTGCATTCAGGAAACAGGTTTCCACCCTCTGAGAAAGGAGGAGAGAACATCATCGGAGAGAAGGGTATAGATACAAGGAAAAGAATAGGTTGTCACCATCTTAAGTCTACTGTTGATGCAAAATGGTGAACCTAGTTGAATCGGGTAAATGATACACAATCCCCCTTTTGGTTTGAATTGATTCCTCGACTCAACAAGTTGTCGATGTCTTTTACAGTCTATTTCATGTTGTTCAATGCCAACCTAGTCATTTGGGGAACACGACATTGTCAAAGTTGAACATTATTTGTTTTGCAACTGAGACAACTTATGTCTAACATGTTGCTTCTTAGGTTGTAAACGTGTCTATGTTGTGACCTATTGCATAATTGGTTTTATGGTTAATGTGTTCCTTGTTAGTAGTTTTGATGTCAAATTCTAGATTTAGTCTAATCGAAAACAACATGATTTTCTTCTAACATTAAGGGTAGAATGTCTCAACCCTTTTGATATTAATACATGTATATGCTTATATGTTGCATATTACATGTGAAGATTTTAGTTAATTACTAACTATTGGTAACTTATGGGTGACATTAGAGATGCTTATCGGCCAACATGGCCATGGGTTTTGTGTTTTTTCTTGACTCTTATTAAAATAGGAGCGCATGGAATACTTGTCTTGCTCGAATTTTAATTCAAGGAGGAACTCATTAGGATGTATTTATCTCATCATTTATATGGCTCTACAACTGTTTTGATAAATGAATTCAGGTAAAATTTTTAATTTTGTTTCAATGATCTTGAAAGCCAACTCAGGGCTGCAAAGAATATCACTAATGTGGCATGGGAGAATGTAGGAGTAATTCAAAGAATTACCACGTAAAATAAGTCTGTTGCTTTCTTAAACCGATTCTTTAAACCAAATATTGGTAGCTGATTTTTAAACCTATCTCATCGTATTCCATCATGAAAATGAGGGAGGGAGCAGTTGAATAATGGTAGGTTGATGGATCCTTCCTAACTCACTGATCTTGACAAATTCTCAACATGGCTTTCCAACTTGGGGGTGGAAGATTTTGGTTGGATATTGATAGGAATGGCACGTAGCAATGGCAGCATCCATCTTGATCCTAGGTGGAGTTAAATTAGTGTGATAACCACCATTCTTAACGAGAATCTTTCTCTAGAAGCTTGGGCCTTTGTGGAGCGACAAGGGAAAATATTTATCCTCCTAGCAACCATTTTGGTAACAGTGGGGAAGTTCATTTCAAATGAATCTTATTTTTGTGCCTCTGGGAGATGGAAAATGGGGGAATGATTTGGTGAAGTAACCTAAAGGAAGAAGAGGAGAAAGGGACGGAGATATACTTGTGAGGGAGAAATACGGGGAAAAGAAATGGATACAAAGAAAAAAAATGATAGGGAAGGTGGTGAGAAGAGGAAAGAATTCCTTAATGATAGGTCATCATTTCTGCAATATAATATTACAACGCCACTCCCAATAGCTAATCAGTGGACGTTAATACCTTGAACACCATTTCAATGGAAACTGAGCCAAATATGCATGGACAACAATTGCACTCTGCAGTCCACCACACCTCAAGACTTGTGGTTGATATTTTTAGATGCGTCCATGCTTCACCTTGTGCATGAGAATATTTCAGATGTTATGAATCCTTGGCTTTATACAGGAATTTTTTTTCCTCCTTATGATGGGATTTTGAAGAGAATTGTTCTATTTCATCAATCACTTGCTCTAAGGTAAGCTAAAAGATGATACAATGCTTTGGGTAGTACAGTCGAAGTTTGATCAGGTCATGCTTTTAAAACTCTCTCTCTTTTTCCTAAAATGGCAGAGTAAAAGATGAAATCTATCATTTTAAATCAGAGATTCTTCCTTCTTTTAATTTAAAATAAATTGTCTCTCTTCCCTCTCAATGGGGAAGTTGTAGTGGTATGAGAATAATTGGGAATAGAATTGTAAATTTAAGAAATCATCCTTGAGTGAAAATGAAGCCATAGTTTCCTTATTAATATTTAAGCCTTAGATTAGGTTGTTGTAACCATATGAGTTGGTAGATGAGTACAAGACCATCTTAACCAAATCATTATATTAGTTACTCTTTGCTTCTTGTTCACTACTTCAAGTCGAAAGAATTGCATTTCATTGAGAACATTTAAGCTAGACCTCTTTATGAGTCATGATAAACTAAACCCAGAGGATGATATATGTTCTTCATGGGATATACTCCTTAACATGGGGGTTAGTTTATGTTTCCTTTATACTATAATATGATCAAGAAGGTTAGAGAATCACCTAGACGATAATATATATATGTATATCATGGAACCATAATTTTCTTATGAGATTTGGAATTTGAAGACTTGAGTAAGAGGGAGTAACCCTAATTGGATTAAATGTTATTGTGACCAAGCTTGTATGACATAATGCCAAAATTCTCCTTTATGTTTTTTGTACATCATGACAATGGCATAATGTCATCAGTATTGTTAAGAAATCTAAGAATAGATGAGAAAGTGAAACCCATCTAGAGATTGGACTAGAGGCAATAGCTTAGACCCCAGATGTTACAGATGTGTAATGAGGGAATTCAATGTATAAATTTTTTAATTGAACACATTATATTACAAACTTAGTGAGTAAGCACTTATGTGTGCAAATTTATTGTAACATGGGACCGGTTGGTCTACAATTGTGTTTATCCCAAGTTAACAAGATTATATGGAAGTGAATGAAGGAATAAAACCTAACTTATAATGGAATTCAGTTGTCCCAAGTAGACCAAAGGGTTGAAACAGATTATTATGTTTTATATACCAAACCCTATAAGGGTTGATATAATGACTTAGATCAAGGCTATTGTTGGGAAAGAATAGTATTCTTTTAAATACTATATTGGTGAGGGAATACCTTGAATACTATGTTTAATCATGCATGTAAAGTGTGAACTCAAACAATGCCTAGCAGTCTAGGAAAGACTAGAAGTGTTTTGTTCTTATGATTTGTTACACTTATTTTATTACCTTTGGAAAAGAAAGGATGTTTGATATTTCCATGTATTGGTTTAGAGAAGCTAAACCCTTGTATTGAAACAAGGACATAGGAAATCTATAACTCCTATTTCGGATATGACACTGTACATATATCTATATTGATTGACCACGAAAGGTCAAGGAAACTATAGAACAAGACAAGAAGTCTTTATAATACATTAAGATATTCTATGATAATGTTGAAACTTGAAGTAATGCATCAAAGATATTCGGGTATTGAATCTTGAGAGTAAATGATAGGAAGTCATAAACCCTATATATTGCAAGAATGCAATAAGGGACTTTTAAAAATATTTGAAATACCTAAATCTTTACATTACATGTATATCCTATATTAAGGACTAGTTCTAAGTCAGATTGGCTAGAATGGATTTTTGGTACAGACCATTTGTATCAAGAGTACCAAATAAAGTAAGTAAAACTACAGGATGAGACAGATTCTAAGATGAGTCAAAGGTGAGTGTCTTGATGGTATGACCAATCAAAATGATCATACTTAGCTAGAAGGGACCTAGAGTTGTATGGTCAATTGAGTTTTGTAGGACACATCACTAGGACTCAGATGGAGAAACTTGACAATTCCTTATATCCATACCCTTTGTGAAGGGCAAGGTCAGTTCCTATTAGGAAGCATGTGGGGGACCACTTGAGTTAGTGGTTGGAGGAAAAGCACTCAGATGATGCTCTCCCTCTATAGAAAATGACTCATCAAGGCTCGCGAAGATGGATATAATTATCAACATTCTGGATGCAATGAACTCCATGTTATGGTTTATGACAGTCCACCTATGAGGTAAAACTATTCTTTGGCTAAGTGTATCTTATGTGCTATAAATGATTATTGTAAGGAATTCTCTTGATTCTAGTTATGATTACATGTGAATTCAAGTTTGAATTTATCTGTCCAAAAGTTATACTTATTTCTTGTACTTATGCAAATGTTTTAGAAAAAAAAAATTCTCATGTTTACTAAGTTTATTTACCTCTAGTAAATTCTTGAGATTACTTGAGTATTAAGAAGAGGGATGTTACATTAGCTGCCTTGAATCATTGTCTCATGTTTACTAAGTTTATTTACCTCTAGTAAATTCTTGAGATCACTTGAGTATTAAGAAGAGGGATGTTACATTAGCTTCCTTGAATCATTGTTTGGTTTAATCCATCTGAAGGTTGAGAACTCAACTATTATGAAAGACTTTTTCGACTATAGATGAAAGGAAATACTTGTGTTTATTGTTTTCTACTGTTAAGAAAGCTTTGTATCGTAGTTGACACTTTGTATCATGTTCTACTTGATGATTTCACTTAATTCAATGCCCTTGATTGATGTTTGTGTTGTTGGCAATTGATTATGGTCTGCCTTCCATATCATTTATTTCGCCGCCCTGCAGCCATGTTAGTAGATGATTATGTGTGTCTTAGGATAAATTCGTCCTCCTTGGGTATGTGGTGTGGACCTCGCCACCACTTATTTGTCTACCTTTTTATTTTTATTTCTCCCTTCAAAGGGTTCAATTTTTAATCTTAAACACTCCATTTGATTATTGTCTTGATTGTTCATTTGTTTTTAAGGGGAGATTTCCCCTATAGTCTTCTTAGTTGATTTTACTTAGCTTATTCTTACTAAAATGGCAATTGGAAAATTACATTCTTCAATTTATATATATATATATATATATATATATATATATATATATATATATATATATATATATATATATATACGGTGCCTTGTAGTTTATAGTTGATACAAATCATATTGGGCAATGATATAATCTTCATAATCTTTTGGTTACTTAAGAAATTTGATGCTATCACCCCTCCCATCGATTCTTTTGTCTTGGACATTATGTTACTGCTATCATTGATGAAAATTGTGGCCAATGGTATTGGTTGTGGTTTGTGTTGTAGGCGCATACCTACCTTTGATAGTCGATGCTCTTGTTTTGATATATATATTTCTATACTTTTGTATAGCTATATTTTTTATGACTATTACCTTTAGGTATCCTGCTCCATGTTGCACTATGGCAGCCATGTATTTCGAAGTAAATTTAATTATATATATATATGTATGTATGTATGTATGTATGTATGTATGTATGTATGTATGTATGTATGTATGTATGTATGTATGTATGTATGTATGTATATATGTATGTATATATATGTGTGTGTGTATATCTGTATATATGTGTGTGTATATATATATGTATAAATATATATGTTTATATCATGATTATAATTAAAATAAATTTGTTTGTATAAAATGTGTATTGAATTATTATGGAATATGTTTCAATAGTTTATAGACTATTAAAATGATTTTCATAGTGGACATGTAAAGAAAAGGTAATTGATGATTTAAAATATTCCTTAAAATTTATTATTTGAATAAGTTTGAGAAATGAAAAGTTGATTTTGAAGGACTATGAAGTTAGTGGATCAATGGATGTGTAAATAAAATGTAATTGATGATTTAAAATATTCCACCAAATTTATTACTTGAATGATTTTGAGAAATAAAAAGTTGATTTTGAAGGTCAATTAAGTTAGTGGATCGGTTATTGAAAGGTAAATTTAAATGTATAAGGGTGATGTATGATTAGAGATTGAATAAAGATTGATTAGTATGTTCTTTTTAAATTGTATAGTTTATATGTGAAAGGGTTAACTTAGAATAAATGAATTAGATTTTCTAAGACGGTTATTTTACTATAGTTCTCTTGATTATGCATTTAGTCGCTTTATCACTATTAGACTGAACTTGAAAGATTCATCTCTACGAATCTTAGTTATGTTATGGCGTTACAAATTCATAGTAAGGTGTGTGTGTGTGTGTATCAATATATATATATATATATATATATCATTTATTCAATTGTTTGATTTGAATTTTATTCCTTGAGTCGAGTCATTTGATTGAGAATATATTAGGTTTTCTAGTTTAGGAATCAAATCTCGTGATTACATTGAGAAAATGTATTGGAATTTAAATAAAGAAAATTGTTAATGACATCCTTTTCAAAATGAGGTTGCTCGACTTTTTCTCCTTTACTTGATTTGTATATTCACTAAATTTTTTTATCATTGGCATTTGTGTGTTATTGTGCGAATGATTATTAGGTGAAGTTGGTGTTTAGGAAATGAGTTTAAGAATTATGCAAATAATGTTTTCCCATGCATGTACAAATGGGTTATTGTACTATTGATTATTGTAAGTGACTGCGATAATTGGGTTAATTGGGTTGACTGTTGGACTGAGCGGTGAATCGGTGGATTGCTATTGTTTTTTTTTGGTGCTTGATTTTGTTTTATGGTTCCATGTTGTGAGCCTTTCTCTTGTGTTAATTTTGTAATTAGGATTCTTCATGTGATGACTTTCTTGTAGATGTGTTTTGGAGATTATGTTGGGAACCTATGGCAATGAGTTACTCTCAACTAGGAGTTTATGGGTAGTTGGTTTATTAGGCTTCTAAAGGCTAAGGGAAAAGTTGGTTACATGAGGGATTTTCATATTTGGTTCTTGTGAAGCTCTTGATTTTCATTCTTATTTTGAGCATGTGGGTTGTTACCTTGCACCATTGCTTTACTTTTTGATATGGTCTTTGTGCGAGAAGGTTCATGCCTCGCGTATGATTATGGTTTTATTATTTTTGCTGCTTTGTGCAAGTGGGTACACCCTAGATTTTATGTGGATTGTTTTGATGCTACTAGGGAGAGTGGCTCTTCATGGGGGTTGATGCACAAAGGGGTAGCACGAATAACCCATGGAAGAGTTTTCTTAATAAGTGATAACCTAATTAATTAACTAGTGGGTTTTGGGTATGTTCACATTAAATAAGATAAATAAGATGCCTCTCCCATGCCTATAGTGTTATCGTAGGATAAAGATGTGCTGATAAGGCCTGGTTGACAAGATCACTACCTTGTCCTCATGAAAGGTTAGTGGTCCCACATGTATCACCCTATGGGGCTAGCAACTAGTGAGAGGTAGCCAAGATAACCATAGATGGGGGTTGATGCCTAGTGAGATGCACCCAGGGTAACCCATGCCATGGCCATGCAATGACACTCTTCTTATAGTATCCTCATATGTTTTCCTTTTTCCTTTGTGTACCTCTAGAATTAGTCATCCTTTAAGCAATATTATTTATGTTTAATGTTGCACTTATTTGTGGTGTCTTGTTGCCTTGTTCACTTGATTGTTTTATGTCGTGGGTCCTTCTTGTCATCTCCCAGCATGGGGGGTGGCCCTTACGGTCCACATGGTTGGGTGAATGTGTAATGCACCCCATTAGGTTCCTAGTCATAGTTCATGAAGCACAAAGTTATACCAATGTAGTAAATCCAAATCTTTACTAGATTTCAATTGTATTATGTTCTTCTTAGTATATTACTCTATGTAATTGATATATTATTCCCATTTTGTGTTGGGAAGCACTGTTATACATTTGTAATTTTGAAGCATTGTAAACTCTTATGATTAATGTAATGTATATATAATCTTGATTTTATCATGTGTTCTCTTATGGATGTTTATCATTGATGTAATGTAATGGATGTATGGATGTATGTATAATTCATACTTATTCTATATCATGGTTGTAAATATGAATACTTGTGATTAGTTAATCATCGTTATCAAAATTGGATTATGTTGAGTAATGTAGTCATGTTTACCCCAAAGGACGTAGTTAGATAATGTATATGTATAGTTTGTTTTATAAGTGTTGGATGTAACTTTCACTTCATATTAGTTTTACAAACAAAAAAAATTGTGCTATTGATGTTAGTTAACTTGTTATCCTTTGGGGTTTTTTGTGGTGGGGTGTTACACCTTCTCAATTTATGAATCTTTTTTTCTTCAACAAAGGTTGTAATGCCCTGCCGCACAAACCCCAAAGAACAACTAAAACTAACTAATTACAGCACAATTTTATTTTTTGAGTAAAACATGACATAAGATGAACATTATCAATCAACACATGTAATACAATTATACATATACAATATCAAACCCCAAAGAACAACTAAAACTAACTAATTACAGCATAATTTTATTTTTTGAGTAAAATATGACATAAGATGAACATTATCAATCAACACATGTAATACAATTATACATATACAATATCAACTACATCCTCTGGGGTAAACATGACTGCATTACTAAACATAAACCCATACCATAACGATAATTAACGAATCACAAAATTACATTATAAAACCATAATATAGGATAAGTGAACAATGTGCATACATCCATGTCATAATACAACAAAGAGAAACATGTGTATATAAACACATGAGATAATCAATAATCTTCATACATTACATTGATCAAAACACAATATACTTATACATCAATATGAAATTACATCATTTTAGGGTTACATATGCACTTCAGTGCTTCTTGACACATAGTGGGAATGATACATCAAATACAAGAGTAATACAGAAAAGAACATGGTACAATTGAACTGTAGTGAAGCTCTAGATCAACTACATCAGTACTAACTTCACACTTCATGAACAACATCTGGGAACCCAATGGAGTGCAACAAACGTTCCACCTGACCACGTAGACCCAAAGGCCCACCCTTCATGTTAGGAGATGACAAGAAAGACCCATGACAAAGAATAGTCAAGCGGAAAGACTAAAATACTCAACAAAACAAGTATAACAAGAAACATGATTAACAACAACATCAAAACGACTACTTCTAGAGGCTCACAAAAGCAATAGAATAACTAGGGATACTATAGGAAGAGTGTCATCACATGGCCCTACATGGATTACCCCAGCTGCCTCTCACTAGGCACCAACCCCCATCTATGGTTACCCTAGTTGCCTCTCACTAAGCGTTGGCCCCATAGGGTGACACATGTGGGACCACTAACCTTTTGTGAAAATAAGGTAGTGATCTTGCCGACCATGGCCTTCTTAGCCCACCCTTAGTCTGCAAAAGCACTAATGGCATGGGCAAAGCATCTTACTTATCTTATTTAGTGTATACCTACCCAACCCACTAGTTAATTTTATTAAGTTATCACTTATTAAACAAACTCTTCCATGGGTTACCCAAGCTATGTGTGTCTTCCCCCATGAAGAGCCACTCTCCCTAGTAGCATTGCAACATAAATCTAATGACACCAAGGGGTGTACCAAAACATGTAAAGCACTAAAACCACAAAACCCAGTGCATATGTGAGGAATGAACCTTCTCGCTCGAAGCCATATCAAAAGGAAAAACCATGGTACAAGGTTACACCCACAAGAGCTCAAAACTTAGAGATAAGATTAAACGAACCACAAGGATCAAATCATTGAAAATCCAACATAAATAAAGTCTCCCCATTGCCTCTAGAAGCCTAAAGGCCAACTACCCATAAACCCCCAACTAGGGGTAATCTCATAATACCATGGGTTCCCAACCTAAACTCTCACATGACTTCCAAAAATTCATCACATAAAGTCTCCTTATTCAAGATTAACTCAAGAGAAAGACTCACATCATGGAACCACAAAGTCCAATGTATAAAATACACAATCACAAAATGACAAGTGTAGTATAAAAGTAATGACATCATAACATAAATTTCAAACTTAATCAAAGCTAACATAATCAATTCAATACAAAATCAACCACATTTACAAATAGTAAATCAGCCAATAGGGCATCTAAGGGAAACCTCAATATTCTCCTTACATGATACCCAACAAACTTACAATTCAAACACTACATTATGACCAAGAAGTCCATTCAACAAAAGATAGTCAAATTTCCCTATATATCAAATCTTTAATTATTTAAATATAACTAATTCAATCTTTTCTCATATCATTTCTAATTATTTTAATTCAATATTTTATTCTCAATTTATAATAAGATATTTAATAACTATATACATTTGTATTATCCTGCCTTATAATTGAGAATTCGATTGTAAACATTTTATTTCACTTAAACGTATTAAGCAATTATTTGCATACCTATTTATGAATTTATATACGCCTATCTAATATTTTTATCTTCATAAAATTGAATGCCTTTTAAATTGAATACCATAGCACATCAAATATTTATCATACTGCAATTTCCATCAAATGTTAAGCTGAAACATAACCATACCTATATATTTTATTATGAATAAATTGAATACTCAAACAAAACGCCATAAGTGATTGACAAATCTGCACCAAGAAACCATTTCTAACTAGGAACAAAGCCGAATAGGGGTTCAAGCTAAATTGAGAACTCTATAAAAGAAACATCGAATGTCTATGTTTTGATTAATTTTGAAAGGATCCTTAACTATGAAATCGACAGGGACAATCTCTAGATGAAGGCATTCCTATAGGTTGTATCTCTCAATGCTAAAATTTGAGATAAGTTAAAGTAACAGACTGTGGTTGGCTTGCAACATTCAATATTCTCATCTTAATCATTTGAGTCACCTCCCATCCTTATTAAAGCAAGGTTCTCAATGCAAAAGAATAAACTCAAAAACAGTAATGATCTCGGCATTTAATAGCAGCAGCTAAGTTAGAATCATGCATAAGCAAGTACAGTCATCACAAGAAAAAAGGAGGAATATTCTATATGCTGATACAAGTACATAAAAACCTTGAGGAAAAGCATCAAATCCTGATCATTATGTTGACACCCAATTTCTTGTCTTAGCTACTCTATCTCCAAGGCTCGGTTTAGACTTTTATAGCACCTGAACCTCTCCTACTATTATTAGGTGACAAGACCATATTGGCGAAGGTGTTACTTAATCTACTAAATATTGTAATACTCATTCTCATATGTGAAGTAAAGTGCTTAAGCAGGTGGGCTTGGTCACCGTGCAAGTAAAATAGCACCTTCCAAAAGAGTGGAGAAAAATAAATAAACCAGGCCATAAAATGGTATATGCACAAAATGAATTTGCAAGGAAGCTCTCAAAGTCTTCAAATTGATGGCACACTCTAAAACACATCCTAACATTGGAAGCTACGCTTGTGTACCAGGTGTGCACAGACACGCAGGTATAGCAGATGAGGGTTGCGCCAACTTCACACATCAGTAATTCTTATTGCATTACATATTTGATAATTTGGTGTGCCAATTGCAGATTTGGATTGGCGAATGAAGTGAGTTTTCTTGGAGTACCATTGTTGCAAGATATGTACACTACAATGATATGGGAACATACAAAAAGGTACGCGAGTTGCTTGACGACATGCCGAGGCGAGATGAGATTTCATGGACTACCATAATCACCCATGCATAACAATTCAAAATCAAGGAATCATAAAAGAGCATGACTTAATACCACACGATGGAAGCAACCAAAGAGTCCAAGTTGAATAAAAGATTAAGAGTGAATCGACAAAGCTTGTTTTTCATTAAACTTATACACGGTAAGTATGATATCAAAAGCCTAAAGAGAAACTTAGATAACGAACACCAACCACAGCATACAATCAGTTCATCAGTATAAAAATCTGTGGTCGAGCCATAAAATCTGGAAGAAGAATTTGTCTCTTCACAAAAAGACAATAAAAACCAGGGAATGACTGAGAGAGAGGTAAAACAAATCGACGCACCCACTATGAAGATTAACACGGAAGGAATATGACCTTGGGTGCCGCTTGATGAAGAAGAAGACTCGTTGGTTGCACTCAATAAGCAACAGAAAATCCAGGAAACCCAAATTGAATACCTTACAAAAGCAGCCTATCACTAATCAATATGACATAAGGCCGACATAAGGAGCCGTAAGTTGTAGACCGATCAAGGCTGAATGGGATATGCTGAAACTCAAAAACAAACGATCTCCTAGCAAAGCGGATGAGAAAAAGAAATGATGCTACAATGTAAATCGAAAGGATAGACTCAAAGATCAAAGCTAAATGACATAGTTTTAAAGAGGTATGCCTACACTACAACCAAGAGGCGACTAAAAACAAGGATGCTAAATGAACCAATTCTGAAAGCTACGATTCACTCAAGACACACTTTGAATAATGGACGAAAAATCCAACCCTACGGGTGAAAAGAAAGATATTTTGAAATTCAAATCAAACATTCACAACACATCACTATTCACACATTCGAAAACCAAAATTATGGAAAAACAAGACCACCTTGGATTTACAATTGAAAATGGAGACGAAGTGCTAAGATGATCTTTTCTTCCGCAGTCCCCAAAATCCGTCCTCTAATCTCCAAAATCCACCTCCAAGAATGCTTCAAGCTATGTATTTTCTTTTACTTTTATTTTCCCCAAGAATAGTTGTTCCCAAAAAACCCAAAAATTAACTGCCCACCTTTCCCCCAAAATTGAGCATTCTTAAAAATCAGAAAAGGATTAGTTTTTTTTTAAAACAAAAATCAAATGCTTAATCATAAAAACTCAAAAATTAGGAACTTGCCCTCTAATGCTCAGTTCGAGACTATGCATGCACTTGCATGTGAAATGTTTCTCGATTTCATTTCTTTTTAATTACTTTTTTTGTGATTTAACATTATCTCTTAATTTCTATTTAATATTCTAAACACATTATCGACACATTATCGACTACATTTGCAATTAACATAACATTATTAATAAATGCAAATAGTACTCCATTATATTTCTTTCAAATATTCATTGTTTTTTATAAGGTAAGTAGCATTTATAGGGCATTGTACCCTTTACATGAATGGCCCTCAGCCCAAAAAGGAGCTAGTTCAAAATAGGACATGAACTAGAAAGAGCTACAAACAAGAGCCACAAGGCTCGACAGAATAGGCCAGACAGGCCACACACAGAACAGAACCAAAACATGAATCGCCGGCAAACAACATGTTAGAAGAAGTGCTAAAACTAGACAACCCCAAAATCTGGGGGTCTAGGATTGACTCCCAAAACCCGAGGATGCAGTTTGGGGAGTCTCTTCTTGTTTTTTTTTGTACACAGTAGATAGGGAAGGCTCAGAGCCTGGGTCAACCAAGCAAGGCGAGATGAGTAGTTCATCCAAAACCATAACGAATGGATACCCACCAAGCAGCAAAGCTGGTAGCATAGAAGAGAAGTCGAGAGCAATTGGGGATCAACAGCAGTGTTCAACAAGGGACGGCCAGAATCAGTCGGCGCACTGATAGAAAATCGGAGCATTGTAACCACAAAAGGGATAGTTGGAGGAGGAACTTGGGGAGCCACAGCCACCAAGGAAGAGTCCTCCTTAGAGGGATCCTCTAAAGGAGGAGATCCCACTCTGAGATGGTTCGAGAGAGCATCCTTCCACCAAGTAGTAATGTCTTTGTGGCAAGCAATGGGGAAACCAGAGGCTAAATGACCAACAAAGAAACAACACCTACACCAAAAAGGGAGCCTCTCATAGTCCAGGAGCTATTTCCAAGGTTTGTCCTCCACCATCAATTAAAATATGAGCCACCGTAGTATGCCCAAGATCTTGAGACATAGAATCCACCTTCAGAAAGCTATCAATGGCATTGCCAATGGCCTCAAAATAAGAATCCTCCAAAAACTAAAGAGGGAGATTCAATAGACAAACCCAAACTAGTCTAAAATTTAGTGGCTCCATAAGAGGGTTGAATGAGTGAGACCAAGGCCGAATGAACAACAAATGGACACCCCACATCTACACCCGGTCAAGCACTCGGTCATGATCCTCAAGGAAGGTAAATGTTGGAAGGAAAAAACCTTTAGCACTAGGATAGAGGTCAATCTGCCCAGTAACAATAGGTTTCCAGGAAAGGGAAACCCACTCATGGAGATCTAAGAGGGAGGGCCACAAGCCATTGAACCTATAGACCACACCCTAGTACATATAAAAATCCTCATTCTAAGCTACCTCAGGCCCACAGGCCACCATAGGAGAGGCACGAGCATAGAGCAAAGGCCAAACCCTAGCCAGAATAGAAGGAGGTTGGGCACAAGCAGCATCAGAGAAAGATTTTTTTTTATGAGGAGGAACAAGGTCTCCATCCCCAAAACCCCACGCAGCACTAGTAGATAGCTGAGGGAGAATTCTATTTAGATGAGGAACTACTCCAAAATCCTCCTAAAAAAGAGGGATTTCACTAGTCACGTCTTAGACTTTGATGTTGTTTTGTCCTTGGCTTTGTGTGGATTTATTTTATGAATGATGATATGTGCTAGAGTAATATGATTTATTACGATGCTTTGGTGTGGAAATGTGAAAACTATTTACTTTTGAAATTATGAATGCATTTTATTTTGTAATATGTAAAATAGAACAAAATTGAAGTATTGATTTAATTATTGCTTTGATTTATATCTCTATATCAGTTACTAATACAATTTCGTTGTTACGTGCCTGAGTGCACTTGAGTTGCAGGTGGTCGAAGACCAAGAGTGTGATTGAGGAAAGAAGGCTAGCTTCCCGACAGGGTAAAAGAGGAAGAACTCTCAGTCACACACACAACACTTAGAATCATATAGTTGCATTTAGGCAATGTCTATTTTAAATGGATTGCTTTGAATTATTTGCAAAATAAATAATAAATGGATAAAATAAATAAATAATAAAATAATAATATAAATATAAATTAGTTATTAATTGCAGTTTTAAAAGATTTAAGATTTCTAAATTTATCTTAATTGTGATATTTAAATAACAAGCCAAATGGATTATGTGTTTATGGAGAAAGTATTTTTGAATTATTTATCCAACTTTTTGTGCAAGTAATAGAAAATATTTTATTATGTTTTATTTATTTATGAAATTAAAATAAAATAGAAATATTTTTAATTGCATTTGTTTTAATTTCTATTAGGGTTTAATAAGAGAGGAAATTAATGTAGAATAGGAAAAGACATTCCCATAAAGAAACAGTTCTTGGAATTTCTTCTTGAAAAAAAATATTCTTTGGAAGTTTGTGGGGGGAAATGGCTGCCAAGAAGCTAATTCTTTTAGCAATTTAGAAATGTAGGGAAAATCTGGGAAAAGTTGATAGGAAGATAAGGAATCAAAAGGCAGGAAAGAAGAGGATTTTCTCTAGAAAGACCAGCTCAGGAAGGGGAGGCAATAAAAAATTCTGGACATCTGCAGTTGGAGAAGATTTGCTAGGTTTTTCCATTCTTCTCTTTTGTAATCAGTTTGAAATTTTGTATAAAATTAGAGAATTTGTTTGCAAGATTTTGAGAAAAATAAATGCAAATGCCTAAGAAAATGTCTTCAAGTGTTTTCTTTAAATCTAGGGAAAAATCTTCTCTTCATTGGTTTACCTTATGAGAAAACGTCTAATTTCTTTCTTCCAGAAAGGGGTAGTATTCTTTTGTAATCTGTATTTTGTGATTCTGTTTCCTTTTTGCTATTCTATTGTACAGAATATTTTGAAAAGAATGAAAGAATATAAAATATATATATAAATAGATAGATATATATATATAGATACACACAGAGGAATTCGCATTCCTATGCATATATATATACAGAATTCATACATACAAAATTTTGCATATAAATCTTTATCTGTCAATATTTTGAAAAGTCATAATGAAATACTATTGTGTTCGTAGTTTTATATGGCTCTATGTAATTCATTGTTTACTATGTGGGAAGGGAGCAATCCCTAGCCCCGTCCCAAGGGAAGGGACGGCGCTGTGGGGAGGCCCGCATTCTCCACAGACCACGGCCTGTGGAGAGGGCATAGCCTCCTCACAGTCTGTGCCCTCCCCTATGGGAGAGGTGGGGAAAAAGGGGCTCCATCCACCGATTTTGCATTACCATAAAATTTAACTTTGATTCTACGAATTCCCTTATTTCTTCTTTGCGCGACAGTCTGAGTTTGAAGTATATTTATCTACAATTGCATATATTGCACAGCCATACATATTTATATGTATATATATCGCACAGCTATATATATATATAGATGGACGCATTTTGTATACACATTCATACTTACAGAATTGGTATAACTGTTATATACTGAGAATTTCTACAGAAGTTAGAAGCTGAAAATGAGAAATGTAGTATCTGTGTTTTCCAATTAGATATTCCTCCTCATGGGGAATAAGTTCACACAGTTGATGGCATTCAGAAAAACATTGTAGTAAAACATAAATGAGAACATGCATACCTTTGTTTTTACTAGAAATTTGTGAAAATTGTGGTACTTTTTCAATCTGACTGAGAACTTACCATGAATGGTTGTACGCATGTATATATATATATATATATATATATATATATATATATATATATATATATATATATATATATATATATATATATATATATATATATGTATATATATATATATGTATATATATATATATGTATATATATATATATGTATATATATATATATGTATATATATATATATGTATATATATATGTATATATGTATATATATATATGTATATATATATGTATACATATATTCAAATACAACAATGTATATATATATTTATATATATAAATACGCAATTTAATGATCACTATCTGTTTATTTAGAATTTATTTTCTGAGCAAAAGAAACAGTTTTCTTTAAGTCTGAAACTTTCAAAATCTATTTACTTTGTTCAACTTTAATGGAATTGAACTTAAATTTGCATTGAAACTTTCTTTGAACTATTTAGATGGATATTTCTCAATGCAAATGTGTATGGAAAACCGTTTTTGATAAACTCTATATGAATATGGTAAATGAAGGATTTCATTTTAAAATTAGTGAAAAAACATGATTGAATGCATCATATAAGGAAAAATGCTTAAATTTTTGCATTTGCATTATTTGTTGTATTGGAAACTTCTAGGACAGGATGTCGAAGGTGGATCCACAGAGACAATAGTTTTACCTTTTCTGAAACTACCACTTGTTTTATTTATGCTTGGCCAAGCACTTGTACCATTGAAATAGATGGATTTGTTTTTAAAAGCCTAGAAATATAAGTATTTGAGCCTCTGCCACCTCCTATTGCAAGAAATATGTTTTCTCATGTTAGAAATGCATATAGGCACTAGGCATGCATCGAGAGTTCCCTCCTATTTTATTGTGTCAGGTTGCTAGGCTCCTTATGCAAGGTCGGGGATTCCTTCGAGTTAGGAAGGAACCCAGGGAAGTCATGTACTTCATGGTTGGGCGAAAAAGGCGCCTCAATCACACTCTTGGCCCAACTTGCAAGAAGACCAATGGTGTCACGGCGGTTGGAGGACCAGAGTTTTTATTTTTACTATGGATGTACTTGTGTATTCTACTGGAATGGCTTGAAAAGCCTTTGTAAAATGTAATTGTATTTGACATTTGTTTCTGCAACATTGAAATAGATGTATTATTAAGGTTATGATGTAATGTTGATACAATTGTATTTATTGAATTTATTGATCTCACTTGAATGTGAATAATTATTTATTGGATTATTGATCTATTCTGAGCATGAATGATTATATAGTTGAAAATGCATTGATATACTTGGCCATTTGCTTAATCATGATGAAATGCAATGTTATATTTTATATACAAGAAAGGAAAATTTTAATTTTCTCTTTTGCATTGGGTTTATTTTGGAAACTCCTATTAATGGCATTATTTACTTGTAAACCTTTTAAAACAAAATGGACTCTTTGAAATGCTTTTGCTCACCTCCCAAGCATTACAACTAGAAATGACAGGAGCAAAGGGATCAACCCATAAACTTCCACCCAACTTTTCTCCATCATGAGCACCAGCAAGTCCGTAAAGGATTAGAGCCCCAATCGAAGGAGAGAAAACCTTCCCATCCTCCAATGCAAACTAACCTACGCAGCATTCAAAAAAAATTCACGTTGGGCTTCACTCCCACACCCACTCATGATTGTTCAAATTATTGTGAATAAAAAAAATTTCATTGTTAATAAAATTAATAATATATAATTATCGAATCATTATAACTTAAAAAATTAATTTAATAATTAGTTAACAACACCCACATAATACCTTTAATTTAATAATTAATACTTAATATCCACATAATATCTTTTCAAGCATAATATATTTAATTATTATTTTAAATTTTAATTTTATTTAGATTACCTTGTAATCTATTTTAATCTAATTAAGCAAGATCATTTAAAAATATTAAGCTCACCTCATAATTCAATAACACATTAAACAACAAAACCACCATGACATCCCAAATAAACAACTTACTCACACGTCACGAAGGACCAAAATTAGAGGGGTACTACAAAGGTTACAGGCTTCAAATCTAAATCCCCTTTTCTTTTTTTGTAATTTTTGGATGTGGGTGTTTTTGGGTGCATTTTTTGCATAGAAAGGACCTCTCCGTTGGATTCAAAGTCGTCAAGAAAGGTAGTTTTTGCTTTTGTTTCACCTAATTTGGACTCCTGAGGTTAGATCTATGAGGGTTTGAAACGGCTGCTTTTTCCCAAATCCAAGTAGTTGCATTTTCAAAGCATTTTGAGCCAAAAATAACCTCATGATTTCATTAGGGGTCCGATTCCATAGATTTTGACTATAATTTTTTCCAATTTGGCTTTCAAGAGCTCCTAAGGAAAAAATATTTTATACAGGGGTCGTACGGCCACTGTACGGACTCGACATGCATTCCAAAAACCACTAGAAATTTTTTAAAGGTCTGCATTATTTTTTTAGAATTTTTATTTTTGAAATTTAAATATATAAAAGTGGTCAAATTGAAAACCTGCAAGCATTTTTAAGGAGGGTGAATTTTACAAAGTGGTACCCAACGTCAAGCCCTATGGGCTCATGCATGATCCCACCATAGCAGGTCCATCACACCCACACGGTGGCCTTTAATGCCATCGGTGAAGTGATATGACTGTTGTTGATAGCTTCCTTAATCTGTCATTGAAATTTTTCTATCTCTACACATATATTGACGATTATGTTTTCCTCTTCAGCATAGACTCATTTTTTTCTAGTGACATCTTTTAGTTTATTGATAACAACCTTCAAACTTTTTTGGAGACAAATCTAATGAAATTTTCCAGTTACTATGCAATGACCAATTTTGGAATATTTTGACCACATCTAGCATATTTCGTTGATTGACTTTTTTTTATCATAAAGAATATTCCATGAATATTCTTATTGACATCATGTTGGCATCAACACAACATCATCTATATGGATACTAATATCATCATTAGAAAGCTAGTTCCACCAAATTTTCAATGGTGTTGGTTTCATCGCCTATTATTTTTGCTAGTAGATTCTATAGCCTATTGAAGTCAAAGGTGTTGTTTTTAGTCCCAAGCTCATAATGTTTGTCCAATTTCCTTGTTTTTCATGATTCCAACATCGTTGGAACCATATTTCAGATCTCTTTAGACTTATTCATGCATTTTTCCATATTTATCTCCAAGTACATTTTACTTATTTTTTGTTTTCATACTCTAGTGAATTACTTGGACATCTTAGCTCCTAGAAACTTTTTGTTTGCATGGGTGACTATTTTTTGGCTATTCTATATGTATTTATAATATTTCTAGTAGACATCCTATTGTGCCTTTTGTATTCACACTATGATATAAAGTGTGATGGGTGGTTGATGTTTTCCTTTAGTTTTCCATCACACCTTTGTCAAATGAGTGCTCCTTCTACAACAGTTGTGAATACTAGTGATTCTTGCCTCATGCGTGTGTGCCTTAGTTTTCACGCCCTTTTATTTACAGGTTGTTTTTCTCCTACATCCACTTCTTGGTTTCGCACAATTTTAGTGTACCTATCATGCCTCCCCCTTTTCAGCATTATGGGGGGTTTTCTACTATTGTCGCTAATGCTTCCTTGGTTTTGTAGTTGGAGTGATCTACGTATCTAATTATTGTCCTTATGTACTTTTAGAGAAACATACATAAATGACTGGTTACATGCATTTCAATGAGTTTGGACATTCTTTGATTCCCATTTCTTGAGGTGACCTCCTTTTTCCATTTGATCAAAGACTACATGTACTTGTATTTTTAACAAGCAGCTTTCATGTGTGTTGAGTAGTGTCATTTTTGGTCACTCATACAAATTCATGTGTCATTTGTATCTTCAAATTATGATTTTTTTCCTTTATTTTCCATCTGATTCAAGTAGTTTCATTAGGTAAACTCATGTAGATTATTGTCTCTTTATTAATTAGTACTCTTTAGACTAGTTGGTACTTGTATTATCGACTTACATCTACCTGTCGAGTAGTGTCGTTGGGGTCAGTCATGAAAATTCATGTACCACCTATATCTTTGACTTCCAAATGTTTTCCTTTGCTTGAAATCTAATTTGAATAGTGTCGTTGGGGGCACTCATGTAGATTTCTATCTCCTTGGATCTTGACATTTGTATCTTCAAAAATTCCAAATGTTTTCCTTTATTTTCCATTTGATTTGAGTAGTATCATTGGGGCATGAGCATGAAGATTCTTGTTATCTTGATGCTAATCATCATTTGTTTTAGAGGAGGTTCTTCATTTCAACACCATATCAGTCATCATTTGACAGTAATCTACAACTTCTTTTCAATGATGTTCTACATGCTCCTCTTTTTCAGGACATTATTTTGGTTGGAAGCTTATTAGTCCTTCACACCTTGATTTGGAGGATTTTCAATCCTCCATTCACCTTTCTCTCTTTTGGTCTCGAGGAGTTTACTCCCATAGTGGTTTTCTCCTTTTCTCTAGTTTATAGAGATCTTTTGTTTGTACATGGGTACATCATTCGAGACTCATCATGCATTCTTTTTTAGGGTTTTTAGCTACTTCCTAAGTTCATCTTCAGGGGTTGTTTTAGTGTAATCATACATTAGCTAATAATTAATTATCCTTTAATTAATTATTAGTCTAATTTATTCTCATACACTTAAACTAAACTTAGAAGATCTTTTTTCAGTTAACTAAGTGCTCTTCTATGTTAACTAAAGTTAGCTATTATTAAATATGTTTGTCTCATCGCATGTGAAGTTGACACTTGTCCTAATCTAATCCTTTTACCATTTAGGGTTGCTCCTTTATAGCACTCAACCCTCATTGTATTATCTCTTAGATATTTTCTCTTGAACTCTCAACCTTTGAGGACTCTTCTTTTACTTGAAGATTATTGAGGTTCATTCCATAGCTTTTTCTTGTTAAAGAAAAATGCACATATTTTGTGTAGATCTCTTACGTGGAAGGTGTCTTTTTTTGTTGTTTGATCCTATGGCTTGTGTTTTTTGCACTTCTAGCATTCTTGATAGTGCCATCTTGGAACAAAATATCTAGGTAGAAGCAATTCTTATAGCTTGTTATTAGTTAACAAGATTTGCATCAACTCTTGTTGAGAAGACACTTATGGGTATGGAAAAGAAAAAAAATCATCATTATAGTATCTTTGAGTTATTTTATTGTGTGGTGTATGAAAATGTGCCTAGGGAGAAGTGGTCTAAAGTGGAAATCAAGATAGTGAATATCTTCATCAACTATGTTGTTAGTACAAGCTTTAGGATCTTGTGGAATTTTCCTAGAAATCAAGACTTCTTCCACAATATTATAGCCAGAAGAGGATGGAGAGAAATTTGTGGTTTATCCACCCCTAAATATTGAGTAGGTTAAACCAGAAATTCATGAAGGGTCTTAAAGAGGAGAGCTTAACTAGATCTAAAGAGGAGGTAAAACCTCCATCTCAACTTTTGAGGAGGTCCAATCAACAAAGACAACAACCAGATCCAAGTATACTCTTCCTGAATGGATGTGTATTTTTTCTTTTTTTACCAATATTGGTGATCCTAGAATTGTGAAAAATTCTATGGCTATGAGTGATTTTAACTCAAAAAGAGTGGTCATGGATGAGAAAATGGTTATGTAGAGAATGAATGACACATGGGAGTCAATATCATTGCTAGAAGGAAGAATGAATTTTGGATGTAAATGGGTATTCAAAAGGAAGATTAGTTGTGAAGGAGAAATTGAAAAGTACAAGGAAAAGTTGGTTGTGAAATATTTTCCCCAGTTTTAGCACAGTAATTTCTATCAAGCTGGACTATTATCTCTAGTAGAAGATTTTGATTTGGAGATAAAATGGATAGATTTGAAGAAAGAATTCCTACATATTTTCTTGGAGAAAGATATCTACACACATATAGCCAAAGAACTACATGGGGAAACATAAAAAATGGTTTTTAAACTAAAAATTGTATGTATGGTCTCATGTAATCACCTAGAATTTAGTACCATTTATTATTTTGTGTTGCGATTGGGTTTTTAAATCAAAATCAAATCATTATTTTTATTATAAAATGGATGTTTATCATTTCCTTGTTGTCAATTATTTTATGTTGGGATTGGAATTTTTGAAATCAAAATCAAATCACTATTTTTATTATAAGATAGATAGTGATAGTCTCCTTGTTATCACATTGTACATAGATGATACATTATTCTTCAATAATGGTAAGCAAGTGATTTGTGATATGAAGTCTCACCTTTCAAGATAGTTTGAAATTCAAAATATTTTGGAGTAACCAAGTACATTCTAATCATTGAGATCAAATGGGATACAATAAATAGAAAGCTTCGGTTGGCTAGAGCAAGTATGTGAACTCTATGATCTAGATTCTATATATTGATTTGTAAACCTTTGAGTGTTCCTATTTGATGAATAATAAGTTATTTGTAAAGTAGTTTCCATCTTCACCTAACGAGATGGAAGACATGGCTCAAGTAACTATTCTGAGCATGTCATTGGTACTTTCATGTAACCTATGGTATATACGAGATCAAACAATTCCCAAATAGTGTAAGCCTTAATCCATTTCATGGATAATCCTAGGAAAGATTAATAGGATGGAATTTTAAATAGATTTCAAATATTTGTGAGGTACCTCCAAGTACTCTATTTTTTATCATGGTGATTCTACAAAACACTTCAAAGGTGGAAATGAAAACTACTAAAATTTAAACAATATTAAAAAATTAGATTATAGAAAGCTCCTAAATTTGACCATGCAAATGCATCCAAATGCTCTTGGACATTTTTTGGATTCATAAAGCATCAAATTCTTAAGTAGAGATACAAGGTATTAGTTAAACATGACATTACATCCCAAACTATCTAAGTGCTAGAAACACTTCGAAGGTGGAATTGAAAGCTACTAAAATATAAACAATATTTAAAAATTATTCTATTGCAAAAAGTTCCTGAATTTGACCATGCAAATGCATCCAAATTCTCTTGGACCTTTTTTGGATCATAAAGCATCTTTGAAAGTGTTTGAATATGCCAAAGTGGAGCACTCAAATTGAGGAGTCATTTTGATAGATTACGGCAATTGTAAATGCATCTTATATTTTTAGCAAAGGATGCCTAGATCAATTTGAGCATTAAAATTTGGGCTAATTATGGGACCATTTGTTGGTCATTATTTTGACTCATGATTTAAGTAAACCACTTATCGTTTATGGCTTCAACTTTTCCTATTTATTAGATCTTAAGGATGGAGTATTGTATTTGTTGTATGGTTAATTGGAAGATACTATTATGGTATCAAAATTACTTGAAATTTACATGTTGATGATAATCTTGTAAGGGCATGTCCCTAATATTGTATTGGAACCATTGTTTCTAAATAATATGATAATTCTTTCTTTTCTCTCAAAAGTTTTCTCCCCATATAAACCTTATGCTATGGCATATGTTATTGTGTATTATTTTCTATAAGGTCCACAAAGACTAAATTTATTTGCACATGCCTTCCCTCATAGATTAGTGTAGGAAGCAAATTTTGCACCTTTGCTTCCTTTCAAAAAATACTAAGTTAAAAAGTGTAGGATAAAATATTTTGGTTTCCAACAATTCTATGTCATGAAGGTGCTATATATGTATAGCATACTAATATCTCATGCATGGCTAAAATAAAGATGTAGATAATTTGATTTACACATATTAGTATTAGATATGAAGGTTGGGTTAACAAGTGATTGTAGGGTTGTAAAGGTGTGGGGAATGAGGTTAAAAATTCTAGCCCTAGACATCATGTTATTCCATTGTATGTATGGAAAAATGCAAAGAATGAGTTTTTTTGTTCAAGGAAATCGAACAAAAACTATGTAACTTATAGATTCAACTCCAAGAGTAAGTTAAATATAGTGATAACAAATGCCATTTCTCTATCAATGAAAAACACCTCCATCATTTCTTTAGACTCTCAACATTTGATGAATGTATAGTGCTGCATACATCTTGTGTAGAAAATGTGAAACCCACATCTAGAAAAGGTCTATTTGCTTGCTCCAGTATGGCTTTCCAAATTGAGACTAGGTCTATTTTCTTAATTGGATGTGGGCTATTAGCAAGTAAGCAAACGATTTAATGGTCGTTTCCTTATGCTCATGTTCAATAGTACACTAATGTATACTAAAGACAAGATAGAAGGAATTGCATATGGAAGTCATTGTAAGATTAAAAAAGACTTGTATTAATTATGTTGAAAAAAAAATTATAACCAACATTTATTTTTTAAATAAAAGATATCAAAATTTTAAAATATATAGTAACATTTACAAATTAAACTATTAAAAAGTAACATATAAATATATAATATTTATTACATTTTTAAAATAAAATATAAAAACTATCAAAATAATGAATAGTAACTTTTCTAAAATTAAAATATAAATAAAATAAAATAACTTTTAAATTGAAATTTTAAATTTATTTACTTATATATGTGTAATAAATAAAATCATTTTTAAAAAAATCTTATTGATATTTTAAAAAAAAGATAAATTATATTTAAAATATCTATATTAATTATGTTGAGAAGCATAACACTACAATGTCAACAGGGCAACTATTGGAAGCCAACACAGTTGTCACAAAAATATATATATATATTCTTTCAATATTCTCTTATTATCTAAAAATGGGAGTAGGGTGTCTATAGAGGTTAGCAAAATCCTCACAAATAAACACAAAAATAAATCCATTTTAGAAAAATAATAATAATAATAAAACATTTTAATAATAGCTACAATTTAAAAAACAATAATATCTAAAAAAATCAAAAAACATTTTAATAATAGCTACAATTCAAAAATCAGATAAATTTTTGATAAAACTAAAATAAATATATTAAAAAACTCATATTATTAATAATATAAATATATTAACTTAAGAAAGCAATAGTGAGAGGCGATGGATGACAACGGTCAGAAACAAGGAGGCTCCTTCAATGGCAGATGAGATATACAAGAAATTTGAAAAGATAAACATTCAGATGCTATCATTTTTGGGGGGTTTTGATCAGCTCCACCCCCTTGGGCTTGGCTTGGCAGAGAAATACTGAAGGCTTTCAACTAGACGGTGATGGCAGTGGCAAAAAGGTTGGACAGGGCAATCAGTTGCTTCAATGTGGAAAGTCCTCAGGTCAAAATGAAGGTGACCTTGTTCCTTTTGATGGTGGACAGGATAGATAGGAAGTTCAAAAAGATAAACATTTAGGCGCTATCATTTTCCAAGGGAAAGGAGCTGGGAAGGGAAAAAAGTTGCTTGAGAAAGTTGATAGCGAAACAGGGCATGTTCTAGCAACACAACACCCTACAGAGAAGTTGATAGGAGTGTGGTTAGGAAACTCAAAATACCATCACACCTATAAATCAATCACAGTAGAACTAAATGAAGAGTTGGAAGAAGAGGTGAGTTTTAATGAAAGATTGTTTTCTAGTTTGGGCCTAATTGGTAAATTCAAGGGTTTTTGGCCAAGCCTACCTGACCTTCACCAGTGGATCTCTACTCATTGGAAGCCTATTATGGAAGGGTATGTGCAAATATATCCCATGGAAAAAGGTTTTTTTATTGTTGTTTCTGAAAAAGAACAGGATAGAAATAAGGTCTTGTGTGATTTTCATTGGGAATGGGATGAAAAACACACTTTGATGCTTAAACCATGGCATCCAGCTTTTAACCCATCTAGTGAAGTTTTTAAAAGGGCTCCTATTTGGGTAAGGCTTCCTAATCTCCCTCTCCAATTTTGCTTTGAGTCCTACTTGGAGGCTGTGGGTAACACTCTAGGAAGTTTTTTAATGGTGGACAAGGGGTCTTCAAATCATCTTCATTCGACTTATGCCTGAATCTGGGTAAAAATGGATGTGTCCAAGGTGCCCCTGGAATAGATTTAGCTTAAAACTTTGAAGGGTTGTTGGGTGCAGCCTCTAGATTATGAAGGGGTACCTTTTAGATGCAAAACTTGCTACCAAACTGAGCATGTGGCAATGGAATGTGCCAAAATTAGGAAAAAAAATCTACCTCATGGTGGAAAAATGTGAATTTGCAACATTACATAGTGGAGAAGCGGGAAGAGAAATAAGAGACTCCCCAATTGAAAAGTAGAGATGAAGAGGGGTGAAGCGATGGGGTTCACACCCATGAAGAGAAGATGTAATCAAAACAAACAGAAAGGGAGGATCATCAACTTAATACTGTTTCCCTGACCCAGGAAGGGAATAAGAGTGGTAGCATTGAACTTATTGTTTCTAATGGAAATAGTAAGGAGTTAAATTTCAAAAATGGAACTGAAACTCCTAAGTGTAGGGAGAAAGGAGGGTTGGTTAGGCCACAAGAGAAAGGGGTGGGGTATTGGATGGAAGATGACCAAAGTAAGTAGGTAAATAGCAAAGGGAATGGAGACAGAATGTGTTCTTGGGATAACACTTTGGAGTGGCAAGAGGACGTTGGAAGGTTGGAGCACGGATGGCAAATAGTTCAGGGGAAGAAAGCAAAGAAGGAATTGAAGAAAGAATTTGATATGGTCCTTTGATCGCAGACCAAAGGATGACCAAGCAAGGCTCCATTCTTTTAAATCTATTAACAGATCCTTAGGGGTTGTGGATGGTAAACCAGTGTTGGAATTTTAGGGGGGAGAGTAGTTTGCATGTTTGGCAGATGTTGGAAGGACGAGTGAACGTTAATTTTTGAACTAGTATTATCGAGTGGTAGGATTAGTGGTGCTTGCTAGGAATTGGTTGGACTTTGGGAGGACTTTCTTAGGTATTGTAATTTGTTCAGCTATGTAATCTTTTCTTTCTTATTAATAAAATCATCTCTATTTTCAACCAAAAATAATAATAATAATAATATAAATATATTAAAAAACTCAAGTATAAAATAATACTAATATTATTAATAATATAATAATATAATTTTATAATAATTTTAAATAATATTAAAAAATAAGGTTAAGTATATTAAATTTAATATATATTTTAATTGGTTATATTAAATGATAATAGTATATATTATATTATTATTAAATGATAATAGTAACTTGTTAATATATATACTATTACTATTATACTATTATTTAATTAGTCTTCTTATTAAATTATTATTGTTATTATATTATTTTAAATTATTACTATGTTATTATTATTATATTTTTATTTTATATTTGGTATCATTATATTATAGTATTTGGATAAAAAATCTACAATATGTATGGAACTTTTTTGTATAGAAATAAAACTAATTTATTTATTCAAAATAAAAAAGGATTAGGGTTAGGTTAGTGTTACTAATATGGTATTTGGTTAAGATCAAGGTTAGTTTAGGATTATAATTAGGGTTGATGGTATAAGGTTAGGCTTAGAGTTAAAATTATGGTTAAGATTAAATTTGGGTTTGGATACAATTTAGGGTTATGATTAGTGATTTGGTTAGGGTTATGGTTAGGTTAGGGTTTAGTGTTCAAGTTAGGGTTATGATAAATAGTGGTAGGATTAGGGATAGATTAGGGTTTATGGTTTAGGGTATAAGGTTAGAGTTAGAGTTATGGTTATAGATGGGATTAGATGCAACTAGGATTGGAAAATTTGTTAAGGTTCATAAAAACCTCTTCATTATGGTTGTTCAATTAGGGTGAAGGTTACCATTATGATTAGGTTGAAAATTTGTAGTTTAGGTTAAGTGTTCTATTACACTTACAATTAGGGTTCTAGGCAGTATTCCATGGGGATGCATCCCCCCAAAAAAATACCATGTTTCCTAGACGGGGATGTCTTGGAGACTTGGGGGGATGTCCCCCCACCAACCCACCACTAATGTCACCATCCCACCACTAGTGTCACTATCTCCAAGATGCCGCTAGGAATTCGAGGATGTTGAGGTGTCTTGAAGACACCTAGGGGACTCCTAGTTGATAGGGCAGGGTTGGATGAGACACTCACTGTCCCATGCTCTGGTCTTTGTTCTCAAGAACTTCTAGGTGACTCCTTCACCTTAACCTTTAGGTCCTATCATAGGTATAGGCACCCCTAGTATTACTAACCAACCCCTCTATCACTATTCTTCCATACTACCAAGCCAATCTTGGTGCCTTGCCACTTCCTCTCCTTGACCCTTATTCTTCCCTAAAGGCCAATTACTCTCAACATTCAATTAGGAACTTGTAGAGGTGTAAAAATGTTGTAAAAGCTTCAAGGTAATCTATCTAGGGTTCTTATACCATCACAAGACTCCAATTACCCATCGCTTCCACTAAACCCTCTCCTAGGGTTAGGAAAGGCTACAAGCCTAGGGCCCCAATTAGGTCTCTTACTTTGGGTAAAATGCAATTTTCTCCAAAACCCACCAAAAGACTTAGGTTCTTTGCTTGGGATTGGTGGTTCCTATGTCCACACCTTGAATATTTTCAAGGTTTTGAAATAGCACTGCCTGCACACTGCTCATACACAAAAATGGTCAAAAAACTAGGGTTTCCTAACATTTCCCAGGTTGTTTTAGACTATCAAAGGTTTCCCCCACCAAATGATTTGATAGAGCCTCCTCTTGAATACCAGGCCTTTCCAAGACTCTCAATAAAATTCACCAAAAGGAATTACTCCAAAATCTTAACGCCCCTACAAGATATGTGTCTTTCACTCCCTGTCTTCCCTAGCCGGACTCTGTCTAGCTCGCCTAGGGCAAGACATTGCTAGCAACTCCTGCCCACACACCAAGACTAAAACCTACCATCTATACAAGCATGGATTCTATGCATTTTTCCCAAAGGGCTGTATGGTTTGTACAGTGGGAAAGTGCTCTAGCACTCCATTTCCAAAAACCAGTCTAGTTCAGACCAGCAATAGGGCAAAATTAAACTATTTACAAACAGTGCTTGCAAAAATAAAAAAAGAATCTATTTAATGATGTAAAATTATTGTATATTACTATCAAAACATCCTACAATCAATACAGTAACAGGTCTAACTCATGAAATCCCTTTTTAGATGCAAAACTCAGAAGTTTTAGCACAGAACGCTGCTTTTTCTGTAATTTCACAACTTTCACTATAACATTAACACCTCCAACCCTATTCCATGGTGGAGGCATATCTTAAATAGGCTTCTCAAATATTTAAGTTCCTTTTGGCGAACCTAAAGAAGACCAAAAGATGAAACTTATAAAACCCGCTGTGTTTTTCAATCTTTGGCAACTTTTGACCACTCAGCAAAATGAGCTTCTAAACTTATTGAACTCTTGACAACCTCTTTCCCAAAGATCAAAAACACATCTAAGCTCAACTCTCAATGGTCTACATGACCTTATGAAAAAAAAACAAAAATTAACCCTCTAGGTTTCTTCTTTACCTAAGAAACTGCATGTTCCTTAGGTGCTCCTGCACCACTAGTTGTCTCCAAGATGTATAATTCTTGTACTTATACATCTTTTTATAACTATTTTTCAAGTACTATATGTATTCAGCACCCTGCCACCCCCTCGCCATTGTCCCCCCGTCATCTCACCGTCACCCCAAAACTTACACCTCTTATCCCCACATCCCTGAAATGCATCCCCTATCGTCCCCCCGTCCCCATCCCCGAAACCCCGTGGAACACTCATTCTAGGAAAAAGCTTTGGGTTGGCCTAAGAGTTTGGGTTTTATGACAAATCTTGGGATTATGAATAAGATTAGGCTTTATTTTAGGTTAGGGTTAGGGTTAGGGTTCAATTATGATTTAATTACACCTATGTTTCAATTAGGTTTATAGTTCAATTAGGTTTAGATTATGGTTAGAGTTTTTATAAAACTTGCAGGTTAAGGTTACATTTATGGTACAATGGTGATTAGATTTAGTATTAGGGTTCAATTAGGGTTATGGTAAGTATTAGGGATAAGTAACAATTATAAAACTAGGGTTAGGGTGTGTGCAAGAAGTTGAGTCCACTTTTTGGCCAAAAAGTGGAAGTGTTTTATCCGATTTTCAGCATTTGACACATTTGACCTTAAAATTTGAAGCACTTAGAGATGAAATCTTTAAAAAAGTGACTAATTATAAAATGTAGTGCTTGGAGTCTAGTTTCCAAATATGTAATTTATTTCAATACCCAGATTGTACAAATAGAGTTTTAATAGGCATTTCTAAAAACCACTGTTTAAAAGTCATTTTTTTTACCATACCATGCACGTGTACGACATCCATATTTTGACTTAAATTATTGTATTTTTCTAAATCTTTTTGAGAAAAATTTTATGACTCACTGAAGCTTGCTCTTGATATTTATTTGTATTTTTTTATTGAATATTTTTTTTTGTTAAATTTTTATTAGGCAAATTTGTCATTTTGAAAAATCGTCGTGTACGACATGCATAAGATGACCTAAACTTATCATTTTCTAATTATTATTTTTCAAATTGAAAAGAATTGTCTGAAGTTTTCTCTTGCGCAATCCATTTGTCAAAATGTTATATTGATCAAAAGTTATTAAAATAGTTAAAAACTTTGATATTTAAAGTTTATGGACCAATTTTATTAGAAATTAATTGAAAAATAGAAAAAATAATTCAATTGCAAAAAAAAATACATATTTAGAATCTGCATTGTTTCATCTAAAATGGGTTTTAATTTTGTCAGAAAATTTTGCAGAAAAGGTCATTAGCCATATGTCCAAAGTTAGTATTTTTCTTTGACATTGTTAGGGCCTTGAACTTGCAGGTCAAACCAGGTTGAAGGCCTAGGTTCGGACTTCCAATTCTTTTCCCAAACCAAAAACCTTGGCAAAAACCCGCCCATGATGCAAAATAAAATTCAAATTTAAAAAAAGGGATCTCGATTATAAAACGGGATCCCGTACTATAATCAGGATCCCATTCCCATCCAACAGCATTCTGACCGTTGTAAATGGAATGGGATCCCGTTTCATAAATCGGGATCTCGTTTCTTATAAATTAGGATCTCATTTCTTATAAATCAGGATCACGTTCTGTTTCCATTCGTTCGGAATCCTATGGGAAACGGGATCCTGATTTTTAGAAAGCGGGATCCTGTTTCATCTCAGGCTTGGGATCCCAAACTATAACGGTATCCTGATTTTTTAAAATCGGGATCCCGTTTATTTAAATTGGGATCCGTTTCCTCAATGTCGATTTCAATTTTTTGGTTAAGGCAAAAAACTTCCACATTTCATGATCTCAACTTTGTGCACTTACCCATTAGAGTTAGGGATATGAGTACAATTAGGGTTATGGTTAGAGTTCTAGTTAGGATCAAGATTAGAGTTAAGGTTAGGGTTAGGGTTAGAGTTACAACAAGGATCGAGTTAGGGTTAAGGTTATGTTTTAATTATGATTACAATAAAATTAAGGTTCAATTACAAAGGGTTATGGTTATGGTTAGGTTAGGTCAAGTTAGGGTTCAGATTAGGGTACTGTTTAGGGTTTAGGGTCTAGGGTTAGGTTGTGGGTATGCTTTAAGATTAAGACTGGGGTTACGGTTATGGTTATGGTTATGAGAAATATGGTTAGGATTAGGGTTAGGTTAGGGTTATAATTATGGTTTTCTATTAGGGTTAGGCATAGGTTAGGGTTATGATTAGATCTTATGGTTTATGATTTAGGGTCAAGCGAAACACACAATTCAGGCTATTGTCTCCTTTTTATGATTTTCACTTACCATTTCAAACACCCATATGTATTCCAAAATGGTATTTAATGAACTCATTTGCTAGAGATCTACAAATCCAATAATTGCTATTTGCTTTAATACTTACAATCTATTTCAAATTTCTTTTAACATCTATGTTGCCAAGGCTTCTTTTCTTTACTAAAAAAACCCATAATCTCTTCACAATTTTCTTTGTCCTCAACATCACACGTTTATGAATTATTCAAAAACCCTTTTTTTGATTGTGGTGGGTTCCTTGCTAGGCAATGGTGGCATCAACATTTCTTTTTACTTTGGCTCCTTACAAAATCCTTTACTCCTCAATTCAACAACTTGAGTCTTCTTATCAACAACTTACAATCTTAGAACAACAATCAAAACTAACTTCAACAAATAACTATGTTCTCCAATGAAAGGATGATTTTTTCCTGCTATCATGACTGAACTTTCTATTCAAATGAACACTCTTTTCAAACTAATAACACGATGATTTTTTCTTTTATCATGACTTCTTTCTATTTATTTAACAACATATCTCATCATCTTCATGATCTAAAAACCAACACTCTTTTCAAACCAACCTTTTTTATTAGTATCACAACCTAAAAAATTTGTAGTTTCAGACACATCTTCATCTTCAACTTCAAGTTCTTTACCTGAATTCAAAAAAATAAGTCTCAATTTAAATAATATATCTCAAACATATACTATATAGATTAATATTAAGATAGATAAACTATCTTCAACTTCAAGTTCTTTACCTGAATTCAAAAAAATAAGTCCCAAAAATAATATCTCTCAAACATATACTATATAGATTAATATTAAGATAGATAAACTAGTTTATAAAATTTGGAGCTACCTAAAAGAAGAAAGCCTAGACATGAGACTTTATTGGAAAATGAGCGAAAGTGGGAGCCTTCTGGTTATCAAACCCTAGCGCGAGTTTTTTTTCTTTCAGGAGTAATCTGTTGTGGTGGCCGCCGCTAGTGGGTGGTTTTTGATGCATTCTCAAGACAGAGCTAGTATGCAGTCTTTGATTGGGTTAAAGGGTAATGAGGTTTTGTGCACGATGAGATGAGCTGAGATGCAGCTCAAAGAAAAGGCTTGTTTAGCGAATGGAGAGAAGGGAGAATCATTTCCTAAGAGCCCTAAGCATGCAAATTTAGAGGGGGTGTTGAGAGTTGAAGAGGGAATTAAATTTGTTGATGTTTCAATTGCTGAGAAAGAGGACGCAGTGGTCAATGCAATGGAGAAGCTTGCAGATGGGGAAGTAGGTAAAAATTTAGAATTTTTGTTTCCGAACGATGTGCTAGATTACAAATTGTTGAATGTCAACATAAGTTTATTATTCTGTTCTTTTTGAGGGGTATTCCTTCTGAGGTTGATTTTTTTATAAATGGGAAAAATTTAACTATGAGAATAGAGGGTGGGAAATAGAGGCTATGCGAGGTTTGGGGAAGGGCTACGTCTCCTATACATTTAAGTCCTCTAATCATGCTGAGGTTGTGCTTCAGTATGGAACTTGGGTGATTTGTGGTCAGGTTTGTTACATGCAAGCCTAGACTGTTGATTTCCATCCTGAAGGTCCATCAAGGTCTAAATATCCAATGTGGCTTGAATTTCCCTTTTTAAACCTTGCCTTGAGACCCCTCTTGAAAGAGTTTTCTTCTCAACTGGGCATAGTTTTATGGTGCAAAAATAGTACCAATAAATTTTCCAATTTGAGGGTTCACCCCTAAGTTTGTGTGGAAATGGACCTTAACCAATAGCTTCCAGATAATATTAAATTGATAGGTCCAGGGATTGAATTTGTCCATCCAATTGTTTATTTGAATAATCCAAATGCTTGTTTTTACTATAGACAAGATGGCCATTTAATAAGAGACTATCATGTCAAGAGAAACAAATTCACTCATCCTCTTGGAATGGTTTCACCCAGTCCTTTGCAAATGAATAAACTGATCTCTAAGATTCAGCCAAAGTCCTCCCATGTGCAGCAACAAGATAATGTAAGCTCAGAGGAAAAAAATTATAACTGACACTATGTTGAAATCCTCTATGTCTTATAAGGATGTAACTATGTCTGATGGGTGGAGAATGGTGAGAAAAAGAAAGGATCCTTTGGGGGGTCATGGTTCTCAAAAGGGTTTGACTCCTTACAATCATTCTATTTCTCCACAAAATTCTAAAGTGACTTCTTTTGAGACTCCATCTCCTACTTTTGTTGTGAGACAAAGTTCTCCTTCTTATGTGAGACATATATCTCCTTCACCCTTTGCAAAACTAGACTCTCAATCTCCTACTGAGAGACAAATATCTAGGTCTCCAAACTTTGTTGAAAAGGAGCAAAGGCATTCTGATCAGAATATCTCACTTGCTAATCAATTTGAAGCCTTGTCACAAGAGGAAGACATCCCTAACTCTGTTTCAGCATGAAGTTTAAAATGATTTCTTGGAATGTAAGAGGTATTTCCCTCCCTCATCATAAATATGATGTTAAGGATGCTATATGTAAATGGAAACCAGATATCATTTTTTTGCAAGAAGTTAAAATTAATGGTCCCCGCCTGGGTTTCTCTCTATGAAATGTGTGGAGGGAGGCTTCTTTCTTCCATACATCACATAGAGAGGGATGAGGGGGGGTTGCTATTGGCATTGCTCCTTGGGTTAATAAATTTTTCATTGATAAAGGGGAGGACCCTTCCCATAGTTGTGCTTGGATTCTCACCTTTATCAATGAACAACCCATAGGATTTTGTTCTATAAATGCTCCTAACATTGCTAAAGAACGAAGTGAGTTATGGGATTGGTTGGCTAAAATTCTCCCTCGGGAAAATTGGGTTATAGGAGGTGATTTTAATATGGTGGAAAATAATGTTGACCATATTCAAGGGTTTTCATGCCAAAATTAGTAAGGATAAGTTTGATAAGTAATTTTTGTGTCATAACTCTTTGGGAGTTATAGACCCTATTCATAAAAAAAGTGCTAGTCACAAGAATCATTGGTTTACATGGACTAATTGTAGGTTTGGGATGAATAGAAAACTTAGCAAGCTTGATAGGTTTTATATTTCGCCAAATCTGCAAGTTTTTTATGATGCTTTAGGAACTTGTGTTAATGTAGATTATTCTACTACTTTGTCAGATCATTTCCCAATCATTTGCACTACATCTTTGTTGAACTCTAATGGGGGCTCTTATCATTTAACTTTCAAGCTTAACACATCACATCTAAAAATTCCTTCTTGTGTCTCTACTTTGATTGGATATGGAACTCCATCCCCAAGCCTAAAGATGGGGAATCTTACAGGGTATGGTGGAATGTTGCTATTTCTAAATGTGTTGAATTTCTTTGTTCTTTTGGAAAAAGATTAGCAGGGCAACATAGATGTAAGGAAAAATCCCTACAAGGGAAATTAGAGATGAATAGAAAACTCCTTAACTCCAACCCAACTAATATTAAATTACAAGTTGCGGTAGCTACCATTAAAAATCAGCTTTGCAAGTTTGATATATATCAAGAGAAAGGAGCCAAAATATAGGCTAGATTGCATTGGATGAAAGAAGGCAATAGAGGTTCTAAATACTTATTTAATTATTTGAACTACAAACATAAAAAGGAGTATATTGGATCTATTCAAGATGAACATGGGCAGGTCCATACTAACTTGGAGGTTATTAAAGGCATTTTTCATTAATTTTATGAGAAGTTGTTTTGAGAGGATTCTCATTGGCAGGATGTGCAATCGATGCTTGAAGATATACTCAAAGATTACATACCAAGAAGGTTGCATATGATTATAGTCAATTCCTGGACTGTGATTTCTCCATAGATGACTTAGAGCATACAATCTTCTCTATGGCTCCAAATAAGAGACCTGGTTTTGATGGGATCTCAATTGAGTTATATCAAATTATGTGGCAGCATATCAAGAAATATTTTTATCTTGTCTACCTAGAATCCTTAAAACGTGGTTTGTTAGGGCCTGAGATTAATAAAGGTTTGATTAAACTTCTCCCCAAAGGGAAGAATATGGATTCTATTTCAGGGTGGAGACCTATTACTTTACTTAACACCTCCTACAAAATCATTGCTAAAGCCTTAGCTACAAAAATTAAACCAGTGGCAAAAAGTATTGTCCGATTTGAACAAAATGGTTTTTTAGAAGGCAAATATATCCTTGATAACTTAATTTTGGCTTTTGAGACTTGTGAAAGGGCACAACAGATATTTGAAAATGCTCTATTGGTCAAACTTGATTTTGATAAATCTTATGATAGAATGAGGTGGAGCTTTATTATCAAAATGTTGCAGTGATTGGGGTTTGGTCCCAAAATCCATAAACATGTGCAAATGTTGTTCCAAGATGCTTCTGCACAACTGGTTATTAATAACTCTTTGATTGATATGTTTCATTTGTAGTGATCTATTAGGCAAGGTTGTCCTTTATCTCCTTTCCTTTATGTCCTTGTTGCAAATGCTTTGGGTTATTTTTTGCAGAAGGCTTATCAAATGAGGATGATTAAAGGAATTTCTATTCCTAATAATGTAGTTGTTCTTAATTCTCATTTTGTTGATGGCAGTATGCTTTTTATTCTAAATTCTAAATCTAAAATTTCTAACATCTTGGGGATTCTTGATTTTTATTGTGTGGTTTCAGGATCCATGCTTGCTCACCATAAAACTAAATTTCTCACGATCCAACCTGATCCAATCCCTCATTGGATCCCTAAAGAATGGAAGCAGATTAAACATGGGAAAATCACTCGTTACTTGGGAATTCCATTTGGTTTACGGGTCACTCTATCTAAAATGTGGAATTGGTATTTGGTCAACCTGAAAAACAAAATCTTTACTTAGGGAAACAAATATCTTTCTCTTGCTAGTAAAATATAGGTGGTTAATAGAATTTTTTTGGCTTCACATGTTTATTATTTGTCTTCTTGGATTCCATCTAAAAAAGGTTATGAAGACCTTATTAAAATCATTCGTGAGTTTTTGTGGTCCAATTGGGAAGGAAAAGTTGGTTTCAAATCCTTTTTCTTGGATTCATTGCATACAACCTAAGGATAGAGGTGGGCTTGGTCTTCTAGATCCTAAAACACAAAGGACTTGCTTAGCTACAAAATGGATTATCAGAGTGGTATTTGGAGAGGAACAATGGAAGATTCTTGTTCGCCATCGTATTGTATAGGCTACTATGGATCATAAGTGGCAAGGTGTTAGATGGTTGGATAAGATTCTATTGGCTCTATTCTTTAGTTTTAAGGCTTCTTTTTCCTTGCAATCTATTTGGAAGGCCTAGAAACAAGTTTGCATATTTTTGAGTTGGAGGGGGGATTCTCTACAGTATGGTTTTAGTTTTGCTTCTTCGTCTATTTGGTGGAACAAACTTGTGCAATATCATGGTCTTCCATTGGTTGTTTCCTTTCCTAAACATACTAATTACCTTTTCAAGAAGGGTGTGCAGCAGTTCAAGGATATTTGGGATTTGCACTCACATGATTGGGTTAAGTGGTAGCATATTAAAAATACTTTTAAGTTGAATAATATGTACATCAAAGGTTTTTGACTTTTGTGAAGTCATTAGTTTTGATGGAGCTTCTTATGAAGCTTTGTACACCTTTATATTGCAACTTTTTCAAAGATTGGAAATAGTTTGGTAAATTTTAGTTTTCTAGTTTCCCCTTGAGGAAGATCTAATTGAGATTACTTTTGAAGCTGTCACTTAATCCTAGGCTCAATTTAAAATAGAAATGCAATTTCTATGAAAAGAAATGGAGAAATTTGAGTGCCCAGATTTGGAATTCTAAAGCAGAGGCAAATGCTCAAATTTTATCATGGAAAATTTTGCATCACAAACTTCCTGTAGGTGATAGATTAAAGAAATTAAAAATTAAATCTGTGAATTGTCCTAATTGTCAGTGTAGTGAAAATGTGAAACATATTTTTTAGGATTGTATAGGGTAAGTGCACAAGTTGGAGTCCATGAAGCGTTGAATTTTTTCCTTAGGGAAAAAATGGAATTAAACTTTCAAAATGGGATCCAGCTTTTTAATAAACAAGATCCCATTTTTAAAAGTGGGATCACATTTTCAGAACAAGGATCCGTTTAAGCCGGGATCCAGAGCCTACTAAAAATGGGATCCCGTTTTCATAAATTTTTCATTATTGAAAAATTTTCAAAGAAAGCGGAGATCCGTTTGAAAATTTTCAAAACAAAATTTCCAAAATGGAAAGTTTTAAAAGCGGGATCCGTTTTGAAAAATTCCCCGAAAATGTTTCACAATTTTTGAAAAATTTCCATTTTCGAAAAGTTTTCAAAATGGGATCCCATTTTGAAAACTTTCTGAAAATGGAAGTTTCTATTTTTGGACCGTTTTACAAAATGGGATCCCATTTCATAGAACCATAAAAAATATTTTTTTTGATAGAAGCGGGATCCGTTTGCATAGAACCATAAAATGGTTTTGCCAAGCGGGATCTAACACTAGATTGTAGATTACAGAAGCGGAGTTTTGGCTTTTATTCGAAATGGTTTGGGACTGGACCCTAACTTTGGACCTAGTTTGACGCAACTTAGAAGAGTCCTATTAATATCACAAGAAAATAATGACTTTGGACGTATATGTTTGAAGACCTATTTTTGCAAATTTTTACAAAATTGGAAGCCAGTATATAGATGGGAGCAGTCGCGGATTCAAATAGCATAATTTTTTTAATAGATTTGAATTTTTTTTTTTTTTCTATTTTCAATTAATTTCTAATGAAACTAGTCCATAAACTTGAATTATCGAGTTTTTAGTATTTTAATAACTTTTGATCAACATAACATTTTTAATGAGCGGATTACTTACGAGAGCAAAATTTGAACCAATTTTTTAGTTTAAAAAAATCAAACAATGATAAGTTTAGGGTCATCTTGTGCATGTCATACACGGCCATTTTTCAAAATGACAAATATGCCTAATAAATATTTTTAAAAAAAATTCAATAAAAAATTACAAAAAAATATTGAAAAGCTTTAGTGAGTCACAAATCTTTTCCCAAAAGGATTTAGAAAAATATGATAATTTAGGTCAAAATATGGATGTCATACATGTGCATGGTATGGTATAAAAAGTGACTTTTAAACAGTGGTTTTTAGAAATACCTATTGAAACTCAATTTTTACAATCTGGGTATTGAAATAAATTACATATTTGGAAACTAGACTCGAGTACTACATTTTATGATTAGTGACTTTTTGAAGATTCCATTTCTAAGTGCTTCAAATTTTAAGGTCAAATGTGTCAAATTCTGAAAATCAGGGAAACCACTTCCACTTTTTGGCCAAAAAGTGAACTCAACTTCTTGCACACACCCATAGTAGTTAAAAGGAAATGGAATGTTGTCTTTATCCATTTTCTGATAATTTTTGGTCATGTTTTGTATTGGAAGGAGGTTGTTTTGGGTGTTGGTATGCAAAATAATGTGGTTGCTGACTCTATACGACAAATTATTTTACTAAATATATGGAAATGTAGATGTTCATTAATGTTTTCTAAGCATATGGTTTAGAAGGAAGTTGAGATTCTAAAGCTTTACTTTGATATCATTCTACAGTTTGTGTATTTGTGTTTTCAGTTGAAAGATGGTGCTAAGGAAGTTGTACAACATTTGGAGGCCATCAAACTTTAGTTTTTATAGCTCCATGATGATAATATTTGGTGCTCTAGCTAGCTACAATACCTTTTTAAATTCAAAATTTAAGTGTTGCCTTTATTGTTTCTATGTAGAGTTGTTAGGAGAGTAGTTTCCTTTAGTTGTTTGGTTGCTACTATACTTTATTTCTGCTATATGTTGAGCAGATCTGTGTAAAGCTTTTGTTCTTTTTGTTTCATTCTCTTCTTTTGCAATTTCCTTCCTTGGGCTGCTCCATTCTTTGTATCTCAGCTTCATTTAATACAAAAAAATCCTGACATTTTAAAGAGCAAAGTCACAACCACATCTAATATTAAAATTACATTGTTGATCAATGAATTTATGTTGCAAGTCAGGATTCTGGAAAATTATGGTCAAAGAGTCAGATAGATTCAAAACAACATTCTCAGTACAACAAGGATTGTATGAATTGAATGTAATTCCTTTTGGATTATGCACTACTCCAGCTTATTTTCAGCGGAGAATGGACCAAGCCTTAAGGAATCTCAAAGAATTTTGTGTTGTTTATATTGATGATATTCTTATTTTTTTTTATTGAGTTAATGATCATTTGCAGCATCTTTAAGAACTTTATGCAGCACTAAAAAAACATGCGATATTCCTCATAGAAAAGAAAATGGTGATTGGAGAAAGGAAAATTGATTTCCTTGGCTTACACTTGAAAAATGGAAAAGTACAACTACAACCTCAAATCCTTCAGCGCATTCAAGAATTTCTAGATATTCTCCAATATAAAAAATAAATTTATTGATTTCTAGGATGTTTAAATTATGTTTCACCCTTCTATAAAGGTCTTGCTGAAGATAGAAAAGCCATCCAGTCATACTTGAAAGAAGGAGCAGAAGAATGGTCATTAAAAGCTATAGAAGCTATTCAGAGGATAAAAACAAAATGCCAACATTTTCCCTCTTTAAAAACCCCTTGTAATGATTTACCTCTATATTTGTATACCGATGTTCTAAAAAAACCTGGTATGTTGTGTTAATTCAAGAAGAAGGAAATGGTAAAAGAGATATTTGTGGCTATCGCTCGGGTACTTTCACATGTATACTGAAAGCCGGTATCATATCTATGAAAAAGAAATACTAGCAGTCAAAAAAGGTATAGAAAAGCTTAAATTTTTTCTAAAGCCAGTAAAATTCACTGTAAGAATAGACAGCCAAGCTATGAGGAGCCTACTCAAGAAAAAACCAAATAAAGATATAGCTCAGGGTAGAATTGCAAGATGGTATTTTGAATTTCTAAGTTATGATTTTGAGATTAAATGGATAAAAGGGGAAAACAATCCATTAGCAGATACGCTAACAAGAGAACTTGCAGGTTCGATATATTCAGATCTGGAATTTAATGCTCTAGATTGGTTCAGGCCAGATGGTACTGGCATGTACATGATAAATCCTGGTAATATTAGCCTTCCAACTCTTCCAAAAGAAATTGTTCTAATATTGTTGGAATCTTACTTCTTAAATAAATGGCTTTCAAATATGAAAAATCAAATCAGTTATTACCATGCACAAGGATTAATTGATTCAGATGAAGATGAATATTTCAGAGAATCCATAGGACTAAATCATGCTCTTGTCAGATATTGGTGTGGAAACAATTCAATCCAAATACACATCAAAGGTTTGTTTTTTATGAATTGGTCAAAACAGAGGAAAATGAATATTTTGAAAAATCTAAAATTTGGTTTCATTACTAGAATTAGTTTTGATCAAGATACATTTGAAGACTATACTAATTTAATAGGAGCTATATTTAATCCAGATATGGAAGAATTCGTAAATCTGTTATATCCATAATTCAAAAGAACTATGACTGATTGCATGGTGCAATATCTGACACATTATCCTAGGACATGATATAATTTCCCAAGAATTGAATTATACCCTCTTGAAGCCAGATGGAGACCTGAATTAAGAATCAAAGATATGGAGATCAATCTTAAACCAACATTACTAGCAAGAAGATTTGAACTAGACTGAGCTTATTCTTAGGTCTATGTAGTCCAAATTGACCATTCCTTTAATCCAAGGAACGTTGATTGGGCTTGAGTTTATCAAGAGTTACCTAATGAATTATTGAATCTAGTACCATATTAATGGTTATCACATGGGCTTGTTTGTGTTGTGATGTCACCCATGTTAAGAAGTGACAACAGGATGCAACCTTGTCATAAAAATCAAAACTCTTGTAGCCACTTACGGGTATTAAGTGGGCCCTTCTCACTAATGGGTGTTTTTAAAGTGACTTTATTTGTCCACTATGTTACTGTTTAGTACTTTCTACTTAACAGTTGTGTACTCCATAGTGCAGTAGGTAAAGAGACATGCATCACCAATGAATTGACTGATTCCAAAATTATTGTGTCTTGCCATGAGGTAACAAGTTGAGCCTCTCCTATAAATTGTTGAGGATGCGCCATTCTTGGCATCAGTGGTCTAGGATTGGAGTCTAGAGTATAGGAAGAGTCTCTAAGTTATATATCAGAATTATGCTCTCTCCTGCGCTTTGTGTGATCTGGATGATCATATTTTGAATATATGTTTACATGTAATATTGTCACTACTATTTCTTTCTTATTTCGCATATTTGGTCAAACGATAGACATTCTCACCAAGCCTCTCTCCAGGATAAATTTTGTGTAATTTCAAGATAAGCTTGGGATGGTGGAGAATCCAGCCTTGACTAAGAAAGAGTCTTAGTATCAGTGATCTTGTTTAATGAGTTCTTCTTTGTGAGAGAAGTTCGAGGTGAAATCCCTTGTTAATGTATTTTCCTTTGAGACAGAGGAATTTGAGGTGCAAGCCCTTGTTAATGCATTTCTCTTTGAGATTTAAGATGAAAGCCCTTGTTTCCACCCTCTAAGAGAGTCATGGTGGATGTTATGTGTGTGACTCCATGACATATTTTTATACTTGTGTTTCACCCTCTAGGAGAGCCATGGTGAAAGTCATGTTGAGGTGACAACATCACACAAGTGATGAACACTTGTACACACCATGGTATGGTTGTAGCCATTATGGTTGATATCATGTTGAGGCGATATTTAATATCACAATGAGGTGATACTCTTATTTTCACTTATGGTTTTAGCCATAGTGGTAGACATCACGATGAAGTGATATGTCTTTTGCAGTTGGAAGTATCATCCCTAGCTGAGAGGGAGTGTTGATGTTTGCAGAGTCGACCTGCTTCTTCTAGATTCGATAAATTGAAGGAAATTCAAATCATAGCCTAACGGCTATTTGAATTATGAGATTATATTTGGATAAGGCTCGATTTTCACTAAAGTTCGATCTCTTGTTTGGCGTGATCTTCTTGATATATTTAATAATTTACCATCAATACCAACTCCCTAATCTTCCTACTGAAATCATCTCGTAGGGTCTGAAAACCCTACAATGACTTAACTAATACTTCAGTAGGCTTTAATTATTGGGGCCTATTATTTGTATCAAACGTTGAAGACTTACACATGACATCCAAATCACTGGCCCTAGGGATCCAATTTTTAATCAATGGTATCACTACCTCTTGATCCCTATCAATATTATTTATTGCATCTAATAATAAAATAATATAAAGAATGTATAGATGGAAATTTATTATCATCCCTCTCATTTAAATGTATAGACTTGAAGACCCTGGTGTGGAAACAATTGGAGAAGCAGGAGGCATTGACCCTACTATGGAAGGTAATGTACTAGTCACTGGAGCATTTGATGTCTCCCCAATATGTTTATACCTAAACCTTTCCACCTCAGTCTGCAACTCAACATTCTACTGCTGCATCTTGTTGTATTCCTCAATCAAAAGGCTATACTTCTCCATTAGGCTCTTCTTTTCAGCCTCCTTCCTTTCAGCAGTCTTTTGGGAAAATTTGGCCACATTCATAGTCAAATTAGTGGCCTCGGTGGTTGAGGTCTCTGAAGCTCTTTTTATTTCTAATCCTCCTCTAAAATTTGGATTTCCTCCTTGAGAGGCTAATGCCCAGATTGCCAAAGTTTCATATTCCTCACTAAAGGCAGAATCTTGCAATGCTGCCTTGACTTCCTCTTCAGAGTTTTGTAAGGGATGCTTGGAATTTAGAGTAGCATTAAATGCTACAACATCTACAATGTCCCATTCAGGCAGAATCAATACACAAGCCTGACTCACTAGTTTTCTTCCTTCCTTAGGAGTGATGTTCTTAAATTCTTTAATTAATTCAGCTTTCACCTCCTCATCATTCTCCTGGTCTGACCTGTCAGGTCTCAGTTCTCTTCTCTTCTTACATTTATCTTGATATTCTTCATATTTCATCCTACATACCAATTGCAAGAATACAAGAGTTTTTACAAATGTATTGTCATCTAGGAACTCCTTACATGCTTCTATTGTTGTATCTTGTACACTTTTTCCTTTTATATCTAAATTAGATAAAACTAATTCAGTTGGCCTAGGAGGCGAAGGCATACCAACCTGCATGTCATGATGAGTAACAACAATTTCATCCATTAGACCCTCCTGTGGTTGATCAATTCTTTTCCTTTTAGGGCTTGGCTCGGATGGTGGTGATGAGCGACTATCTTTTGGAGATGATTCTAAATCAATAATTTTGATTGTCCTAGGCACTTTGAATCTTGAACCTGGTTGTGAAGGTAGCTTCATTATTTTCTTTCCTTTTGTGTCCAGTTCCTCTTCATCACTATTGTCATCCTTTTTCCTCCTCTAAATGGGCCACCTTTCTGTAGGCTAGTATGCTAACCTTGTTTCAATTGGCCTGGCACCTTCTTCCTGTACACATAGAATCAGTTCTAAATTTATCTTTTTGTTCCTCAATGTGCCCATAATTTCCTTGAAGTTCTCCATTAGAAAGTCAATTTTCTTATGGTATGGATTGAACTTCGACAATGGATTATACTTCGGATCCACTTTGTGCAAAATTTCTAATAGCTTATCATAAGCTATCCATTTCTCTTTGTTCAACTCCTGCCTATTTAGATCAAACTCGTTTCAAATCAGGTCCTCATGAAAGTTCAACTCATGTACAAACTTGCCAACCTTTATTCTTTGTCTGAAAAGAGCAAAGAAACCCTCAGGATCATGTTATTGCTTTGGACCACACCTCAAATGGTAATCATCAAAGAATTTTTAAAATGCACCCAACCTCCTTTCGAAAAGGAAAAAATTAGACACCACTGTATAATTTGGGAAAAAGTTTCCCTTACCCCTCCCAATGAGGTTGTCCTCATGGATACAACCTATTTTCCACATAATTTCTGCAAAACCCACTCTTGGTGGTACATTGTATGGCAGTATATGAGGGGCTCCCTGAAAACCATAAACCCTCAAAACAGTGCTGATTGGATATGGGATAATGTCACCCCAATTATGGAAGATTCTTAATTTTGGCTTCCTCCCCTTTGGCCAGAGGAAATAATGTAATTCCTCAGGGATTCTAGGTGTGTTCACCATCAATCTAGCCCTCAATCTGGAAGTAAAGCAATTATCAAATTGCCCATAACTGGTGCTTTCCTTATTACAAGATAAATCTACAGCCTATATATGTAATGACAATCTTTCTCCATCAACCGATTGCCTTAATTTCATCTTTTCAGAGAAGAAATCAACATTTTTGAACAAGAACATATGCATCAGCATAGAATACCAAAAGAATTGAGTGTCGGTATCATTTTTTTGCAAATTTGACAACCCTTCAAGTATCCTCTCAGCCAAGAAAGAAGCAAATTCATATGTTACAAAGAAGTTTGGGTGAACATGTATTTGCACCCCCATGAACATGTATGCAATGGGCATCATTGCACCAGGACTGAAACCCAAAATCTGACACAATGAATAGAAAGTGGCCAAGAAATGATTGGAAAAACAATTTAATCTGAAAGGTTCTTGGTCACTAGGGCTGATATTAAATCTTAAACCCCCTGCCCTAGCTAGATGAGGTGGAAGCAACTTAGCTCTAAAAAGAGACTTCAACTTTGCATATTCCTGCTTCATTTCCTCAAGATTGATAGGAACCAAGTCGTCACTTGGTTCACTCAAGTAAAAAAAAATTAGGATATCATGTTTGTTAATACTTAGTAGAACCCCTCCATCATTATCTCTGATTACCCATGTGACAGGGTCATATCTTACAACCACTACCCTAAGAAGGTTTATATTAGGGAACACATTTGGTACCACCAGCTTCCCCATGTCATACATCCAGCCATTTGAAAAGGTGTGAGACAAATTCCTCTATCCATACCACAATCTGAACATTTCCAAACCTGTGAGGGGAACCCTAGCATTAGCTATGTTAGAGAAATTGTATACTAACCCTTCCCCCAGGATTTTCCCTCACATCAGAACCAATCCCTCCTTTCTATCATTCATTGACAAGGGAAATTGATCCAGGAAATCATCGTACAGGTTTCTTCTAAAATAATCAATTTGGCTAGAGTGTTGCTTGGGTGGTGCCATCTCAGACAAACTAGGGCCTCTTTACAACATTATACTTCAAATAGCTAGGACTAACCAAAGATAGGAAATTATAGAACAAAACACCACAATTTGGCACAACTATAATTAAACTATAGCCCTAACACATTTATCAACAAGCTCAATGACAAGCACAATAGATCTTTTCCCAAATTCAAGTGCAGAATGACAAGAAGACATAGAAATTAACTCTGGGCTTTGTTCGTAGAAATTTCAAATTATGGCTGCAAAGATTCAGAACTTCGCTTTTGGCTCTGAAACTGCTTCACAAAATACTTGAATGCTTTGTGATACAAATAAAGAAGGATAATTTTTTTTTTCTATCAAATCATGCCAGTAAATGTCTCATCTGCCATTAAAGCTCACTCACGTGTTGCATGAACGGATCCAACCATATTTGATGCAGATTTAAATTTGAGTCGTTGATCTTTTAGATAGATCAAACCATCGAACGACCGCCTTAAAAACAAGCTAACACAATCACCAACATGGCAATAAAGGGCCCACCATACCATACGTTGCCAAGGAAGTCCACGTGGTGGTTGCCTATGATATCACAATCAGTAAAGATCCTGCAACTTTGGATCACATGATGGCGGATAACCGTAGATGTTGAGCATCAGTGATCTTGTTCCTTCAACACAGTCACCAGCATTATCATTAACCGTTGAGCAGCTTTTTTGTAAAAATTATAACATATCTATTGATTTAAAACATGTGCATCTCAAGAACAGTTTAGTAACCCACCTTTTAATGTATTAAGGCTAGATTAATTTTCCATAGTATTTCCTTTATTCTCTCGGGTTCATTAGATGAGACACATGGGGCCCGCCCGTGATATCGTGATCAGTAAAAATCTTGTAACTTCCGATCACACGATGGCGAGCAACTATTGAGATCTGACAATAATTGATCGATAGTCAACCAAACCTATCACCCTCAACCTCACCAGATGGGACAAATGGTTCCCACCCGTGATATCGTGATCTACTAACACAGTGTGGTGAGGTCATCGTGAGATGGCGGGGAATGACTGAGATCAAATGACAGTTGATCAACGGTAGCACGAATTTCATCCTTCTGCAAAATAAAACATTTATTAAAAGGAAAAGGGGACATTACTAAGCAGATGGAAAACAACATAAGTTTTTTTTAAATGATGAAATTCGGGGCCAACCAAGTCTTAGGAAAATAAAACCCTGCGGAGGAAAGAACATTTTAAAATGAAGGGACTTAGCCTAGACAGAACGATAGGACATAAGTCATTTTAGAACCCCTCAAAAAGTAACAACAAAATAGATCCCAACCAAGGCGTAAAATAAAAACAAGGGTTACATGAAAATAAGGCTAAAACCTCCAACCCAGGGAAAAATTTTTGACACCATGGAAGACCAATGACATAAGGTAGGGCAAGAATGGAACACAAGGAGAAAAAATTTGAAGTTCCATCAGTGGCTCAAGTTGGGGATGTTCATTCCACTGGAATGAAGCGAGAATTCATAATGTTAGGAAGAGCAGACCAAGATGCAGAGATGACCAAAAAGGGACTGTTCAGACAAAACAACCCAAACTATGTACAAAATACACAATCCTAAACTACTGTTCATGGAAAAGAATACTTCAAGTGAAGTATAACTTCAAGAACTATCCATGAACTGGCAATTCAAGAATATCCCCTATCATATCTTGGAGGAAGTATGAATCTTCACCCCAATTACCATTAATAAAAAATGGATCCAACCAGATTGCATCAAATTTCCCATGTTTCCCTTTATCTTCTAGTCTGGCATTCCACATTAAAAAAATATCTATCTTTGAAACTCCTTGTAGTTTCCCTCTTGGCATACAAATTCTTTACTTGCAACTACAACTTTGCATTTCTCTTTTGAGCTTCCCTCTTGGTTTCATCTAATTCTATAAGAGCTTCCACTCTCAATTGCATCTCATCATCAATTTCGTTATCATACATCTGGACAAACTTATACATTTCCATTAAGTTATTTTGGGGCAACCTGGCATTTATCCCATAAACCAAGTCAAATGGGGCACAACCTATTGCCTTCTTCACAATTACCCTATCTGCCCAGATTGCTAATCTCAACTTAGAATTCAAAGCCTTTTTATTTTGATCCAGGATTCTTTTAATAATCTTCATCAAGCTTTTATTGCTTGATTCTGCTTGTCCATTTCCCTATGGGTGGTATGGTGATGAATAAGAAATTTGGTTGCCATGCTTCTCACAAAATTCTATGTATTCCTCAGATCTAAAACACATTACATTGTCTAATACAATCTTTTCTGGACATCCAAATCTAGTCAATATGTTGCTCATCAGGAAGTCAATTACCACTTTACTAGTGGCTTTCTTTGTTGGAATTGCTTCCACCCACTTGGTGAAATAATCAGTGGCCACCAATATCCATGAGTGGCCTCCACTAGATTTACATGCTATCTCTCCTACAAAATCAATACCCCACTGTTGGAATGGAGCTTCTACTATAACTGGTTTTAGAGGAAAATTACCAAAGAACTTTAACTTACCAGAGAAACATTGACAAGCATCACATGTCCTCACTAGTTGGTGTGTATCCTTAAAAACTATAGGCCACCAAAATCCAACCCTCATTATCTTATGCGCAGTTGTTTTAGCCATATAATGTCCTCCACAAACTCCACCATGCATCTCACTCAAAAGTTCATTTGCTTGATCTTGGTCAACACACTTCAGCATGACACCTTCTCCATTTCTCCACCAGAGCTTTCCAACTATGATAGCATATTTGATAGCATGTAAATTCAATGTCCTTTTCTCATTTTCACTTAAATTGTCAAGACATTTCATTTTTTGCAAATAGTATATCACATCTCTATGCCATTCAGAATGCTCCATATCGCATATGTGATACCTATTTTCCTCTTCTAGCAAATTTATCTGATTTGCTTCCAGATTACTTTGGGCCATAAGCTTGGCCAATCCTTGTCCCCTTACCAGTTTAGTAATTTGGACCTCAATATTGAATTCCTGGATCTTATTTATCCACCTACACCTTCTTCCTGACACTTCTTGTTATGTGAAGATGTCCTTAACAACAACACTAGGCTCATAATTAATTACAATAGCTCCCATCAAATAAAGCCTAAAATCCTTTACTGCTTTTAGCAATGCATATGCCTATTTTTCATTTATATCATACTTAAGTTTTGCAGCTTGTAAAGATTTGCTGAAAAAGGCTATAAGCTGTTCAAAACCTTTTGCATTCTTTTGCAATAACACAACTACAATTGTGTGGAAAGAAGAAAATGAAAAAATTTGTAAAGGCTTGGAAAAATCAGGGGTTCTTAACACAAGAGCCTCCTTTATTGCTTGCTTAATGGATTGGAAAGCCTACATAGACTCCTTATCCCATTCAACTTTGGCTCCTTTCTTGAGAATTTTGGAAATAGGGCAAATTATCTTAGCAGCATTTGTCACAAACCTCCTTAAGAATTTTATTTGTCCAAAGAAAGATATTATTCCTTTGACATTTTAGGGTTGTGGAACTTTATCGATTGCAATTACCCTCTTTGGATCAATTTTTACTCCATCCTTGGAAACAACATATCCCAATAATTTTCCCTCTAGTCCTCCAAACACACATTTCTTTGGATTCAATGAAATACCATACTCCAAAGCTCTAATGAATATCTTCTCTAGATGCTCACAATGATCCTCTTCCTTTTTAGAATATGTTGTCAAGTCATCTTGGTAAATCACCAAAAATAAATTAATGAAATCTGAGAATGCCATATCCATGGCTCTCTGAAATCTAGCCCCTGCATTTGTTATACCAGATGGAATTCTTACATAAACATATGTTCCCCATGGTGTGGTGAAAGTTGTCTTAAACTACTCAGACTCTTTGACCATAAGCTAGTTATAACCAAAAAAACCATCCATCATAGAAATTAATTCACAGCCTCCACTCGTTGCAACATGGCTTCCATATTGGGTAATGGATAATTGTCTTTTAATGAAGACACATTCAAATTTCTGAAATCTACACATAACCTGATGTCTCCATTTTTATTCCTTACTAGTACCAAGTTTGATACCTAGGATGAATGTCTGATTGGCTTGATGATCCCCGCATCCCTTAGTTTCATTAATTCTTCTTGCATTTTGGGGGCCAAAGTGGGATTAATAGGCCGTTGCTTTTGTTTGAATGGCTTGGTATCATCACGCAAAGCAATCTCATGTTGAAAAAGATCCTCCCTGTATGCCTTAAGATCATCATAGGACCATGCAAACACATGCCTAAACTTCATTAATAAATCAATTAGCACCCTTCTCACCTTTAGTGACATTTTCTTTCCAATATACACCTTCTTTGGGGATGCTTATGTTCCAAGATTTATCTCTTACAAGTCATCAAGATGGGAAGTAGTATGATTAGCCTTTGTCTTATCTTGATTATCAAACACTCTTTCTAGTACAACTAGACCCTTGGGAATTGTGTTTGTCTTTAACTGAATGACCTCATTCCCAATTATAGTATCCTTACCATCAATATTTTCAACAAAAGCTCCAAAGTCAACTTCTTGATTTTCATATTCACTCACATAATTCAAAAATCTTAATATATCATCATCATTATCAAAAACTTGCCAATTTTTTACGTTATCAGGAACAAATGGTTTGGTTTTCACCTCAACCTTTGAAATTCCAGCATAAGTCATATCATCTAGTTTTACTGCAATATTGGCTAATAAATCTTCCATCTTATTTTTACCTCTCTCCATCCATCCTATGCCAAATGCATCAAATCTCTCCAATTCATCCCAAACAACATTCCTATACTATTTCAACCTCTTATTTTTTGATACATACTTGGATCTAACTTGGGAAACCACAAGCTCAGAATCCCCAATTGCCTTGACCTTCTTGATCCCATGTTTTTTAGCCAATCTCAACCCCAATAACAAGGCTTCATACTCTGCCACATTATTTGTGCATTCAAATAATAGAGTGAAAGAGAACTTGAATGTCTTTCCACTTGGTGAAATTGTAACAAGAAACTTGCACCAAACCCTTCTTTTGAACTTGCACCATAAAAATACAAAGTCCACAAGTCATCAGATTCTAACAATTGTTTTATTTTTGTATCAATCAATGCGGTAGGCTTATCACTATCGCTAGGGAATTCCTCAACCCGAAATTCATCTATATCACTGTCAATAAAATTCTCAATCGGGCCATGCTCAATCATATGAGGTAATTTTTATTCTCTTTCAATTTTGACATCCTTACCATCAATGGAGAAAGTAGCAAATGACAAATCACATTGCATATTACCCCCCATTGATGCACTCCATTTTCTTGACAAGAGCATTCCAAACTGAGGTGGGATATCTGCAACTAATACAGTCATGACTAGATCCTTGTTAGGGTACTGAGTGAATTTATAAGGAAATGCTCTGATAGTTCCAATAACTGGCACTTCTCTTGAATCCATAACATAACATTTACCTTGAGGGTATGTGCAAGATCATGGTGGGCCAAAAAGTTGCAATATGATGGGTATGTGGCTGATGACTATTTTTTTACCCCAAATTGATGAAACGAAAAGGGTTTTTAAAGGAGATTCTCAAATTTCCACTAATATAAATTATTCTTTACTTTGAATTTAATAAGTAATTATTATTCATTTTCTATTCAAATTACGACTAAAGTCCTAATTGATAGGCTGGTTGAAAAACATCTATAAGTTTTAAACGGTATCACATTTTTTGAATGCAAAAAATGCATCACATTCTATGCTTCATACACTATAGGATTAAAAAAATAAAAATTGAATTTCATGAAGTTTTGACCAAGTTAAGGTGGTTAGACATAGGAGTTTTTATATTTTTTAAAAGTTGTAATAAAAATTCATAATTAATTATTTACTTGGAAAGAATTACAAAAAATATGCATCACATCGGGACATGAGTCTTCTACTTATATCTAAAATATTATAAAAAAATATTATCATTTTATTGTGGTTAGGGTGGTGACAAACACCTACTTCTTATTTTTCCCCAAATTTAAGTACCAATGCATTGTAATTTCAAATTTTCACCAAATAGATTTTTGTTTTTTTAAATAAACCTATAGTTTAGAAGCTAAATTAAATTTTCTATAGATTCTATTCTTACATATTTTTGAAATAATACAGATAACTTATTCAAATTTTTACGTCAAGTCGCCTAATTCTGATTTTTCTGAATTTTTTGCCACTTAAGGGCCTATTTTTTCCATGATGATCCTACACATACCCTTGAGCAGTATGTACTGTCAAGCCCATTGCCTCCATTATTTTGACTAACATAACATTATTTGATGCCCCTAAATCTATCATATAGTTCCTTAAAGTTTTCCCATTTATATCCAAACTTAAGAAAAAAGGGGTTATGTTTTCAAGGCACATGTTAATAGAATTTCCTAAATACATAGGGGGAATTTTTGACACAATTCCCTCCACTTCCTTTTCTTTTTCTTCATCCTTTTATTTTTTACCACTTCCTTGTTTAGTCTTATTACTAGCAACATTTGTGATCAAGGCTATTGTCTTTTCTTTGTGTTCATTTATTCTCATCATTTATAGCAAAGGTGCAATTACCTTAACCTGAGAAAGCACATGAAACATATCTACAGGTGTATATTTAGGAAAATTAGACATCATACCTTCATCATTTTCCTTTTTCTCTTGTTGATTACTCCTCCTAGCTTCTTTTGCTTCTTATCCTCTACAGCAGGTTCAACTACCGTTGTAATCACCTTGGTTTTCACCAATGACGAAGTCATATCTTCTTGAAGATTTTGGGTTTCATTCTTTTTTGCCCAAACCTTATCACTCTTAACTTCTTTGAATTTTACAACATCCTTTTTGTTTTCAACCTTAACACCTTTGTTTTTATCCTTTTGCTCTTTAATAAACAAGTCAACAGGTTTACCATGCTCACCACCCACAGTCCTATTTCTCAATTGAAGTGAACTTCTCATTTCACCAGCCATTTCTTCAGTCAATCTTGCAATCTCTTCTTTTGACGATCTCCTTAAGGACAATCAATCTTCATCCAGCTCCATATTGCAAGCATTATGATCAAAATCACCATCCTCATTAGAAAAGACCTGTTGATGGTACATCTCACTTCTCTACCTCTGATTATGCACATCAGCTTCCTATATTTCATCATTAGAAGAACATTTTGCCTCATCAATGTATGATCTAGCCATACAAACATCTAAATCATCCTACTCATATTCTGATGTTCGATCATGAACATCCTCTTCTACTTCATCAACAAAAAGCAACTAAGCAACACCATAGTAATTTTGATCATGTGGATGTTCACACACTTCACACCATGGTCTATCTTCTACTAGATTCACTGAATTTTTCTGTAAGGGGTCTGGGGTATGCTGATCATTTTTAAGCTTCTCGCTAGGCAAGATTGGTTTTCCATCTTTCCAATTTGTATTGTAAGGATAATTTTGCAATCTAGGTGGCCTATCATTTTTATTATAAGGTTTCCTTTCATTTCCTATGCCCCTCTCTTTCTTAGCAACAGTTTACTTATGTCTTTCAAGCTACTATAAACCTTTTCCCACTTTTCATCATCTTTAGGCTTTGCAGCTAGAACCTTCTCAGTCTTATTCTTAGGATTTTTCAAAAGTGTAGGTTCTTCTCTCCTACCATACTTCCCAGAAACTCTTCTATTACTCTCAATATTTATAGCCACCCTAAATGCATCCCTCATAGTCTGAGGGTCCTTATCTCTAAGGAAATATGCCATTTTAGCATCAAAAGCATTGAAATATGTAGTTAAGCAAACATTTTCATCAAGCCTCAAAACCTAAAACAACTTACACATTGCTTTCTAAAATCTTAAATTAAACTCTGTCACAGGCTCGTTCAATGACTTCTTGATGTTATTAAACTCATTTAGCATGAAACTTGCATTATTTTTCTTACCATACTACTCCTTGAAACACTTTTCAAACTCATCCCATGAACCAATACTAGCATTAGGTAGACCTCTATACCAATCCCTTCCATCCTCTACCAGAGATTGTACAAACAATTTCATTACAACATCCTCATGTTCTACCTCGTAATCATTTAGCATATCCATAAAATATTTCAAGTTTTCCTCAGTTGTCACAGCATTATTGCCAGCAAACTTATTCATCTTTTCTCTTAAGTCAGTGGGGATGGAATTTGGATAACCAACAATACCATCAAAGAACAATGGCCTATACATTTCCAATTTTATAGGTCATCGTTGAAATAATCCTTCATTCCTCTGAGAATCAACACCAGACCCTAAATCTTGTACTCTAGAACCATCTTGATTTGGATTTATAGACCTATTTGCATGAGTCTTCAGGCTAGAATTATTTATAGTGGGGTCTGGATTAATTTTAGGATTGTCCTTTACAACATCTTGGTGATTTGATGAGGTTGTAGCTTGTGTATCTTCATCCATGTTTGACATCTTTAGGAAACTTATTTTCCTCTTCATTTATGTATTTGCAGCCTCAATCGCTATTCTCTCCAACTCTTCTGCTAGAGCCTCACTCTCCTTCTTAGCCTTTTCTATGCTAGACTCTATTTGAAATGACACACTGCTAGGGTTAGAAATGGCATATATCTAACAATTAAATGCATATTTAATTAATAAATAGAGAAACTAAAACACACACAGAATAAATCATAATATAGAATTTAACATGGTTCACCCAATCCAGGCTACATCCACCAAACCGTAGCCATCCAATACTTTTATTATCCAGTGTAAAACCTATTACAATCTTGTGAATAATCGCATTTTTCATCATACTGAAATACCCATCTGAACCCCTTTTATCAAGCTTAGAAGCTTCCATATTTTTTGGGTTCTACAAAATCGGATATTTCCTTTTTCATTGATTTTTCCCTTTTTTGGTGATCACGTGAAAAAGTATAGGGGCCGGGGTGTACAGTATACCATGGGCTATACAGTATAGCATGATCAGTCACCACATACCAACACACATGTGGTGGGAGATCTTGTTGAGTGAAATGGGGAGTCACCTTCTCATTTATTTTAATCCCCTCAACCTTTTGCCTTCCTTTATCCAAGACAGGGTTAAGGTTTGTATTACTCGGTTGAGGCTTAAAATGAATTGAGGGTTTTGTGTCAGCAGGTTTGGGTTGGACATCAATGTGGCCTATTGGGTTTTCTTTAGACACAATTTTTGTTTCCTTATTAGAAATATTCTATATGACTGGACCCTCAACACTTGGTTTAGGTTCTTCTTGGTTCAGGAGCTCCATTGTTTCCAACTGTCTCATCAACCTATCCCTTTCAATCACAACATTCCTCAACTCTACTTCTCTTTCTTTTTCTCTTTTCCTCTTTGGCTCAACTTGCTCCTGGATTTCTCATTTCAAAGAATTAATGTCTCTAAAAACATCATTAGGGTCAGGTAAAGTCACATCAGAACTTGATGTATCATCTAGATCTATTAAATTGACCCCTTCAAGTACATGTTTAGGCAATAAAGGGTTTACATCATTTTCAGCAAGAGGAGGAGGCACATCACTAGTGCATTCTCTATGATGGCTTCGACTTCTACTCTTGCCTCTTCTCTTCTCAGCATATTTGACACTAACAAGCCCTTTACTTTTCCATGTCACATCTTCTTGAACCGGTGTATTAAATAATGAATCAAAAAATCCACAATTGTCTGACTTTGAATTTCTAGACACCTCTTCAAGATTCTCAGGGATAGGGTGTAAAGGCTTACTTGTACCCTGGTGTATAGGGTCCTGTGACATGGGACCAACATTACTAGATTTTGGTCTTTTCTTTATCCAGTCCTTCTTCTTCATTTTGGGAAGTTCAGCTTCTAATTTTTGTTCTGGATGATTCTTCATGAATGACCTGGTGTTCTTCATTCTTCATACTAGTCCACAAGTTTTTTCCACTTATAATAAACCTTTCAAAATAAAATGCACACTAGTGCAGAGACTTCAGAGTTGCCACCCAATTTTCTTGGGAATACCAAATACCTAAAGACACATGGTGGAATATAAAATTTTTTGGAACCTCATACTGACAACACACAAAAGTGCTTTACAATATAAATCTTAACGCTTATGAAAATAGAAGAAGTGGACAAAACTAACACAGAATTATAGGCTCAACCTTCAAATCATAGAAACACTATGAAAAATCTATGCAAAATTGATAACCAACACACTAACAAGAAATATTATAATTAGCTCCCCAGTAGAGTTGCCATTTTGTTGGTTCCATTTTACAATGTAACCAGGTTTGTCTTCTAATCTACCTATGGAATTTCTGATTCCAATCAAGGGCAACTCGAAGGACTTGGACCAACCAACGAGGACTTTAAAAAGCCTCCTACACTTCGGGCTTTGCAAGACTCGGGAAGGTGATCCCTTAATGTGTTTACAACCTCTGCACCATTATCATAAACAACATTAACAAATAATCTGACTTAATAGCTCAACACGATAGGATAATACTGAATTAAATTGGTATTTCATCAGTAATATCAACTATCTAGAGCATGAGATAACTACAACACAATCCATAGTATAAGATGGTCATTGATCTGCAATTTGTAGCAAGCTTTAGGAAAAGACAAGCAAATATTGAATCATATGGGTAATTACAACTTAGATTAGTGCCATATATCCATTGCAGGAGTCAAATTCATAAGCATCTAAAGGTATATGAAAGATTTAACACATAACATATGAAATCCTTGACGACATTGCATTGTAATCTCATCAATATGTATTCTAACTCAATACTACTTATCAAATTCTTATACATAACACATCTACCTACAATCCCATTCAAGCATTTTAATCAATTCCTTGAATTAAAGCTAAAATAGAATCATACACACCACAACAGTGAGATGAATAAAACAACCCTTAGTTATTTTATTCAAAGTTCAAATATGCATGTACAATGGAGAGACATGAGCTTTAATTTATCATTTCAACTCAAATGCTAGTACTGTTATACAACATTAAATCCCCATGAACTCAAAACCTAAATTACATTTTTCCTAAAACCATCAGACTTTACAATTTGCTCTGCAACTTCACCTAGACTCGACCCAAAAATTATCTAACTTACTAACCCATACTTCTGGTCTTGAAATCCTTCTTATAGAAAATGAAGGAACAAATAAGTATCGACCCATAAAGTACACATGTTACCAGCCAATTGGAGCACTTGGTGACATTCCCAAAATCATTACAACAACAATCACCTTGGAGAATATTCTTGTTCATCATGTCAGCTGAGGAAAGTTGATGCAACAACAAAAACAACAAGAAGCCTGCGCCGAGACTGTCATCAAACTAACACTCAAAACCGTTGTAACCACAACATTTGATTTACCACATGTTAGTAGTCCATTCCTTTTACTCTTCCTTAGTCAAATATTTAGTTACCCATTTTTGGTATTCTTCATCAGTCGACAGTCAAAATTAATTATCTCATTCACCTTGGTGCTATAAGGTGTGTATTTTACCGCTACCTAATTTGCATCTCTTTCAAAAGATTCCAAAAATGAGCTGGTACTAATAATCTTATCCATACAACTCACCAACAAATCATAATCTGAGTCATCACAAATTAATTTAATTTGATCATTGATGACCTCACTTGATTGATCATGCCATTACTGGAGAGACCTTATTTTCCCCTGCTCATCAATTATATCAGGTAACAATGTGTTACCCCAATCATTAAATTTTTTCACCAACTCCCTAATCTTCCTACTCAAATCATCCGGTAGGGTCTGAAAACCATGCAATGACTTAACTAATACTTGAGTAGGCTTTAATGATTGGGGCCTATTATTTGTATCAAATCTTGAAGCCTTATACATGGCATCCAAATCACTATCGCTAGGGATCCAATTTTCAATCAATGGTATCAGTACCTCCTAATCCCTATCAATATTATTTATTGCATCAAATAATAAAGAATATAAAGAATGCATAGATTGAAATTTATTATCAACCCTCTCATTTAAATGTCTTAAGACAGTATTAACAATATCTTTTTTCTTTGAAAGAGATCCCTCCTCACTTACCTTTAATGATATCTGTAATTCATCAATTCTTTGCAAGAGCTGCTTCTTTGTAGGAACAACAAAGCACTTTGTTTCTTCATCATTTTTTTCTAAAGTAGGGGTGAGGGAAATACTTTGACTGGGATACCCTAGTGTGGAAACAATTTGAGAAGCAAGAGGCAATGACCCTGCTGTGGAAGGCAATGTACTAGTCCCCGGAGCACTTGATGTCTCCCCAATATGTTTATATATAAACCTTTCAACCTCAGTCTACAACTCAACATTCTTCTGCTGCATCTTGTTGTATTCTTCAATCAAAAGGTTATACTTCTCCATTAGGCTCTTCTTTTCAGCCTCCCCCCTTTCAGCAGTCTTTTGGGCCAATTTGGCCACATTCACAGTCAAATTAGTGGCCTTGGTGGTTGAGGTCTTTGAACCTCTTTTTATTATTAATCCTCCTCTGAAATTTAGATTAGTATCTGTAACATTTGGATTTCTTCCTTGAGGGGCTAATGCCAAAATTTCCAAAGTTTCATATTCCTCACTAAAGGAAAAATCTTGCAATGCTGCCTTGAATTCCTCTTCAGAGTCTTGCAAGGGATGCTTGGACTTTAGAATATCATTAAATGCTACAACATCTGTAATGTCCCATTCAGGCAGAATCAATACACCAGCCTGACTCACTAGTTTTCTTCCTTCTTCAGGAGTGATGTTTTTAAATTCTTCCATTAATTTAGCTTTCACCTCCTCGTCATTCTCCTGGTCTGACCTGTCAGGTCTCAGTTCTCTTCTCTTCTTACATTTAACTTGATATTCTTCATATTTCATCCTCCATACCAATTGCAAGAATACAAGATTTTTTACTAATGCATTGTCATCTAGAAACTCCTTACATGCTTCCATTCTTGTATCTTGTACACTTTTTCCTTTCATATCCAAATCAGATAAAACTAATTCAATTGGCCTAGGAGGGGAAGGCAAACCAACCTGCATGTCATGATCAGTGACAACAATTTCATCCATTAGACCCTCTTGTGGTTGATCAATTCTTTATCTTTTAGGGCTTGGCTCAGATGGTGGTGATGAGGGACAATCTTCTAGAGATGATTCTAAATCAGTAATTTTGATTGCCCTAGACACTTTGCATTGTGGACCTGTGAATGCACCTTCATTATTTTCTTTCCTTTTTTGTCCACTTCCTCTTCATCACTGTTGTCATCCTGTTTCCTCCTATAAATGGGCCACCCTTTTATAGGCTGGTATGCTAGCCTTGTTTCAATTGGCCTAGCACCTTGTTCGTGTACACCAAGACTCAATTCTAAATTTATCTTTTTGGTCCTCAATGTGCCCATAATTTCCTTGAAGTTCTCTATTAGAAAGTCAATTTTCTTATAGTATGGATTGAACTCTGACAATGGATTATACTTCAGATCCATTTTGTGCACAATGTCTAATAGCTTATCATAAGCTATACTTTTCTCTTTGTTCAATTCCTGCCTATTTAGATCAAACTTGTTTCTAATTAGGTCCTCAGGAAAGTTGAACTCATGTACAAAATTGATAGCCTTTATTCTTTGTCTGAAAAGAGAAAATAAACCCTTAGGATCATGTTGCCGCCTTGGACCACACCTTAAATGGTAATCATCAAATTATTTCTCAAAATGCACCCAACCTCCTTTTAAAAAGGAAAAATCAAACACCATTGTATAATCTGGGAAAAATGTTCCCTTACCCCTCCCAGTGAGGTTGTCCTCATGGATACAACCTATTTTCCACGTAACTTCTGCAAATCCCACTCTTGGTGGTACATTGTATGGCAGTATATGAGGGGCTCCCTAAAAACCATAAACCCTCAAAACAATGCTAACTAGATATGGGATAATGTCACCCCAGTTATGGAAAACTCTTAATTCTGGCTTCCTCGCCTTTGGCCTGATGAAATCATGTAATTCCTCAGGGATTCTAGGTATGTTCACCATCAATCTAGCCCTCAATCTGGAAGAAAATCAATTATCAAATTGCACATAACTAGTGATTTCCTTATTGCAAGATAAATTTGTAGCCCATATTTGTACTGGAAATCTTTCTCCATCAACCGATTGCCTTAATTTCATCTTTTCAGAGAAGAAATCAGCAATCTTGAACAAGAACATATGCGTCAGCATAGAATACCAAAATAATTGAGTGTCAGTATAATTTTTCTGCAACTTTGGCGGCCCTTCATGTATCCTCTCAGCCAAGAAAGAAGCAAAGTCTTATGTCATAGAGAAGTTAGGTTGTTGTATTTGTGCCCCATTAACATGTATGCAATGGGAATCACTGCACCAGGACTGAAATCCAAAATCTCACACAATGAATACAAAGTGGCCAAGAAATGATTGGAAAAACAATTTAATCTGAAAGGTTCTTGGTCATTAGGGTTGATATGAAATCTTGAACCCCCTGCCCTAGCTAGGTGAGGTGGAAGCAACTTAGCTCTAAAAAGAGACTTCAACTTTGCATATTCCTACTTCATTTCCTCAAGATTGATAGGAACCAAGTCTTCACTCAGTTCACTCAAGTCAAAAATATGTTGGATATCATCTATGTTAATACTCAGCATAACCCCTCCATCATTATCTCTGATTACCCATGTGATAGGGTCATATCTTGCAGCCACTACCCTAAGCAGGTCTACATCATGGAACACATTTTGTACCACCAACTTCCCCATGTCATACATCCAACCATTTGAAAAGGGGTGAGGAAAATTCCTTTGTCCATACTACAATCTGAACATTTCCAAACCTGTGAGGGGAACCCTAGCATCAGCTATGTTAGAGCAATTGTATACTAACCCTTCCCCCAAGATTTTCCCTCACATCAAAACCAATCCCTTCTTTGTATCATTCGTTGACAATGGAAATTGATCCAGGAAATCATCGTACAGGTTTCTTCTTAAATAGTCAATTTGGCCAGAGTGTTGCTTGGGTGGTGCCACCTAGGACAAACTAGGGCCTCTTTACAACGTTATACTTCAAATAGCTAGGACTAACCAGAGATAAGAAATTACAGAATAAAACACTGCAATCTCTCACAACTATAATTAAACTATAGCCCTAACACATTTATCAACAAGCTCGATGACAAGCATAGCAGATATTTTCCCAAATTCAAGTGCAGAATGACCGAAAGACATAGAAATTAACTCATTACTTTGTTCGTAGAAATCCCAAATTCTAGTTTCAAAGATTCACAACTTTGCTTTCGGCTATGAAACTGCTTCGCAAAATACTTGAATGCTTTGTGATACAAATAAAGCAAGAGAATTCATTTTATTTCGATCAAATCATGCCAATAAGTGTCTCATCTGTCATTAAAACTCACTCGCACACTGCACAAACGGCTCCAACCATATTTGATGCATATTTAAATTTGAGTCATCGATCTTTCAGTTAGATCAAACCATCAAACGACTGCCTTCAAAAAAATCCAACACAATTGTCAACATGGCAATAAATTACCACCATACCATACGTTTCCAAGGAAGTCCACGTGGTTGTCGCCCTTGATATTGCAATTAGTAAAGATCTTGCAACTTTGGATCACGCGATGGTGGGAAACTCTAGATCTTGAGCATCAATGATCTTGTTCGTTCCACACAGTCGCCATCCTTATCATTAACCATCGAGCAGCGTTTTTGTCAAGATTATAACATATCCGTTGATTTAAAACATGTGCATCTCAAGAACACTTTAGTAACCTACCTTTTAATGTATTAAGGCCGGATTAATTTACCATAGTATTTCCTTTATTCTCTTGGCCTCACAAGATGGGACACATGGCACCCGCCCATGATATCGCAATCAACCAAAGTAGTGTGGTGGGGTCATCATGGGAAGGCAAGGAATGACTGAGATCAAACGACAGATGATCAACGGTCGCAAGAATTTCATCCTTCTGCAAAATAAAACATTTATTAAAAGGACAAGGGGACATTACTAGGCAGATGGAAAAAACAACATGAGTTGTTTTTAAATGATGAAATGTGGGGCCAACCAAGTCTTAGGAAAATAAAACCCTGCGGAGGAAAGAACATTTTAAAACAAAGAGACTCAGCCTAGACAGAACAATAGGACATAAGTCATTTTAGAACCCCTCAAAAAGTAATAGCGGAATAGATCCCAACCGAGGCATAAAATAAACACAAGGGTTTTACATGAAAATAAGGCTAAAACCCCCAACCCAAGGAAAATTTTCCAACACGATGGAAGACCAGTGACATAAGGTAGGGTAGGAATGGAACAAAAGGAGCAAAAATTTGAAGTTCCATCATGTTTTTTGTGATTCAAGCAAGCATTTCATTCAAGATCTATCTCCTCCAAGAAAGAATCAAGATCTACATCCATTGCATCCATTTGAAGCATATTTTCAACCTATTATTGCTAGGGTTTGGTGAGTTGCAACATTTTCATTTTTTCATTCATCATTCTCAATTTCTATTTGATTTCATTTCAAGGATTGATTTCCAAAATGGGGTTTGACCAAGGAAAATCCCTATTCACTAACCGAATAATATATCTCCCTCTCCTTTGTGTGTGGTTTGTAGGTCTAGGTTATATATTTCCTAAGGAGCAAGAATGGAAAAAAGCTGTCAAGAGCTAAAAGTTTTCAAAGTTGTCATCAAGCCTTGGAGAACATTGGAGAAGACCTACATGTTGAAAATTAGGGTTTCAAATCCGAAAAACAATCAGGAAGGATAGAGCAGAAGGAGGAGAGCAATATCAGCCTTTGAAGTTTTATAAAAGCCCAAAAAGACTAATTCACCACTTCTGGTGAATTAGTCCAGGTGGTTCCAGTCAAGTTTCAGGTTTTTGTAGATTTAGATACCCATTTGGTAGATTCATGTTCCTGCATAGCTTTCTAGTTTCTGGACTAATTCACCTAGCTTGGTGAATGAGTCCTAGTTACCATTAAAATCATATTTTCCAATGTTTCAAACCTCCATCTAGCCATTTATGGATTTCCAAGTGCACAAGTCTTCATTTCTACAGTTTTTTGTTTCATTTCATTCACTTTCCTAGGTCATTTCGTGTTACCTTGCATTCAATTAGGGTTTAGAGTTTCATCTTGCATTTCATTATCTTTTTCAAGTCTAAAATTGGTGGGGAACCCCTTTATTAGTCTACTTTTAGCCCCAAGGAAATCCTTGTTGCAATATATCTTTCTCTTTTGCATTGAGGTCTCTAGGGTTATCCTTAAATGGAATAACTTGAAATTGGGTATGATAGCACTTAACAATAATTATTGTTCACCTCAATTTTTAGAGTTTCCAAGGCTCACTACCAAATTATAGAAAAGAAGAAAGAATAATGTTACAATGAGAAATCCATCTCAATGCAACAAAAAAATCCACCACAACATGACCAACACATTCACAACCTTTCTAAATATTGTAGATACCTTCTTCTCACTGATTCTAGTAGTCTAACTCATTAAGTTCACATTACACTTCACAAATTCATACTTCACGTTGACTCTGCAATTTGAATCACACACTTCACAACAAAATTCTACATCAACTCAACAGTTATTTATATCATCTTCAACATTGAAAACATTATCCAAGGTCGGATATGAACCTCAACCATGAAAATTCAAATTAGGTCGGTACTAAACATTCTCGTGCTAGAAATGAATGAAATTAGACCACATCACATCTTATCTCGGACCCAAATCATACATATACACCATGTCACACTTCCATAATCATTGAAGAAAATCCATAATTAGTCTAAACCCTCAAGGTTAGTCTAGCCTATTTAAACACCATTAACGTTTAAGTACACACTTCCTCAAATCCAAAGACAACTCATGGAGCAAACACCATAGTTGAACAAAAACTGGAATATTCCATAAACACCCTAAAATACAACAAATTCCTTCACAAAAACTTTCACCTAAAGAATGTAACACCTAGTACACTTAGACAACCTTCCATACACTATAACTCAAGAAATCAACTTGTGGAGCACCAAACCATGAGAAAATTCAACTAAAAGTAGATATGAACCTTATCAACACACTTCTAGAATTGTAAGACGAAAAACCAAACTACAGAGAAATGTTGAGAAAAACCATCTCCTCAACAACACTGCAACATTGTCCATAGACTAGTGAACACAAATTTCTCTGCACAATGATCTAGACCAAGAAATTTTAGATGCAAAACCTTTGAATACATCTAACTAACATATCTAAACTACACAAGATTTTCTTCAACATAGAAGAAATGTAGAGAAAAAATACAACACCTATACAACATATTTTTTCCTCTTTTATTCAAAATTTCTCAAAAGAGCTTGGAAACAAAACACTAGAGACATATTATCATTATCTTGAGTACTTCCTCATCACCATTAAACCAACTGTAACATAGAAACTCAACCAAACAACATCCATAAACAAAAGGCTTATCAAAGCAACACTAGAGGTTCAAATTAGTAGCACTTACTAATGTTAACATAATGAAACTAATCAAGACATTGCCATCACATCACAACCATCATCAATTGACATCAATCCCAACAAAAACATAAGCTTGTTGATATCAGTGATAGCACCAATTCTACTCATACTTATGACAAAGGTGTGGTTTAATCTTGAAATGGAGTGGAATTCATGATAGCATGCTTTAGAAAAATGGATTGAAATAGTTCATTTGATAGAAATGGTGTGATGAGGGAGGAAGGTTGGATAGACTCTTTAGTTACTTGGGTAGATGAGGGAATAGAGGATTTAGGAAATTTAAGGGATGTTTTTTTATCTTGATCTAAAGGAGATGGAGGTGGATGCATGATATGTGGGGATTGCATAAATGTATTCATGGGTGGGAGTTAGGATCCTTTACTAATAGTCCTTGGATAGAATCATGAAACCATGGGATGGAGTAATTTTGTAGTATTGGGGTGATGTGGATTGTAAGAATGTGGGTAGGATTTGAGGGGAAGTTTGGATGGGGGTTTGGTTTTTCTTGTCAAAGAAAGGTGGAGGATGAGAAATAAGAGATCTATTGGAATTTGGTGGAGGTGGGGAGGATGGAAGTTTTGAAACAATACGAAAGAGGTATCTAACCATGGACTCTTTATCATTTTTGAAGCATTAGGTGAGGATGAAATCAGTAGTGTTGGATGGGGATGATGTGGATTGTAAAGATATGGGTTGGGTTTGAGGAGAACCAATGGATATGTGAGGAGGTGTACAATATGGTTTTTTTTTTTATTCATTTTTTGGGTAGAAGGCATTTGATTGTGAATAAATTATTATTGGAATCTTGAAGAAGGTTTTCTATTAAAAATGGCTTGAAGGTGATCCAAAAGACTCTCACTATCATCATAGGGATCATATTCAAGTTCGTCAACAAGACTTTCCTCATCATTATCACCAATTTAATTGGAGCTGACCTTGACTATTATTTTTGGTTTTTTTAGCTTGTAGAATGTGGGTTCATGATGTTGGATTGGGTGGACATGTATGAGATGGGTTTAGCATATATTATATTGGATGGAAGATAGATTAGATGGTTGGAAATGGTAAAGGTTTGATTGGAAGAGGGAAGTTTGGGATTACTTTTGGGTGAGGGTGGGAATTAGGATGATAAATTAGAAATGGATTAGGGGTTACAAAAATATGACCTAAGGATGAAGATGGAGGATGAAATTAGATTTGGATCAAGGAAAGGTTGGATTGGAGAGGTTTGGAGTAAATAGATGGATTAAGGATTAAGTTATCTAGGAGATTGAATTGGAAATATTTTAATGGATGAGAGATAATATTTGAAGGATTTAGAAGATTTGGATGGATAGGGGATAAGATTTAAAGGATGATAGATGAGTGATTAGATAAATAGGTTTGGCTAAAGAGATTGGATGATTGGTTTGATTATGATTAAGGATTTGTTTTCTTAAAAAAGAGGTAGATTTGAAAGAAAAGAAAAAACAATAACTGCTTGAGGAATTAGGACGATAGGTATGCATTGGTTTCACACAAGAAGACACATGAAATTGAAAAATCCTATATTATTCAAGTGTTAGTGTACATTTAATGTGGGTCCACCAGCTAAAGGCTAATACCTCAAGATTAGTGCAAGGAGATTATCTTTCAAGAGTCAATAGATAGGGATTCAATACCAAAAGTGCTAACCTTTTCCAAAGCGATTCTATATCTATTTAGGGAGATACATGGTGAGTAACTTTAGTAAAGATACTATTCCTTGCACCATACTAAGAAATTGTCGAAAGGTCTTATTCTAGGCTTCACAAGGTTCTATAGGGAGTCCTCTAAATACATCAAGGGTGCATGAAGGAAAATGTATAGACAAAAGGGAATAATGCCAAATATCTAGGAAGATAGGGTAACCCACTCTCCATCTTTACTTCTCCAAGGTATAAATTTCTTGGAGGCTTAGTCTAGATTGACAATATTCCACTTCTAAGAGGGGCTTCTTTTCATTCACCCCCTTGTTTTTATACTTTTTCATAGCATGAGAGTTGAGGTCATTCATTAAGGTGATAAAATTCCCGAGTAAGTCTCCTAAAAGGAAATACCTTGATAATTATTTTTTATCACCCAAGATCACACAAAATGCAAGGGGATAACATACCCACAAAACTAGAAAGCATTGGGTTCTAATATAAGCATAAATAAGGGGGTGATCCCATAATAGTGGTTTACAATTTTTTGGCCAAACTGGACACAAATAATTTTTTAAAACTAAATCTTCACTTTTGGGCACCTGTAGCGGCTAAACCGTGAGGAATTTGAAGATGATGTAAACTAGAGTTTTGTCACATTTTTTCTGCAAATTCTAAATACTATTTTTTCAAAAAAAATGGAATTAGGTTGCACTTCTTTTTCCATCTCCCTTGAATTTTTTTTTTCATAAAACAATATTTTCAAAAAGTGACGCTCACCGTATAACACAATTTTTTTTTTCATGAAGGATAAAATTCTAATTCTTTCGACTTTAGATTTGTAGCTCCGACATCTAGTGCTTCCACTTGGTTATATAGGTTTTTATTGAATACTTTTTCTTTAATCAAGTTTCGAAGTAAAACCAATTTCAATTCGGACATAGTGTGATCGTATAACGTGTAACTTTTTTTGTATGTATCGAATTTTTATTTATTTATTTTTGGATCAAGGACTCCAATATCTGGTGCACTCATATTTTTCAACATTTTTTTTATAATCTTCTATTTTTCCACATGTGCAGAACAAAGAGCTTGATTTTCGGTGAAAAACCTATATTCACAAGAAATAAAAAATAAATATAATAATCAAATTAATTTAATTAAAATTATAATTTTTTGGAAGCTTATAATAAGGACTACATACTTACAAAAATATAAATTTTAAATGAATTCATTTGATCCCCCAAAAGGTAAATCAAATGTGGGTTTTTATCAGCATTTTGATAGGTGTAAAGGAGACTCTATTATAGGCATGGTTTAAAACTAGTGGGGTTCTATCCAAGAGGGCTTGGTCTAAGGCGGTTTGATCAAACCCTATTCAATTTAAATCCTTTAAATGGAACTTTTCAAGGCTTGAATCAATATATTTTCTAAAAATATGTGATTTCACCAAAAATCAGGATCTCCCAGAAAGTGTAAACCACTATTGTGGTAGCACCCAAGGAAATGTGATATTTTTGATCTCTAAGATAATTCTAAGTGAAATGAGAGAGCATACTTCCACACATCCCTTAAAACATAACAAAAAATATTCATTGATCCTCCCAACTAAATTTAGTGTCTAGATTAGCGAGAAAACATAATAGCTTAGACCAATAAATATACAAACCACTAGTAGTTTTGATATGTGATCTTTGGCTAATGAAAATTAGGTTGAACCACTTTGTTAGTTTACCAAAAAGTGGCTTAGCACCAAATAAAATTGAAAATTTTGAAAAGAGAAATCAAATAGTCAAAGGTATTATGATGTAGAATTTAGACACCCTTGAGTGAAACATAGGTGCCCCAATACAAGACGAAGCATTATTCTAATAAAAAAAGGCACTAAAATATAGGTGAAGGGTGTTGAACTAAGAAACAAGGACAAAAGTGTTATTTTAGAACACAAAATTGTTGTTTGATTATAAACTTTTGAAAACCTACAAAACAAGGGGACAAAATAATAACAAACACAAGTTAGTAGAGAATTTTTGAGAGCCACAAGGAACCAAAAACACCAAATTAGTATAAAACCCCAAAAATAACACTAACATTTATAAGACCATAGTAACAATATTCTTTTACAAAAATTAGGCTAAACCACTTGCACAAATGGAATATTAGAGAAACAAAAGCATGTATAATGAGACAAAAGAAATTATCAAAACCCTAAAAACCATAGATGATCAAAACAACATCATAGAGCATAGGAACCCCTATATGCAACAAGGATGCTAATATGTGAGACAAGGGAAATTATATGTGTAATAGAGGCCTACCTAGATATCAAACAAAGGTGCCCAAATATGAGAAAAAAGCTCCACTTTTGAATATAGAAATATTGAATCATAGTCAAAAGGGTTGAGACAATACTTGTGACTAAATATCAATAAAAAATCAACAAGAAAATATTAGAATAAGGATGTGGGTCCCACTGAGCATGCCTAAATGAAGATAAAAAGATAAACAAAGGTTTAGACACTAAAAAATGTGCCAAGCTTGCAAGTAACATATTATCACGAGTTCACCTTCTTCCATGGATAATTAAATAATTTTAATAATTTTAATTATTTCCTAATGTCATTTTCTTATATTAATTAAATAATTCATAATTAATTAATTAATTAATTTTATCTCATTATTCTTTTCATTAATTTAAATAAATATCAATTTTATTCTAAATTACATCACTAATTTATCCTTTTATCCTTAATTTAATAAATTTTATTTACTTAATTATTTTTTTCCATTTTCCTTTATAATTAAATAATTATTTTAATTATTTAATTATTCATTAACCTTTTCTCTCCATAATTAAATAAATTCTTATTTATTTAATTATTTATCACTTTTTTCTCTATAATTAAATAATTATTTTTAATTATTTAATTATTTATCATTTCTCCATTTTTTATGAAATAATTATTTTAATTATTTAATATGTCACACTTCATCCCTCTTCTATAATTAAATAATTATTCATTCTCCCTTAGGTTTAAATTAAATAATTAGTATCGTTATTTAATTTGAATTTCTTCGCATCCAAGCCCTGAATCTCAACTAATTTCTTGAGTTTTGGTCCATCCTTCCCATCCTTATCCCTTTTCTTATCAATTAATCTCATCAATTGATCTTGATACCTCATCATTCAATCCTAATCCTTCATTTGAATTGAGGTTTCAATAAAAGTGAGCCATCTTCATTTCAGGGTTAACCACAATCTTCAATATTTTGCTTCTCATATCATTCACCTTGAAGAACCACAATCTTTGAAGCTTTGCTATCTTGAGATGTATAGCTATCAATCATCAACATCAATATTATTGCAAAAACATTGCATACTATCTGAGAAAAAGAAAAGAAAAATGGAGATGAGAAATGGAGGGGATTCAACTATGGCATATGAATTGAGGTATTATTGCTTCATTATTATGATTTCTATGTTAATTTGTGCTTCATTCTTGAATTAGGGTAGTCATAATTTGAATTAGATAGTTTTGTGGTTGCTATTACTGATTCATGCTTATTCCCCACTCTCTTGATCTTATATTTTGATGTATTGATGGGATGTAGTTGCTTATAAATCAGTAGCATGAAGATAAAATTTATAGGATGATAAATCAAATGGATAGCATTAGACTAAGATAACAAAATATTAGGTAGGCTATGGAAGAAGTAGATAGAAAATTTAGTAGCGTAAGGGTATGAAGATGAAATATTTTAAAATGGCATGAAAGGGCCCCAATTTTATAGAATTTCCATTAGGGAAATCAAGGGCCAAGATACATTGGTTGATGGATGGCTAGGATTGGTTGAGGATTAGGGTTTTGATCAAAATTTGTAGTCATGTGACAAGTGTCACATGAGGGATAATGTTTAGGTTTAGAAATGGATTAGGGAAGCATCCTTATATGAATGAATATGATTTGGAGATGTAGTATAAAATGGATGGATGAGATGAAAAGGTAGTTTGAATTTTACAAAGTGTCAAGATTCAATGAATCTAGACACAATCTTAGTTAGTCATGTGAGAGGGACACTTGTCACATGATAAAAAAATTAGATTGTGATCCATGTGAATGACTCTAATGGTTAGGATTACATAGACAAGGATTAAGGGATACATTCAAATTAAATATTGGAGGAAAAGATAATGGGGATTAATTAGTCTTAATTCATTAATTAATTAGAAATTAGGAATTAATTAATTAATTTAGTTGTAGATTTTTGGGGTAACCTAATAATGGATACATTAATTAAGTAAATAATGAATATTTATTTAATTAATTGGCTAGGACAAGGTACATTATCTAGATAATTCCTAGTTATGACATTTTCACACATGTTCACATGTTAAGTTTACTTAGTGAGTTAGGAATCTTTCTAGAAGTGTTAGTTGTCATATGATTTTATCTTATTGCATAGTTGTCAAATGATATAGGATTGCCAATTTTGATCATCTTAGGTAGTCTTATCTTCCCGCCTTGCCTATATAATAAAGGTCTCATATGTAGATTGTATTGCATTACATTGCACAGTATTGAATATTCACATCATTGATCACATTTGATCTAATATATTGGCATCCATTATTGCCAATTAATGATCTTTCTTTTTTCTCTTCTAGAAGGATATATAGGTTTTTGCAGATGATCTTAAGTGTTTGAGTCCTTGAGTGACTCTTAACATTTTTGCATGGGTTAAAAATAGAATGGAATACAAAGGATTTATGATGCTATATGAGTGGATAGTTAAATTTATTTATTATTTGTGGAGAAGAAGTCAAAATATATTTATTCATTTATTTTGGAATAGGTGGGTGAGCATTAGCCTACTTAACTAAATAATAAAAATCATTTAATTAATTAGTAGTGGCAAATGAAAAAGGGAATTAGCATGAAATGAGAAAAAATCAACATGGTATTAGGATGTGATGATACGAGGTGTTGATAATTACATGTTTACAAAACCAATTGCACAAAAAACTGAAAAAAACAACCATAAGTAGACATGAATTTTTGTTTCTCACACAAAGAGCCCAACAATATGGACTTAAACAAAAATTAAACACAAATAAATATTTGTACAATTATAAAATTTAAAGAAAAGACATCTTTTACTTACAATCCATCCTCCTACATGCCATTTGAGCCTTCCAAATTTTGCATTTGGATCTAGTAAGGTAGTACAAATTATGACACATACAATAGGAAAGAGAACCTTAATAAAGATAATAATTTTATGAACTAGTTGCCAAACAAGTTGTGTATAATATGCATGCATATAAACATTATAAAATAATTTATATGATTCTATTTGCATTTTTTTCTTTAAATAATAAAATTTAAGAAAAAATAACTTAAACAAAAACATTAATTTTACAAAATAACTGCACAATGTACATACATATAAACATTAGAAAATAATTCAATTTTTTATTACATAACATTTAATTGACTCTATATTTTTTAAAAATTAGTAACAAAATTATTACAAACCAATCAACATATCTCAAACAAAAGATTAAAAAGAAAAGCAATCATTCTTTACACCAATCCTTAAAAAAAAAAAAAATCATTTAAAAATGTATTCCAAACAGATTAATACAAAAATATAAGACGAATATATGCCTTCCTATAGAGGAACTAATAATATTACGAGGATTACCTTTGTAATTACATAACTCGTCCGTTTTAAATTTCTAACATTCTTTGACTAAAATCCAAGACATTTTAAAACTCAAAGTCACGACCACATCTAATAGTAAAATTACATAGCTGATCGACAAATTTACTAGATTCCATCTAAAGAAAATATTCTATTTTAAATGCTATGCCATTCGTAGGGCCCTTGAGGGTCCCCAAATCTGATTCGATGATGTGTAGTTTACTGTTGGAAAGCAGCTTCCACACTCCCAACTGATTTCAATAATACTCTTGCAAATTGCAGAGGGTTATTGTTCACAGATAAATCATATATTATTATTATTATTATTTTGAATATGTCACAGTATATTTATATATCAGAAAAATAATTTGAAATAGAATAAAGATAGGGGAAAGGATCCAGTAGTTGTTATAGCATTTGTTCATTTAATGTCGAATAATTTAACAATATTGAACCAATAGTTGCACGACTTTAAAGTTGTTAGTGTTGATGATAACTATCAATAATTGAATAATATGTATTTCTTAGATTTAAAAAGCAACAAATCATGTGATGCCACATCAGCGCACCCATAAAACATAATTTAGTGCATAAGTATTGGTCTCACTATTTTCGGGACCTTTTTGGACACCTCGACAAAAAAGTATGCTGATGTGGCATCATATTTGATGATGTGGTCCTGAAACCTTAGTTATAAGCAGAGGCATTGCCAAGCAAGCTGATGTCAAAATTTGGGAATTTTTTGAAATTTCCACTTAGGATTTTGAGAAGTGCCAAATTAAGGTGCTCAACTACTAGATCTTCTCCCATAGTTTTGAGAAAAAATAAAATTGGATAATTAATTAAGTTATAATTTTGTGAAAGGAAATGAAAATATAATTAAAAATATTGTAATATGTTTTTATTAAATTAAGTTATAATTATTTTACATACATAGAAAAAGATGTTCATATATATATATATAGACAGCTAATAAAACAATACAATCATTATCATCATAATGTTGTATGAAAACACAAAATGTATAAATAAAAATTAGAATATATATTTTTATTAAATTAAATTGTAATTATTTACAACGCATACTTCTATATCAATAAAATAGACCAAGAAAATTAAGAAGAAATACTAATAATACAACTAGTATAATCATATTATTTTAGAAAACGTCAAATTGTTACACTAAAAGAGGTAAAAATTTATTCAAACTAAAACAAAAGAAGTACAAAGCAAGGGCATTACACACCCTTGTCAATCTCCACTAACTGGTCCACCTTTTGAGACAAATCCAGAGGTAAGTGGTCCCCCGTTTGTGACTTCAACCGTTCATTGCTCGGGTCAAAAGCATTTACTCATCAATAAGTATAACAAATATTGGACTATTGTTATGTTTTGACTACAAATACGTGTAAAATGAGTGTGATGTTGACAAAAACATTACGTATACCATATGTAATCTAAGTGAAGTGAAGTGCACTCTTCAATCACATGCTGTCTATCCAACATTCTAAGTACACATTTGACTATATTTACCATTGAATTAAAATTTCAAATTTAACAAGATTTTGAATTTCAATTAATTAATAAATATGATCAAATGTACATCCAAAAAACTCTATCTAATTCAATAATGAAAATAAAATCTTAGTCAATACAAATATAACAATTATTTTTGACTTTTTAATAAAAATAAAATATAAAAATTACTGTGTTGAAGAGAATAAAACCAAAATTGCTTGGGTTTTCTATAAAGAGAAGGCAAGAGAGTGTTGGGGCATGGCAGAAGGGAAAATGGCACCTTCAGCTTGCGCAGCTTGTCGATACCAACGCAAAAAATGCTCAGCTCAGTGTCTGTTCGCTCCTCATTTTCCTGCGGAGGACCTTCAAAGGTTTGCGATAGTGCAGAAAGTGTACGGATTCAACAATGTTGTTAAAATCCTTAAAGTAACGTAACCAATTTCCATGTTTGCCTTATTCGGCATTAAGTTTGATTCACATCTGAGATTTAGGACCATGATAAGAAGAAATAATAAATTTTAATGGTGTATTAAAGATTTAAGTTTGCGATACTGCAGAGGATGTACGAATTCAACTATTCTTTTAAAATTGCATAAACATAACCACGCCCAATTTCTATGTTTTTGGATATCAGATGGAATCACTTTCATTACCTCACATTATTTCCATTTGCATTCTTCAGTATTTTATTTTTATTCTTATAGTACCACACGTAGTAGAGATTTATCCATCGCCAGTGTATTATATAAATTTCTTTCCACATAAATTATCCCTCATAAGCACAAATGAACATAAACAGTGTATTAAAGGGTGTATGATTTTAACTCCAATCTGTATTTGTTTATGAGTGATTTCATCAGCATCTATCTAAGCTATTTCGTCACAATGTGCTAGGGAGTTTTCAATAGCAAACAATTTCTACAATAATTATAACAATTTTAGCAACAATTTATGATTATAGCAGTTTTCTAAGGATGTATATGATTTAAATTTGTTGTTAAACTTATTTCATAATTTTTTGGTTAATAATTTGTTGGTTGATTTAGAGCTAACAATTTGTAAATTAATTTATTTTAGTTAAAAAGAAATCTTGTTATTCTTGAATATTACTTAGGAATTGAGAGGATAATGAAACATTGTCTAAGAGACTGTTAGAGAAAAGTCTTGAAATTAGAATTTCTAAATGGACATAATGATTAGAAATACAATTGAATATCTAATTTTTGATAAATATAAAAGAATTATATACCTAAATTAATCAACAACCACATTATTCTTCAAATTCATTCCAAATAAAAAATACTTTCAAACTTAAATGATGACCAAATGAAGTAGGTAAGTCTCTAAAAATACTAAACTAATCTTTTTAGCAAGTGTGTAGCCCTAGAATAAGTCTTTCATAGTTTCATCTACATGGAAAAGGAGTAGACATTTTTATATATCATCAAATTTGTAATGTAATAATTTTCAAGAATGCAGCTGGACATATGAATCAACTTTGAGCTTCTAGATTTGTGCACTCAAGTTGACCAAATATTTATGACTAAATTACACTTCCATATAATATTAAGGCAATTTTGGAAAGTAGATACATTTATTTGAAGGGAAGGAAAGATAATTGTTTGGTAGAGAGAATGTCAATCCTAGAATTTCAAGGTGTCAAAATACATAATTTATTTGTTAAATTCAATGTTTCTAGAGATTTCTCAAAATTAGTAAACTATTTAAATTTATTATTCATGCCAAATCATTCTTTAATGACTAGCCAAGAATACTATTGCAAAGAGGATAAGTCATATATATTACTAAATTGTCTAACAAATCTTTTTTAAAAAAATTCAAGATTGACATGGAAGCACAATGGCTAATGATTTTTCTTGATATTGGATATGCTTATTCAACCATATAGACAAAGAGGCAAAGCTAAATTCATGTTGTAATGAATATTCCCTCTAATTTAAAATTTACGTACTATTTTTCATGCTTTCTAAATGGATTGGGTAGGAAAGGAATATTTAATTAAAAAATGGTGCAAGGAGAATCTTGTCCACCCAATTAAAATTATATTATTTCTCTTTAACAACAACTATAATAGATATATTTCTTAATAAACATTTTCATGGTTCACCACCTTTAATAACTCTAATGAACCATTTATGAACTAAATCTATTCCTTTTGTTTAAAAATATATATCTCTAAGTGCACTTTTGAATTTAAGTAAGAAGCAATGCGACTAAGAAATGAATCTAGTCTACAAACCAAAGAAAACATTCCATTTACTCTAAAGAAATAATTAGATTAATTTATACAAATCCTCATTTCCTTTACTAGATGACATCCAATAAGAAAAGTATAAATGTGTTGGAGAATAAAAATTATATTTCTTGCTTGAAAATTTTCAATCAATATCATAAATTTGAATACTAGTTACACATTTGAATGAGAGAAAGCCCCAAAAAAAAAAAAAATGCTAAGATACTAAGTTATTTTCTATATATGGTATATTTCTTGCCTTGGGGAATGCATTAAAGAGTGGGAGAAATAGAACAATAGAAAATTAAAATATTTAACGAATTTCTTAGCTCTTTTATGAGTTTTACAAGAATAACAAGCTATCATTAGCATCATGTGAGTTAATCACAATAGCATTTTGAGGGATGCAAAAACTAGATATAATTTGCAATTACTTATATTTTTGTAACTAGTATCCTAAAACATCAACAAGTATAAAAAGGGTAATAGAGGACATCCCTATACAATGGAGTGATGTAAATGAAATAGATAAGATATAAAGTTACTAACTGCCATGTAGACATTGGGATCTTTGAAAATCATTTCAACACAAGCATGAATTTAAGGCATAAAACCAAAATATTACATTATTTTGAAGATGAAATTATAACATATTATATCACAAATATTTGTCAAAATTTAATTTGACCAACAAAGCATTTTGACATGACCATTGGACCCATTCACTAGATTCCAATTTTGGAACTATATTATTAATAATATCATCCACCATGAAAATATGTTTCTTCTAGTCTCATAATACCCTACACCATAATTTTTATGTATAGAGCCAATACCTTAGAAATAATTTTGTAATAAATATTTAATATGGTGAGGGGTATCCAACTATAAATAGTGTTTTCATTCCTCCCCACAGGAAGAAGTCTAATGTTCGTCTTCTTTTAACACTAGGTAGAGAATATTTTTACAATTCCTACCAAACGTATAGATGCAAACTTGACGAAAAAAAAAATATTTTAAAACCAAGCATGAAATACTTTATTATGGTTTTTCTTGTCTTAGTTTTCAATTGTATTAATAAGCTAAAAGGGAACTGTTAAAAATTAGTTTATTGTTTCACATTCTTAAGTGTGAACTCGTGTCTCTTATTTTAATGCAAATTAAATTTTAATTCATTTCAAAATAGACAATCAAGAAAATTTTAAAATAATAGAAACATTAGATTATTGTCAATGAGATGTATAGTATGTTAGTTTAAAGCAATGTTGTTAGAGTAACGAGTTGTTTTGTTTTTTGAAAAAACCATTACATGTTTGAAAATGTTCGAGTATGAAACATTAAGCATGTTGGAATTAAAGTTTGAATGCTATTTTTTAAATTGTTTAAAGTAAATGTATGTAATTGTAGAAAAAAAATCACAATATTTTATGTTAGGTTAAGTTCAGTTGTAAAAGTTTGAGGCTACTATCATGGCTATGTCACTAGGTTTTATTTTTCATTGTATTTGACTTTTCCATGAATTTTATTATTTTATAAATTTTTACTAGTTTATAAAAGTGTGGTATTAAATGTGTTATATTCAAAATGAATACACCACAAAAATGTATTGCATTTTCCATAGATTGATTTGTCATCGCCATAATCAAGTGTGGTTTATTGAGAACTTTTAGTAGCACTAATTGCAATAGGAACATTTAACTGCTGAAGCATTTTTCTATTGTACAAGGCAGCCAACCTATTTGTTGGGAATAAGTGGGTAGCTTCATCAAAATCTTGGTTTTGCTTAGCTAAAAGCATGGAATTTGTTTGATTCATAAGATTTTTCTAGTCAAACTGGGATGCCTAACAATTTCTAATATTCAAAAGGAGTGTACAAAATTGTTGTGTATCGGATTGTCCATGCTGGTAGAAGATAGTGTTGAGCGCGACAACAATATTAAAAGTGTGTCAAAGAGCCAATGCTGTGGAGTGAGAAGCATAGATAGGCCTATCCAAAATAGGAGGCATCCGTGCCAAGTCACCCACGAGAATAACAGAGAAACCACCAAATGGTTGCATATGTCTAGTAGGGAATGCTTACCACAATTGACTATCTATTTTAAGCAACAAATTGGACCCCAAGAAGCTCATTTCATCAATTAATATGTACTTAATATGTTTGAAGTCCTCTTCAAATATGGTCAATGGTTGTCCTTTTAATGGATTCATATCTCTAATTGGTATCCAGAGAGTTGTATACACTGTGTAGGCATGAATATTGTAAGCAACCACCCCCATTAGCACCAAAGCAAGCAAAGGATTCATTCTCTTATTCGGCAATGTATTTAGTGCTCTTTGGATCTTGTCTATAAGGAACAATTTACATATGCCAAAAATTCCTTGAATGATCATACGCAATGGTGACGATGAAGATGGGCCAAGATGGTGTTTTTCAATGATATTCAGAGAAAGCTTTCTCCTAGGAGATAGTTGATGACAAAGTGTAGGCGCTATGAATGAGCTAAGAGTGTCTTCAAATGTATGTAATTTACTTGCTGAAATGAATTGTTCAGCAATGTTATGTAGATTCTCTGGAACATGGTATGTGTCCCACTTGTGATATAGATCAAAGTCTTATCTACCCAATAGTTGTAGCTAGTCAAAGCAAACATTGTTTATAGCACCAAGCCGAGAAAGCAACTCCCATTTGTATTCATCTGTGGGAGGAAAAGACTACTTGCTATTAGTATCACTATCACCTTCCTCTTCATTGGCAGGGGGAGCAATAACTCTATTGACATGCCAAGGGTCATAGCCAACAACATAAAATAGCCTCCAGTTTTGTGTTATGCTTTCTCTCGTGAGGCATATGTCTACCTCAAAATTTTAGAAAGGCTTGTATAGTAGCAATTATGACCAGCAAAATGTTTCAAAGCTATCACTTTGCTTTGAGGGGGAAGTCTTGAAAAATGGGTAAACAATGATGATAGCAGGCTATGGTTGGGGATGCCAGTCCACACCTTTGCAATTTTTTTGATATGTATATAGTTGTACATTGTATCCATTTCAACTAGTCTTTGCATGTAACAATGAATATAACCACTTGCAAGCTTATCACCACTATCAACTATTTTCAAATGGTGGAATTTTTTCCTGCTGATGTTCAAAGACAGGAAATGCTAACCTGAGATGACAAAGGGAAAATTTTGCATCATATGGCATGTTTCTTGTGCACTAATGTCATGATCTGCAACCAAGTTCATCATGAATTTTTGAATGGAAAGCAATGTTTTATCCCCAGATGAATTTGTATTTGCAAGCCTTTGTAAGATATCAATATAGATTTTAGATTTTTTTCAGACTTTGATGCATATTTGGAAATGTAGTTCAACATAATTTGTCTAGAAAAGAATAGCTGACAATCAACATTTTCTCGCCAAATTGCAACATTTAAGGGTTGTAGATATTAACACACTCATCATTTCTTGTTGGCTTATAGGATTTTTTCAATTCACTATCAATCACCAATGTCGATGATGGTTGTGTATTCCACAAAGCTTTGTATTGAAATTGTAATTGGTGGCCTTTTTTCCTAAGGCAAGTGTATTGAGTACACTTGGTATGCCTTTGCACCATGTTCAATAGTTATTCATAATCCACCATTGATAATAGTTGATCTAGGGAATGAGGGTTCCATGCTAAAACATAGTGATCAAAGAAGTTCTTTTCCTATTGAAGCTCATGTGGGTTGGACCAATCAAGCATGTCCATATTCGGGGAACCTAGAAGCCACAAGAAACCATGGACATGTGTTGATACATGATGTTGCCACTCATATCTATACCAATAGTCCTTTCTGTGGAAAATCCTCACAATAACCTCTTCACAAAAAATGGTGACCCACAAGTGCATGCACAAAGTTGTTATGTGCGGGTTTTGCACAACATTATATATGAAGCATGTTTGGGAGTATGGAATAACTAAGTGGGAATTAGGATCAATCACCCTATGCAAATTAGGCCAATTTGTGTGTGTAGAGCTCAAAGTGAAGAAGAGAGTCGGTGTACCAAGCTACTGGATCATTTCCACAAGCTCTTGACGACACTTGCCCCAATATGAGTGTGTTCATTGTAGAGATGCACCAAAGTGAACAAGTTGGTTCGCTATCTGGGTGTCTAGTGCATCCTGAAGCAATTGTTGCAAAGCAACAATACACTTTGGGATCCTTTGCTCGAAGTTTGTTTTCATAAAAATTGAAGACGACTATTGGCTTCAATGTCTCATTATCAAATTATAAAGGTAATATCTAAATCTGACATGCCTCCCAAATCTATTATCATAGTATCTAATCAAGTGTAATGCATATTCATGTAAGTGAATCTGTATGCTTATCAATTGTAGGGGAATTGTTGTGCTAGTGGGGAACAAGATTGGAAAAGCCATGCTTAATAACCCTTTTGTATTATATTCATTGATAGGGCTAGAATTTATCTTAGGCCAAGGCAAAGTATTTTGATTAATGTCTGTAATCTGCAAGGAATCTCTAATTGCATTCAATTCCCAAGGAGGGTTGGGCATCAATGGAATAAATGATGACAAGCCCTCAAGCTTAACTTCCTCATCAGCAACACTTTCTAGAGTTTCCATCAGTTCAACTATGTTATGTGTTGGTTCTTTCATTGTGTGTAGAAGATTAGAGATGTCAGTACTTATAGTAGGCAAAAAATTTAAAGCATCACAATATATTGCAACATCATTATAGTATGGATCATTCTGAATTTTGTATATTAATGCAGCCATTACATTATGTTTGTCAACATAGCAATCATAGTTTGTCCCCTAAATGGTAGTTTTTTGCACAATCATGACATCAAGATCATGTAAATGACTCGATAAAAAAGTTGCAATGGTTGTGATGTCTTGAGGGAAGCTTATATTATGGCCACTATATTTATATTGGCCTCCTCTAGCATGGATCACTTGCAAAACTGGAGCAACTCTAGCTATAAGCATTTCTTCAACTTCAGTAAGCTTTGCAAGGACAGGAGGCTGTGGGCCTGGATCCATCTTGTTCACTAAACTAAATCTATGGAAACCCTTTTTAGAAGCACAATGAAAAAACATGACACTTGCGTTGGATGGTAACACTCTCATGTTGGTGTAGCTTTCCTTGCAAACAATAATTTTTTTTAAATCAGACAAAGCATCAATGCGTCGATGGAAGGACTTCATTGCAGTGAAAAAAGAATCACCAAGCATGCTGCTTGAGTGGTGGGCGGTCGATGATGTTGATGAAAATCCATGCTCAACAAGATTTTTTTGAGGTCTACAACCACCTATTGTGGAGGCGACTTCACTACAATGGCTATGCGGAAGTTGGCAAGGGATGGGGGGTGTAAGGCTATAGTAGTCAGCAAGTTCTACCAGCAAGCCTAGTTGCAATTGTGGTGCACTTGTTTGTATATGCAGGGCCAAGTTAGGCCAATCTACAATGCATCTTTGATGCAAGTATTTGGCTTGATGAGTTGTGCAAATCTAGTCTCTATGGCACACATAATAAAGTTGGTTTCTTTGGCATTTTTCTGCCTTTTATGGTCCACACTTGATGCAGGGTTGGAACTTGAACAAGGTTGAGGACCCTAAAATCATAATATGAGGAAAATAATAAAATACTTGTAGACACCAACTTAAAGGGCAATGGCATAAGTAAAGAGGTCAAGGTAATCGAATATGGTACAAAATAGCCAAAGGTAGATAGCAACATTGAACAATTCCCTATGGAAAATAATATAAACTATATAAGATTAACTAGTTTACTATGTTCCAACCATTGACACAAAATGAAAGCCATAAATGAAACAATATTGGTTTCAATAGTGACCTAGATGGAAAACTCAGAAAACAAAAGAATCCATAGTGACAAAGCCATGTACAAAAAAGAGAAAACCCTCACATGCACCAATTCTTTTTTTCAACAATGCCTTATGGAGAACAACAAAAGCATACATATATGCATATGTATATGTAAATGTATCTATCCATATGAAATGCATTTTTGATGGAGTGTAAGGAAGGGAAGGTACACTGCATTTTTTGAAGGAGAATGTAACGCCGATGTTGCTTATTCCTATGCATTGTTCCTTCCTTTCTTGTACCCTCTGTCTAGAATAACTTCACTTCATTCATTGTATATTCCTATACACATATACATATGCATACATCACAATGAAGACGAAAAAGTACTTGCAAACTCCAACTCATAGAGGAACAATGTAACCAATGAATAGATAGATATTATAAAATGAAACACATGCTCTATACCCTACCATATTGTGTCATGGAGCCCCATGGGCTCTCACCAAACCCCTGAGCAAGAACATACGTTGACCACTAGTATGATCAATGGTGAAACCAATGTTGCTTATTATGCCCAATATAGAACCTTTCATTCTAACGCTTATTTTTTGAGCCTAGAAGGAATACTAGCCAAGATGTCACCATCAACATCATGCATCAGATGCATAAGTAGGGATTTACTGATTGGAAATATAAAACTATGGTAAAAATAAAAACTAAAAAATTTAAAAACCCAGACATACACAAATATTTTTTCCAATAGTGATTTATCGACAACAACCAAAGCATACATATATGCAAATTATATATTTTCTAATGTATCTATACATATGAAATGTATTTTCAATGGATATTGTAAAGAATGGAAAGTACAATACACACTTTAAAGAAGAGCGTAACATTGCTGCTCCTATGGTTGTACATTGTGCCTTCCTTCATTCCAGCCTCCATCTAAACAAAATTCATGTTTTTTATTGCACATGCATATATACATATACAAATACATGTACATATCTTATGATGAAGAGAAAAATGTGCTTGAAAACACCCACACAAAAAAAATAAGACGTGCACTCCACCCTACCATATTGTGTCATGGACCCCCATGGGCTCTCACCAAACTCCTGAGAGAACACACATTGTTCACCACTATGATCAATGGAAAAACAAATGTTGTTTATCATGGTCAATATAGAACCTATCATTCTAACAGTTCATTTTCTAAGGCTGAAAGAAAAAATAGCCAAGCTTTTGCAACCGACATCATGCATTGGATGTATATGTAGGGATTTGCTACTTGGAAATATAAAACCATGTGAAAAAAAAAAAAAAAAAACCCACACATGCACCAATTCTTTTTTCAACATTGCCTTATGGAGAATAACCAAAACATACATATATGCATATGTATATGTAAATGTATCTATGCCTATGCAATGCATTTTTGATGGAGACTACAAGGAATGGAAGGTATGATGTAATCTTTAAAGGAGAGTGTAACATTTTTGTTGCTTATGGTTATGCATCATGCTTTCCTTCATTGCAGCCTCCATCTAAACAAACTACACTTTTTTTATTTCACATGCATATATACATATAAATATGCATATGCATGTATTGCGCTGAATAGAATAAAGTGCTTGCAAACATCAACGTAAAGATCCACGGTGCAACTAATCAACAAAGAGAAAATATGAAAGGAAACACAACAAAAAATGGCCTACTCTCCACCCTACCATATTGGGTCATGGAGCCCCAAGGGCTCTCACCAAACCCGTTAGCAAGAACATACATTGTCCACCACTTTGATCAATGGTGAAACCAATCTTTCTTATCACACTTAATATACAACCTATCATTCCAACAACTCCTTTTTTTAGGCTGAAATAAATAATAACTAAAAAGGTACACTTAACAAATATGTCAACAAATACAATCTAGCATCATGCATTGGATGCATATGTAGGACTATGCTATTTGGAAATATACACACTAAAAAAGTACATGTAGAAATGTATGTACATGTCATTAAATTTCGACAATATTCCTATATTTGTTTTCACTGTTCTTATTAAAACTCAGACCTATAATTCATAAACAAGGCTTAAAACAACAATAGTCACAATTGCAAGAATTAACTTTGAAGTTGAGTGCAAGCTGAACATGCTATTAGGTTTGCCTGCAATTTCCCTTGTCATGCAAGAATCTCCAGAGATAATTGTCATACTGCTTTGAATGCTAAACAACCATCCCTAATTGTGAATTTTGGATATTTTTTATGATTTCTGTTGATTGTCCATTTGTTTCATTTTCTTTCTTTGGAGTTCTTGTCACATCAAAAGACATTTCCTTTCTATTTTTGTTGCTTTGTTACTCGTTTAACTGGCTATACATTTTTTTGATTGCACATGCATATATACAAATACATATACTTATGCATATATTACGATGAAGATAATAAGGTGCTTGCAAAGATCAACGTAAAGACCAACAGTGTAGCTGAACAACTAATAGCAAATATGAAATGAAACCAAAAAAAAAGGCCTACTCTCCACCCTACCAGATTGGATCATGGAGCCCCATGGGCTCTCACTAAACCCTCGAGCAAGAACATACATTGTCCACCACTTTGATCAATGATGGAACCAATCTTTCTTATCACACTTAATATACAACTTATCATTCCAACAAGTCCTTTTTGAGGTTGAAAGAAATTACAACTTAAAAGGTACACTTAACAAGTATGCCAACAAATACAATCCAACATCATGCATTGCATGCAGATGAAGCCACAATAGTGGTTTACAATTTTATGGAGGAAGGAAAACTGATAAAAAATGACCCCATGGAAAAAGAAAAAAAAGTGATTTTGGGGGTTCATACAAACCTAGAAGTTTGACCGACTTAAAAAGGGGTTCCACCAAACCTAGTTTCGAGTGAACCCCTTAAACTTTTTGCTTCCAAAAACAAAAAAAAATGCATATGAAAGGGGTTCGAGCGAACCCCCTTGAAGAGGTTCACTCAAACCCCTAGGGGTTCCTACGAACCCTCCTAAATCCTCATACCCTCCCTAAGGCACACAAAAACCCTAAATTTTTGCACTTCAGAGCTCTGGTTGACGATGAAAATGGAGGAATCCTTACAAACCCAATTGGAATCAGCTAGTCCTCAGAATGATCTATCGAACAAATATAATTTTAATATGTTTTGGTTTTATTATATTTTTTTTAGTTTTATTAAACATAGGTTTTTTCATCAAAACGAAGGTCTTTGCCTCTACATGTGGAAAAATAGCATTATCAAAACAAAATTGAAAAATATGAGTGCACCGATATTGAAGTCCTTGATCCAACAAAAAATAAAATGAATTTTGATATATATATAAAAAAAGGTATGTGTTATACGGTTGGCTATTTGAATTGTAATTGGTTTGACTTTGAAACTTGATTAAAGAAAAATATTCAATAAAACTATCTAACCAAGTGGAAGCACTAGATATCGGAGTTACGAATCTAAATTCAAAAGAATTAGAATTTTATCCTTCATGGAAAAAAAAGTTGTGTTATATGGTGTGTCACTTTTTAAAAAAGTTGTTTTCTAAAAAAAAAACCAGTTTTCATAGGAGATGGAAAAAGAAGTGCAATCTAAATCCAAAAAATTTGAAAAAAATATTTTTAGAATCTATAGACAAAATGTGACAAGACTCTAGTTTGCATCATCTTCAAATCCTTCACGGTTTAGCTACTATAGGTGCACGAATGTGAAGATTTAGTTAAAAATAATAATTTCAGTGTCGAGTTTGTCCGAAAATTTTAAACCACTATTGTGGGATCACCCATCATGCATATGTAGGAATTTGTTGTTTTGAAATATACACACTCAAAAAGTACATGTAGAAATGTATGTACATGGAATTAAATGTAGATAATATACATATGTAGATGAATGGAAACCTATAGGTATGGATACATGCTAGTACATGTGTTGTAAAGGGTGATCGAACTTCAACCTTCAAAGAAGCTCACAATCCTAGCTCACAGCTTTGATAGTAGGTAAAGCTACATAAGAATACCCAACAATGCCTTATTGAAAATTGCAAAGACTTTTGCCACCTCTTCTAACATTTTAAATGGCAAGTGTTGGCACAACCATCGCCACTACATAGATACCATAAAACACTTAATGTTGATGCCAAGAGGGCGAGCTTCTATGAAGGTGCAAGTCTGACTGCCTATTGTAGAGTTTATGTGAAGGTGGTTGGAGGTTATTTTTTATTTTTTGCATAGGGAAATGACTCCAAAAGCAATACAAAAGTCCTGGTATTGGCACTATTAATCAGAGTGATGGAAAATGTATGTGGCATATGCACATATATGTATGTATGTCATAGTAGATGCAAACAAGCCTATATTGTTTCAATTTTTGAGAAGGTTTTGTTGAGAAAAGAGTATATTTTTGCAAGGGTTTGTTACAATGAATTTTTGTGGCTTTCTTTGTATGGCATACGTTTTGTGGCTATGTTTGTGACATAATAAAATTCTTAACGCTAAAAGGTTTTTTCAAGCTTTGAGAAACAAGCCAGTGATGAAGGCCACACCGCCCAAAACCCATAGAAATCACAACAACAAATACCAACAGAGAAGATGTGAGATAGAAAAATGACTCACTTTGAATTATTTAAAAAAAAAAGAAATTACAGATTCAAATCTTTCATGCTACAACCTCATTGGCTTGATTCATTACAACAAAATCAACTCAGAAAAGAAAATCTACTATTTGGAGCCACAATCTGCACTATCAAGGCCACCTTCTACAAGTCCCACTTAACCCCTCGTTATTTTCCCCAATAAGCACCCTAGAATGTTCTAGAAAGTACAAATTTCCCCTTTATGTTTTGGTGCCAAAAGTCCTACCAAATGATTTCTAGCCTAGAAGAATTTTTTATGAAATTCACTTTTTAGAGGACCAAATTCGCGGGGTCATAACTTTTGATCCAGGTTTTCGATTTGCTATTATTACATATCGTTGGAAAGCTCTTGACAAGCTCTACAGTGCATGAACCCACCATAGGTTGGTTCAGTGACTTTTTGAGCTATTTCGGGGCCTCTAAAGTTTTCTATTTGAATTTGAAGCTGCATTGGAGAAATTTATCGGGACAAAAACTTTAATTTCTCCCAAACTGTGTAGGGTATTGAGGTGATTCTTTCGCAACCGGAAATTTTTTTCAGCTCTACTCCTTGGGCTAAAATTTCACATCCATACGATCCCTTTTTGGCTGACTTACTAAAAATAGTAAGTGCCCATTTTTCACTATTTCTAATGCTTGACAGTCTTATACCCCTTAAGTGCCATCATGGGACTCAAAACAACTAAATAAAATAAAGAAAACATTTTTTTCTGTGTCATGCAAGATTGCCCTACACCATTGGATGCTCCTGCATCAGACACCCAGGGTAATTTGAAATGTGACCCTATCACTTCTCAGGAGTTCGAGGGAAACCAAGATGGTTAACCTCAGCCTCAGACAACCATGATGAATCTTCAACAGGCCTTCCTCTCCATTTCACCAAGTATTTTGCATATTGCCTATTTCTTGTGCTTCTACCCACATGACTATCCAAGATTTCTTCTATCTCTTTCTTCTCTGAAGTAGATGTTGTAATTTTCAATTGTTCATTTATCAGACCCTCCTCTATATCACCTTCATGATAATCTATCAAATCAACAATGTTGAACATAGGAGAAATGTTTATTCCGCTAGGAAACTCTACCTCATAAGCATTTCTTGAATCATGCTTCTTTAGGATCTTGCATGGTCCAAACTTCTTCATCTTTAATTTGTTGTATGTACCAACTGGAAACCTTTCCTTTCGTAAATGAACCATGAATTCATCTCCTACCTGAAACTCACTATACCTCCTTTTTTGATCTGCCTGAGCCTTATATTGTGTGTTCATCTTATTGATATGTTTCTTCAACTCTTCGTGCAAATTCTTCAGGTGCTCAGCAAAATCTTCATCCTCAGCACTACTCTTCTCCCCCTTATCCATATTTCTCATTTTAGAAGCAGTCCTTGGACTACTCCCATATACAATCTAGAATGGTGATTTACCAATGCTCCTATTGACAGAATTGTTGTAAGCAAATTTTGCCCTTGGTATAATCAAATCCCATCCCTTGGGCTTATCTCCAACTAAGTATCTTAGCAAGTTTCCCAAACTCCTATTCACCACCTTCGTTTGTCCATCAGTCTATGGATGGTGTGCATAACTAAACTTCAAATTTATCTTTAGCTTCTTCCATAATGTCCTCCTAAAATAACCAACAAATTTGGTATCTCTATGTGAGACTATACTCTTTGGTAGATCATGTAGTCTCACCACCTCTTTGAAAAACAACTCTACAACATGAACAACATCACTGGTCTTACGACACAGAATGAAATGTGCTATCTTTGAAAATCTATCCACCACCAAAAATATGGAAACATGCCCTCTTTGTGTGCTTGGAAGGCTAAGAACAAAATCCATGCTAATATCCTCCCATGGCCTCTCAAGTATAGGTAATGGCTGATACAATCCAGTATTCTGACTTGTTCCTTTCACCATCTGACATACTCTGTAACTTTGTACAAACTTCTTCACATCTTATTATAACTGTGGCCAATAATAATTCTCACTGATAAGAGCAATGGTCTTATCTTGACCAAAATGTACAACCAATCCTCCACTATGCTTCTCCTTGATTAGATTCTCTCTCATAGAACTCCTTAGAATGCACAATTGGCTTCCTCTAAACAACATCTCATCTTGGATTAAGAAATCCAACCATCTCATCCTTCCATGTAATAGGTTCCAAACAATCCTTCCAAGCTTCTGTAAAGTCTGGATCTTCTGGATACAAACTCTTGAGTTCATTGAACCCAACAACATCTATGTTCATCTCTATCAACAAATTTTTCCTTCTACTTAAGGCATATGCAACTATGTTTGACCTTCCACTCCTGTGCTCCAAAACAAAAGTATAACTCTGCAAAAACTCAACCCATTTTAAATGCCTTTGATTCAACTTTCCTTGACTATTGAGATACTGCAAAGTCTAGCGATCAGTATATAAAACAAATCCTTTTGGAAAAAAATAGTCTCTCCATTTCTTCATAGCCTGAACTATAGCATAAAAATCTTGATCATGGATAGAATATTTCTTCTTTCCATCATTTAACTTCTCACTAAAATAGGCAATAGGCTTACCTTCTTGACTCAAAACAGCTCGTATGGTAGTACCACTAGCATCACAATCTACCTGAAAGACCTTATTGAAATATGGAAGTTCCAAAATAGGTTGCTCTGTAAATTTCTTCTTCAACATATCAAAACTTTTGGCTGCTCCTATAGTCCACTTAAATTCTTTTCTATCCCCTCTCATCACTTCAATTAGAGGTGCACAAATACTACTGAAATTTTTAATAAACTTTCTATAAAAACTTGCTAGACCATGAAATGATCTTACCTCCGTAACACTCCTTGGGGTAGGCCATTCAATGATAGCTTTCACCTTCTTTGGATCCATTTTAAGACCTCTGCTAAGACAAAAAATCCCAGATAAACCAACTCTCTCTTCACAAAACTACATTTCTTCAAATTAATCAACAACTTCTCCTCCCTTAGCTTCTCAAAAAAAATTTAGATATGCATCAAGTGCTCCCCCAATGTCTTACTAAAAATAAAAATATCATCCAAATAAACAATAACAAATTTTCCTAACAATTCTTTCAATACCTCATTCATAAGCCACATAAATGTGCTTGGTGCATTTGCTAGCCCAAAAGGCATGACTAACCACTCGTAGAAGCCCTCCTTGGTTTTGAAGTTTTTCTTCCATTCATCTCCTTCTCTAATTTGGATTTGGTGATATCAACTCTTTATATATATCTTTGTGAAGTACTCAGCTCCATTCAAACAATCCATAATGTCATCCCTTCTCAGCAAGGGAAATCTATACTTGATGGTGATCTTGTTGATGGCTCTAGAGTCTCTACACATCTGCTATTCCCCATCCTTCTTTGGTGCTAGTACTACAGGTATTGCACATGGACTCAAACTCTCCCTAATCAATTCTTTTCACAACTATTGCACTTGTATGTTCAACTCTTCACTCTTTGTTGGAGTCATACGATGGGCTACCTTATTTGGAAAACTATCTCCATGAATCAGGTCCATCTAATGACTAATATTTCTTACTAGAGGAAAACCTTTAGGTATATTATCATAAATAATAGCTTGAAACTCATTCAACAAATCTAAAATCTCTACAGGTACCTCAGTAGTATCTTCTTTATCAACTCTAGGGATCAATGCAAAACACATATATGCTCATGCTTCATACCTTCTAGGAAATTTCTTCCATCAACCAAACAAATTCTTGCATTAATGCATACCTTTTCCTCTACCTCTTTCAAGGGCTTCAACTTATGAAAAAATCCATCATTTGTCAAAGAATAGGTGTTGGCATGTCCATCATGTATTACTCATCGATCAGAATTCCACGGTCTATCTAACAACATATGAAAAACATCCATAGGCATAATATCACATAATACCTCATCATGGTAGTTTCCAATCTTAAACTTTACCAAACATTGTTCATTTAGCAAGGCTTTATGGTCCTAAAACCAAGCAATCCAGTATGGATTCATATGCCTTTTTCTCTCCAACCCCAACTTACTAACCATTTCTTCTGAAACAAGGTTATCAGTACTACCTCCATCAATAATAACATTGCAAATTTTACCTTCACACTTACATCTGGTGTGAAACAAATTATTCCTTTGAGTTGGCTCATTCTCCTCATTCATCAAGGCTCTTCTAGTAACAAGAACCTCTCCTCTTTCTACATCCTCAAAATGTGAAGACTTAGCATCTTCATCAACAAATGCAACTCATGCATTACCCTTAGTTCTTCTATTTGTCCTTCCTTGATGTTGAGGACACTCATAGGCTCTATGTCCTCCACACTAGAAACAGGTTCCACATAAGCCTCCTCTTCCCAGTCCTCGTCTAGATCTTCCTTTCCTCTTTGGTATCCATTATTTTGATCATGACAATAGTAGGTGTTATCTCCCTTCTAGTTTTGGTTGCTACTGGAGCCTTAACCCTTCTTTTGATCTTCATTTCGACCTCCCTATGACCATCCATTGGTCTTTCCTCCTTGGCCTCCACCTCGTTGTTTTTTCTCAAACCTCTTGTTCAGTTGTTCTTTAACCTTTAGAGAAAATTGATAAGAATCCTAAATGGTGGTCATTCTCACCAGTGCCAATTCTTCTTGTATGCTTGGCTTCAACCCATTAATATAATGAACAACTCTCTCCTTATTCATCTCAAAATGTCCTATCTGAATCAAGACCTTATGAAATTCCTTTGTGTATTCTTTAACTGTCCTTGTTCCTTGCCTCAAACTTTGCATCTTCTTGAGTAGCTCCAATTTGTAATCAACTGGAATAAATTGTTTCTTCAATTTTGACGCCATTTTGTCCCATTTGCAAATTTTATCTTTCCCTTGTCTTCCTCTTTACACTATATATACTAGGGTGACCTTTCAATTTTGTCTTTGCAAACCTCACTCTATGAGGATCTTCAATCTCCTCAAACTCAAAAAATTCCTCCATGTCATTGATCTAATCAATCAATTCTTTAGGATTCAAATTTCCACTAAAAGTCGAAACCTCCATTTTAGGTCTCTTCCCAATGCTTGAGATTGCTCATAGCAATCTTCTTTCTCCAAGATCCATTAGATCCTCCTCTTCCTCTACCATTTCCTCTTCTATTTCATCTTCACTATCATCCTTGTCTCATTGTACATCTCTTCTTCGAACCTCTTGTTGCAAGGTTTCTAATTTCCTTCTAAGGGCTCTGATTTCATCTCTAGGTGGACCTCTTCCTCCACCACCTTGACCTCTACCTCTTCCATACTAGGCATGTCTTGGAGGAATCTTGAACTAAACCCACACTCACACCTAGTTCTGCTACAATTGCCTCATGTTTCGCACTTTGTTATAGGCTCAGGAACTCCTACTCTGATACCACTGGATGATGGCTACACTGCCCAAAACCCACATAAATCACAACAATAGTTACCAATAGAGAAGATGCAAGACAAAAAAATGACTCACTTTCAATTATTTTCAGAAAAATAGAAATTACAGATTCAAAGCTTACATGCTACAGCCTCATGGGCTTGACTCATTACAACAAAATCAACTCAGAAAAGAAAATATACTATTCGGAGACACAATCTGCACTATCAGGGCCACCTCCTACAACCCCCACTTAACCCCTTTTTTCCCCAATAACCACCCTAGAATTTTCTAGAAAGTAAAAATTTACCCTTTTTGTTTTGGCGCCAAAAGTCCTTCCGAATGATTTCTGGCCTGGAAGAAATTTTTATGAAATTCACTTTTTCGAGGACCAACTTTGTGGGGCCATAACTTTTGATCCAGGTGTCTGATTTTCTATTATTGTATATTGTTGGGAAGCTCTCAATGACCTCTAGAACAAATGAATCCATTGTAGGTTGGTTCAGCCACTTTTTGAGTTGTTTTGGGGCCTCTAAAGTTTTATGCTTGAATTTGAAGATGCATTGGAGAAATTTCTTGGGATGGAAACCTTAATTTCTCCGAAAATGTGTAGGGTATTGAGGTTATTCTTTTGTGACCATAATTTTTTTCAGCTTTTCTCCTCCAGATAAAATTTCACATCCATACGAGCCCATTTTGGTCGACTTACTAAAAATAGTAATTGCCCATTTTTTGCTATTTCTGATGCTTGGTAGTCTTATACCCTTTAAGTGCCATCATGGGACTAAAAAAAACTAAAGAAAATAAAGAAAACAATTTTTTTGGGTGATGTAAGATTTCCCTGTACCACTGGATGCTCCTACATCAGCCAACATGGAGAAATCTAGTATGAAGAGGTATGTTTCAAGCAATCAGGGAGAGGTGCATATTGGGAAACCCTTTGCGATATTATCTCACTTTGTGGTTCACGGTGTGTGGCAGGCTATATTGTTTGATCTCTGATAAGGTATTGTTAATTGTTTCAAATTTTAATAAAGTGTTGTTGAGAAAAGACTATATTGTTTGTAAAAATGAATGTTGCTTAATTTATGGTTTGTGTTTTGTGGCTATGGTTTTGCATGGGTATGTTACTATGAATATTTCTCTTTTGTTGGTTTCTCCTTCGGGTCACTGTTGAAACCAATATTTTTTGATTTATGGCTTATGTTTTGTGGTTATGGTTGCAATAGAATAAAACAATTTATGTTATACAGTTTATGTTTTATTCCATTAAGCATTGTTGATTATTGTTCTCTAGCTTAGGCTATATTGTTTCATTTTTGCAAAGGGGATAGTGGAAAGGCTATATTGTTTCAATTTTTGATAAGGCTTTGCTGAGAAAATAGTATATTTTTGCATCGCTTTGCTATTGCAAATTGTTTGTCGGTTTCTCTTTACGACTTCCATTTTGTGGCTATGTTTGCAACGAAATAATATTGTTAATGCTATACAGGTTTTTGTTGATTGTTACTAGCTAGCTCGGGGCATTTTGCCTCATTTTTTATAAAGTGTTGTTGAAAAGGCTATATTGTTTCATTTTTTCATAAGGAACTTTTCATAAAAGCCTATATTATTTTTTAAAAGCAATATTGTTTCATTTGCAGTTGGCATTTTTTTTGTCACTATCGTTTTGCATGGGTTTTGTGGCTATGGTTTTGCATGGGTTTTGTGCATCATTGATTGTTGCTCTCTAGCTTAGGGTATACTGCTCCATTTTAAATAAGAGAGTGTTGAGAAGGCAATATTGTTTTATTTTTGACAAGGTATTGTTGAGAAAAGACTTTTTTTGCATAGGTTTGTTACTGTGATTTTTTGTTGGATGCCACCATTGATTACAATGATGGAGAATATATTTTCCCTATGTGTAGATATGTATATATGTCATAGTAGATGCAAAAAAAATTCATACACAGTGATCCCTATGTTTATTCTGTTGGTACATTCTTGGAATGATAAGTTGTATTTTAAGTGTCAAATGGAAGATTGATATCACCATTGTTGTAACTTTAGGAACTAACATGTAGGATGTGTGGTTTCCCCCTATTTGTGTGAACTTTGGTCAGAATTTTTGTTAGCCTTCCCATTTTTTTAGCCTTCTAGCATCAGGGGGGTTTGGTCGGGATAAAGGTGGAAAATGTTTCTTGATTTTAAAATTAAAAGTGTTTGGCACGTCGATAGAGAATACCAACAAAATTAAACACTAGTTCAGATCAACATTAATTGTTGTGTGCTTCCTCTATGGTGGAAATGTTTGCAAAGTAATAAAATAGTCGATGTTCTTGTTGAAGCATAGTTGTTATCTATCTAAATCTAAATAGGGGTTTGTTACAATGGAAGGTTGTATATTAAGTGTTAGATGAAACATTGATAAAATCCTTATTGAGGCATAGACAAATAACAAATATCCTTGAAGTGATACAAAAATAGCTAGCAACGGCTTATCATGAAGAACATGGACTATTTTATCACTTTGCAACCATTCCCAGTGGATAGAAACCATAGATCAAATAGAAATCATAATTATCTTATGAAAAGAATAAGCATAGCAAGGAGTATATATGAATGTTGTCTGCATCTAATTGCACATGGATACATATCTACACACAGAGATGAATGTTGTTTGTCTCTAATTTCACAAACATACATATTTTTACATAGGGAAAGTAAAATGAGCAAGAACAAAAGAAGGCCTATTGTCCACCCTGCCTTATTGGGTCATGGAGCCCAATAGGATCTTTCCAAACCCCCCAAGCAAGAACAAACATGGTCCACCACTATGATAGATAGTGAAACTAATCTTCCTTATTATAGTTAATATAAATCCTATTATTGTAAGGATGCTTCTCTGAGGATGGAACAAATAACAACTATCTTTACAAAACAATAAACACGGCGAGGAGTATATATGAATTTTGTCTGCATACTATCTTTGCAAAACAATAAACATGGCAAGCAATATATATTAATGTTATCTACATCTAATTTCACATACACAGATATCTATAGAGGAGAAAAGAAGAATGAAACACTACAAAAGATGCACATACTTTTTTGCATGTATATATTTCCAACAAATTTGTACATATACACCCAACGCATGTAATACATATATTTGGAGTTGCAAAAAAAAAAAAACATCGATATATATGTTTCCAAAGTTAACTGTGCATCTATACACATTGTTGATTGTTGTTGAATAGCTACAAAAATATTATTTCATCTATGATTTCCATGTAGTGGGAATGGGTGGAAAGCAATAAAAGAGTCTACATATATGCCTAGAAAGGAAAATCTATATAGATATATATGCATCTAAAGTTATATGTAGAAAACACACATACATATCCATAGGTGGACCTCAAACATATGAATGTTGTCTACATAAAATGTCAAAAACAAATAGATTTGCACATAGGAAATATAAAATGGAACACAACAAAATGAGGCTTGTTGTCAACCCTACCATATTGGGTCATGGAGCTTCATTATCTCTCACCAAACCCCCGAGCAAGAACATACATCGTCCACCACTCTGATCAATGGTGAAATCAATGTGCCTTATTACACTTACTATACAACCTATCATTCTAACAACTCCTTTTGTGAGGCTGAAAGAAATAATAACTAAAAAGGTGCATTTAATTTTAGATTCCCCAAACAATAAACATGGCGAGCAGCATATATCAATGTTTTCTACATCTAATTTCACATACATACATATTTGTACAGAGCAAAAGATAAATGAAACACAACAAAACAAACACACTTTTTTGTGTTTATATATTTGCAAGCAATAGATTCCTACATATGGATCCAACACATGCAATGCATATATATGCAGCTCAAAAACAAAAGCCACACTGATATATATATATATATATATATATATATATATATCTGATGTTAGATGCACATATACACACATTGTTGATTGTTGTTGAATAGCTTTGAATATATTATTTCATTTATGGTTTCCATGTAGGGGCGATAGTTGCAAAGCAATAAAATAGTCCACATATACACACACAATAAGCAATAAAATAGTCCACATAAATGACCACATTAATATTTAGCATTCTAAAGTTACCAAAGCAACAAAGGTTGGCAAGCTCCATTCCCAATTTTTTTCTTTCAAATTTTTTATCTTTCAATTTTTTTGTGGGGACATTTACAATATGACCAAAAAGAAATAATATAAAAAAGGCACATCTAGAGAACTCTTTGTAAATAATTTTGAAACTAGTCTATGTTCTTGCAAAACAACCAACCTAAAACATACATTGTCCATCAGTGTGATCAATGGTCGCATCAATGTTCCATATAACAGTTAAAATACAACTTATCATTAGAAGAATGTCCCAACAAAAATAAACATAGGAATCAATATGTATCAATGTTGTTTGCATCCACTATGACATACATACATATCTACACATAGGGGAAATACATTGTCCATCACTGTGATCAATTGGGCGATCAATGTTCCATACAACACTTAAAATATAGATTATCATTCCAAGGATGTATGAGTATGTATCAATATTGCTTGCATCTAGTATGGTATACAAACATATCTGCACATAGGAGAAATAAAGTGAAACACAACAAAAAACAGGAATTTTCCATCACTCCGATCAATTGTGACATCACTTTTTCCTATAACATTTAAAATACATCCTATCATTCCCTACGTGCAGAAATGTATGTATCCATTGTTTTGGGTTGATGGTTGTGTGAGTGTGCTTTTGAAATTTGAAAACTCTAACTTCAAACAAGGGTTAATACCTACAAATCCCTCAAGAACACTCCTATGAAATACCTTGCAAAATGCTTAACAAATGCAACAAAGGATGAAAGAAAGCTACAAGCATTATGAAAGAAACCACAAGTTACCTATTCCATAGTGGATTGGTGTCACATGTGCTAGTGACCCTTTCCCAACCCTTGCTAAGAAGCCAAAATGATGAAATGCAAATACAATAGAGATAATGAGCAAGATGAGTTCTCAAATCAAGAGAGTCTTAACCTTGCATAAAAGTTGTGGATGGATGAATGAGAATGAAGGACTTCTTTTATAGATTTTCTTGATGAGAGATTGGCCAAGAGGGTGAATGTGGGACTCAAGATTCACCAATGAGAAGAGGACATTTGTCAAGTGGTGATAGGCTAATGAATGTGCAAGATTTAGGAAGAGTGCCCATGAGAGGGAGAATTTGAATTCAAATTTTGCAATAAATTTAGAGAGGGGGACAAGAAAAAAGAGAAATAAATGCTATGTTGGAGGGACAAATCAACTTGTCATGTTGAGTGAAAATGAGGGATTTTTTAATAAATCAATTTATTGATTTATTTGTGCAAGTGGAGATATCTAGAGGATGCAAGTGGGTGAGATTAGCATTTAATCATGGTTAGATTAAATAAATGATGATTATGTTAGTTAATGATGATTAGGTTAGTTTTAATTTCATGATTTAAATATTTGATTTATTTAAATCAGAAAAGGATGAAATATAGATTGGATTTAATTAAATAAATGTTTGATTTAATTAATTAAATGGATGATGTTTGATTTATTTGATTAAAGGGATGATGTTAATGTTTTATTTAATTTTGAATGAATGACCTTAGGAGATGGGAATTAATGAAATTACCTGATAAATGAATGAAGGTGAATCTAATCAATCGATGAATGGACCTAATGCAAAATCTAGTTTAGTTAATGAATGAACCTAATTGAATGCACAATGTTAATTTTGCATGTCTACATTTTTCCCCTCTTTGAATCAATGTACTTGTTGCATTGGTTCAAAGAATAACTTTCCGTGATCAAAATTCAAAAAATTTCTAATTTTTAAGATGCCCTAGCAGAAAGAAGTACACTGGTACATTGCCCCATCAAGAGATCGAGCGAAAAGATTCGATTTGAGGGTCGATCTCGTGATAAAGAGATTCAAAATGGGTGGTTATGGATGATGATGCAAATGAGATGGTTTTAAGATGCTTAGAATAACAAATCTATATTATCCTAAACAACTTAGATGATTATATGGTGTGAGATGGATGAGATTGATGATGTGGTATGCTATGATATGCAATGGATGATTTATGAGATGCTTAGACTAACAGATCTATATTATGATGATGATGCAAATATAATGCATGTGAAATGATTGATGTTTCCTATTATGTATGGTATGAATGATATGTGGTATGCTAATAGTTTTTTGGATACAAGATGGATGCATGATGGATGCATTGGTGATGATGATTAATTATTCATGCTATGATGTTAGTGCAGAAAATGAAGAAATTAGATGATGACAAGAGGATCCAACAAGCCAACATTATGAGAGATGATGGTGATAAATGATGATGATAGATGGATGATTTTCTTATCAAGGTTTGGGGTTTTCAAAGGGTCACTTGCTTTATGTTTGATAACACACCTAAGTACGATGCATCAAGGTATAAAGCACTAGGATGGTGTTGTACTTAGTGTGATGGACTTTGACTCAACAAATAGATAGGAGTATTCCTGTTCACACTTGACATACAAAAACCTTGCTAGGATGGACTTTAGAAGTTTCAAATATCTCAGACCAAAACACAGAGAGGTATAACCAATCAATGCAATAGTCAACAAGCCATCCAAAACATCCTCTATACATATCTAACAAAGAAAGTATTCACAAGGTTATTTTACAAGAACGTCCAACAAGCCCAACAGACAAAAGGATAATGATCGTTGCCCCATTCCTATCTCTCTAAATCCTTTGTTTAGATATCATCGAGAGGTCCTTGGACTGAGCGCAATAAGATAAGTCAAAAGAAAAAATAAAGCACACAAACAAGTTGATGTTCTTTAATACTGCTAACCAAAAGGGAATGTGTTTTTAAGGATAAGAACTGAAACTTATTGCCAAAATATAATGCCCATTGTAGGAAGGATACATCCTAGGACATGTTAGTTGATGGTTGCACGTCATTTCGTTTATCCAAAATGTTCTTTCTGATAAATAATGCCCCTTGTAGGAAGGATTCATCCTAGGACATGATGTTATCAGGTGATTGATATGGGACTATTTGGATGATGGACTATCGACACAAAGACTTCACCAACTTGTTTACGTACTGACTGAGACTTGAGACTTGGCGCTTTTGAGTTTTTACTCTTTTAAGCTGCTAGACTTGTTTCTAATTGTTTCACCAAAGGTTGAGGATGATGATTAGTTTATTATGAATGGTGTTTATTGTGGGTGCAAGCGAGATGAGGTAGATGGATTTTTTCAAATATTTGGATGTTTTTGATGTTTTACAATGTTTTGAGGCTTTTTTGGTATTTTTCAAGGTTTTACAAATGTTTTGATTTTTGGTTTTTCAATGTTTTTGGGATTTTCTAAGATTTTGACCAAGATACTAACCTAAAGACCTATCCTAGGGGCCTCGGGGGCTGATCAAAGATTAGCCTTGCCTACGTTATACACACAGAGACCACGTAGTTCGACTGACGACTTGATCGATTTACAAATGAAGATATACATGATGAGATGATAGTTTATTATGACAAACTCCTATAGGACTGACCTAAATGTCTCGGGCGATGATCAAAGATCAACCTTGCCTACGTTCAAGCTCAGAGATGACGTAGTTCGACAAGACGACCTTGTTTTTGACTTTTTGAATGACTTTTTGACCTATTTTTGGATTTTGATATGTTTTGAATGTTTTTGGATTTTTTTATTTTTTGATGTTTTTGGCTTTTCAGATGATTTTGATGTTTTTTGGATTTTCTAATTTTCTAATGTTTTTGGATTTTCTGATGTTTTGATGTTTTTGCATTTTCTGATTTTTTGATGTTTTTTGGATTTTCTGATGTTTTGAGGACTTTAAGACCATACACGAATCTGATCTGATGGGAACATGCCCCCAGCATGATACAATAGACTACTCTGATAAAGGCAGGGCAAACTAACCTTGAGAATGGGTCGAGTAGTACTAGGAGGGATCATGATATGAACACAGGACCAAGCTATGGTGCGGATGCGAGTGGATGAGTGATGAATGGAGATATGGATGAGATGGATGATGGAAGTGAAATGGAGGGATAATGACAAACAACTGTAAAGGTCCTGGTGGATGGAAAGTGCTTATTTACACAAGGTGCCTATTTGCCAGGTTTTCACCAAGGTACTTGCCCAAAGTGCCACTGAATTGGTGTTCACTAGAGGACAATTTTTTTTATCCTTTTTCTTTTTTTTTTTGGATTTTTCTGCATTTTTGATTTTTTTGTTGTTATCAAGATGCATGTTTGCTAGGTTTTCGCCGAAGTAACCATTTTTTTAGGACTTTTTTTGAATTTAATGATTTTTTGGTTTTATACCTTAAAAGAATTAGGCATAAAACTTTTTGAGATGGGAGCTATTTATTAGCTCCTACAGAGGTTCCCCTTCGGGTGTTGATAGTTTATATGCCCCTAATTTATAGCTTGTTGTGATGATGAAAGGCCCTAACCAATTGGGTTTGAACTTTCCTTTGCTGCTGGGATTCGGGACATTCTTCTGATTTTCTTTTAAGACCAATTCTCAGACTTAGAAAGTCCTGCTTCTAATCTTGTTGTTGTAGCTTTGTTTGAGTCTTTTTGATAGACTTGTAGATGATTCAAAGCATCTATGCATCTCTCATCTAGTAACTCCAGCTCGTTTAATCTTCACACCTGATAGTCCTCATCAATGATGAGATTTTTCAATGATATTCTAAGGGATGGGAGCTCAATCTCAATTGGGAGTATAGCCTTTGATCTATAGACCAAGGAGAATGGGGTGGTGCCAGTGGGTGTGTGGATGCTGGTTCAATAAGCCAGAGGGTGGGATTAAGCTACAAATGATAGTCACGACCTATGTCATTAACTATTTTCTTGAGGATTTTGAGGATGGTTTTGTTCATGGCTTATGCTCGGCCATTGCCTTGGGGGTAGTACAGGGTCGAGAAGCGATGCTGGATTTGAATTTCTTGCACAAGTTGTGAACCTCTTGGTTCTTGAATGGTGTCCCATTATCTGAGATAATGGCTTGTGGGACACCATAACGACAGATGAGATAGTTCAAGATAAATTTTGAGATATGCTTCCCAGTGATATACATCAGGGGTATGGCTTCCACCCACTTTGTGAAGTACTCATTTGTAGTTATAATGAATTTGTGGCCATTGGATGAGGTGGGTGAGATTTTCCTAATGAGATCGAGTCCCCACTACGAAAAGGGCCATGGTGTGATAATTGGGTGAAGCTCTCGAGCTAGAGCATGGATGAGGTCCCCATGTTGCTGACATTGTAAACACCTTTTAGCATGATCATGTGCTTCTCACTCCATTGTGGGCCAATAGTACCCCAGCCTCAACAGTTTCTTGGCTATGGTTATTTTGCTCGAGTGTGAGCCACAGATACCGTTATGGACCTCGGTTAGAGCGGTTAATGCCTCCTCAGCATTTAGACAGCGTAGTAAAGTACCCTCTATGCTTCTACGGTATAAGGTATCACCTAGGATGACAAATTTGGATGCCTTTTTGATAAAGGTTTGTTTTAGGCTCGATGGTAGGTCAACGGGTATGACTCCTATGTGAAGATATGTGTAGATGTCATGATACCAAGGATCGCCAGGACCAACAATTTGACACACATATTCTGATTCTGGTACCTCTAATGTGGGAACGAGAAGCTGCTCGATTAGAAATTCATACTTTGGCATGTTGTGAGGGATGTCTACTAGAGACCCAATTGTAGCCATGGCGTCAATAGCTCTGTTGTTGGTTCTTGGAATTTGCTCAAATGTTATGTCGATGAAGGATTCCTTTAGAGTCTCCACCAATTTCTTGTATGGTGTTAGCTTGTCATCCTTTGTCTGATATTCATTATTGACTTGATTTATGATGAACTGTGAGTCACCGTAGACCTTAAGAGCTATGATATTCCATTACACTGCTATCCTAAGACATATAGTCAAAGCCTCGTATTCCATAATGTTGTTAGTGCAAGGAAATGCCAATTTGTATGACTTCGGTATGCAGTCCCCATGTGGAGTGATGAAGAAGACACTAGCTCCTGATCCATGTTGATAATATGAGCCGTCGAAGTATAGTTTCCAGTGATCAGCAACGTTGAGGTTAAAATTAGAATCATCTGGAAACTCTGAGACAAGGGGATTCTCAGAATACATAGGTGCTTCTGCTAATTGGTCTACAATAACTTGACCCTTGATTTCTTTTCTTTCAACATACTCGATGTCATATTCTGATAATATCATGACCCATTTTTCCATTCTGCCAGTTAACATTGACTTTGATAAGAGATATTTAAGGGGGTCAATTTTGGCAATAAGCTTGATCTTGTGTGCCAACATGTAGTGTCTGAATTTTTGGGATGCAAACACTACTGCAAGGCATGCTTTCTCAATGAATGAGTAATTTAGCTCATGACCCACCATTGTCCTACTAATATAGTAGATGGTCCTCTTCGTTCCGTTTTCATCATGCTGGGCTAGTAGGGCTCCAAGGGCTACTGCTGTTGCTGATACATATAAAATAAATGGCTTCTTGGGGATGGGTGGCATTAATACTGGTGGTGTCCGTAGATATTCCTTTATTTTTTTGAATGCCTCTTCACATTTTGTATCCCATTTGTATGATACCCCTTTATGGAGTAGGTGGGAATATGGGTTATGCTTGTCTACCAGTTGTGCTATGAATCATCAGATGGATTGAAGTCTACCTTGGAGACCTCTCAATTGTTTTAAATTCCTTGGTGCTTCCATCTTGAGGATTTCTTTTACTTTTACAGGATCCACTTCGATACCCCTCATGGAGACTATGTATCCTAGTAATTTTTCTGATTGTATGCTAAAGACGCACTTCTTGGGATTTATTCTGACTTTGTATTCCTCCAATCTGTCAAAGATAGCACTTAAGGTTGCTATATGATCTTTTCATTTTCTTGATTTGGCTAGGATGTCGTCGACATAGTCTTCAACTATCTTCTTAATCATGTCATGGAAGATCAATGTCATGGCTCGTTGATATGTTGCTCATGCATTCTTTAGGCCGAATGGCATCATGTTCCAGCAGTAGGCCCCCCATGGGCAAGTGAAAGCCATCTTGTGTTGATCTTCTTTTGCTATCATAATTTGGTTGTATCCTAAAAATTCATCCATTAGTGATATCATCTCATGTCCTGCTATCATGTCTACAATCATGTCAATATTGGGATGCAGGAAATCATCCTTGGGACATGATTTGTTCAAATCTCTGAAGTCTGTATAGATTCTGATGGCTCTATCAGGTTTTGAAACAAGTACCAAATTTGACACCCATTCTGGATAATCAATTGGTCGTATGAATCCTACATCTAACAATTTTTTGAGCTCCATTTTGACTAACAAAGCAATTTGAGGATGCATTTTGCGAAGCTTTTGTCTGACAAGTTTTGCATCTAGATACACTGCTAAGTGGTGGACCACAGTCTTTGGATCAAGCTCTGGCATATCAGCATAACTCCATGTGAAGTTTATTTGTCTTTCCTTTAGGAATGCTGCTAGGAGTTCTTGCTCTTCTGATAATAGTGATTCCACATAGAATGTGATATGTGGGGTCTCCTCTATTCCTAGGTTGACTAGGTTGCATTTTTTGGCCAAGACTACTGACTTCTCTTGATGAATAGCTCTTAGGGGAAGATTGAATCCTTCATCCTTAGGCACCTCAGAGAGGTTTTCACCATTGGATACATCCTTTCTTTTTACTATTTTCTTGTCAGAGAGTGCCATGATGTGGTTTTCACTCAAAGACTTGGATATGATTCTTAGTTTCTCACTTTTGCGACTAAAGGATTCAATCGTTTCCCCGTAATAGGCATGTGTGTCCAACTCCATTATGAATCCTACCTTGTGATCTCCATCTAGAATGTTATCTCTCAATGCCATGAATTATGAGAGCACTTCATCATTTTTGAATGTATTGAGAACTGGTGGTCCTCATTGGTCATAGTCAATTAGTTGGGGGACTTAACTAAAGGAATCTCATGATTTTGACTATCTGGTTCAAAGGATATGGTACTAATCATACACAGGGTGGTATCTTCAAATAACCTAGGTAGATTGGATAAGGTATCTTCATCATCGATACTAATATAGGGCTCAGTTATAAAATTATGTGTGTCTCTACCTGTGACTATTGGTGAGTGTACTTGTACTAGTACTGGCTGAGGAGAAATATTAGCGGCTCTAACCAAAGGAATTTGGCCACATATGGTTATTCTCATAGTGGCACATCCAAGACCCATATTTTTTATGGGTTGTGTCTCTGGCATGATAGGTATTATGATCCCATTGTCATTTTGTCCCAGACTTTGATTTCGGTCATAGCCCATTGCAAGCATCATGTGTAGGCCTTTGCTTCTTTCGTCCATTGGTAAATTAGTTGTTGGTCTTTCATCTTGATACAGCATGTGAGATGGATCTGCTTCAATGACCTCATGACCAAGGTCTCCCCATCTTGTGAATTCATGATAATTCTCAGGATACGTTTGTGATGTGGAAGCTTGATTTTCTTGTGGCCATCCTCGTGATCTAGGAGATTGTGGTAACTCTCCTATCACAAAAGCATTGCTAGGGAGCCTATAACTTCCACAACCGTCCTCCTGGATGATGAGCTTGATATCGGATATGGTGGGAATGGTTGGTGTCTCTGTCGCAGAAGTGGACGTGAGAGTGGTAGGATTGAGGTATGATGTGGATGGGCCCTCATCATTTTTCGGCACTTGGGGGATTTTGTAATATTTGGCTTCAAGGTTCTTGCAGTATGAAAACGGGTCAGGATCTCCATGGATGATAACCTCTTGTCCATTATGTGTGAATTTCACACATTGGTGGAAGGTTGATGCTACGGCTTTCATCGCATGAATCCGTTGGCATCCTAGGAGGATATAGTATGGCAATGCAAGGTCCAAGACCTAACATGTAGTGTCCATGAGTGTTGGCCCTACTTGGATAGGGAGCTTAATTGTGCCCTGAGACACTCTTTCTTGGTCATCATATGCTCTGATTGTGATGCCCTTGCCTTTGTCGATGGAATCTTCTGATATTTTTAATTGTTTGATGAGGCTGAGAGAATAGATGTTCAAACCTGCACCTCCATCCACCAAGACCCTTTTGAATTTTCTTTTGTTTACAATGGCTTCCAAGTGAAGTGCATGGTTGTGAGATGGTTGGGCAGGGAAATCTTTGTCAGAGAATGTAAGGAGACTAGGTGTTAGGATATTTTCAACCATAGCTTGGAATTGGTCCGCATCAAGATCTGCGGGGACAGTGGATGAGGCTAATGCTTCCTCAAGGATCTTTTTATGTGCTGATGATATTTTTAACAAATCCATGATGGAGATGTGTGCTGGCATTATTTTGAGTTGGTCTACAACATTGTAGCTATACGGGATGAATTTTGATGTAGGGACTGTATTTGGTTGGGATGATCCTGCGATGGTGACTTTGCCACCTCTTGTGGTGACTCCACAATCTTTGGCATGGGTGCCCTTGATAGTGATGACCATGCAGTCCTCATTTAGGGAGGCTACAATAGATTCATAAACATGATTTACACTACCTTTCCCTTTATCATTTTTATTCCCTTTGTTGCTGGATGATTTGGCATCGGATTCATGTAGATTTTTAGGTCCTGATTTCTCGTAGGTTGTTCAACGTTTATGATTCTTTTGTCAATGAGATCTTGGATGATATTTTTGAGTCTCATGCAGTTGTTCATGGTGTGACCTTTGATTTTGTGGAATTCACAAAATTGATTCTCATTGTACCAAGGAGGTTTGACATTGGACTCTTGGTAATTCTCGAAGGTAGGAGCCTTGATGAGCTTTTCGTCGATCAACCTTTTCATGATGTCCTCAAGTGGTTCCCCCAACATAGTGTATTTTCGTTTTAGATATGTTTTGCATTGGGGTGGTCCTCTTTGGTCATTGAGGTTATTGATGGTTGGGTTTTTGTTGGGTTGATATGTTGTGTGATGAGTGTTTTGGCCTTGTGGTTGGATTTTCGATGCGAGTGTGTTTTGGCGTGGACCACTAATGACCACCTTGGCATCGACAATTCCATCATTAGTAATGTTCTTGTTTCTTTCCCATGTTCAATATTTATCATTGTAAGTTGATGGTGGGCGATTGTTTTGTTGTTCATGATACGACGTTGATTTCGCAGGTTGGGTCACAAGGGCTCTTTCAATGCTGAGAGCCTTGGAGATCAATTGTTCATATGTAGTGATACCCTGAACATTGAGGTGGAATGATAGGTTGCTTTCAAGGTTGGTAATGATTGTGTAGACTTGTTGCTCTTCTGGCATGGTCCACTTGCTCTGATTGACCTTGGATTGCAATTGTTGAAGGAATGAAGCAAAAGATTCATTCTTTCCTTATTTTAGAGCATATAATTCTTTGAGACTGACATCCATTGCAATGTTACATGTGTAGTTCCTAATGAATTCATCTATAATTTCTTGGAATGTTCTAATTCCTATGGGTAAGTGAGAGAACCATTCTATAACAGGACCTGCCAAGCTCCTAGGGAATAGCCGCATCAGATACGTATCGTCATATGCGACTTCCATACAATGAACCTAGAATTCCCTGATGTGATCTTCAGGGTTTCCCATCCCTCGATATTTGTCAAATTTTGGGATTTCAAATCCTTTGGGGAATGGTTTCATGTCTAGGATCCTATTGAATGGATAGGGACACAAGTTGCTTTGCATTTTAGTTGTCTGCCTTGATTGAAGGTCGAGCACTTGTTGCCAGAGCAACCTAAGTTGTGTCATCACATCACTCTGGGGATCAAGGGGTGGGATGAAAGTGTTTTGGGGTGTTTGAATTGTTGGTTAGAAGGATGGGTTGGTCGGTGCATTGTTTGATGGTATCTACATGTTCTATCAAGCAAAGTAGGCTTCTACTTGCTTTTGTATGAACGATGCCTGTTGTTGATCCTATAGTTGTTGCACTAGGATTTGGGCTTGTTGTTGCGCTTGTTGCTGCTCCAACAATGCTTGTTGTTGTGCTTGATCTTGTTCCCACAACGCTTGTTGTTGGGCTGCCAATTCTGCTGCTTCTTGTTGCTCTTGGTATTGCTTCAATGCTTGTTGATATGCCTGCAATTGCGCTGCTTGTACAAGAAGTTGTGACTGTGCTTGTGCTTGATGTGCTTGATATTGAGATTGCACTTGAGCTTGTGCTTGGGATTGCATTGCTTGTGCTTGAGTGATCCTTTGTGCTTGCAATGCTTGGGTTGCTTGTTGTTGTTGCTGTTGCAATAATTCATGGGCTTGTTGTGCTTGTTGCACTTGTATTGCAGCTTGTGCAGCTTTGGCAGCTTTTTGCATGACTTTTTTTTTTGGACTTGTTGGTATCCTCTTTGGAAAGCAGCTTGCAATACTGCATCATATTGATTTGATGTGGTGAACGTTGGTGGTGGTGGAGGTGGTGGTGGATTTGGAATGGTGGTAGACAATGATGTTGTGTTGATGTTTTGGGTGTTGGATAGTGGTATTGATGTGATGGGTCCTTGAGAGACCATGTTTTCTAATGTGAGAGGTGTGTTTGATGATGTTTCCATTGCTTGTGTGTTTGTCATTTGTTGTTGTGATATCAATGATAAATTTTGAGTGTTTGGTGCAATGCTTTGATTGATGGTTGGGATGTATGTTTGATTGATACTTGGTAGGGGAGGAATCCCTAGACCAAGGAGTGGTGCAGATGATAATGGCAATGGCAGAAGAGGTGGAAATGTGAGTTGTTGTGAAAACGTCGTGGTGTCGAATATTCCCCCTGGCCTGAACATATCTCCTTGCTCTTGCAAATTTGTGAGAAGGGGTGTTTGAGGTGTTGCGTGAAAAGATGATGATGATGGATCGTGATGGAAGGTGAGAGGAGCATTTTTGTGTAATGAGTTTTGGGGTATGATTTGCTCCAATATGTTGTTTGTGTCCAAACTTTGATTATTAACAAGGGGATGTGATTGAAGAGAATTGAGAAATGTGTTTCCCTTGTTGACATTTGGTTGAGTTGGAGCAATCGATGTCATGATTTGTGGGATTTTTTGCATGATATTTTGGGATGGAGGTGTGGATGAGATTGGTGTAAATGATATCTCCACTATGGTGCTCACATCAAAGTCTAAAGGCAACTTGGCCCCTTTTTTTTCTAATTCAAGCATGTATAACGAAGGGTTGAGTCTCATCATGACGTTGATGATTCGATGGTATCCGGATTTTGGAGCATTTCCGTCATTTCCTCATGAGACATTCCAAAAGTAGGGTCCTCTCCTTGGTTTTCTTCTTGTGGGTTTTGCGATGATGTTGGAAGGCTAATTGTGAGATTTCCATCCCTAATGGGATTTATTTCAGGAGTGGTTTGGCTAAGATCACTTGAAGCATGTGTTTCTTTGTTGGCTTCCATACTCTTGTTGTATTGAGATCTAGTTAGAACCATAAAACGGAGACCAATCTTCGAGAATATGGGAGATGAATCTCTCGGTTCTTTGGATTAATCTCTATTTTATGTCCCAAAGTGAAAGTTTTAGGATGCTTTTTTTGGGGATCAAAGGTGATGATATGATGATTAATGATATGAATGTTTTGGCTTTTGATAAATCTTGAATGAGACACTAGGCTTTAGGACTTGGATTTGATTGGATTTTGGATTTTGGGATTTTGTCCTTGACTTTGATTTTGATTTTATTTTGGATTTTGAACAAAAGGACCCTAAGATGTTTGATAATGATCTAAGGGATAGTTTTGTTCAAAGGATAATGATTTTGGATATGTGTGAGGAGAAGGATGCATCTACCCACACCTATCCAAATAAAATGATAGTTTCACTAAGTATATGAAGAAGGATTCATCCACATACACTAAGTTAGACAAGATGATTTTGATAACTTTGACTAAGTATATGCAAAAGGATGCATCTACACATGCCTAGCCAAAGGTGTTTTGATAAATGTTTTTAAGGACTTGGTCACAATGTTTTTGGATGATTTTGATTTTTTTCCACAAAGCCTAGTATTAAGGATAATTTCAAGATTTTCCAAAAGATGATTTGTGAGATGGATTTGATGTTTTGAAAGATGGATGAAAGAGGTTTGATTTTTTTTGATCCTTAGGCGAACCTAAAAAGACACTTTGTTTTCCTAGACCTAGGTATTGAAGAGCATGCAAATGCTTCCTAAAGACCTTTGTAACCAAGAAATGATTTCATTTGAACATTCATTTTTGGATTTCCAATTATTTTTTCCTTGGGATTTGTGGTGTCCTCAATACATATGAAAGTTCATTTTGTTTTAGCTTTGGTTAATGTCTTTATTTTACCAAAAACACTCTCTTTGATTAAAGTTTCAAACTAAGATGTCCAATGTCTTAATTTCTTCAAACCCCACAAGATATGTTATGTGTAAATTTAATAAACTTAAGACAAGGGTTTTCCTATTGTTTACTCAAGTAGATGAATCGAGATGTAACCCAATGTTTAGAAACCTCTAAGGACATGAGTCCCAAGGGAAAGCAATAAAATATGGATTGAGCCAATGATATTTATCTCCAAGAGGGTTTGAAATTTGGATGATGTTAAGTGTTTGTCTTTTTTGTTTTTTTTCGATCAAGCAATGCAACATCCTAGGTTAATGGGTATGTTTTTCTTAGTGGGCTTTCCTCATGCCTTTCGTAGAAGAGATGATTTTACATGCAACCAAGGATAAAATATAAAGGTATGTTAAGAATTAAGTCTTAACCTCTATATTTCACCCAAGATCGGACATGGCAAGAAAATTCTTGGAATCTAAGTTCCAATGCACCACTTTGATAAACTCACTCAATGGATCAATAAGCCACTACAAAACAAGGGTTCTAGTTTGGACTTTCCGTTCATAGGAGTTGACCCAACGTGGCAAGATTCCCCTTTCGGATCCATCTTGTCAGAGTCAACTGCGTGATATTGGTGTTTCTTCCAATATCCACATTTATATCCCTGCTGGAAATACTCTCGGGTTCAGAGTGTTACCGGTTGAGCCGTTCCCTTGGGTGATTACTTTTTCCCCAAGGCGGGCCCTCCAAGATAGACAAAAGCAAGCAAAAACACAATCTGTAACTCGATCAATCTTTGATGGCACAAAGAAAGAGAATATACGTGAAAATGCCCCTACTCACACTCGCACAAGATATTGTTCAATTTTAAGCCCAAATCGAAGTATGTATGGGCAATTATTTACACAACTTAATGTCACCAAAAGCCTTTTGATTCTCAAGATTATCGTGACGCGTGAGAGAAACACATACATCTTTTGATGATATTACTTTGTGTAAATAATTACAAAACAATAAAGGCACACATTCATTTTATCCTTCAAAGCAATGATTTGATTCATTTTTTAGAGCACCAAATGAAGTGTGAGAAATTTCCTTGTTCAATTTGTTAATCCCAAACAAAATCTAGTACGTTGTGATCCTAAAGTTCATTTTAGCCTTTGCAAAAAAAACAAAGTGTTCTTTTTAAATCCAAACGAAAATTAGTGTCCTAAAATGAAAAGATAAACAATTTTGTGAAAAAGTGTTAAACAAACACTTAAAGCATTTAAAAAAACTTTGATTTTAAAAATATCCTCCTTCTTTCGTTTTCCTTTGCTAGCCTTGTCTTCCTCGTTTTCCTTCATTTATACCTTTGTTTGCTTTCCTTTCGCTTTCCTTTCTACCTTTGTTTGTTGTACCTTCGTTGTTCATTGTACCTATCACAAATAAGAGTTAAGGCATGTCAACTATATGAGGAAATCTTCTTTAAAGGGAGAAAATGAAAAAAATTGCATTGATATTCATTATTGAGTGTCCATTATTTTATTCATTCATTTATATATAAAAAAAAAAAAACTTAATAAAGTCATATAAATAATAATAAAATAACAACTCAATAATGAATGTCAATGTGTTTATTTGATTTGCACCTTCTTTCAATATTCATGACAAGATTGACAACCAACATTTAAAATATTTACCTTTTTGATCAAAGTGTGTGATCCCAACAATTTAAATGTATAACAATGATTTTCAAAAACAATGGTCTTCAAAATCAGTAAGCCAACAGCTTGATATGCTTATAACGATATTCAAAACAAACTATTGATATATCCAACATCTTTGTTAAGCACAAAAGTCAAACAGATCAAGATCAACCAAGGCAAAAAAAAAAAAAAAAACTTAGCACAAAGCATGATAGGAAAAACTTCAATGTACAATGTATATCTTACTGACTATGCCATAACTGCAACCAGCAAGAAATTCGTGCCATAAATGCACCCAACACACCAATGAAAAGGAAAGTGGCATATGGATCTAAATAAGATATTATTCAAATCAGTTTGACAAATGGGCTACAGGGTGCGTGTAATACTGGGAGTGTATTTTGAACAGAAATAGACTTCATGGTGCGTGCCCACCTAAGACTTTATTATCTCAACAAATACAAAGATACCAGATTGTGTGTATTCCTTTACTTTGACCACAACAGTTGATATGGGGACAGGCATCATAACTACTTCCTGTGTACATCAATGAAACTGATAATCCAAATCACTTTACAGCAATGGCGTTACTTTCATATCTAACCCTTGGCCTATTCAAAACACTAATCTCTATTAGATGCAACATCTAGAGTTCAAAATGGATACGATTGTTGGTGGCAGAGTTTTCTAAATGCCCTGCCTAATTCAATCGGTTACTAATGAAGAGTGATGTTCAGAAATGACTCGCACATTGGATGGGTTAAGGTCACAAAAACTCTTAAATCTAGATTTGATTGTCCTCATCATCCATTTAATGTGTCTTTACTTTGCACTGACTCCTGGTAGATTGCGCTTGATTATTTTAGCACTTACAAGACTAAATGAATTATAGAGAAGGCATTTGTCAGCAAATAGCCGTAAAACACCATTCCCATATTTACTGATGTGTTAGAAACATCCCTCCTTTAGAGGAAAGCAAGAATAAAAAGATGAACTATTCAATAAACACATCTATGAAATCAATGCTACTAAATAAGCGAAATATACTTCTTCACACCATTGGAATCTCCCATAAGCTTCAAATACGCATGTTTATTAGCAATTGGAGGTCATTTGAAATAGCATTAGTGCCATAATTTATTTAAATAGTAATACACTAGCAACAAAAGCCACGAGTTTAAACAAACTAAGCTTATTAACGCAATCATTCCAAAAAATTTGGTGAGAGTTCAATCATCACAAAATAGCATGCCATCCTCTAATGTATTACGCATAGCATTGGGGATTATCTGCTGGATTATCACTTTTATTGCACAACTGCTAACGAGGACGCCATCAAATTTTGAAGCTGATTACACAGTATACCTGCGTTCATTTGTTAATATGACAAATCAAGCAATACAAATGGGCAAGAAGTGTTAGTAGGCCTCATATGGCAAGGTCCATAGAGCATTTAATATAACATTAGTGAGTTTTGCTACCAGATCATTTAGTGAGATTAAATAGTTCAGAAAGTGAAGGTAAATATTGATAGCTCCCTATTGTGTTGTGATTTTTAGACCAAACATAGAAAAATATGTAAAATGATACAATAAATCACCACAAATTAACATATTTATGCTCAACATAAATAACACATTATGATCTTCCCTCCTTCTAGCGCCAAACTATGAGTGTGCTTTTGAAATATGCAAACATTAACTTCAAACAAGGGTTAGTACCTACAAATCCCTCAAGAACACTCCTATGAAATACCTTGCAAAATGCTTAAAAAATGCAACAAAGGATGAAAGAAAGCTACAAGCATTATGAAAGCAACCACAAGTTACCTATTCCATAGTGGATTTGTGTCACATGTGCTAGTGAACCTTTCCCAACCCTTGCTAAGAATCCAAAATGATGAAATGCAAATACAATGGAGATAATGAGCAAGATGAGTTCTCAAATAAAGAGAGTAACCTTGCATAAAAGTTGTGGATGGATGAATGAGAATGAAGGACTTCTTTTATAGATTTTCTTCATGAGAGATTGGCCAAGAGGGTGAATGTGGGACTAAAGATTCACCAATGAGAAGAGGACATTTGTCAAGTGGTGATAGGCCAATGAATGTGCAAGATTTGGGAAGAGTTGCCATGAGAGGGATAATTTGAATTCAAATTTTGCAATAAATTTAGAGAGGGGGACAAGAAAAAAGAGCAATAAATGCTATGTTGGAGGGACACATCAACTTGTCATGTTGAGTGAAAATGAGGGCTTTTCTAATAAATCAATTTATTGATTTATTTGTTCAAGTGGAGATATCTAGAGGATGCAAGTGGGTGAGATTAGCATTTAATCATGGTTAGATTAAATAAATGATGATTACGTTAGTTAATGATGATTAGGTTAGTTTGAATTTCATGATTTAAATATTTGATTTATTTAAATAAAAAAAGAATGAAATATAGATTGGATTTAATTAAATAAATGTTTGATTTATTTAATTAAAGGGATGATGTTAATGTTTTATTTAATTTTGAATGAATGACCTTAGGAGATGGGAATTAATGAAATTAGCTGATAAATGAATGAAGGTGAATCTGATCAATCGATGAATGGACCTAATGCGAAATCTAGTTTAGTTAATGAATGAACCTAATTGAATGCACAATGATAATTTTGTATGTCTACAAGTTGCAACACAATAAAATAGTTAATCTTGTACAATTTTTCTTGTCCTCTAGCCTTGGCTATATTGTTTCATGATCAACAAGGTGCTGGAGGGGGAAATAATTTTTGATTCATGCCCTTCATTTTCCTGCAATGGTTGCAACACTAAAAAATAGTGAACATTATACAGTTTATGTTGATTTCCATAAGGCATTCTTGATTGATGCACTGTAGCCTAGGGTACATCATATCATTTTTGACAAGATGTTGTTGAGAAGGCTATATTGCTTCAATTTTAGATAGGTGTCGTTAAAAAGAGACTGTATTGTTTGTTAATATGAATATTGTTAGATTTATGGATTCCATGTATTGCTTTTGCAACCATCACCCCATGCAAAGAAACCAAAATAACCTCCAACCACCTTCACATAAGGTTAACAATGGTTGACCGAACTTGTACCTTCACAGGAACTCGCCATTGTCGCATCAACATTGATTGTTGTATGGATTCCATGTAGGGGCAACGACTGTATAGAAGCTAGCTATTATGGCATCAATTTTCATTATTGTATGGTTTCCATGTTGTGGCGATGGTTGTAATAACACCTGCCATTTTAAACCTTAGGAAACATAGTGAAAGTCTGCGTAGGCAGTCATGAAAAAGTGGTGGAGGTGGTTGCTAGCGTGCCTTGGGAATAGGGTGGCAGATTTCCCTGCCGTGTGGATAGAGAAGGCCGCCAAAATTAAACGCTAGTTCACATCAACATTAATTGTTGTCTAATTTACGTGTACTGGTGATGGTTGTAATAACTTCTACTATTTAAAACCTCGAGAAACATAGCGAATGTCTACGAAATTTTTGATAAGGAATTGTTGGGTCTCCTTTTGTTGCTATATGTTATAGTGATTTTTTTGTGTTTTGTGGGTTTTTCCATCTGGGCCACTGTTGCAACCAATGTTGTTTTATTTATGGCCTCATTTTTATGGCAATGGGTTACAACATAATAAAATAGTTAATGTTATATAGTTCATGTTGTTTTGTCTTCTTTTGTTCTGTGCCATATAATTTTCCCTATGTGTAGATATGTATATTTGTGAAATTAGATGCAACCAACACTCATATCTATGACAACTTGTATATTAAGTGCAATAATAAACATTGATATCACCATTGAATATGCTGGTGGACAATATATGCATGCCTACCACAAAATAGCACATAGATTGCCCACCACTCTGACCAATAGTGAAATCAATGTTCCTTATTGCACTTACTATACAACCTACCATTGTAATTCTATTTTTGAGGCTAAAAGAAATAATAACTAAAAAGCTATATTTAACTTCATTTTACCCAAACAATAAACATGGCGAGCAGTATATATGAATAAATTGGATACATCTAATTTCACATACATAGACATCTACACATAGAGAAAGAGAAATGAAGCACAACAAAAGTAACACATATTTTTTTTGTTTATATATTTCTAAGCAACATAATCCTACATATGCATCCAACACATGCAATACATATATATGCAACTGCAAAACAAAAGCTACATCGATATATATATCTAAAGTTAGATGCACATATATACGCATTGTTGATTGCACTTTACATAAGGCTATATTGTTTGATTTATTGTTTTCCTTTTTTCATTTTGTTATGTTGCATGTCCCTTGCAAGGAAATGGAAGAAATTGCAAGGAAAAAGTGTCAAGAGTTCGCCCAAAATACATGGTTTAAATGACATACAACAATAGTTGATTGTGACTTTCAATATTTATTGCAGCTAAAGATGGAAGACCACAGAAGTGGGATTTGGGCTACTGCTTTTGATGAGGCTACAAAAATTTTATTATAGATGTCAGGAAAAGAGCTATACATGTTTCAACTTCTACTGCAATGACTGCTAAGTCTATTATCAATGGTGTAATCTACACCTTATTTGTTTTCATTTGTTGGTTTTTCCATTTGGGTCACTATTCAAACCAATGTTGCTTGATTTATGGCTTCTGGCTTGTGGTTATGGTTGCAACAAAATATTTAAATAGTTAATGTTATATAGTTTATGTTTGATTCCATCAGGCATTGTTGATTATTGTTCTCTAGCTTAGGCTATATTTTTTCAATTTTGGATAAGGTGTTGTTGAAAAGTCTATATTGTTTCAATTTTTGATAAGGTTCTATTGAGAAAAGATTATATTTTTCGATGGGGTTGTTACTATGAATTTTCATGGGTTTCTTTCATTGGCTTCCATTTTCTAGCCATGTTTGCAACATAATGAAATTGTAATCTGAATCGAATATGAAATAATATAGTTAAAGCTAGAGAACACCTTAAATGAAACAATAACGGTTTGAAAAACAACCTAGGGAATTATTTTTTTCAGCAGGACCTTATCAAAACAAAAAAAATATAGCCATAGGCCAATGCCCTATCAAAAATTAGGTAGACATTCACTATGTTTTCCAAATCTTTAAAAGGAAGCTATTACTTACAACCATCACCACTACATGGAAACTATACAAAATTAATGTTGATGCCATTTTGTTGGCCTTCTCTATTGGTGTGGCAAACACTTTTTATTTAAAAATGAAAAAAAAATCCTCCACCTTTTTCTCAACCACAATCTGGGAGTCGGAAGGCTTAAAAACTAGGGTCAACAATACCCTATGGAAAACAACATAAATTCCATGACATTGATTATTTCACTACGTTGCAACCATTCATGCTAGACGAAATCCATAAATGAAACAATATAGCCTAAGGTAGACAACAATAGTCAACAATTCCTTATGCAAAACAACATGAACTACATAACATTAACTATTTTATTGCATTGCAACCATCGCCACAAAATGAAATCGATAAATGAAACAATTTATTGATATCAATAGTCACCCAGATGGGGAAACCCACAAAACACTAAAAATCATAGTAACAAACCCATGCAAAAACATTGCTGCAAAAGACAAACCATAAATCAAACAATAGTGGTGGGTATGTGCAGGATCATGATGGGCCAAAAAGTAGCAATATGATGGGTATGTGGCTGACGAATTTTTTTTACCCAAAATTGATGAAACGAAAAGGGTTTTTAAAGGAGATTCTCAATTTTTCACCAATATAAATTATGCTTTACTTTGAATTTAATAAGTAATTATTATTCATTTTCTATTCAAATTATGACTAAAGTCCTGATTGATAGACTGATTGAAAAACATCTATAGCTTTCAAACGGTATCACATTTTTGAATCCAAAACATGCATCACATTCTATGCTTCACATACTATAGGATTAGAAGAAGAAAAATTATATTTCATGAAGTTTTGACCAAGTTAAGGTGGTAGACATGTTTTTATATTTTTTAAAAGTTGTAATAATAAATTCATATTAATTGTTTACTTGGAAAAAATTACAAAAAAATTATGCATCACATCGGGACATGATTCCTCTACTTATATCTAAAATCTTATAAAAAATAATATCATTTTATTGTGGTTAGGGTGGTCAGACAAACACCTACTTATTTTTGCTTGAAATTTAAGTACTCTGCATTGAAATTTCAAATTTTCACTTAATAGATTTTTTTTTTAAACAAACCTAGTAGTTTAGAAACTACATTCAATTTGCTACAGATTCTATTCTTACATGTTTTTCAAATAATATAGATAACTTACTCAAAGTTTTACGTCCAGTTGCCTAACTCTGATTTTTCTAATTTTTTTGCCACTTAAGGGCCTATTTTTTCCATGATGATCCTGCATATACCCTGGTTTCAACAAACTATATAGTCTTTTTTCAATAGAACCTTATCAAAAAGGAAACAATATACCCTAAGCCAGAGAACAACAATCAACACTGCCTTGTGGAAAACAACACAACCTGTATAACATTAACTTTTTCATTGTGTTGCAACCATCGCCTCAAAATATTGCTTTCAACAGTGACTCAAATGAAAAACCCAAAAAACACAAAAAGCTCATAGTAACAGACCGATTCAAAACCTTCACCACAAAACGTGAACCATAAATGAATTAATATTGGTTTGAATAGCAACCCAGATGGAAAAACAAACAAAAACACATGAGATTAACTATTTTGCAACCATTCACACAAAATGGAAGCCATAAATGAAACAATATAGCCTAAGCTAGAGAGTTGCAACCATACCCACAAAACGAAAGCCATAAATCAAACAATATTGGTATCAACAGTCACCTAGATGGTAAAACCTACAAAACACAAAAAATTGCAGTAACAAACCCATGCAAAACCATCGCCACAAAATTCGAACCATAAATAAAATAAAAAATAATTTCAACATGCTATATAGTCTTTTTCCAATAGATCCTTATAATAAACAAAACAATATAGCCTAAGCTAGAGAAAAACAATCAACACAATGAAACAATATTGGTTTCAACAATGACCCAAATGAAAAAACTTACAAAAAAAACATGAATTCACAATAACAAACCAACGCACAAACAAACAATATTTTCTTCCACCCACCACAACTACACGGAAACCATAAACAATATTGGTTTCAATAGTGACCCAAATCGAAAAACCCACAAAAAACACATGAATTCACAGTAACAAACAATATTGCCTTCCACCCATCGCGACTACATGGAAACCTTAAACAAAAAAATATAGACTAAGCTACAAAAAAAAATTCAACAATGCCCTTTGGAAAATAACATAAATTATGTTTGAAATACTTGAGAAATAGTTTTTTCAATATGCACCTCTTCCCACACCTCTTCCCACTTCCTTCAAATGTACCTCTTCCCACTTGCTTTCTCTCCACTCCCTTCTTTCTCCACCACCTACAAAAAATGGGCACAAAATTATCACAACCGACACTTTTGTACTACTTTTGTAACGATTACCCATGCAAAAAACATAAAATAACCTCTGTATACATCCAAAATTGGTCTAGAGAATATTAATTAAATACTAGTTAATTAATAAAAATCTTTATTTCTTCTAAATTGTATAAATAAATTGCAAATTTTATTTATATAGTTCGTATTTCTTAATTCCTCCTATCTAAACCACTTTTTTCATGATTTAATTAAAATAAACAAATTTAACTAATTTTTTAATTTGATTAATTCCCTTTCATTAAATTTGAATTCTTAATTCGAATTTTGTCACATTTCTCCATATTCTTCTAACCTCCTTCCACATCATCTTCTATCTCACCATGTGTCACATGAAAAGAATTATTCCTAATTTATAAAAAGGGTATTTACCCTCAACAATCTCAACAAACTTAGGGACACATGGCTTCTCCTTCCCATTTATTCTTTCTACACTTGGCAAGATTGTTCTATTAAAGGGGACAACTTCCTTATTTCTCTCTAACTTCCTCATTTTTCACCATTGATCTCTCCAGACTTATTCCTGATCGTCCATTGCTGCCAACTCACCTGATGCCTTAAATCTATAAATAGAGGCTCATTTACAACTTTTTCATGAGATTATTGCATACAATCACTCTGCAAAAATCATCTTAGCATTTGAGAGCTTAGTTTACATTATAGCTTAGCATTTAGAATAGTTTAGCAAGTAAATTTGAATCATGGCTTCTTTTTTAGATGTATCTTAGCTTACTTATAGCATTTAGAATCATTTTTAGAGCATCTCCATTAGTGTAATTCAACATTGCATCTTCCATTAGCATTTTGTATACAACAACTTACCATCCATCATATCATTTAGTTCATCATCCAACAAAATCATCATATCATGTAGGTGTAGATATAGTTTTTGCATTCTAGTTTAATGGCTACTCATTTCTTAAGTGTCATCCCAATAATTTAGTGCATAATTAAGATCTGAGAGCACTAATACAAGATCCATAGGAATAGAGGAAGATGGAATGTCTTTAAGGAATTGTTTTATCAAATTGTGTTGTTAATTTAGATTTCCTTAATATAATACATTGCATCTGTTGTGTGTTATTGATTATTATAATTCACATATTTTCTCACACACATAAATTGGCACCCACCGAGGGGCCTAGCCCCTGTTATTTTAAATATTTTATAGAAAGTATACTTTACAAGTTCATACGTGAATTTCTCTGGCGCAATCATTGATTCTTTTGGCGCATCCGAAAGATTCTCCAACACATTCACCGACTGTTCCGGTGCAACAACGTGTTTCTCCAGTGCATCCACTCAATTTTGTGGCCCATCAAGGAGTTTCTATAGCCCATTCACCATTTTCTATAGCGCATTTACTATTTTATGTAACACATTCACTGTTTTCTATAGTGCATTTACCTTTTTAGCGCATCAGCTTACTATAATGGCAAATTTTATTTTCTTTGCAAATTTCTCCTGAGTCTAAAAAATAATGAATATTTTTCTTTTGTGCATGCTTCATAAATGTTGGCAGAGACTCTATTGAAACTCTTGAACACTGTCAAAGAAAAATTTATTGCAAACTACTAATAAATTTGATGTAGGGGATGGAGTGATTTATTTCCTTTTTGCTTAATTTAGGAATCTAGACTAATTAGGAAGGAAAGAACACCATGTCTATTGTGTGTGTGAATGGTAGGCATATGCTCTCCCCTTAACTCGGTGACCAAAAAGCCAGACCCATTTGTGTTTATCTACGAGTGTGAGTTGAGTATATAGCATTTGTTCTCTCTTTGTTCATGCGAAACAAAGATTGATTGAACTGTGGATATACTTGCTTGCTTTTGCTTATCTTAGAGGGCCTACCTTGAGGGAAAAATGATCACCCAAGGGAATGACCCAACTGGTAACACGCTAAATCCAAGTGACTTCCAGTCGGTATATAAGTGTGGGTACTTGAGGAAAGGAACGTATCATGAGTATTGTTCCAACGAGAAGGGCAGAAATGGTCTCTTGCCACATGGATGATCCCCCATGAATAGAATGTTCGTACTAGAACCCTTGTTATATTTGGCCAAAAACCTTTATCTATTCTTTGGTGCAACAATGGTCATTGAGAAGGCATCCACATTCTCATAGTTTTTAGTAGAGATGATCAGCCTGCCATGGGAGTTTTATGGGGGTTGAATGCTTGGTTGACCTAAGAAGTGAGTGTACTATAAGGGGGAGCCTGTGTGGCCAAGCTTCTAAATTCATCTGCTAAGAATAAGTGCGATTGGAGTAAAATCTATGTGGAATCCAAAAGAATACAGTCTTACACAACCTTAGGAGTGTACATGCTTGATTGTTTTTACCAAAGTTTTTTTTTTAAAACTTCAAACAAAACCTTACACATTGGAAGTGCAAAACTATGATTCAGAAAACATCATTTGAAACAAGCCATTCTCTGACTGAAAACAAGAAAAATCAAGTAAACTGGTAGCAAACTATTCTATTTCCCTAGTTCAGTGCATACACTATTTCTTTTGGTGTATTCACTTCTTTTTCCAGTGCATATACTCTCTATTACAGTGCATTCACTTCTTTTTCCAGTGCATATACTCTCTATTACAGTGCATTCACTTCTTTTTCCAGTGCATTCATGTGCTGCTATAGCACATTCTCCACTTTTACCAATGCATCCCTTGCATTTTGTCATGCATACACCTGAAACTTTGGTGTATTTGAGCTATTCCCTAGTGCATATACCTAATTTTGAAGCACATCTAAACTTTTCTCTGGCACATCCAAGCCATGCTATAGCACATCTACCTTTTAGCGCATACACTGACTATTACGACACATCCACCAAAATTCATAACTAGAGAGCCAAATTTGACTCCTATCTAACATTTTGAAACTAGAATTCAAAATCCTTTCCAATCTAGAATCATTCCTCAAATACAACATAGTCTAAACATGTTCTTTATCAAATGATTTCATGAAATTTTAAAATCCGAAAACCAAAGTCCATAGTTCTTATTCCAAAAGCTCATAAAAAAATGTCTCTCAACACTCTATGAATTTAGAGAGAGATCTATTGGTCTTCAATTTCTACAAAATAGCTTCAAAAACAATCCCAACTTGTATTCATTTTACTATTGTCAAAATACAAGACTTTTCCAAAGATTTGAGCATCTCATCTAGAAGGAAAATTTATCCCCTGTTTCATAGTTGGAACCAAAATTTCAGGATCTAGAACAAGCAAACCAAGATCCCAAATTTCACAAATTCCTAGAAAGAATCTTTGAAAAGGATGGAGAAAAATACCTTCTAATGTTAGCAAACCAAGGGGTCAAATTACCAAGTGATTTGATGTCAATAAATTGAAGGGAACCCTAAAGAAAACTGAAATTGAAACACCAAATACAAATCAAATGACTGCCCTAACACATCAAATGAAGAACCTTCAACAACAATTGCAAGACATGCAAGGAGGGACTACCAAAATATACTTGTTGTAAGATATTTTTCCCTACCCCTTTGATGGAAAGTTAAACATGATACCATTTCCCCCAAATTGCGACTTACCAAAATATGACAAATACAATGGAAAATTTGACCCTGTAGACCATGTGAGAAAATTTCAAATCATGAGTCTTGAGTTTTCTCATAAGGACACATATTTGATGAGACTTTTTCCTCACAGCTTGGGAGGCCATTGTATGGAATGCTTTTCAAAAATACAACTAGGCATAAAATCCTTTGAAGAAATTGTCAACAAATTTATCACTCAATATTTATATAACATTACACATGCGATAACCATGAAGGATCTTTGTAATACCTATCAGAAAAAAGGAGAATCTTTTCTCATATTTCTACAAAGGTGGAGAAGGTTATTCGCTCGATACGCTCATCCCATACCTGAACAAGAAAATATGGAAATTTTTATTGATAACCTTAACAATGAAATGAGTTATAGGCCATGATTACAATGTCCCCCTAGCTTTGAGAAGATGGTAGAAAATAGTGTCAAAATTGAGGAAGCTTTAGTCAAAAGAGGGGTATTGAAAATTCACAATGAAGGATCAAACAATGCTAGCTCTTCCAACCATTACAACAATGAGAAACCCAAATTCTGGACAAGGAACAAGAATTCCAACGATGGTGCAACTGAAACACATAATGTTAAACTAGTCTTTAATCTATCGGGAACCACAACCAAGACCGATCAAAACATCAATCAAGGCACTAATCAAAATGTAAACCAACACAATAATCAAAATAGCCATAATCAAAGTAACGCCACATCCAAACCTCCACCCTATCAAACACAATCAAACTCTAGAAAATTTACACCTTTGGGTCAATCACACAAATCTACATTGAGGGAACTGCTTGAAAATAACCTCATAACACTACCTGACACTCGAGGCTTTGAACCAAAAGTAAAATCATCATGGTTGAATGTTGTTTATTACTGTGAATTTCATTGGTGCAAAGGCCATCAAACAAATAGTTGCATGGAATTAAAACATAAGATACAAGATTTAATAGATGACAAGGTCATACAAATAGAGGGACCCCAAACAAATGTCGATCATAGAGCATTTAAAAATCCTTTACCAAATTATGAAAAAGGGGAGTCCTCTACAACAAACAGCAAGGGAAAGAATGTAAACTATGTCCATGATACTATGATAAATCATATCTCTGCAGTGGAGGATCAAATGAATACCATTGAAATCAACGTCAATCAAAACATTATTGCAGCCAATAATCCAATCTATGACACTCCAACTGAACAAGAAAAAGACATCATTATCCTTGAAAATCAAATTAATGACATCAAACCATATATATCTGCAATGGATACTCAAGTCAATGTCATTAAAATCAATGGGAAACAAGACAACATACCAGTGAATGCAACCACAAGAGCACAGGCCAAATGCATCTTAAAAGGAAGTTCATCTAAAACACTCGCTGCCTCATCCAATCAATATAACATAGTGGACCAGTTACAAAAGATCCCTGCACAAATATCGATATTGGAATTGCTTAAGATTTCACCCACCCACAAAGAGATTTTGGAAAAAGCCCTAGTGGACACAATAGTACCAAAAAATCTAGAAGTTTGTAAATTTGAAGCCATGGTGGGACATTTGACCTTGCCACATTGCTTATCCTTCATAGAAAATAGTGACACATCTATTTCTCATCCTTACAATGTGAACCTCCATATTGAAGTCCTAATTCATAAACATCGTGTCAAACATGTCCTAATAGATGGAGGAGCTGACTTGAATATATGTACTTTAAAGCTTGTTCGTGCCTTGGGATTTTTAGAGAATGCAATTGACTCAAAGAAAAATATTACAATAAAAGCATATGATGATGAGGAAATATCTTCATAGGGATTGATTTTCTTACCTATTTAGGTAGGACCGATTTAGAAAGTTGTAATCTACCAAATCTTAGACAAGGATTGGACCTACAACATACTATTGGGTCACCCATGGATCCATGAAATGTAGGCGGACCCGTCAACATACCACCTATGTCTAAAATTCCCTTGTGGTGGTCAAGAAATCACCACTTCGATGGATTCAAATAGCCCTCAGTATTGCAACACCCTAAAATTTTCCCAAGATATCTTTGTGCCTCATAACAAAGAAGCTTCCACTTCCATCCCTTCTAATGATCAGAGCCAGTCAAGTTCTTCATCCAAACCAGTGGTCATTTCCTCAAATCATGAAGGTCAATCTAGTTCCATGTCTAAATAGCTTGAGAAGAAAGAAGAAGTTCCTCCTTCGACATCCTCAAATCATGAAGCCCAAATAAATGCTCTATCAAAAGAATTTGAGAAAGAATTCTAAGTCAAAGATAATGGTGTGGGTGAATATTTCATTGAACGATCCCTATGTCTTTCATAGTTCTCTTCCCCAAAGTCATATGGTCAACCCTCAACATCAACACAATAGACATCACAACTAGTTAATCTCTTTGATGGTCAGTTTTTAAAAGAAAGAACTAGGGATGAAGCAAAATACAAAGATATTCTAAACTGGCTCTATAAGGATGAAGAAGAATCTCAAGCAACAACTACAAATGTACAAGCAACACAATATGGAAAAGGCTTCACTATCTTGAAAAAGATGGGATATGAGGGAAAAGGCCCTATAGGAAAAAGAAAAGAAGGAATTGTAGAACCAATTCAACCCCTCTTAATCAATCCAAAAGACAAGACTGGGTTGGGTTATAAAGAGGAGACAAAAGAAAAGATGACTCAGAAGGTGGTTGAAAGAATCTTGCAGTTACAAGCTAGTGATGATCATGAAACTGATTCTAATGAATATGAGTGGGATTCACTATCAAAAGAGTCTTTTCATGACCAGGACATTGATGTGGTATACAATTATGTACCCCTACTCGAGGAGGGACAAGGTTCAGGTTCTAGACCACATGAATTAGGATTGCAACACATTGATGATTCTAGCGAAGCTGATTTGACTTGGAGTGAAATAGATAATTTGGAGAAAAGTTACCTTATAGACCTCAACTTTTCTATTAGAAAAATAAAAGACACCACCATCAGGACTCTTATCATCTCCAACCTTAACCAATCTGGTGACTCCTTACCCCTAGTACATCCCAAACTCATAAACTGGGACCAAACTGGGCCATTTGACATCCCTACATTTTCAAATGATGACGCCATTTTTAATTTCCTTTGTACCTGTAGACACAAAATATGCATACATTTCAATCCAATAGTTTAATCAAATCTAACATTTCATCCTTCAAATTAAATACATCCACTTCATCATTACCTCATTTAAATAAATCAATCAAATACTAACATTTCATCTTTTATAAATAAACCAAGACTTTATTTAATTAAGTCTCAAAATTCATTTTTCTCCCTCTTGATTTAAATAAATTAAAATATTTAAGTCAAGTGGTTAAAAATCACCTAAACATCACCTAAGCTAATCTAATCCTGATTAATCTAACCTAACCACCCATCACATCCTCTAGCTTTTCCCACTTGCACCAATAAATCATTTTAATTCATTTATAAAATCATTATTTTCCCTCAACAAAGCACCTTTTTGGAATATTCCCTCAAGTTTGAAAATGAAGACAAGTTGACTTGTCCCTTCCAACATTGCAATAAATTCTCTATTTCATGTCCCCCACTCAACATTTATTTCACAAATTCAAATTTGAATTTCCCTCTCTTGTGCACATTGGCCAAAACTTGCACATTCCTCAACCTATCATAATGTGACAAGTGGCCTCATCTCATTTGTCCAATCTTTATTCCACATTGCTCTCTTATGAGCATTCTTCCAATTTGAAAATCTATAAATAAGGGGTTCATTCTTCATCAAATCATCTACACTCTCATGCAAAGTTACTCTCTTTAATTGAGAACTAATTTTGCTCATCACTATTGCATTTCATCATTTTAGTTTTAGCAAGAATTGGGAAAGGGCCAATTTTCACATCAAATTGGCACCAATTCCCCAATGGTAACATGAATTTGCACATTTAAATTAGAATTCAATCTTTGTTTTGTCATTTCCATTGTATTCTTCACTATTTTCCTCCTAGTTTGAGTGTTGTAAATGGATTTCATGGGGAATCCTTGTTTTAACTTGCAATCTCTTGTTTAACTTGTTTATTCATTTTGTTTTGTAGGTACTAGGATCTTTTATAAATAAACCAAGATGTTATTTAATTAAGTCTCAAAATTCATATTTCTCCCTCTTGATTTAAATAAATCAAAATATTTAAGTCAAGTGGGTCAAAATCACCTAAACATCACCTAAGCTAATCTAATCCTGATTAACCTAACCTAACCACCCATCACATCCTCTAGCTTTTTCCACTTGCACCAATAAATCATTTTAATTCATTTATAAAATCATCATTTTCCCTCAACAAAGCACCTTTTTGGAATATTCCCTCAAGTTTGAAAATGAAGACAAGTTGACTTGTCCCTTCCAACATTGCAATAAATTCTCTATTTCATGTCCCCCACTCAACATTTATTTCACAAATTCAAATTTGAATCTCCCTCTCTTGCGCACATTGGCCAAAACTTGTACATTCCTCAACCTATCATAATGTGATAAGTGGCCTTATCTCATTTGTCCAATATTTATCCCACATTGCTCTCTTATGGGCATTCTTCCAATTTGAAAATCTATAAATAAGGGGTTGATTCTTCATCAAATCATCTACACTCTCATGCAAAGTTACTCTCTTGAATTGATCTAACTAATTTTTCTCATCACTATTGCATTTCATCATTTCAGTTTTAGCAAAGATTGAGAAAGGGTCATTGGCACATTTGACACCAATCCAATATGGAATAGGTACTTTCTCTTACTTTTGGAATGTCTTTTTGATCCCTTTTGTTATTTGTTGCATTTCTTGAGCATTTGCATTGTTATTTCATAGAGGTACTCATAGATTTGCATGTGTAAACTAACCCCACTAATGAGTATTTGAGTTGGTTCATTTGCAGATTTATAGCACTTCATCATGGCAAGGCTAATATTTGATCAGCCCCCGAGGCATCAAAATCAAAAAACATCAAAAAAAAAACAAAACATCCAAAAATATCCAAAATCACATCAAAATCCAAAAACATTCATAAAATCTTAGAAAACCCCAAAACATTCAAAAAATAAAAAAATCAAAACATATGAAAAATCCAAAAACCAAAAAATAGCCTCAAAATATTTCAAAAACATCAAAAACATCCAAATATTTGAAAAAATCCATCCATCTCATCTCGCTTGCACCCGCAATAACACCACTCATAATAAACTGATCGTCACCCTCAACCTTTGGTGAAACAATTAGAAACAAGTCTAGCAGGTAAAAAGTAAAACTACAAATGTCAAGTCTCAAAGTCTAAGTTAGTACGTAAACAAGTTGGTCAATTCTTTTTGTCGATAGTCCATCATCCAAATAGTCCCATATCAATCATCTGATAACATCATGTCCTAGGATGAATCCTTCCTACAATGGGCATTATTTATCAAAAAGAGCACTTTGGATAAACTAAATGGCATGCTGCCATCCACTAACATGTCCTAGGATGTATCCTTTCTACAATGGGCATTATCTCTTGGAAATAGTTTTGGTTCTTATCCTTGAAAACACATCCTCCTTTGGGTAGCGGTATTCAAGAACATCAGCTTGTTTGTTTACTTTTTCTTTATCTTTTGACTTATCTTATTGTGCTCATTCTAAGGACTTCTCAATGATATCCAAAAATAGAGGATTTAGAGAAATAGGAATGGGGCAATGATCATTATCTTTTGTATGCTATGCTTGTTGGACGTTCTTGTAATATAACCTCGGCGAATACTTGCTTTCTTAGGTATGTATGGAAGAGGTCTAGGGAAACTTGTTGACTATTGCATGGATAGGTTTACCTTTCTGTGTTTTGGTTCGAGATGTTTTAAACTTCTAAAGTGAATCCCAGCAATTTTTTTGTATGTTAGGTGTGAACAAGGATACTCCTATTTGCTTGTCAAAGTCAAAGTCCATCTCACTAGGTACAACGCCATCCTGGTTTTCTATACCTTGATGCATCATACCACATGTGTTATCAAACATAAGAAAATTTGGCCCTTTGAAAATCCCAATTCCTCGGCAAGTAATCATCATCATCATCATTTGCATTTGCATCATCTTGTGTCTTATTGAAATGACTTCTTCTTTCCTTGCTAGCCGCACTAACAAGGTACTATGATAGTTGATCATCATCACCATCATTTTCATTGATCCTCCATCCATAAATCATTAGCACATTGCATAAACATATCATAGAGGAAATATATGCATCGCATAAACATGTTATCATAAGCATCCATTGCATCCATTCCTTGCATCACATTACATCTATCACATAAATCATCGCATAACATCTACAAAAGCATTTCATAATCATTTTTGCATAATCATAAAACAATAAGTATATACGCATTTAATTCATTAGCATACATACTTGCATAATATCATGACATCATCTCACTGCATTACATTCACATTACATTACGCATCATCATATCACTTTGCATTAACATATCATTGCATCCTATTAAATGCAACACAAACATTGCATCATCATTTAATATGTTTAGGATAATAGCATTTGTTATTCTAAGCATCTTAAAAAACCACCTCATTGGCATTACATAAAACCATCTCATTTGCATCATATCACGATCATCGCATTCACATTACATCAGCCATGTCATCTCATAAATAGTATCACAAATCATTCATTTCATAAACCATTCCATATAAAGCATAAGTAGAAAATAATCCATCACATACAAAGCATACATCCATTCATAATCATCTCATATATAAGCATATTCCACACATCATTTCATGCATATACCATAGATCATATCATTTTACATATTACAAACCATATCACATATTAAATTATTCCATATAGACAACACCATTGCACATCATGTAAATGCATCTGCATATCATAGGGCAACATAATATAGATATGTTAGTCATAATCATAAAGCATACATCATTAGAAATAAATACATCCATATAACATCATTGCACAACATATAGAAGTAGAATCATACATGCATAAACAAAAAGAACACATTGTATCATAACAAAATCATCATCGGCTCATATATATATATCATCAATAACGCAACTGTCATAGTACAAAAATAAATCGGATCACTATACATATATGTCAATTAATACAAAAGGCCCATCGGGCTATAAAAAATGAGCCCATAAAGCACAAAAAGTATCATATCATCTCGATCAAGCTCGGTCCCTCTGAATGTTGCCCTCACCTCTGTCACTGTGACCCTCTGCTGGTCTATGGCTAGCCCGCTCTGAATACTCAGGGACTCACTCTGCTCTGGGTACGACCTCATAATAAAATCGTTGATAATACTCTACCTCTTGGACGACATCCCTATAGGATCGAACTAACACTATACCCTAGGAGGAGGAGGCTGTCATGCTCTCTATCTACTATCTCTGACCTAGCTCAGTGGCTTCTGGGAGCTCTACAACTTGTCTCTATTGTACGACCTGATCCCTCTCGGCCCTAAGCTGCTATCTCTCGGCCCTCGCCTGGTCTCTCTCAACTATCACTACCTATATTTGGGCCTGCAACTGTGGAATCAACACATCTCGAGCATCTACCTATCCCGCTGGTCGTACCTGTGGCTGCACTCGAGGATGATCCTCACCTTGTGGTGGCTCCTGTTGCTGGTCCTGCATATGCACGTCTCCATGCCTTGGCTGGACTAGAGGCACAATTGGCTTATCCTATCAAATCTCAGCTCTACAGCCTCATCCTCCCCCTCTGCCTCTAACTCTTCACAGATCTGGGTCTACACCTGGAATAGTCAACTGAAGTGGAGGTCAAAACCAATCCCTGTAGGCCTGAGTGGTACCTGGATCTGCTAAACCTTGATCATAAGCCCACGGTTGGGCCACCAGCTACCTAAAACTATCAACGACCTCTGAAGCAGGAATGTACTGTCCCCATGACACCTATGTCATGCTTTGGGTGAAGACGGCTACGTAGTCATCATCAGGTCGATCCCACGGCTCTCTGAACTAACACTACATGTGCCCAGGAAGGTACCTCTCAATCATAGTGTGCTCCTGCCCCTACATATACTGTTGATGGTGTTTTTATGCACTTCTCAACATAGGCAGTGCGTAGATGCACTACCTCTCTTGAAAGACAATCTCCGAAAATCGAATTGCAGAACACTATCCCAAGGTCTCTCGGGTGTCAGGTCATGACAATGCTAAGATACCTCAGTAGTTTGATGTGATTTGCTGGAATCACAAGGCAGCCTTACAGAAACACAAAGTATGGGCACAAAGCATGAAGTTGGATCTTCGAAAAAAGAGTTTTTAGCATGAAAGCAGTTATGTCTTGGCTATAGGTTCAAACAGCAGTCTCAAACTCCATCTAATCGTTAGATTTGGCTTTATAAAGTGCAATGAACCTTGGTGTTGTTCAGTTTCTAAAGAAAATGAAAAAAGAGCAGAGGGGAAGAAAAATTCCTAAGCCTAAAGCTTGCTGCGAACAGTAATAATGGAGTCCCTGCAATGGACAATCCCTTCAAAACAATATCCCACTTAACCAGGGATTTCACAGTATCATGGGAATCGTGCAATCTTCTAAGATTTTTATCCTTCATCCACCATATACATGCATGAACTAAAGATAAGTGTTTGAGGCAGCTTAAATCAGGTCTAGGCTAACTTTGCAAAGCTATCTACCTTCAGCAAATAGCAAAAAGTATGGACTAAGGGATCATCAATAAAGCAGGAATTTTCATGAACAGCCAACAACATTCTTAAAATTATCCAAATAACATGAACAGCTAACTAAACAGCAAATAGATCTAAGTTAAACATCTAAGATTGGAGAAATGAATCAATTAACATGAGAGAAAACAAGGAAATGCACCAAGTCAATGCTATTTCTCATATATTTCAGCAGCATGTCTTTACAACAACTCAACTCTCACTTTTGCAAATGAGGGGAGTGCTCTATTTATAGTTTCCAAGAAACCAAATGAATGGCCAAGATTCATTTCCATTGTGTGGCTACGATTCATTACAAATTAGGGTTTCACCTACCCCCAAATAGATTTACAATTAAAAAACATCTTTTGTCCTTTCCCTATTTTGTCATCTAGTGGATGACACTATTTGCATTTTCGTCTTGTAGCTAATTGCTGTTTCTTTGGCTGTAGCTACTCTTCTGGGAAGTCTTCTTCCTCGGCTGGGCTGTCGGGTTGCTTCTCGGAAGCTACGTGTTCAATATGCTTGAGGATTACGGGCTGGAGCTTATCGATCTCGAGGATCTCGCATCTCAATGCCTGGTAGCTCCATTCTTTGGCATTCTCTTCTAGCCACTTCCAGTCCTCATCATATTTTGAGCCCTGATCTCTGAAAAGCTCTGATCTATCGAAGGCACAGGCAGCGAAACTCAGGAAGTCCGTTGTGATATCTCCGACTGTCCCGTCCTTCATCCTTTCCTCAAAATACGACCTGAACTTTTTCGCATCTAATTGCACCGTGGGCATATCATGGCCCGTCATCAGCTTGAGGTACTCGGCGCATTCTGCTCAGATCTCCTTGATCCACGCAATATCTGGATCTATTCTGCCATGGATCTGTTCCATCCTTCGCGCTGATGAGATCTCTCGTGCCATATGTCCACCTCAACCAGTTGATCTTCCTTCCTCGCTCTAGTTTCTTCCCACGCAGGCCGCAGACGGGTTGATGGCCTCAAACCTTCGGGAAGGCGTGTGTGTTCTTAGATCACAGCAGCTGCGCAGAGCTTCCTGCCTCTCCAAGCGTGATTGAATCGTCTAGGAACTTGTTGGCTATCCGCGACACCAAGTCGATCCCTACGCTCGGACCTTTGTAACCACCGAACAAGTCCTCCATGGTCTTTTTTCTAGTTTTTCCTCCTCTCTAGCTTATCTATTTGCTCCTTGGAGAGTAGCTAAGTGGCGCCACCGCGGAGGTAGTGGGGAGGTCAGTCTATTGAAGACCACCAATGGATGGGGCCTGCTAGGGCAGCAACCTCGCGGCTCTCTTTAACTCATCTTTGGTGATCTTATCCCGCTTAATCGGGAGCGCACCACTGCGGCTACACGGACTCTAGATGTTCACCTTCTGCTCCCCTCGTGGTCATTCCTAGGTCGATCGTGGAGATATTGTAGCTACTCCCGCTTGGGCTATCAGCTTACGCCGCTAATTGCACGGGGAGCCGGCCCATGGTTATCCTAGAATGGACCTTAGCTTTCTCCTTTCTTTTCAAGTAGCCGTAGATCGAGCTAAGATGGCTCTCCAATCTTGACTCGTCGCTTCGTGACAGAGTAGTCTTTCAAGTTGCTTTTCTAGCCACTTGGGCATGGTGGATTGGTCCTTGGTGTACTCTCATGGTCGGCTTCATCCTGCTCCTACCGTGTGGGGCAAGACTGCCTCTTTCAAGCTTCCTTCTCTTCCTCGGCAAAGATCCTCCTCTTCATCGAGTCTTGATAGAACACGAGGCTTTTGACGGGTGTCTTAGTGGTCAGTATCTGAGTGAGATCCTGTTCTTTTGCTGCCTCTTCTTCTTTCCTCTCCTTAGCAGCCTCGGGTTCGGGACTCCTTACAATGTGGGTCTCCTCCTCAGTGATATCCTTTTCGGGCTGCCCCTCTGGTGGCTGTCCCTACTCACCTCGTGGCGACTGTTCCGCTTCTTTTCCAACATCCTCATTAGAAATCTGAATAATTTTCCCGGCACCCGAGCCATCCTCTCCATCCCCGCCCTCAGAGGAGCCCGTCTCTTCTTCCTCATAAGCAACCTCGTCAATGGTTCTATGCTCGTGCTCGGGTTTCTCGTAATAGTCATCGGCCTCCTCCTCCATAGGCTTTGAAGCCTTCTGCTCCAGCTCCTCCATCTCCTTGGAAATCTGCATGGTGGCCTCCATGGCCGGCAGACCTGTCAGCGGTTGCGATGGCTGAGCTGTTGTGAGGGCTTGGGTGAGGGCAGCTTGGAGAGCAGGGTCCATTAAAAGCTGCGAGAGCTCAGGAGGGAGACTCTATAGGTGCCGTGTAATAGCCTCGGGCACGCTAGAAAGGGGAACAGGCAATAGTCTTTTTGCCAGAGGTAGCGAGGTGATGGATGACATGGTAGCAGCAGAGGAAGGGGAAGTGGTCATGCTCGAGGAAGAGTGAATATTGACTATAGACTCGGCCGGGGGCGAAGAGGCAAGTTGGACAGAAATGTCCACCGCTTGTGGGGATGAGGCGGCTGCGGCCTGAGAGGGGGGCAGCACACCAGTCGGGGGAGGAAGGAGCAATGGAGGTTGCGCCTCTGTTGTGACCACTATCCTTTTAAGCTTCTTTGGAGACGAGCCTCCCGTATCCTTTGCTGCTTTTTCTTTGGGGCCCCTGGACTGTGTCGTTTCTGCCTCTTTTCTCTTCTACGACCTGGTGATGGGGGGAGACTTGGAAGTCTCACTAGCTGATGGGGAGGCAGCAACGTCCTCCATGGCGCTCGGCCCGCTTTTGAGTGCCTCGTATGTTAGAGCCACCCCCTGTTGCTCTAGTTGTGCCACCTGTCCATCAACCCACTCCTTGGTGCGAGCTATGATAGGCTGGGTGATGGTATCCAGGTCCTCGACCTCCTGCTTATCCCAGTTGATGGAGGGGATCGCTAGGTCGGCAACTGCAGGGTACCTCGGGTGCACCAGTGTGGATTCATCTTCCTCAAGTTGGTCTGGCACCGGAAACAGCTGCACTGTCCTTAAAAACTGCACTGTCATTCGCATGTAGTGTCTCTGGCGAACCTCCTTATCATCTCTACAATCTGCCCAAAAATCTTCAACATGGTACAGGTGGGCGTATGCCTGCCCTAGCGCCTTCCTGATGTGGCCCTGGGGTTCCATTCGTGGGCGAGCTGTGTACCATTTAAAGTTGTACTCCTTGAGTTCCTTTTCTGAGTTACCGGCGCATTGAGATGTTTGCAGCCGATACTGGCCTTGGCCGAGGATCATGGGATAAGGGCTCCCTGCTACATCCTTCTGGCAGAAGACTTCCTGAATATGTTGGAGCTGTCGGGAAAGCTCCAGGAGAATAATCCTATCATTTGGGTATTTGGGCAGCTTGTTCGGCCGTTCCGTGAATCTCTGGGCACGGATGTAAGTAAACTTAAGGAACTGAATGTATAAGAAGGCATACTCCTTCAGGAGTGCCCTGGCGCTGTGAGATACCCTTCTCTCGAAGTCCCCGGCTATCAATCTGATAATATGGCCTATGAAGGCATCATTGTTCCGGTGGTACTCCTTTTTGAAGTAGCGGTATTGTAGCTGAGGGTACCGGTCAAAAGGCTTAAGTCCTCGTTTGTGATCTCCATTCGGCACCATGAAGAGCCCACTATATTGCCTCTGATCCGCCAATGAGTACACCAGGTACGAGGTCATGTAAAACTTGTTGCTCTTCTTAACATTTACGAACTACTCGTGGAAGCAGTTGCTAATGATACTTCCCCAGTCAAACGAGATCTTGGTTTCCACATCTTCATTTCCTCGTATGATCTTCTCAATGTAGTAAGCCATCCACTCCTGGAAGTAGGCGGCTGCTGGGAGGCCCATGACTCTGCTTAGCATAGTCACCAAGTCGTGATAGTCCTCTTGAAAATCGCTGCGGAACAGCTCTTGGGGAACTTTTGCAGCACTACCCCGCTTCTCCTTCAACCTGTAAACATTGATTAACTTCTTGATGTTCAATGGATTGGCATCCCATGCCGCCTGACACTGCTCCAAAGTGGGGACTTGCATATGTGGGAATGTCAGAATGTAGAATGTTTTTCTAATTCCTTCCGGAGACATGTCGGCAAGGATATTCCCTTCTTTGTCTACGATTGTCCGGGTATCCGTCTGATAGGCTTCTCGGCAAGCCATTACCAGCTCAGGTGCTATTAGAGACAGCGGGAAGCCAGCAGCTTTAGCGATTCCGCTTTGGCGTATCAATCGTGCATTCTTTGTCTTAGGGTCGACCTTGACCCTCTGGGTGAACTCATCTATGTCCACCTGGCCTATGTTGGTGTCCGAGATCTCTTTCCAATCAGTCGAAACCTTTGACTGGAGCGGTTCACCCTAAAATTAGAACTTCATTTGGTCTTTGTCGTCTTTCCCATGGGCGGCCCTTCCGGATTTCTTACCCTTATCCCTTTTGGTAGAGGCCCCTGAAGTTCTTTAAGGCCGGCCCATATATCCGCAGCAAGGTGAAGTTAGTACTGAAAACATCAAACGCACGTTAGTCCCAGATTAAGGAAAGCATATTATATAACCAACCATTCAAATGCATCATAAATTTAATTCTCTAACAATATTGATTTCACTTTAGGACAAATGAGCAATCTGGGCCCGGAGGGCCGGACTTCCCTGGCAGGAATGCTGCCAGGAGGGGAAAACACGAGCGAAAGCTCCCGGAGACATCCGTTGGTCAGATTTTAATGTTCTAAGAGACCCATGATGAAGAATGGCCTGATTTAAGACGTGGGTCGAAGTCAGATTCTCGATTGGACTTGATTTGGATCGATGAAGAGCTCCGGTTTCAGCCGGAAGGCAAATTGGCAGCGAGTCGGGCGCGACGCTTTAAGTCCTGTATAAGTCCCGAGGCCGGAACTCCTGAAGGCAAAGGTCAGTCAAAATCGAAGCCATTTTATCGTACTTTATACCTAATTTGCATTCGGGTACCCGTGATCTCGAGGCCGGAGGTCAGCTTAGTTGACGTCAGCTATGTAATTTTGATCGCTTCGAATCTGGCCGCGTGAGCAGACTAACGGAGTCTTAGTTATCGTGATCAAGATGAGGGATGTCGCTAACACTTACTTGTCGAAGGATTTGCAATGTTAGCCGCCGCATAAGGGAAACTGATCTCGAGATACGCATGCTCGCTTTAGGAGACGGGCGATGATCCGAAAGCAGCCATGCGGGAAAGGGGAGCCGGGACCCGGGATCCAGAGGGACAGAGGACGCCAGCCGCCGCGAAGGAATAGACAGCGACGGCGAAAGGGGAACCGGGGCCCGGGGGACAGGGCGCCGCGAGGAGACGGCCGCCGGGAAATTTCAATATAGCTCGGGCGACGGCGGCGGTGAGAGCGAGCCCAGAGCCCGAAGGTCAAGAAATCGAGAGGGTTTGGCTGAGGGACGGCTGGAACGGCCAATGGAGTCTGAAACCTGCATCACTGGCCCGAAAGGTCGCTGACGCTGGAAGCAATGCCACGGAGATTTTGAAGTTTGAAAACAGCTGGCGTAATCCAAGGTGAAAGCCCGACAGGAACCGAGGTCTGGCCTCAAAGGATGGACTCCATCGGGATTGTGGATTCGACCCGGGCGGCGCATGAGGTTTCGCCCCATACGTTTTTCACTCGGCCCCGAGACGAAAAGGGTGATTTCGATGGCCCTCGGCAAATTCGAACACATGGGTTTTGGGCGCGACGCGGGGGTGTTCTTTTTAGACCATTTTAATTTTGTTCTTTAATTCAGTTAAATCCTCAAAATGATTGAAAATGACGGGAGAGCGAACGAGGACGGCCTACCTCCAACTCGCTAAGCGGGACGATGATGGGATGCACCGGCAGAGTTGGATGTATCGATGTCATCGATGATCGCCATGGTGCGCTTGCGCAATTTGCATCTCGGTCGGGCCGCCCAATCCGCTTAAAATTTGCAAGTTGTCGACAAGGCCTCGCCTTTATATACCCCATTGGGCATTAATGCCACTATCAGTCTCGTGACGTCCGGCAAAATTCGTGAGATTCACCCGAAGCCTACGGGCGCTGGCTGCTGGCTGGACCCGCGGGCGTGGAGGTCAAGCAAGCAACGTACGTCAGCCGCGAAATATTTAAGGTGACTACTTTATCACGGTGGCGACGATGATCGTGTGGCCCTGATGTCGGGCGTTAGCTGGAGAGTTCGGCCGGCTGAACTTTCGCGACTTTCGCTTCGATTCCGGCAGCTGCAAACAACACTCTCGGGACCGGCGCGCGGTCGCGAAGGAGTTCGCTTCGCCATTGACGGGCGACTTCGATGGAAGTCCGAACTCTACTCCTGGTTCAGGTCCGGAAGGAGCGAGACCGCCCGAAACCCGCAAGGACAATGAGCTGCAAACGGTGGGCGTTCCGGCGCGGCTGAAGATGCCCTCGAAATGTCACGGGATCGCAAATGTGAGGGAAACCCGAAGGAACCCTGGAGGCCCGGCCCGGCGGCTTCCGGGTCAGCCCCTGCAGCCCGAATGGCCTAAGGAACCCACAAGGCCCCGAAGGGCACCAAAATTTAAAAGGGGAGCCACGGTCGATCTTAGGATGAAACTTTAGGGTAATACCGACCATGCAAAATGTCAAAAAGGAGGGGCACGCAAAATGAGGTAGCCCCGACAGACCTGACAAGGCAAAAGAAAAGAGGGTCCCCGTTCCCAACGGGGCGTGTGTGCTGAGGGCACAACAAATGGCGACTCCGCTGGAGAACGCTCCGGAGCGTTCTAGGGATAAATATTCATTCGGGACCCAGAATCTCTGGTTTCGCAGACCAGAAACGGCTTCCAAGGATGAATCCGGGAGAGCGAGATCCTTAATTGGGTCAGCTTACATGACATCTCGAAAGTGTGTGTAGAGTGAGTTCATTCCTTTCCTAGGGATAGTAACCAAGGTTATTACTTGAACCAAGTGAGCTACATAAGTTGTCTAACACCAAAAGTAACCTGGACATTGCCTCGCTGCCAGTCAGGCATCCATAGCCCCGGCGGAGTTGTCGCTACAATCTCATGGATATTGCTCTACTGCCGGTCGGGCGTCCATCGCCCCGGTAGAGTTATCCAAACACCCATACGGTCGTTTATTTTCTTTGTTCAGAGTTTCTTTTCTCTTCTTTTTTGCTTTGATATTTCATTTCTCTTTTACCGTTTAGCTCGACTGGGTAAGCAGTGAAGCCTACAATGGGTTTGAGACTGTAGTGGTCACTGGAGTAGACTTAAGATTTTTCACTTACTTGGGTGTCGTGACAACCACAGCACGGTCCTTCAGAATTTATTATTATGTAATTCGTGCAAGATTCGAGATGTGGGTAAGAAGATCCGGCGAAGGGTCAAGTTCTGAGCAGAATTCAGACAGGGAAATCATTCAAGGATAGCTCTGCAAAGACCGATAGTCTAGAGTGAATGTTTAGCCAGAGAACATGAAGAACAGACAGCAGAGTGAACCGCTTGTTAGGCAAGCACGGCCACCACAAAGGAGCAGGAAACCTCTCTCCAAACAAAACTGTCGGGAGGGAGAAAGCAAACAACGACGCGAGCAAAACGCAACAAGCAAGAAAGCAACTATTCTAACCTATGCACAGGTATTTACAGTGAGGAGCTCGAAGGAGCTCAAGCTTGGAAGTAATGCTTAAGGTGCTACCCGTTGACCGGCAACGGGACATTTTCACCGGTTAAGTTTTTCAAGCGGAAGGCATTATCTCCCAAAATCTCAGCTATCTGAAAGGGGCCAAGCCAGAGCTTGTCGAATTTATTGTGTCCCCCTTTCTTTTCGTGGGCCTTGTCCCAATATAGGACCAAATCTGCAATCCTAAAGGCCTTAATTTTGGCTCGGCGGTCGAACCATCTCTTCACTACACCCTGATGCTTGGCGAAATTTTCTATTGCGCGGTCTCAGACTTCCTCTAAATGTAAAAGTTCAGCTAAACGAGCCTCCCTATGATCTCCTCCTTCATAAAAGTCGTTGATGAATTGAAGAGTCATAATTTTTAGGTGGATGGGGAATATTGGCTCAAGACCATAGACAAGGTGGAACGGGGAATCACCAAGGGCAGCCTTATGGCGAGTGTGATCAGCCCAAAGGGCGAAACGGAGCTGGGTATGCCAGTCCTTGGGATTCCTATCTAGCATCCTTTTGATCACGGTAATCAAATTCTTGTTTGTGGACTCGGCAAAGCCATTGCCCTGAGGGTAGTAATTAGATGAAAACTTGAGGGCAATCCCATAGTCAAACGCCCAGCTAGCAAATTTTAAAGAAGCAAAGGCAGGTCCATTATCACATACTAGAGCATATGGACAACCAAAGCGATTTAAAATGAAACTTTCTAAGAAATCAGTAACTACTTTAGTTGTACAATGCTTACAAACTATTGCCTCTGTCCATGTAGTACAATAATCAGTAGCGGTCATAATGTACCTGTGTCCCGCAGATGATGGAGGGCTTACCAGACCGATGAAGTCGAGACCCCATTGTGCAAAAGGTCTTACCTCCAGCATGGGCTGTAGTGGGACAGCAGCATTCCTCTCCCTGGTGGCAGCGGTCTGGCACGTATGGCATGAACGGACATGGCCATGGGCATCTTTGAAGACAGTTGGCCAGTAGTACCCCGCCCTTAATATTTGATGGGCCGTAGAAGAACCCGAGCCATGGCCTATACCAAACTTATCGTGAAACTCCCTCAAAACACGTTCTGCTTTCTCCTTGCCGAGGCATCTTAAATAAACGCCCTCATGATTCTTCTTATAGAGAATGGACCCCTGTAACATATAACCGTTGCTTTTCAATTTGAGGGACCTCTTCTGAACTCCTTGCAAATGTGACAGACACTTATGATTGAGCAGAAAATAAATGACATTTTGGTACCACTCTCCCGGGGAGACATCTTCAAGCTGATATTGCTATACCGTGAGTTCAGGTCTGGCCTCTGTTGCTGTTTCGGCCATTGTATGGGTGAGTGCTTGCCCTCTTACCAATTTCATTGGTTGGATCTCCATATCATATTCTTGGAGCAGGGTGACCCACTTGGCCCTCCGTTCGCCCAACTTGTTTTGCATGAGAAGTGTTTTGACTGTTGGGTCAGGGACGATTGCGAACACCTTGTTGCGTAGAATGTAATGTCTAAATTTCTTTACTCCCCTAATGAGAGCGTACGCCTGCTTTTCTATGTTGTGGTAACGCAATTCAGCATCTTTGAGGGGTGCGCTCATGAAGGTGATCGGATGCTCATTTCCCTCATCATTCTTTTGGGTCAACATACTGGCACAAGAATGCTCTGAAGTAAATGAATAAATGTAGAACGGCTTCAAATAATCTAGATTGACCAACACAGGCGCCTCAGCAATGGCTCGTTTGATCTCCTCAAAGGATTGTTTGGCCTCTGGTGTCCATTCAACTTTGGCGTCCTGCTTGAGCATGGCATTGAGAGGTTTGACTATTTCTGCGAAGCTGGTGATGAATTTCTAGACGAAATTAATCTTTCCGAAGAAAGACTTTAATTCCTTCTTGCTGCCCAGGGGCTGAATCTTGAGTAGTGACTCAATGCGCTCAGGATCAATGGAGATTCCCTGCTCTGAGATGATGTGCCCGAGTAATCTGCCTTCGGTCACTCCAAAAATGCACTTCTTGGGGTTGAGAGAAACCCTGAATTCCTGGCATCTCTGAAATACTTTGCATAGGTCAGAGACGTGATCACCTCGCTTCTTGGAGAATACGGTCAGATCATCCATATAGATGATTATACATTTACCGATTAGGTCCTTGAAAGCGATATCTATGGCGCGTTGGAAAGTGGCACCGACGTTGATGAGCCCGAACGACATTCTCCTGTACGCGAATGTCCCCCACTTAGTGGTGAACACAGTCTTGTGGCGATCCTCGTATTGTACCATTACTTGATTATACCCGAAGTATCCGTCGAGGAACGACATCATCTGGGATCCGTTGACAATTTGGAGCACTTCATCCAGTGAAGGCACCGGATAGTTGTCCTTTTCTGAGGCGTGATTGAGATTACAGAAATCCACGCACAATCTGATCTCTCCATTCTTTTTCCTGACCGGGACCAAATTAGCCACCCACGTGGAATGTCTAATAGGAAAGATGATCCTTGCTGAAAGTAATTTCTGCACCTCCTTGTAAACAATAGGTTCTAGCAGGGCATTAATAGGGCGCTGCCACTGACGGAATGGCCTCACCTTAGTCTTTAGAGGGATGGTATGCGTGATGACAGAGGTGTCGTATGTTTTCAAGTCTTCGTAACTCCATGCCACCACGTCAGGATATCTGCGCAAGGCATCCGTGATCCCCTTCTTCTCTTCGGGCATGCATACCTTTCCAATGAAAACATTCTTGGTATCCTCGGCTGTTCCTAAGTTGTGAGTGTTGCACTGGCTGCTTATAGTCTGCTTTTTCGTTTGTCGGTCTTGATCCCTGATCTGATCCAAATTGAATACACGCTCCAGCTGAACCATCCCTCTAGGGATCGTGTTGGTTTTCAGATTGATAACCCCTTCTATGTCTAATTCATCCTCCTGTGGATCGGCTTCATCGATGATTTGGGCAGCAAAGACGTCGGAGCTTGTGATGAATTGGAGTATATGCTTATCATCATTAAAAACCTGCAGGTGGGTGACATTGTCCGGGACCGATGGCGTAGATGTCAACTCAACAATGAACTTCTTAAGCCCTGACAAAGAGAGGGGCTGTAACGTGCTGGCTGCTTGGGCCAAGGCATCAGCTGTGCGATTCTGAGCACGAGGGATCAATTGTATGTTGACCGCATCTAGGCCCTCTAGGAGATCCCACACCCTATGTCTATAATTGGCGAGTCTTCGATCATGGCAAGAATACAATCTCCTGACCTGCTTAACCACAAGTGCGGAATCCTCGAAGACTTGCAGTACTCTCACATTTTTCCTCAAGGCCATAAGAAGGCCAAGGACCAAGGCCTCGTATTCTGCCACGTTATTGGTGCAATAAAACTGTAATCGATGGGCAGCAAGAAATGTCTTACCCGTCAGACTGATGAGTTCGATCCCCGCTCCAGCTCCTTGTTTTGATTTTGATCCATTAAATCAGAGCGTCCAGCACTCAGAGGATTCCTTATCTTTGGGTTTGATTGAGTCTTCATTCTCTTTTGGCTGGGCAGCGGGCCTAGTGACCTTAGGAAGGCTTTCCGGGTCGAGGCAACGATCGGCAGGTGATCTTGGTGGTGCCTCCTTTGGTGTTTCTATTGGAGGAGTAGCGGCTTTCTTAACCTGCTCCACTGTTGCTTGGCACAAGCAACAGTCGAACTCGAAATGAGCAGCGTTGTGGACCCTACACCAATTCGGCAATAATAGGTCTTGAAAATTCATTCTAGCTCCTAGGCTAAGCTGATCTCTTACACATTTTCCCATAAACTCTTGGAAGCCATCGAGCAATCCCCAGTCGTCACTTTGAACTGGCTCGTCATCAGCTTCTGCCAACATTTCTTCATCTAGGGGCATTTGCTCGGAACCCGCCAAGGGGCTACATAATACCAGCAATACCTCATCTACTCATTCTTCCTGAAGCTCAAGCTCATTTTGGTAAGCGAAAGGGCGGTAATTCCCCAAGTCAGTCTCTGCAAATAGCACCTCGCTGAGATTATTATATTCCGTGATCATATATTTCATCCGGGGTTCACGGTCAATACGAATCTGATTTGGCAGCCCCTTCCACGGTAGCCACATATGAGACAAGTCGGTGGCGGTGTATCTATTCAGCGCCTTGGTGAATTCTCTCCCCAGAATGATTCCATAGACATCAGGTATGTCTGCCACTTGGATGTCCACAACCTGCTGTATCCAGGGGTCCGCAGCGATTTGCATGGGGATGCGGTTTATTTCGCCCACGATATTAATCTCTATTTTGTTGAGTTGGGTGACCTTTCTCTTTGAAGGCGTGGGGGTGATGCCAAGAGCTTTGCATACGGCCAAGGGCATAACGTTGGCAGACGCGCCTGAATCGAGCAAGCAGTTGTGCAAATTTTTTCCAAAGACCCTAATAGTAGTCAAGAACGGGGGAGTTTCTGATCTCCCTTGGAGGATACCGATGGGTGTGTCCATTTGAGCTATTTGGCCTTTGTTCCTGTCACTGCCTGTATCCTTGGTTTGTTTAAATTGCTGGTCCTTAGGAGGCTGTCTGCCAGCCCTCTCTGGCTCCTTTTTAGTGTATCTGCCAGCCGATTGATTCATGGGCATATGACTCCTTCTTCCGGTGTTGTCCTGTATCTCTTGTTCTTTCTTGGGCTCCTCAAAGGTTACCCTCTTGACCGAGGTCTCTTGTGTCGTGCTAGGTGAGGGAGTCCCATTCAGAACCCTGAAAAAGGCGTGCCTCATGGCAGGAACCTTGAGCAATTCGAAGGCCGACAAACTAATTTTGACCTTCTTGAACTCCTTCGCCACATACTCACCCATTTGCTCAATTTTAGAGCTAAAAGCTTGGCCTATGGGAGAACTAGGGGTTTGACTCTTAGTTTGCCCAAGCGGATTTTGGGTTTGGCTCTGAGGCTGACCTTGCGGTTGGTTTTGGGATTGGTTCTTACTGAGATATTGGGCGGGTATATGAGGGAGCCCTGGGTTATTGCTGGCATTTGGATCAGGCGGGGTGGCGAAGTTGTTCAGTGGGGTAGAAGTTGTGAAGGGCCCGCCGGCTTGTCTATTCCTAAGGAAATAGGGAGTTGACCATTGATGGAACATGTGGACCTCATCGACAAATAGCTCTTCTTCATCCATCAAACCATTATCTACCAAATCAAAAAGCTGAGCTAGAGTTGATTTGTTGCTTACCTCTTGTGCTTTCTCATCCTTGATGGGGGCAGGCTCGGTTTCGGGCTCGTTGCGGTCTCCCTTCGGAAACGGCACCTGATTAACCACCAAACATGAGGAATCGTAGGGCTCCGATGGGACGATGTCCCTGCAGTTGGCATTATCAACGGCATTTTGTACCTCTACTTGGAAGATCTCAGCAGCCGCTTGGAATTTAGGACAGTCTAGATCAGAATGCCTGCTGGTTTTGTGAAGTCGGCACCATCCGGACAAAGCTGCCTCGGCCTGATACACACAGCTGGATGTTCTGTCATTGCCTGATAGTTGATCGAATGGCGTGGGGACACCGTCGTTGTTGGGCCTGGTGTTCCATCTGCGGTTTTGCCTCTGAGAAGGTCTTCTTTCTATGTTTTGATTGGAATTCTGCCCCCTCTCATAATTCTGCCCCGTGGAGGTGCCTGCTTCCCGGTTATCTCTGTTGTCTCTATTGTCTCGAGACTCCCGACTGTCCCTGTTGAGATTGGCCTGGAAGTTGCATTGGGAGGCCTACAGTAGATTATTCTGGTTCTTCAGATGCATCATCTTTGTGGACATCTTCTTAATCATTTCGATTAGCTCCTCCAACTTGTCCTTCTCAGCCGCACCTCCAGGTGGTGGGGCTGGATTTTGGAGAAAAGCAGGCAGGGCTGCCGGCTGATTTTGATATGTCGGAGGAAAATCTGGTCTTGATAAGTGCAACGATGCCTGGGGCTGTTGGGAATATGCTTGCTGCTGTGGAGCTATTTGAGAATAGTTGTACTGCTGCTGGGGCTGCAAGTAAGATGTTGCGGGAGGCGCATAATTCAACTGCTGCCTCGGATGCGGTACCATAGACAATTGTGGCCCTGGTTCATGAGAGGAGTTTGGTGAGCAAACGCCTGATTGAGCCCCTGAATTTGTATTAGGTGGGCGACGGGCCCCAAAGAGGGCAGAGGGCCGGATATATTTTATTTCAAATCCGCACTTGCAATGACAGCTTCTGCATAGGCGGTCAGTAAGGTGGTAGGCGGCGGGCGCATCCTTTTTACCAACGCCGCTGTGAGGTTATCCAAGGCTGCGTAGTAGACTGGCAAAGCAGCCGCATCATTATGGAGGTACGGATCCTGAAGCCTCATGTGAGCCTGATGGAAGCGATCATTGAAGGAGCCAATGGGTTCGTTGACCTCCCTTCTGATGGACATGAACTGTTGGTAAAGGTCAGCGGGGTTGACAAGAATCTTGTACTTCTGCAAGAAGGCATTCTTCATCAGGGTTCACGAGGTGATTGATCCTTGCGGTAGATTGATGTACTAGTAGAAGGCCTCTTCTCCCAATGAATGCGGAAAGAGGCGACACGCCACATCCTCGTGACCCACCTGCATTTCAGTAATCACCGTTTCAAATATCTTGATATGCTCTTCGGCTGTTCTTTGCATATCACGTGGATGAAATTTTGAACAAAAACCCTCCGGATTCTTGGGCATATCATTGTAAACAGCAAAGTGTATCGGCGAAGGGTTATGCGCAAGCCAAGCCATGAGGGGAGGCGAAGGTGGCACTTGCTGTTGGAGAACAGGGATTTGGGGCTGTATTGGCAATACAACCACAATTTGAGGCTACCCCTTGAGCTATAGCTGCCTGGACTGCGCTTTGGGCTGAAAGGGCCGGGAGAGGAGCGAACCCCTGGCTGCCGGAAGGAAGATGTGCAAATGTTGTTTGAGATGGTTGGGTGGAAGATGAAGGCCAGCCAAGTGAAGGTGGAGGTGAAATGGAGGCGGATGGAAGAGAGGAAGAGACGAAGCTACTTCCTTGTGCTCGTTTTTCCCTTGTGGGAGGCTGCAATTCTTCAAATTCTCCCTTATTTGGTGCTGATCGTAGAATCCTTTGAAACCTTTCCAGGGAGAATGATCCGATCCGATCTAGCCTCGCTTTATCCCGTAACTTAGTGTTCCGATCGCTGCCCTCCCTCTAGCGCCAGTTCTGTTGATGGTGTTTTTATGCACTTCTTAACACAGGCAGTGCGTAGATGCACTACCTCTCTTGAAAGACAATCTCCCACAATCGAATTGCAGAACATTAACCCAAGGTCTATCAGGTGTCAGGTCATGACAATGCTAAGATACCTCAGTAGTTTAATGTGATTTGCTGGAATCACAAGGCAGCCTTACAGAAACACAAAGTATGGGCACAAAGCATGAAGTTGGATCTTCGAAAAAAGAGTTTTTAACATGAAAGCAGTTATGTTTTGGCTGTAGGTTCAAACAGCAGTCTCAAACTCCATCTAATCATTAGATTTGGCTTTATAAAGTGCAATGAACCTTGGTGTTGTTCAGTTTCTAAAGAAAATGAAAAAAAAGCGGAGGGGAAGAAAAGTTCCTAAGCCTAAAGCTTGCTGCGAACAGTAATAATGGAGTCCCTGCAATGGACAATCCCTTCAAAACAATATCCCACTTAACTAGGGATTTCACAGTATCATGAGAATCGTGCAATCTTCTAAGGGCTACAGATTTTTATCCTTCATCCACCATATACATGCATGAACTAAAGATAAGTGTTTGAGGCAGCTTAAATCTATTCCAGGCTAACTTTGCAAAACTATCTACTTTCAGCAAACAACAAAAAAATTGACTAAGGGATCATCAACAAAGCAGGAATTTTCATGAACAACCAACAACATTCTTAAAATTATCCAAATAACATGAACAGCTAACTAAACAGCAAATAGATCTAAGTTAAACATCTAAGATTGGAGAAATGAATCAATTAACATGAGAGAAAACAAGGAAATGCACCAAGTCAATGTTATTTCTCATATATTTCAGCAGCATGTCTTTACAACAACAAAACTCTCACTTTTGCAAATGAGGGGAGTGCTCTATTTATAGTTTCCAAAAAATCAAATGAATGGCCAAGATTCATTTCCATTGTGTGGCTACGATTCATTACAAATTAGGGTTTCACCTACCCCCAAATAGATTTATAATTAAAAAACATCTTTTGTCCTTTCCCTATTTTGTCATTTAGTGGATGACACTATTTGTATTTTCGTCCTATAGCTAATTGTTGTTTCTTTGGCTGTAGCTACTCTTCTGGGAAGTCTTCTTCCTTGGCTGGGCTGTCAGGTTGCTTCTCGGAAGCTGCGTGTTCAATATGCTTGAGGATTACGGCCTGGAGCTTATCGATCTCGAGGATCTCGCATCTCAACGCCTGGTAGCTCCATTCTTTGGCATTCTCTTCTAGCCGCTTCCATTCCTCATCATATTTTGAGCTCTGATCTCTGAAAAGCTCTGATCTATCGAAGGCACGGGCAGTGAAACTCAGGAAGTCCGTTGTGATATCTCCGGTTGTCCCGTCCTTCATCCTTTCCTCAAAATACGACCTGACCTTTTCCGCATCTAATTGCACCGTGGGCATATCATGGCCCGTCATCAGCTTGAGGTACTCGGCGCATTCTGCTCGGATCTCCTTGATCCACGCAATATCCAGATCTATTCTGCCCTGGATCTGTTCCATCCTCTCTTTGCGGTTGATGAGATCTCTGTGCCATATGTCCACCAACCAGTGATCTTCCTTCCTCGGTTCTAATTTTTCTTCCCACGTGCTTTCTGGCATTCGAAGGATGGCCTCAACCTTCGGGAAGGCAGAGTCGTAGATCGCAGGGAAGTTGGTGCAGAGCTTCCTCGTGCCCTCCAAGGACTGAATCAAGTCTAGGAACTTGTTGGCTATCTGCACAGCCAAGCCGATCCCTACGTTTCCGACCTTTGTAACCTGCTGGAACCAGTCCTTTGTGGTCTTTTCTAAGTTTTTCCTCCTCTCTAGCTTATCTATATGCTCCTTGGAGAGTAGCTGTAGCACGGCCGTGGAGGTAGTGGGGAGGTCGTCTATTGAAGACCACTGCTGGATGTAGTCAGTTAGGGCAGCAACCTGCGCCTTTAACTCGTCTTTGGTGATCTTATCCTGCTTAATCAGATGCACCACCATGGCCACTGACTCCTCCTGATGTCCGACCTTCTATTCCCTGGTGGCTGTCCCTAGGTCGATCGTGGAGATATTGTAGCTTACTCCGGCCTGGCCAACAGTTGGCGTCACTACCTGTGCAGCCCGGGAGCTAGAAGCGTCCATGGTTATCCTGGAACGGACCTTAGGCTTCTTCTCCTTCTTCGTTGTGGCCAGAGATCGAGCCAAGATGGCCTCCAATCTTGACCTCGGGTCGCTCAGGACAGGAGTAGTCTTTTCAAGTTGTTTTTCTCGCTAGTTGGGCATGGCGGATTGGTCCTTGGGTGTATCATGGCTGCCTTCATCCGTCTCAGTCAGGGGCAAGACTTCTGCCTCCTTTTTCTTTTCAAGCTCTTCCTCTTCCCTGGCAGCATCCTCCTCTTCGTCAGAGTCTTGATAGAACATGAGGCTTTTGACGGGTGTCTTGGTGGTCAGTATCTGAGTGAGATCCTGTTCTTTTGCTGCCTCTTCTTCTTTCCTCTCCTTAGCAGCCTCGGGTTCGAGACTCCTTACAATGTAGGTCTCCGCCTCAGTGATATCCTTTTCGGGCTGCCCCTCTGGTGGCTGTCCCTGCTCACCTCATGGCGATTGTTCCGCTTCTTTTCCAACATCCTCATTAGAAATCTGAATAATTTTCCCAGCACCCGAGCCATCCTCTCCATCCCCGCCCTCGGAGGAGCCCGTCTCTTCTTCCTCATAAGCAACCTCGTCAATGGTTCTATGCTCGTGCTCGGGTTTCTCATAATAGTCATCGGCCTCCTCCTCCATAGGCTTTGAAGCCTCCTGCTCCAGCTCCTCCATCTCCTTGGAAATCTGCATGGTGGCCTCCATGGCCGGCGGACCTGTCGGCGGTTGCGACGGCTGAGCTGTTGCGAGGGCTTGGACGAGGGCAGCTTGGAGAGCAAGGTCCATTAAAAGCTGCGAGAGCTCAGGAGGGAGACTCTGTAGGTGCCGTGTAATAGCCTCGGGCACGCTAGAAAGGGGAACAGGCGATGGTATTGTTGCCAGAGGTAGCGAGGTGATGGGTGACATGGCAGCAGCAGAGGAAGGGGAAGTGGTCATGCTCGAGGAAGAGTGAATATTGACTATAGACCGGGCCGGGGGCGAAGAGGCAAGGTGGACAGAAATGTCCACCGCTTGTGGGGATGAGGCGGCTGCGGCCTGAGAGGGGGGCAGCACACCAGTCGGGGGAGGAAGGAGCAATGGAAGCTGCGCCTCTGTTGAGACCACTGTCCTTTTAAGCTTCTTTGGAGACGAGCCTCCCGTATCCTTTGCTGCTTATTCTTTGGGGCCCCCGGACTATGTCGTTTCTGCCTCTTTTCTCTTCTGGGACTTGGTGATGGGGGGAGACTTGGAAGTCTCACCAGCTGATGGGGAGGCAGCAACGTCCTCCGTGGTGCTCAGCTTGTTTTTGAGTGCCTCGTATGTTAGAGCCACCCCCTGTTGCTCTATTTGTGCCACTTGTCCATCAACCCACTCCTTGGTGCGAGCTATGATAGGCTGGGTGATGGTATCCAGGTCCTCGACCTCCTGCTCATCCCAGTCAATGGAGGGGATCACCAGGTCGGCAACCGCAGGGTACCTTGGGTGCACCAGTGTGGATTCATCTTCCTCAAGCTGGTCTGGCACCGGAAACAGCTGCACTCTCCTTAAAAACTACACTGTCATTCACATGTAGTGTCTCTGGCGAACCTCCTTATCATATCTACAATCTGCCCAAAAATCTTCAACATGGTACAGATGGGCGTATGCTGGCCCTAGCGCCTTCCTAACATGGTCGTGGGGGTCCATTCGTGGGCGAGCCGTGTACCATTCAAAGTTGTACTCCTTGAGTTCCTTTTCTGAGTTACCGGCGCATTGAAATGTTTGCAGCCGATACTGGCCTTGGCCGAGGATCATGGGATAAGGGATTCCTGCTACGTGCTTCTGGCTGAAGACTGCCTGAATATGTTGGAGCTGCCGGGAAAGCTCCAGGAGAATAATCCTATCATTTGGGTATCTGGATAGCTTGTTCGGCCGTTCCGTGAATCTCTGGGCATGGATGTAAGTAAACTTAGGGAACTGAATGTATAAGAAGGAATACTCCTTCAGGAGTGCCCTGGCGCTATGAGATACCCTTCTCTCGAAGTCCCCGGCTATCAATCTGATAATATGGCCTATGAAGTCATCATTGATCCGGCGGTACTCCTTTTTGAAGTAGCGGTATTGTAGCTGAGGGTACCGGTCAAAAGGCTTAAGTCCTCGTTTGTGATCTCCATTCGGCACCATGAAGAGCCCACTATATTGCCTCTGATCCGCCAATGAGTACACCAGGTACGAGGTCATGTAAAACTTGTTGCTCTTCTTAACATTTACGAACTGCTCGTGGAAGCAGTTGCTGATGATACTCCCCCAGTCAAACGAGATCTTGGTTTCCACATCTTCATTTCCTTGTATGATCTGCTCAATGTAGTAAGCCATCCACTCCTGGAAGTAGGCGGCTGCTGGGAGGCCCATGACTCTGCTTAGCATAGTCACCAAGTCGTGATAGTCCTCTTGAAAATCGCTGCGGAACAGCTCTTGGGGAACTTTTGCAGCGCTGCCCCGCTTCTCCTTCAACCAGTAAACGTTGATTGACTTCTTGATGTTTAATGGATTGGCATCCCATGTCGCCTGAGACTGCTCCAAAGTAGGGACTTGCATATGTGGGAATGTCAGAATGTGGAATATTTTTCTAATTCCTTCCGGAGACATGTCGGCAAGGATATTCCCTTCTTTGTCTACGATTGTCCGAGTATCTGTCTGATAGGCTTCTTGGCAAGCCATTACCAGCTCAGGTGCTATTAGAAACGGCGAGAAGCCAACAGCTTTAGCGATTCTGCTTTGGTTTATCAATCGTGCATTCTTTGTCTTTGGGTCGACCTTGACCCTCTGGGTGAACTCATCTATGTCAACCTGGCCTATGTTGGTGTCCAAGATCTCTTTCCAATCAGTTGAAACCTTTGACTGGAGCGGTTCACCCTAAAATTGGAACTTCATTTGGTCTTTGTCGTCTCTCCCACGAGCAGCCCTTCCGGATTTCTTACCCTTATCCCTTTCGGTAGAGGCCCCTGAAGTTCCTGCGGCCGATTCCATATATCCTGCAGGTAAATGAGCAATTCGGGCCCGGAGGGCCGGACTTCCCTGGCAAGAATGCTGCCAGGAAGGGAAAACACGAGCGAAAGCTCCCGGAGACATCCGTTGGTCAGATCTTAATGTTCTAAGAGACCCATGATGAAGAATGGCCTGATTTAAAACATAGGTCGAAGTCAGATTCTCGATTGGACTTGATTTGGTTTGATTTGGGGAGCTCCGAGAGTTTCAGGCCGGAAGGCAGTCTGGCAAAGGAAGCCGGCGGCGGTGGACGTCAGGCGGAAGTCTGGCGGCGGAAGTCCAGAGGCCGGAACCCGAGAAGGCAAAGGTCGGCCGAAAACAGGTTTACTTTATCAGTTTTATACCAGACGGCATTCGGGGCACTGGGACCCGGAGGTCGAGAGGCTGCTAGTTGACGGCCACCGTGTAATTTTGATCGTTTCTAACGGCGGCGGCGAGCAGACTACCGAAGCCCAGAAGACGGGACGGCATGAGGGACAGGCCGCAACACTTACTTGTCGATGATTTGCACAGCGGCGGCGATAAGGGAAACGGGATCCGAGACACAGGGCACCGCGAGGAGACGACAATGATCTGAGCAGTGGCGGGGAAAGGGGACCCGGGACTCGGGGTCCGGAGGGACAGAGGACGCCGGGCGCTGCGAAGGAATAGACAATGACGGCGAAAGGGGAAGCGGGGCCCGGGGTCCGGAGGGACAGAGGACGCCGGCCGCCGCGAAATTTCAATACAGCTTGGGCGACGGCGGCGGTGAGAGCGAGCCTGGAGCCTAAGGGTCGTGCAGCCGGGAGGTTTTGGCCGTGAGGGACGGCGAAAACGTCACAGAGTTCCAGGGGGAAACTCCGGACGGCCGGGCCCAGAAGGTCGAGGGGATGCGGAAGCAGGGGCGTCGCCAGGAGATTTTGAAGTTTAACACGGCGGCGAATCCAAGGCGAAAGCCCGAGATAGGAAACCCGGAGGTCCGGGCCCGAAAGGACGGACCTCCGTCAGGGATTGTGATTCCGATTCCGGCGACGACAGGAGGTTTCGGGCCCGGCGGCGTTCTTCGCCCTGTGCGAAGAACACCCACGACACGGATAAGTCCTGGGAGACAAAAAGGGTGATTTCAATGGCCCTCGGCAAATTCGAACACATGGGTTTTGGGCACGACGTGGGGGTGTTCCTTTTAGACCATTTTAATTTTGTTCTTTAATTCAGTTAAATCCTTAAAATGATTGAAAATGACGGGAGAGCGAACGAGGATGGCCTACCTCCAACTCGCTAAGCGGGACGATGATGGGATGCACCGGCAGAGTTGACGGAACGATGCTGGGGTTGATGATCGCGATGGTGCAGTTTGTAGTGGGCTCCAATTCGGTCGCTGCTCCAATCCGCTAAAATTCGCAAGTTAAAATGACAGTGGCGGGCCTCGGTTTATATACCCCATAGGGCATTCATGGTGCAATTAATGCCTCGTACGTCCGCGCCAAAAGTCAGTGAGATTCAAATTTGAGTCGGCAGTGGCGACGAGGGCTTCGGGACCCGGCGAGCGGGAGGCTGCGCAACAACGGCCGCCGCAAATATTTAAGGTGACCACGGACTACGGCGGCGACGGAAGGATCGGGGCCCGAATGCCGGGGCGCGGTAGAGAGTTCGTCGCCGAAGGAACTTTCGCACTTCGTTTGGACGGCGGCGGCGAACAACACCCTGGGGACCGAAGGGCAGGTGGCCGCAAGGAGTTCGCCGCCTTTGACAGCGATCCTAGGATGGAAGTCCGAACACGGACTTCCGGAGCCCGGGGCCCGAAGGAGCAGAGACCGGTCGGGAAACCTGCAAGGACAACGAGCGAGAAACGGTGGGGCGGGTTCCGAAGGGCGGAAAGATGCCCGGGAAACGCCGCCTGGGCGGCAAATGCAAGAGGGAAACCCGAAAGGGGAACCCCAGAGGCCCGGGCCCGAAGGGGCCCAGGGCTGCCCCAGAGCCCGAAAGGCCCAAGGAATGCACACGGCCCCAGAGGGCACCAAAATTTAAAAGGGGAGCCACGGTCGATCTTAGGATGAAACTTTAGGGTAATACCGACCATGCCAAATGTCAAAAGGGAGGGGCACGCAAAATGAGGCAGCCCCGATAGATCTGACAAGGCAAAAGAAAAGAGGGTCCCCATTCCCAACGGGGCGTGTGTGCTGAGGGCAAAACATATACTAGTCTTAGCGACAATAGAATAGCTAATCGACATCATCGACCCATCTAGGCCGACTAAGGTACGGTCGCTAGGTGAAAACCAGCATCTCATCTAAGACCCACCTCCAGTAGGCGATCCCGTGCTCACCGATGTGTGTAAAGGAAACACTGCCTTTGTATCGACACACGAGGGGATCGTCTGGCCCCATCGGAACTGGAACGACACATGGATGTAGCACAGAAATGTGCTCCCACGCCTAGACATGAAGTAGAGTCACCCCTACCCCCAGGACTCTGTCGTCCATGTAGACGTACTCATGGAGGTCCTTGTAAAGTGAAGCTAGAAGAATAGGCTCCCATGTGAAATGAACTAGCCCTTGTTGGACCATCTGCTCCCAGCAATACCCCTGGCCAGGACTGAAGTATCGCCCTCATCTATTTGGGGTAATAAGACTCAAAATGATGGGCACAATCACCTAGTGGTAGGGAAGGGCTAGGATCCTATGTCGCTCAAGCTCTATCTATCCCTCATAGAAAATAATGTCCCGTGTGGTGAGGACTTTGTGGCAGGCCTTGTGCCCTTCGTCCATATCAAAAATCACCATCGGCCATGAATCGGCAATCGCAGAATACGCCAAATTTCCTCTAGGGTGATGGTGGCCTCGCTAGTGGGAAGATGAAATGAAAATGTCTCATTGTGCCACCTCTCAGCCAGCGCTGACAGCATCCCTAGGTGAGTGCGCACGGGTGTCGCGTACGCAATGTGCCACAACCCCACAATCCAGATTCAATCCTGGTCCATGTCACTCAGGTCTGGCAAGAAGCCAGCCAAATCCCACAACCTGTGCTCTCGAGAGTAAAGCTCCCTCGCCGCATCCTACATCAAGGGGGCACTGTGTTAAATTTTTTGAAAAACTCTTTATCCTGCATTCAAAAAACATCCCCAGTGGTGCAACTCGTGATGGCATCGCAATTTGATTTTTAATCAAACTTCGACGCTAGGCCCTAAAAATAGCAAAATAGCATTGCCACGGTGCACTTTCCCTTCCAGTGTCGCGGTTTGGGTGAAATCAGGACTGTGGCGTTGCACTTTGTCAAACTGCCCCGCCAGCATCGAGCTCAGCGTCGCAGTTTTTAAATTCCAAACTACACTGCTACAGCGCCAAATCGCACTGCATGGAGTAGTTTGATTGCTGAGCAGCGCCATATAGCGCCGCTGTAGGTAGACCGACACTTTAAAGCATTAAATGAAAAAATGAAGCTTGGGTAAGGGTCACATATTGGTGCCTCGATGCTAGGTGGTCATTGGTACATTCGAACTCGATCAGTGATGTGTAAGGGAAGCTGTCATTGTGCCATATCGTCAAGAGGTGAGAGCTAAAATCTTAAAGTTGCTATTGGAGGTGTTTAAAAATGACTTGAATGTGACCCCTCGGGTCCCTTTTAAGCCTAAAAATTAGGGTTTTTTCACGTTGATTGGCTATTATGTCGGGGTTTTGGACCCCTAAACTAGTTTATTTCTGGTTGAGGCTTTTTTTTCAACGTTTTATTGCATTTAGACACGTTTTTGGCCTCCTGGAGCCTTTTCGAACCTATCAGGTACTTTGTCCTCTTTTTTCGCGAGATCACCCAAAAATTGAAATTTTCGTCCAATCTCGCGAGGAGGCATTATAGTGGCATATTTTCTCTCACCAGGCAGCAGTGGGGCAAGTTTTTAAAGTATCAAAAATTTTGGGCTTCAATCAATATCGTTTATACTTTAAATCAACTCAACGAGTGCATTGCTTCAAAGAGGGGCAAAATGTAGACACGTAAAATATAGTGATTGACATTGTGCGCCTATTCCCGACTACTAACATCGTTTCAACCTAAATCATCCCTTGGTCTAACCATTTAATCAAATTTCCTTATCTGATTAAATTCATCAATATTCCTCTCTTAATTGAATAAATCATTTTATCTAATCAAGTCATTTCTTTGTTAATTAAATCAACCCATCTGATCTAATTATCCTTATTTAATTAAATAATTAATTTTATTTGATTAAATCTCTAAAGTCTATCCATTAAGTTAAATAAATTAAAACCTTATTTGATTAATCTAAACCATCTTTTTTAATTAAATAAATCAAAATCCTTGTTTAATTAATCTCTCATCATATTCCTTTCTTATTTTATTTAAATAAATCCATAAATTTGAGTCAAATAGGTCACATCATCTAACATCTCCTATTAAATTAATTAACCCTTGATTAATTTAATCTCATCTCATGTCCCATCCTCTAGATTTTGCAAGTTGCACATGAAAATAGATTTAATTCATTTATTAAATCTCTATTTTTGGCATCTTTTGGAATATTCTCTCAATTTGAATTCAAAAATTCCAAGTCAACATGTACATCCAACAAGGCAATAACTTCATCTTATATGTCCTTTGCCTTGAGCCAAGTGGCATTTATTACAATTTCCCTTCCCTCTTGCAAGTCATTTCAACAAATTTGAAATTCAAAAATATGCATTTATTGGCACAATCCCCAAATCTTGCACATCCTTCATTCATTCATAGATTCACATGTGGCATCATTCCATTAGATGAATGTTAGTCCCACATTGCTCAAATTTGGACATTCATCCATCTTAGCATTCTATAAATAAAGAGTTCATATCCTCATTTGATCATCCACAAATTATGCAAAGTTACTATGCTAAAATATTTAGCCATTTTCATCCATCAATCTTGGGTTCTTAGCTAGGTTTTTCTAGATTTTGGTTTGGAGCTCTCATTCTTCACCATCAAAGTGGATCATTCTCCATCAACATATCAAGTTTGCATCTTAGGAATTGGGAAAATGCCAATTTTTACATCAAATTGGCACCAATTCCCCCATGGAAACATGAGTTTGCACATTTAAATTAGGATTCAATCTTTGTTTTATCATTTCCATTGTATTTTTCACTATTTTCTTCCTAGTTTGAATGTTGTAAATGGATTTCATGAGGAATCTTTGTTTTAACTTGCAATCCCTTGTTTAACTTGCTTATTCATGTTGTTTTGTAGGTGCTAGGACTGGGTTCGCACAAACATATTATAATATTTTTTATGAAATTAAGTCACAATGATTTATGACACATATTTATATATTAGAGAAAGGAGTCCTAATGAATATATTTATACATCATAAAAATTATTCAAAAGGGAATAAGGAAGGTTTTAAAAAACAAAATAGTATTATTAATAAAGTTATAATTCTGTAAAAGGAAACCAAAATATTAAAAAAATGTTAATGCAATTAATTTTCCTTGAATTTGTCATGGCCGTTGAATTGCTAAGAGTGAATTTTCTTTACAACACATATTTATATCTCAGAAAAAAAATTCCCAAATAATGTAGCATCATAATGTTGTATGAAAAAGTAAAATGTACCAACTAGAAATATAATATATTACTTTATTAAATTAAACTGGGCTTACGTGTATATTAAGAATATATTCCAACCAACAAGAAATATAATATATTATTTTATTAAATTAAACTATAATTATTTACCATGCATACTTGTATATCAAGAATATAATCCAAGAAAATTAAGATCATGAACATTTAGAATATATTTTTAGAATCCTGATCAGAATAACAATTGTTTATGACTTTATAATAAAATAAATATAAAATTACTCTGTTGGATTTTGTATAAATATTAGCTAGAAGAGTGTTGAAGCATGGCCGAAGGGAAAATGGCACCTTCCGCATGGCAGCTTGCCAATCTCAACGCAAAAAATGCTCAGTTGAATGTCTGTTGGCTCCTCATTTTCCTCCAGACGACCTTCAAAGGGTTGCGATCGTGCAGAGAGTGTACGGGTTCAACAATATCGATAAAATCCTTAAAGTAACGTAACTACGCCTGATTTCTATGTTTTCCTTCTTCGGCACTAAGTTTAATTCTGATTCTACCAGAAATCGTAGAGATTCACAACTGAGATCCATGATAAGAACAAATAATAGTTTTTAAGAGTGTACCAAAGGTTTTGTATGTTTTGAACTTCAATCAGTACATGTCATTATTTTAGTCAGCTTCTTTCTATGTAGGCTAAATAAATGGAGTCAAAATTAGGGTTTCTATTTGTTAGGTAATATCCTTGGTTTTTGAATCAGCTGGATAGAAGCTTCCTTCTCATTAGTATGTGCTTGGTCAAGTGCTTTGGTAATTGGAATATAGTCACATGAAATTTATGACTTTAATTGGTATTGTTGTAGGATGTAAAAGCTGGCTGGGCTTAACCAGCACACTCTGAGCGATAGGTGTGCTGGTGTGGGGCCCACTTACATTGTCCCATTTTCCATTCGTCGTTTCCGTTCGTATTCAAATTGTTCCCGCTTGGTTTTGAACTATTTCTCCTGCCCACCTACGCATAGCACCATTGAAGTTCCTGCATTGCAAAAGTTTTGGTCATGCCGGTAAAGTGTTTGGTTGCGTTTCATGGAAAATAGTTGTTGCAGTGTAAGAAAATATGGGTTTCTTCATGCGGTTTGGCAATTTGGTCATAGCTACTCTGGCAATCATGTATGCAAAATGTGAAAGCATACACAAGGCAGGACAATTGTTTGACAAACTATTTCAAAGAAATATTATAACTGGATCTGCACAAAATACATGGCCTTTGAAACCTTCATAAAGATGTCGTGGCCTGTGTGTAGGAGCTTTTAAAATGTTTCATCCAAATGCATCTAGTGAATATAAAGACAATTTCCTACGCCAGCATCCTCATAGCTCGGGTGAGTAAGGGAGCTTCAGATCAGCGTATACCCACTCATCAAAGTGAAAGGGAGGAGGTATATTAATCAGAAATTATGGTTAGAAATATTCTGGTAAAAATGTATGCAAAATGTTGAATACTAGACAAAGCACATGAAATTTTTGATGGAACATCTCAGAAGATACCATTTGTGAAAGCCATGGCTGTAGAGCATGAATAAAATGGTTTTGTTGAACAGAAAAATTTACCACGCTGAAATTCCATAACATCCTGCCTACAGTTTAGCACATTTTAGAACATTTATTTTTCTTTCTACTAATAATTCTCTTAGATAGATTTAAGTTTTTCCTTGGGCATTGACATCAAGTTTGGGATCAATGGAAGAACTAATAGGTTGATCAATAATTGTACGAAAATAATATAAGACAACAAATTTGGAGGTAAATCTATATCAATAAGTGTCATTAGGAAAAGGTGTGGATTGGGATTAGTTACACAACTTGACCACCCACCTAGAAACATTTTCTATTTGCATTAGCATAGCTACAGTTGATAGCTTCTTTTCTTTTACAAGATTTCTCCTTTATCCCACATGATTTTGGACTCACTTTCTTTTCTTTGGGATTTCACTACATTTATAGGAATTTTAGTTTTCTTGGTTCTTAGAACAATATTCTTTTGTACTATAGGATTTTACATGTGTACTCATCTTTTCTTAGCTATCCTTTGATGTAATATAATGATCTTTGATCTTAGGAACAACAAAATTAGGCATAATTATATAATTAGTAATGTTCTTAATACCAACTTTCCTATTTATCAACCAATACCCATTCTATAATTGCATGATGGTAGTCTCAATTATAGATTTGATGTCACCATTGAAAGGTTTGACCCTTTTGTGTACCTTTGTTCCATAAGTTCTGTAAGGCGCACTAAATAATGATTTGGTATCTCATATTGACCAAAGGCATTGACATAGACACATTGAACAAGCTTATTATTAGTGAAATGAGTCTCACATTCAATTTAGTTGCACATATCCACATACTCACATAACTGCACCTATTCACTTTCCCCTTAGTTTTTATAGTATTTTAACCAAATTTATCAACAGGTCATCTAAAGTACATTGATTTCTTAAAACTTCAAACAACTTATCATTACCATATGGACCAACCTCATGCTCATGAGAAGAAGGTTGAGCTAACGGGTATTTTTAGCTCTCAAAGTTGTTTGCTGCTTTCTCACATGAAAATTTGGGTCTCCAATGTCTAAAAAATCTCATGAAAATATTCCTCCCATATTCAAATTTTTAACTTAGGTATTTAAATATGTTTGATTGAAACTAAATTCACTACCTTTTATTTGGGAAGAGAAAATGATCTTTGTTGTAACTAGCAATTCAACATGATATTGATGTGAATATAACCAACATACTCAAATAATGAAAACCCTCAATGCTTCCTTAGTAATAGTACCACTTATTAGCTCACAAAATACACTCATTATAAAATATAATTAGGGGAACATGCATCATTCCCAAAAGCTCATCCAAAACACATGGATATATTCATAGACTTAGCAAACTATACATGTATATATTCATCTACAATGGGGTATAAAATGAATTTATATAAATGGATTAAGATTCAAAATAAAACTTACAAAACCCTAAAACTATTACAAGTTGCCTTACATTTTTATGTATTTGTTCTATAATAAATTTACTAACATGTTACATTTTTATTTTTCTCTATATAAAATTCTATCTCATTCATTCCAACACAATGGCATAGGTGTGTACACATATAATTTGGCCCTTAACATAGGCCCTTCTTCACTCAACACATTGATACAATCCCTTTATAATTTTGCATAACCATAAGGATAAAATTTATATTAGATCAATTAGTTGTACCAAATGGAAATGAAGGCCATCTCTACATTAATTATAATAAACAAAATATAAATATATGATGATATGGAACAACTCCCAAAAATGGCATCTTGATTCCTTGACTAATAAGCATACCCACCTACTAAATGCAAAGATGATTCATCTTCTCTCCTAATGCCTAGAATAGGGAACGCTGTGAAAATGCCTTCAACTACTAATCACTACCATCATGCTCCACCTCCTTCATGATTGCTATTACAAATTATATTCAATTCAATTGAATTAATAATGAAATAACATTAGACACACCACAGTAATGGTCCCTAGTCCATTTCATTCACCTAATATATGAACAAAAAACATAAATAAAATATGGAAGATCACAAAAACTATTGAATCAATAAAATATCATGAACAATGATTTAAAAGTGTGGTTAGAAAGCTGGAAGAAACCTTGACATAAAAGAAATGAATTGAGTGTTTTATTTTAGGTTTAACCTCTCAAATTATAGCAGAAGTAGAAGAGAAGATTTCATCTTCATATAAGGATGTAGTAGAATTGATCGCCATAATATAATCCTAGTCAAATATAAAGGAGAATGATTTAGTAGGAAAGGATGAAATTGATAATTTTAATTAGAGTTGGACAACGTAATGTTGAAGTAAGAAATTATAATGAAAGGTAAGAAAGATACTTGACTTCTCTACCATCTAGAAGAAGTAAATTTTGGTTTAAAAATTACACTAGGGAAGAATATCTAAGCAATGAATGTTTGATAACCAAAGGCATGAAGAGGGCTACCATACTAAGAGGAGAACTTGGGAAATTTCATAGAAAGATAGTAAATATATATTGTAAAGTATAAAGTGGGAGAAGCATGACACAAATAGTTGTCCAATGTTTTTGATAAAAGGGGGATAAACGGGTTTTATAGGGACCCGAAACCACAAAGTAACAAAATAGGAGAAGACTGAAACAGCGGTCCAAAAAACAAAAAAACTGCCAAAGAAAATAAAACCAGCATCAGCAGGCAGCAACAAAAAGCCTCAAAGAAGCCAACAAACAACCAGCAAACAGAAGAAGCAGGGCCCGACCACCACTAGTTCATAGAGTGGGATATGGGTAGGGATAGAATGTAGGGTTTAGCTATGAAAAGCATTCAATGTTTATTTGGCACATGGCTAATGGGAACTTCAAATGAGAGAAAGTATAAGAACACCTAACATGAAGAAGATGAATATTATTTTTTGGATATGGGTAGGGATAGAATGTAGGGTTTAGCTATAAAAAGCATTCAATGTTTATTTGGCACATGGCTAATGGGAACTTCAAATGAGAGAAAGTATAAGAACACCTAACAATATATGCTATATGGTACCATAAATTAAAGATATATGACCCTCCATGAGTTACCATGATAATCATTGAGATGGAGGAGGTAAGGGAGGCTACCATGATAATAGTAGAGGTATTGGAGAAAGAAGGACCAAAAGGCAAAAATATTATAACTATGGTAAACTAAAACATTATGCTAATGAGTGTAGAAGAAAAAAAAGGAGGAAAATCCACATGTTATTTTTGTCATGATATTAATAGTTGTCCCAAATTTAGTAGTTCTATAATAATGTGTTGGCACCATTGATTAGAAAGTGAATAATTGTCTAGTCCAAATGTAATCTATGATGCTAAAGTAGTAGTGAGTAACTAAATTAGAGGAGCAAATAAATCAAATATAGAAAATGAATGTAGAATAGGAGAATCCTCATTGACAAAAGATAAATTAGAAAAGAATATAAAGGAGAAAAAAAAAGGTCAAGAAAAACTTCCCATGTAGAAACTTAAGAAAAGGAGAAAAAGAAAAAGAACTCTACTAATTACTAGGGTTGGATTAATAGAAGCATATCCTAGGAGAATATAATGAAAGTGAAGATGAAAAAATAATGTTTAGGTAAAAGAGAACATGATTTGGTGATAAGGAATTCCAAAGAGCTAATTGTAAAAACACAAAAAGGAGAGTATAATAATAAGGCATGTTTCATAGCAAAATAGGCCAATATACTATTTAAAGAAATGGTAAATTTGGTAAAATAAGAAGAGGTTGGGGTTCAAGGGTTGGATCTAGGATGAAGTTGGATAAGGTTATTCAAAGAAACTCATGAAAGATGGAACTAGGATTTTTTCTAGTTTCATCTAATTAGAGTTAGCTTGTGAATGGAGATAGTAAGTTTAGATGACGAAGAGGAGTAAGGAAAATTTGATTATTTTAGTTAAAATTGTTAGGGTTGGATTAAGGAGAAAATTATAAGTTATTGGTTTCCTTTGTAAAATTATTGGTTTCTTGAGAAGAGGATGGGGTTAAAAAATAGAGTCATCAAGGTTAAAGAGATGACCTTAAGGTGATCTATCACTTGTGTATCATACAAGGTGGTACAAAGTGTTATAAAAGTTGGATATTTGTGCAAGATATTTTTATTGTGAAGCTTTGGGAAAATATTCTTAATAAATGCTCTCTTGATATTAGAGTCGAGAAGAAGATAGGAGATCTACGAAAGAAGGCATTAACAATAGAAGATAAAACCAATCACCTTCTCATTTGCACCTTGATTGCAATGTATAACATTGATACAACTGACCTATAATCATATATTGACTTGAATGTGTTCCATGAAAAGATATGTGAGATAGAGGAAGGAACCCATAGAATAGGTAGATAACGAGTAGAACCATTTTAAGGTTTTTTTCCTTAATGAATAGAGAAAAAGCTTAGTTATGAACTGATCATCAATGTAATAATTAACACACACTAATCTATAAGGGATTGAATGTGTATCTTAGGATCTCTTATCCAATTATACATGTATGTCAATGTTTAGCATGGTGAACTATGGTTCTTTTGGATGATTTATTATAGCCAAATATATTATGTTGTGGAGGAGGTTTAAGGTTTCATCCCCCAAGGTATAAGATGATGGGAGAATATATACTTAGTATTAAATTATATGAATTTCTTGAACTAGATGGTAAATGATAGATTTAGGGACATAAGTGGGATGTTGAGGTAATAGATGCTAATTTTTCATCTTATGATAAGAGTGTGGAAATGTTTGTGGGGTTAAGGGTAGGATAAAAGAGGGAGTGACAATAGTGGTAAGAGAAGATCAAACAAGACAAGTGAAGGGTAAGGGTTGAGAGGGTGGCACATAGGGGTAGGATATAAAATACTTTCTTAAAGGGACATAACCATAGTTAAAAGGAGGAATGGAGAGAGAGAGAGAGAGAGAGAGAGAGTAGGAATATGAGTTGGATGAGGAGAGATAAGAAAATCTAGGTGAAGGAATATTGACTAGTGGGAAATAGGAAAGAGGTTGGCAAGAAGATAGGGATGAAGGTACAAGAACTAGACTATAGAGGAACATGAGTGTGGATAATATATCATATACCTTGTAATATCTCTACCCTCTCAATATGGGTAATGATGATATGTAGTAAGGAGTATGCAAGTGAAGAGATTTAGGATTAGGTGGCATCATCAAGTAGGATACTTTGAGGGAGAGACAAGAGTTGGCCAATTTTGGTGAGTGACAAACTTAGAATTATCTAGTAGGGGTTCATTACCAAAGTGGTCATCTTTGTGAGACATATAGATTGGGATATCATGTGGTGTGGATGACATTTGAGGAAGGGTAATGAAAGAAGGAAGAGGAAGGAAAATACATGGATAGGTTTAGATGAGGGTTTCTATAAGAGATACATTTGTTTCAGAAAGGGATTGTCAAAGAAGGAAGGATAATAATTCATATCAAATAACAAAAATAATAATTTAACTATCAAATAACAACAAAAATAATTTATCCAAGTATATACTATAGGAAATTTGAGAAGAAAAAAATAGAATTTTTATTTTTCAATGAAAATAAGAGACAAAGCCAATAGTGTAGTAAATAGACACTAACCTAATTTTGATAAGGTCTATATGTTGCGAATATGTTTATGTTTACTCAAAAAGAATTTTTTTTTGAATGATTACAAAATTAAAAAATCAAAGTAGAATTAACTAATTTCTGGATATTAGAATGAGAGTTTGTTATTTAGTGAGAAATTCTTTTGAGGATGAAGAAAGGAATAAATAATGAAGGTTAGGATTCACATAAAGTTCACCGCAAATATAGATAGAAAATAGATAGCCTACACAATTTAAATGTAGAAATTCCTTTTCAATTATCTATCTTAAGATTCAACTAGCAACCTATCATAAATGGGTTTACTTAAATTAATACAAACACATAAAAAATTATTTACCAACTAAATATTAAATTATTTTTCTTTCTAGTTAGATTAGCCTTATAATTAAGGTTCATGAATTAGTCTTATAGCTTAAAAAGTACATGATTACATGGAGACCTAAAATCCTAGGGCAAAAGGCAAAGACAAAGGGAGTGGAAGCGTAGATAAAGCCATGGTAAAGTACCCAAGCAATGAGAAGTCTAAAAGACTAAAATAATCAAAGGTTTCAAACAAAAATCTAAATGTTGTGTTTTAAGGAATGGAGGGAAAGAATACTAGCAAGAAGAAACCTATAAACCCAATAAAGGCTACATATATACACAATCACCCATTACACTTAGAAATTTCTATAGTTTAAGATATTTAGGCATATGAGAGTATAACGAAAGACAAACCACTACAACAAGAACATTGCTTAATAAGGGAGTGTGTTGAAGGAATTCTTAGATTGGTTATGATAGTTGTCATAAGAAAGGAAATACTCAACTTAGATAATTTTTTACTTATTAATATAGGCCCCAACATCACCTAGAAAGAGGCAAGACAAGATATCACATAACAACTATAGGGACAAATATAAATTTTTGATCAAATGTCAATGAGGGACTCTATAGGGGGCAACAAAATCAAACTTAAAAAGAATTAGAAGCACACTAGAGTCCTTTCAATAAGAATGATATGGGAGGTAAAGGCTCAAAAGGACAAACATCAACAAAGGATTCCCTAATTTTGTCTAAATTAGAGATGGTGTTGCAAGGCATAAAGAAGTGGAAACTTTAGTAGAGAAGGTTTATAAACATCATAGGATAAACAAACCAACATAGGAACCCATATATTAAGATTTATCATAATTATAGCTTTTCAAAATAACTTCATACAAGAAATTAATCTTCATGAATTAACAAGGCCTTGGAGTAATCGATGGAAAAATGTGTATGCAAGTGAATTCATTTCCTCCACATGAAATCAACTAAACTAATAATTAGATGTAGGAATTCCAACAATCTTAGAGATACATTTAATTGCAATGTGACAATTAACACAAACTTGAAAGTTCTTAACAAGTCTAATAGTTGTTCTAAGGTGCATATCTAGAAAACCAAAAGCATCTGACAACTTTTCACTATGATGGCAGAGAAATAATTTTTCCCCCACCCTTTCCACACCACTAAGTGACTTGCATCTCAAAAATACCTTGCTAACTTCATCTCCCAAGCCAAATTCTCCAACTTTGCATAGATTTACTGTGACCTCCTACACAAGTACATACCATTTTATGGCCTTCAATCTAACATCCGAGGAGCTTTTTAATTCCTTATCTTTCATCAATCCCCTTACCATCTGCTCACACGACTTGCCTGCTTCTGCATAGATGTTTGAGAGGACACTAGTCACATCTTTTTTAAGATCCAAATAAAAAAATAGTGTTGTTGTAAATATTCCTAAGCCTATATTCACATGGGATCTGCAGGCAGTTAGAAAACAGATCCACACATCCACCCCATGTTTAACTAGCATCTTGATGAAAAAGTTAAGGGTGTCCTCAATATAGCCAGCACGAACAAGCAGGTCAAGCACACACATAATGATCAATTGTAAGTGTAATGTACAGCTCACATTCACTAAACCTGCATGGCTGCATGCACACATAACACAAGCAAAGCTTATAGTGTCAGGTCATGTTCCAAAATGCTTCATTAATTAATTCAAGTAGTTTGAGAGCATCCTTGTAAAATCCATTTTGTGCATATTCCACAAACATTGTATTCCCTGAGACTACATTTCTTTGACCAAAATCCCCCTTCCATTAAGCTTTATACGTCTGATAAAATCCCTGTCCTTTATCCTTTGATTGATTGAATACCTTGTTCCAAAGCTCCCATTTTGGCACAGGCACGGAGGATGCTGGCAAAGATTGCGGTGCCTAGCTTTGCACCTGCCAATTGCATTTGCTTGAAAGTTTCTGAAGCCTTTTGAACAAATCCATTTTGCGTATATGCTGCAATCATGTCATTCCATGAAACCACAATTACTTGGGGTATTCTGTCAAACAGTTCTTGTGCCTTGTCTATGCTTCCATATTTTGCATACATGTCTACCACGGCAGTTGCAGCTACAACGCCTGACAAAATTCCTTTCCTTTATCCTCTAGTGGATGTCCATACCCCGTTCCAAAGCTCCCATTTTGGCACAGGCAGGGAGGATGATGGCAAAGATTGCAGAGTCTAGGTTTACACCTGCCCATGATATTCGACTGAAAGTTTCTAAATACTGTTCAGCAAATGCGTTTTGTGCATACCCTGCAATTTTAGCTTTCAACGAGACCACGTTTATTTGAGGTGTCTTGTCCAACAGTTCACGTCCCTTGTCTATTCTTCCGCATTTTGCAGACATGTTTACCAGAGCATTTCCAGCAGTGATGATGGACCTCCATAACCTGTTACAAAGCTCACATTTTGGCATAGGCCTTGAGTAGGCATGCAAATGAAGTCTGTTTGGCGCGGAAACCTATTTGTTGCATCTGGGGATATATGGGCGGGAGAAGAAGGTTTGAAAAACTTACTTTGCGCGGGCTTAACAGGGAACGGCAACGGTGATGAGTAACGGCGAACGGGACGGATTAAGGGGGCCCACACCAGCCACCTAAGCGGGTCAACGCTTAGAGTGTGCTGGTTAAGCCAGCCCGTAAAAGCTGAGGAAAGAGCAGATGCAGTAAATAGTTTGCTGTATGAAGCAACAGCAAGAGTGAAGGAACCTGTTTATAGGTGTACTAGAGAAATCCATCAATTGCAGAAGCGGATTGCAGACCTGGAATCCCAGTTGGCAGACACGCAAGCAGAGCTCTTGGATATGCGTTTTGCGCATGAGAAGCTTGTTTCTCTTCCCACCATGTGTGAGGAGGTGGATGCAATGATGTAATGTGAACTGCTATGGGAAGTATAAGTTTAAGACAAGAGTATATTGAAATATGTATTATGGAGGTCGGAGGATTCCTCACTGTTTCAAAACTGCCTTATTACTATTTTACAATTAGCAATTTTCATAAATTGCGTCGTATACTGTTTATGATAAAGAACACTTGTATTAAATATATATTTTAATAAACTTACTCTGTTTCTATTTTCTATATGAATGTTTCTGATTTTATTTTTCTTACTGGGAGGGAAGTCATTATTGAGGAGCCGAGTCGTGGCTCGAACCTGGGCGAACCTTACCGCTTTGATAAAACCCCCCTAATGTTTACGATTTTGCTATACTAGAACATTTTATACTTACATTGTATGTAAATTTAACAGCAGTTAGACATAGAAACAAATTTCATTTTGTACAAAGAAGAAATCCGATTTCCTGCCAAGAAAAAGAGATAAGAAAATCAGAACAGCTATTCAAACAAACAACTACTACACAAAACAGGGCGAAAGGAATACAAACATCTGGTCTTAACAGGCAACAGAGCTGACAGAAGAGGCATCGAAAGCTCTAACAAAAGGGGAAGAAAGCCCAAAACCAACACAAAACTGAAAAAAGAATTTTCAGTTAATATGTGTGGAGACAAATAGGGGAAGGGCCTTCGAGAACAGCAACGGACAGATAGACTCAGCACAGGATGGGAAACCAACACAGCCAAACCCAACCTCTTTAACTCACAATAACAGGGAACAGAGAAGTCCCCCATAGCAAAGAAGAGCAGGGAACAGGTAAATCATGACTGCAGGACATAAGGAGAGGCATCAGCCTTGAATAATTTATAAATAAATAATTGAAATCTTGTAAATGATATGAAATATAAATTCTCAAATTTGATTTTATTTTTTAAATACAGTGAATCACTTTTATAATCAATAATTAATTTATTTATAATCTTCTTGTAATCTGTTTTTATGATGATATTAGTTTAATTTTATTGTAATTTATTTATATATTTAGATTTTAATATTGTATTTTAATTTTAATGACTAATGGCATACCTTCTAAGTGGACTAATAAGAATTGCTCACTTTATGTTTATAATCAGCCGATAGGCTATTTGTGTCAACTTTGGTAGGAATTTTCATTAGCCTCGTCGTTTTCCGGCTTCTCCGGCGTCGGGGAAAATTTGGCGGATGGGTTATAGTGTGGTCAGTTTTTTTGTCAACCCTGTCGGTTTAAGGTGCCAGACTTGGGTCTCTGTTGCCGTGTAAAAGGTGGCGGGTGTTTGGCGCGAGGATAGAGGAGTCTGGCGAAATGACCAAAGTGTAGAGGAGGCCAACGAATGTCATTAGCATTGATTGTTGTATGGTTTCCATGTAGTGGTGATGATGCAAGCACCATCTGTTTTAAAGTCCTTGGAAAACAAAACGAATGTCAATTGAGTTATCAATAATGTATTCTTTGGTGTCATTGTGAGGGTATTTTTTATTGTTGAAGGTAGCAGTGAGTGTGGAGGGCAAGTTTCTGTGAAGGTGCAAGTGCGTCGAACGGCTGTGCAATTTCAGTGAAGGTGGTTGAAGGTTATCTTTTGTTTTGTTGCATGCGTCAATGGTTGCAAATGGTGAAGGTTGTGATAATATTGTGGTCTTGTTTGGCAAGTTGTCGAGAAAGAATGGAGGAAAGAGGAAGCAAGCGAGAAGGGGTGATATTGAATGAAGCGGGTAGAAGTGCATCTCATTTGGGTTATTTTTGAAAGAAATATTGTTTCGTTGTGTCAATTGTTGTTGGAAAGACTGTATAGTTTTGTGGGTTTTGGCATGTCGGTGACTATTGTTTATATTGTTCCACTTATGGCTTCGGTTTTGTGTGAATGGTTGAAAAATAGTTAGTCTATTGTGTTTTTGGTGAATATTGAAATTGAGATCTCTTGTGTTTTGTGGGTTTTCCCTAAAAGATTTGATTTTTTTTTGTGAATGCTATCTGAGAAGGATAGCAATGTGTACATGTAAACTATAAAATAAAACTCAAGACAATAAGGGTCTTCTGTGAATGGCTAGAAAATAGTTAATGTGTTGTGTTTTTGGTGAATTACCCCATCTAGGTTACAGTTGAAACCAATATTGATTCATTTAGGGTTGACATTTTCATGGTGAAGGTTTTGAGTTGGTATGTTACTGGGAGCTTTCTGTGTTTTGTGGGTTTTGTATTTGAGGCACTGTTGGAAGCCGCGTTTTTGTTTCTGTTTAGAATAAGTCACAGATAGTTGTAAATTTTGAATTGTGTATGCATATATGCATAGATATCCAAGAGGTGACCGAATATCTACATACATATGTATGAAGAAGTTGTATAGGATAGGGAAATGTCAATTGCATGCATGTGTATTTATGTATATGCATATGCAAATAGAGACATATTCACAACTATATATATGAGCAAGTGTAGATAGCAATACTTTGTTCGCAATGATATTGTTTGATTTATGGTTTGAATTTTGCGGGTATGTTTATCTATGCATTTGGCGCTGTCATTTTTTTGTGTTTTGTGGGTTTGGCCATCTAGGTGAGTGTGGATAACAATATCGTTTCCTTCACGTCTTTTGTTTTGTGGCGATGGTTGGAATGTACTAAATTAGTTAATGTTATGCACTCCATGTTGTTTTGCATAAGGAACTGTTCATTGTTGTTGTTTGCGTTAGGCTAAAGTGTTACATTTATGGCTTCCATTTATCGTTGGTCTTGTTAGGACCATGGCCGGTACATGGAAAGCATACATCAATTAATGTTGATGCAAACCAACGTTTAATTTCCATAGCCTTCTCTATCCACACGGCCTAGAAAACGTTGCCCTATTCTAAAAGCAACCAAAAGTTGCCTCTGCCATAGTGTGGATAACAATATTGTTTCCTTCACATCTTTTGTTTTGTGGCGATGGTTGGAATGTAGTAAAATAGTTAATGTTATGTCCTCCATGTTGTTTTGCATAAGGGACTTTTCAATGTTGTTGTTTGTGTTAGGCTAAAGTTCTACATTTATGGCTTCCATTTATTGTTGGTCTTGTTAGGACCATGGCCAGTACATGCAAAGCATACATGAATTAATGTTGATGTGAACCAACATTTAATTTCCGTAGCCTTCTCTATCCATGCGGTCCAAAAAATGCCATCCTATTCCCAAAGCAACCAATAGCTGCCTTTTCCACCTTTTTCATGGAAATTGGAAGGCCAAAAAATCGGGAGGCCGAGCGAAATTCAGAGCAAACTATATATATATATATATATATATATATATATATATATATATATATATATATATATATATATATATATTATGAGGAAACTTATAAACTATCCACCATTATATCTATATATGTGTGTAAATATATATATATATATATATATCTGTATGTATATCTATATATGTATACAAATCTGTATATATATGTATATATATATGTACATATATTCTGAGAAAACCTATAAGCTATCCTGTAATAAGCAAACTGTAGGCCTAGTCACTGCAGTTACGCACCAGAAAATTGAAGTGCTTCTTCTAGTGAAGCCTTGAAATGTACTCCACGTTGTACACCCACATCACGCAGGTGGCCACTGACAAAGAATTTGAGTGATGCCCTTCAAGGTCCATGGTTTGGAAGTCAGAAAGGAATGGAAACCAGGGTACATCTATCCTAAAGTCCATGTGCTTGCGGATATCCATGGCACTTGGAATACCAATGCCTGCAAGATTTTGTTGCACCCTTCCATTAGTGCAAAGTCAAACATTTGGTGGCACAACTTAATTATCATAGGCTTGGCCACGTTTAGGTCAAGCAAGGAGGCGATGAAGTGGGAAAGTATGTTGCAGTTGCTCCTCAATTGGTTTTCATCGTCAATATAGTCCAAGCAGACTACCCACTTGAATGCAACCACACCAAGGTGGTCACACATTTTCACTAGGAATTTAATTCTATCATTGGTGATCTCTCCCACAAAGCAGTATTGCGGCCTCCGTGGTAGAAGCTGAATAGGAGTGCCCAGGCTAGAAAACAATCTAATAAAGCAGTGGATTATAGTAGAATGGGAGGAAGTGAGAAAATCTTGGTAAACTTAAAGGCTATTGTTTTGAATGAATATTCCAATAAGGTGGCATAGCTATATATAGAAAAGATGAGCCAAAAAACCCAACCAATGGGAAGTCCATTTTTGGCTAGACGATAATAGAAAAATACCAAAGGAAATAAAGACAAATAGATAAATCATATGGAGGATCTGATAGGAGGTCCTGAGAAACAAATTTGGGTGTTGGGAGTAAATAAACTCGTATGAGCTAATTGTCGACATGTGTCCTTCGCCACCATCAACACCAGCTAGCTTACTTATGTGAAAAGACATGGATTAAAGCATTAAACTCTGAAAAATTAAATAGGCGTGTCTTTTCAAGAGTACCTTGCATTACTTTAGCACGTTTCTCATAGATAAAGGCATGTTTTCCAAAGTAATGAGCTTATTTATGAAAGAGGCAGTGGGGAGAATGTACTAATTCCATTCTCATGGCATTTTTAGCATTCCCAAGGGATATGAATCTCAAATCCACATGTATCACCTCAGTGGCAATATTTAATGGACCAGCAGTAACGGTGTAGCCTTAACTACATGTATGTGTGAGGGAATTAATTGCACAAAAAAGAATATTTTTCTAAAAAGAAAAATGAAAGTGGCCATTTTCAGTGAGGAAACTCTCTGTAGCTTCTTGAAACAGCCATGATAGAGCCATCAACATCTAGTAGAAAAGTTGGAACCTCATCTAAAAGGCCTAGGTACATAGATATCTTTGGAAAAAACTCATTTGCCAATGCCCAGTGCCTAAGGAGCGACTATTTAAATTTTGTAAAATGGTGCAACCTGACAGATGTATCGAGAGAGAGATAGTGTAGGATTTTGTCGACAATGTTTTTGACCCCAAGTTAACATCTAACCCTAAAGTTCTTAGAGAGGGGGATTTTCAAAGAATGGTAGATCGTGGTTCTTTTGAAGGCTTTGCATCTTGGCTCTGGAATTGTGGCCTACCATAATTTATGTTGTCTATCGTACACCCATGCCCAAAGCTGGTGGATGCATGTGCCAGTAGATTCAACAAAAAGATAGGAGACATTGAGGGTAATAGGATTAGAGTTACAATTTCTTCCAAAGCCATACAAGATATGTTGTGTATTCCTACCACTTGGGGTACCGAATTTTTTGATGAAGAGATGATGGAAATCTCCTAGGAGGAAAGAACCTAGAAGGAAAGATTTTATGAGGGTGAGATGAAGGAAAGACCAGTGAGAGGCCACTTTCCCTTTCCCCTTGTGTGGAAAAAATTCAAGGACACACAGATTACCTTCTCAATGTTGGCCTGGATTTACAGCCTTGATAATGATGAAGAGGTCTATATCTTCCAGATGGGCCTGGATTTTATGCTCAAGAAGGAGAAGAGTCAACAATATTATGATTTCACCAATGCAATAGCCAAAGGAATGCTGGAAGAATTGAAGAACTATAATATTGAGTATAAATTCAAGTATTCATCTTTCTTGTCCCACTTGATCTTGCATCAAAATTCTGAGTTGCTGGAAAGAAGTATACCAGTGTCTAGGTTTCATGCTAAAGGCTTCTATCAACCAGTTTCTGTATGGACTCGTGCTTTCAAAAATGAGGGATTACTACTGGTTTGTAGATCATTTTCTAAGGCCAGTGCTTCAAGATTTGATGCCATGCCCTACGAGCTATTTCTCTCTTGAGGATGTGCAATAGATGGAAACTCCACCAATCCCAATGGATTATTTCCTAGGAGAGGATTTTAAATTTATCAAGTTTCATGGTTTTGTCAAGAATCCTTTCCGTCTCCCCAAATTTGTAAAGATAGAGTTTCCGCATTGGAGGCATGTTGTCAGGAAACCATTTCCAACAACACCTATGGAATCAAAAGGAACAATAAAAATATATACCCACTCCCCTTCACAATTTTCAATGGTCAGGTGACACTGAACAAGTGGAAGGCTGAGGGTGAGCTTACAAGCCTATTGGCAGCCAAAGCTTGGTCATCATTTCTGACACATGGGACTACAATCCGACAAAGAATTTCACTTTTAAACATGTGAGCAGGGAATATTTTGAGGAGAATGAATTTTACTTAGGAAAGGCTAGAAGTATACATTAACTTGGTCCGCATTCCACTCAAACGACCAAAATGGGTGAATTCCTATGTGTCTCAGGTAGAGTATTAGAAGAACCTCCCGATGGGAAAATCCATCAACACACAATTGAAGCATAAGGAGTGATCGGAAATAAAGAAGGTTGACTTCTGGAAGTCCCGACAAGAGATGAAATGCCCCAATTCCTTGTTTGGATATTTTCAGCCACATGATGAAAGGTTCAAAAATATTTATGATCAAGAGGCTAACACTGACAATAGTAATCCAGAGACAAGTCATGAGATTGAAGAGGAGTAGCTCTTGCATCGTACTTCTCATCCTTAGGAATCTAACAAGAGGAGAGGCTCGAAGCAAAGGGACTCACAAGTCATGTCCTCTACTAATGCTCAAAACAAAAGAAAAAGGACTCGACGGTCCCCAAGGGGGTCTGTTGTGGTTATTGAAGGCCAAGTTTTGGAGGGATCAACCACCAAAGGATTGGAACATACTAGTTCTGGTCATGCAAAGAGAATACAAGTCTAGGATTTGGGTGTACCCGATGCATCAACCCAAGGAGAAGAAGAAGTGGAGTCTATTCTGCAAAGTGTTTCAACCGCCACGACCCAAGTAACTTTTACTCCCTCTCTTCTTTCTGCCTATGCATCTCTAGTTACTCCTTTGCCCCCATCCATGGAAAGGAATCATCCATCCTTGGACCCTAAGCTTTTGATCCTAAATGCACCCCTTTCCATTTTTAATGAAACTTCTAAAGCAACCCCACACGCCAAGGGAGTAGTGTCCACTTCAGCCGCTATTGATTCTTTAATTGCCCTGTGAAGGGCCCCCATTGAAAGAGCTGAAAAATCCATGTTTCCAGTCACTCTCGATCCATCCACTTCTAGGAAAAAATCTCTCCTTTTTTCTGTACCTCTTTTCACCCCCACTAGATTTTCCCCTGCTCAATCTCAATTTGGTGTCCCACCTTTTTTCATGATTACGCTCCCTTTTTCTTCCCTACATGCTCATACATCTAAGGTTTCTCCTTCTGTCACCCTTTTTGGTCTCCCTCCTGGTGCTTCCATTACAACAAAAAGAATTGCTACCCCTCAAAGTCTCTAAGAGCATTTTGCTGCAACCAAACAGGCTTGATAGGCCAGAAAGCAAAAATGACTATTGAAGAATGTTGCGCTATTGGCTACTAAGAAGATTGAAGCTTGCTTCAATGAGGAGTAGAAAGAACTGTTGATCACTACCATGAAGCCACTTGTATCTAAGCCCGAGGGACAAATGAAAATGGAGGATTACAACATCAAATCCATGGGATTGGATTTGAATGATACTCACCTATGCGACAAATTGGTCCTAGATAAGGCCACCCAGAAGGTGGTATATACAGATTATGAGAGACTAGATAGGAAGTTGAAGATGTGCAAGGAAAAGCTAGTAAATGTAACGAAAATAATGAACATTCTACAGAAAAAAATCAAAGCTAGAGATGTCGAGATGACCCATATAAGGAAAATACAAAATCAGCAAGGAGAAACATCTAAGTTGTTTGCGGAGACCCAAGGTGAACAAGTTCAGTTGTATGCTAAAATTGAAAAGTTGAAATTTGAGCTTGTTGGTTAGCACTAGACAAATGTAGAGTACCAACATGCTCAGGAGAACATAAAGAGAGAGTCATATGGTGTCCTATCTCAAGCTTCTGATGATCTATAGAAGGTCTTGTGGACACTAAAAAAATACGCCTTTTCTTGTTGCTTGATTTGGGAATAATTAATTATAAATTGGACTTAATGTCACCTTGGTCTAGTGTTGTCAGGAGTTTTACAAATCAACATTAGGTAGATTGGTCCCTTGCAAACTAAATAAAATTCATTTAACCATGTCTTGTAAAGGTGTTATAAAGAATTGTAAATGACTTTCACATTTTTCTAGACTTTTATTAAGCATCTAAGTCTAATGGACCTATTTTTCCCTTAATTCAATATTGTAAAATGTATTTAATTGCATTTTCACATTAATCTAGAAGGTTTGTAAATTAAATCTAGTTTTAATATAGTGTTGTAATGTTTTTTACACATTCACATTGGGTGTTGCACTTTTCTAGGCTATGTGGACCTCCTTTTAATGTTGTAAGCTATATTTAATCACACTTTCACATTGAACTTTGTGTCCCTATCCCTAATTACCCTTTACATCATCATTAATGGGCTCCTATGACCCCATATTATGCATCCCAAGGCTTATTTGGATCAAAGACCTGACTAAATCATCATGTAAACCTGATTTCTTCATTCCTTGATATCCCAGTTTGCAAAAGAGCCCTTATGGGACCCATTCACCACTTTGGTCGAATGAGTCCCATCCAGGTGGGACTAAGTCACCCAGCTTGGCGACTTAGTCCCATTTGGGCCATTTTCATAGTTTGAGCGGGAAAAATTGGGTTTTAAGTTTAATTTTCCTTCATGTCGGCCTTGGGGATCAAATTAACATGAATTTTAGGTGGATTAACAATATAAAAAAGATTTTAAACCCTAATTAATTCATCATTCATTCATCATTCATTCTCCATCTCAAGTCAAGCAAGCTAGGGTTTTAGCATTTTATGTCACCAAGATAGCTTTATAAGGCATTCAAGGGAAGATTCTTCATGCATTGTTATAGAAATTCAAGATCTATCATCACGAAAAGTTTCTAATTCCTTCATTTCATGTTCATGCTTCATCTTATTCCTTCATTTGGTTTAATTACCTAAAAGGGGTTTGACAAAAGCAAACCCCTATTCCCTTACATCAAACATTTCTCTCTTTCTTTGTGTCTTTGCAGATCTAGGTACCTTGAAGGCTTGGAGATCATTGAAGAATAGGTTGCAAACTTGTTGAAGACATCTCCTTATTGGCTAGGTCAAAATATCCACAAAAAGTTACTTATAGTGTTGGAAATCAGAGTTTTGGATCTCGATACATAGAGGAATAGAAAGTCCAGATCAAAAGCTTCCATTTCCACTTTCAGATTTTTTAGAAAATCCAAAGTGAACTCATATGCCATTAGTGGCATATTAGTCCCACTATACATTTTTTTAGATACGTTTGCAGATTTGGATACCCATTTGTCTGAAACAAGCCCCAACATAGTTTTCCAGATCTGGGACTAAGTTGCCCAAAATGGCGTATGAGTCCCAGAAGGTCAAAATTTTAGGATCAACAACATTTCCAGTCTTCAACACATTTATAGGTGCACACTTTCTATTTTGTAGCATTATGTTTCATTTTATATGCATTTCTAAGTCATTTTCTAGGGCATTTTGCATATCACAGCGTGTTTTCAAACACTTTTCATTTTCTGAGTTTTGCATCAATAGTTTATCTTCTTTATCTATTTACAACATTAAGAACAATCTCCTTTTACATATTTCAATCTCTCTTGCATTGGAATCTCAAGAATTCTTTCTTGAGTGTGAACTTTGTGAAATCAAATTCCCTTCATTCATTCCCCTTTTAGGTGTGGATAAGGGAAGTTGTGCACTCCATTTCCTTTGTACAAAAGTTCAAGTAGAAGTAGAATAGTCAAAAAATAAATTTGAAGGTTGAACTCAGAACTAACAAATTCCCTCAGAGAGAAGAACCAAATGGAGGAGAATGCAATAGTGAGAGAGGCTCAGTTCAATCAGGAGCTAGCTATTGCACAAGAGGATGGGACCCTCCTGATGTTGAAAAAGCTAATATCCACACTTTGGGAGTGAATCTTAGTTGTGGTTGCCATTCTTAGGCCCACTTTATAATTTTAAGGGATTTTTGGGAATGAAACGAGAAGGTTGGCCCAGTGGCTAATAAAATTCTACAAATATGTGCTCCTCCAGTGGCAGAATCACAAAGCTTTATTTCTAGGCTATGTGTGGCCATTGATGAGGCCCTAAAAGGTGCAAGGATGCCTGATCAAAGAGTCACATCCATCAAAGAAAATTAGATCATCAAGTGTCACAAGATCATAACAAGGTGCAAGGAATTTCAAATGGTGTTGAACAAGAGGGTCGATGAAATCAAGAAGGATTTCAATGTCCTAGTTAGCTTCGGGTTACCTCCTATTTTCTCACCATATGGACATGTGCTATCAATTGAGTAGGTCAAAGATGCAATCCGACATAAGGTCCAGACATCTACAAAACTCTCGGGTTCAAGTGCAACACCCGCCATTGATGGAATTCAATGTGAGATCTTACCTCTTTCTCATCTCTACTATCATCTTGGGGCCATTTCTACAAGATGGGGAGTTGTATCTTTCAAGGAAGTCTTTGAGGTAGATCAAGCATATTGGCTCGTCCATACTCTCGTCTGATCACCTCATGTGGATTGGGAGGCCCAACATCCTACTTTCCTCAAACTCCAAGAAGTTCTAGAGGTCTAGGTTCATATCTCCACAAGTGAAGGCCCCCTATGAGGCGCCAGAAATGTGAAGCAATTTTTCCTAAATTGTTTTGATTTTTGGCTTTGGATGTGTCCGCACTCAAATTAAGTTGTGCAACACGCCATGTGGTGGCTGCATGAATTTAATTTATCACCTTCCTATCATAGAGAAGCTAGGACATTTGTCCGCTTGGAAGAAGCTTTCACAAGGAAAATTTTCATAAAATATGAGAATACATGCTCACTTGACACATCATCTCTTTTTTGTGAGCAATTTTCACTTTTATGGAGTGATCTCTTTTGGAGTGTGTTAGATCTTTCTTGTTTCCTTTTGGTTTTTAGGATGGAAGCTTTGAGTCAGTGCCATCGAGCCACGTGATTGGTCAACTATACTTTTATCAGGATGTTTTCTAGGATTTGATTTTTTTCAGATAATGATCTTTGCTAAATATCTAAAGGGCATTAAGTGATCCCACAATAGTGGTTTACAATTTTTGGCAAAACTGGACACTGAAATAATTTTTTCTAACTAAATCTTCACTTTCGGGCACCTATAGCGGCTAAACCATGAGGAATTTGAAGATGATTCAAACTAGAGTTTCCTAAAATTTTGTCTGTAGATTCTAAATATATTTTTTTCAAAATTTTTGGAATCAGATTGCACTTTTTTTCCATCTCCCTCAAAAACTGGTTTTTTTAGAAAACAACATTTTTAAAAAGTGGCGGTCACCGTATAACACATAACTTTTTTTCCATGAAGGATAAAATTCTAATTCTTTCAAATTTAGATTTTTAACTCTAATATCCAGTGTTTCCACTTGGTTAGATAGTGTTCTATTGAATATTTTTTTCGTAATCAAAATTTGAAGTCAAACCAATTACAATTCAAACATAGGCAGACTCTATAACACGTAACTTTTATTTTATGTATTGAAATTCAATTTTTCTTTTTTTGTTGGATCAAGAACTTCAATATCTAGTGTACTCATATTTTTCATTTTTTTTGGTGAAATTTTGCTATTTTTCCACATGTGCAGAACAGAGAGCTTGATTTTCAGTGAAAAACCTACATTCACAAGAAATAAAAAATAAATATAATAATCAAATTAAATTTAATTAAAATTATACTTTTTTGGAAGCTTATAATAAGAACTAAGTACTTACAAAAAAATAAATTTTAAATTAATTAATTTGATCCCCCAAAAGGTAAATCAAAAGTTGTTTTTTATCAGTATTTTTGATAGGTGTAAAGGAGACTTTGTTATAGGTATGGCTTAAAACTAGCAAGGTTCTATCCAAATGGGCTTGGTCTAAGGTGGTGGCCGCGCCCACAAAAGGATATGAAAATCATGACAAAAACTATCCTGGGAATTGGACATTCCAGCAGGTGACTAATACCTCTTCGTGGACGTTCATTTACTTGTCAAACCAGGGAACGTAAACTTTAAATGGAGCAGCACTATATGTGCACTAAGAACCGTTTTCAGTCACAATCTATCACTATATGTGCACTAAGAACCAGTTTTAGTCACAATCTATTGAAAAATAAATACTTGGAAAGAAATTCTACCTACACTACAGGAAGGTAATGCAAAGTTTTCTAACTCAATCATAATCTAACCAAAGCAGAAATCGTAATAGCTACAATTGAGAGACAAACTATAAACTGGTCTTATGCTGCAGGAACAAACACAGGGATGGATTCTCGATGCTGTAGGAACAGTATAAGAATGAGCTTGTGCTGAAACTTCTAAAATGAAATCTAATTTGAATTAACAAAGGATAAACAACTATGTTCCTACAGATACTTACTAAGTGGGCCCCCTTAGCAAGCATCAACTAATTTACACAGAACATTGTGCTTAGAACTCCATCAATTTTTATTCATAATGTGAAATCATTTACATTGACTGTTCTGCTTCAGGAAACTAACAAAAACTCTGATTCATATTATATCTCTAACTCTTACATAATCTGCTTCTCTATCTATCTATCTATCTCCTTTTTGTTTACCCGCGCAGGAGGAACACTTATTTTAAAATCAGGAGAACAACTGACTAACTCTAACAAAGAAAGATGTGGATATAAAAATGCATCCCAAAATAGAGGAACAAATTTCATAAATGAGTTTATCCGTTCAACCGATCTAAAGAGAATCTAGCACTCTACTCTTTCCAAATTAAATGTCATTTAAAATCCTTCCCAATGGTTTCGGTCAAAGAGTCTTCGCTAGAGCTTCCTCGAAGTCGTGCAAGAAATGAACTTTACTGCAAGGCCAAGATTGGCTGCACTTGACTCAATCATACTTTCTTCAACAACCTGCGAAACACAAGGTAAGAGATGCGAAAGAAAAGGCACATGACACATACACAATATCCATTCATTAATCACATATTTAAATCTATTTCATCATTGAAAAACTACATGCGTTATACCAGTCATTTGGGAAGTCAAACAGGGTAATAAGTATAGACATGTCAACATGATAGGCTATAGGAACATGAAAGTGTATTGCTACAGGGTATCCCCCAATAAAAGGTTTCAAGAGAGTTAAACAACCATAATCAACAGAAGTAAATGTATTAAAAGTACACCATGATATCCAAATTATGAGCATATTTTGGGCTCATCAGGTGGTTTGATCAAATCCTATTCAATTGGAATCCTTTAAATGGAACTTTTCAAGGTTTAAATCATTATATTTTCTAAAAATATTTGATTTCAACAAAAATCAGGATCTCCCAGAAAGTGTAAACCATTATTGTGGCAGCACCTAATGCGGTATTTGAGAATTGATGAGCAAATATTGTCATGACCTAATTTAAGATCTAGGACTAGATCATGAGCTATCAAATGCCATTATCTTGTATGGAATGTGGCATCATTCTTCTCTTTTTCCAGCTATAAATAGGAGGAAACAACATAAAAGAAGAAGTTTTTTCCAAAAAGAGTTCCAAGTTTTGGTTTCTTGTTCTCAAGAAAAGTTTCATTAGTTTTCTAAAGTTATAGAACTATTTTCAAAGTAGAATTTACAAAGTTGTTTTTCTTTGGCATGTTATACTATTTATGTTCAAACTATTATTGGATTGGCATTCAACCTATTTTTTAAAGTTCATTTTATATTCAAGCATGAACCATTTGGAAGAAATATTTGAAACTATGCATGATATGGCCTTTATCAAATTATTTCCTTATGTTTCTGTTAACCTTGGAAATCTTTATGCTTGATCGGACCTTAAAAAACACTTCCTGCAGGGAGATTTAAAAGACTGTGCATTGTGCTTGTAGTTAGCCTTTATTGTTCAGTCTCTTCCTAGCAATGAAGGGTTGTGGAGTTCTGTGTCTAAAATATCATTCATAGGAAATCTTGGGTTTAAAATGTTGTAAAACCTTTGACACATCACCATTTTTTATGTTTTATGTTTATGTTTTCTTCTACGCTTTTCTCCAAAACTCAGAGAAGAGTTGACTTTCTATTAAAAATATCGAAGGTATTTAGTGAGGTGCAAATCAGTCCCCCACTCACTGAATTTCCCATAAGGATATCAGAGAGGTGCAAGCTTTGATGATCAACAGATCCAAAGAAAAAGCTGGGGGATTTACACAAGATAGAAAGGGGCCACATTGTTCCCAAGACTAGCCATGAAGATTCATTTCCAAGCCTAGCATTGTGCATGCCACAGTTGTTTCAATTGTGAAGGAGAGTGTTGAGGTAGAGAATCTAGAGTAGATTAGCTCCCTCACATAGACCTTGTTAGAAAACACCAATCCTTTAGCACAAGGTGATGAGGGAAAGGATCATTGATCACCTTTATCAAACTAGAGGTTTATTTGTGATTATGGGTTTTAGGATTCTCAAGATGCCGTTGGTGGAATTTATCTTGTGTTTCTACTTTCCCATGCAATTTTGCATTGAATGGCAAGTCACAACTCCCAAATGTTTGAGGAGACATTTCTTTCTTAAAACGTCTCTGGTCAATCACCAAGACATTTTTTTATCAATACTCCAGCTCTACATATCCAATAGAATAAGACCTTTTGTTATAGATAATCCTTTTTGTCAATTTCAACCGAGCTGAGCCCTATTGATTAGAAATATATTGATCATGGGGAAATATTTTGATTCTTGAGCAAACCTTTTTCTTTCCATACCATCCCTTAGAAGCACTGACAAGATGTGCTAGAAAGAATTAAAAATAAACCTCAATATTGGATCACCAAGCCTCTTTTGTTGGCTAGTAATTTTCAAATTTGTTCTAAGATATTGGTAGCCACACATGTTCATTATTCCTCTTGTTGTGTTCCCTTGAAGGATTTTTACCTAAAGATTGACAATCTCCTTAAATATTTTCTTTTAGATTCTAGTTGTGGACATCATGGCTTACACTCAGTGGCATTGGTTTTTTTTCATTTTTCACAAGAGGTTGGAGGTCTTGGCTTCATCAATATTTACTAACAAGGAAATTATTTTTGTGCCAAGTGAATAATTAGGGAACTAACTAACAAAGAGGCTCAGAAAGATCTTTTTCACCATTACATTAGCTCTAGCATTCCTCATGGTCATCCCGCCTAAAAGGGGCTAGATCCTAGAACTATTTTTATAATGGAGTTGGTTTATATTAAATGCACTTTTTTCATCAAAATAATTTTGATAGAATAGGAAGCCCTCAAACCTTTGCTTTGTTTGGTTGGAGATGATTTTTGCAATGGTTTATCCATTAATCAATACTCCATTTGGTGATCCCATCTCTTCATTTCTTAAGGGAGGTTGTTGTCTTTCTTACCTTGGACTTAGGCTCCAATTTTTTAAAAACAAGAGTCATAAGCTTGCCAAATTATATTCATTCAACCTCCAAGAAATTTCTTCCTTGGCTAGATTTCAAGCTAAAGTATAGACTCTCAAATCAAGATCAAGAGACTTATGACCAGATGGTCTTTGATTCCATTCCCTTGCATTCACTTAATAATATGGGTGTGTGGTGCTTCAAACCTTGGTGGAATTATTAGAAATGGTTTTTAAATACTCCTTTCTAGAGTTGCATGCCCTCTAAGAGCTACTCTTGGCTCTCTCATTTCTTGGATATGGTTGATCAAGTTAACTTCTATTGGTAGTTGCAATCCACTTGCAATATTTGAAAAAAATGATTATAGGGTGTTTGGGTTGTTGTGTTGGAGCCTAAAATGGCTTGATTTTATTGGATTTTTTTGTATCAAGGTCTTCCTATAGGGACCCATCTCACTCACATGGCAATTCCCACTCTTAATTTCCCCTTTTGTGGCCAAATTGACTCCCTCAAGCACCTCTTTTGGTTTTTTCTTTATGCTCAAGAAGCCTAGAATTGGATCCATGACTTATTTTGGCCTAGTCCCTTGTCATGGCACATGATTCTTCTTGGGTATTGGGCTAATGTCACTCACATTTTTATGCAAATTTGGCACACTTTTAGGGTGGAAATTTTACTTGATACTTGGAAAGATAAAAAATAGTGTGTTTTTAAATTATAGTACTACTAATTAGTAAATCATTTTCTTTTTATACTAAATCTATGATTTTCTCTAATGTTCTTATGATGATTTAATAGAAAGATAGTAAAAGTTGAACTTTAAGTTTCACATCTCTAGGAGTTGCTAGATCATTTTGATAATGCCCCTTGTACTATTTTGTGGGTTCTTCCTTACTCCACTTCTCTTCATGGGAATAGCCACTCCTCCAGATGGGACATTCAAATAGATCATGAGTCTCACTCTCATGGTCTTATACTGTAGAAGCCTAGGGTAAAATTTCCTATGGATGATAGCCTCATCCATCACATCTAAATTCTCCTTGATGGGATGTCGGCTAGCCAAATACTAAAAAAATTCCATATGTGAATGTGGGACTAAAGATCCACCAATGAGAAGAGGACACTTGTCAAGTGGTGATAGGCCAATGGATGTGCAAAATTTGGGAATAGTGCCCATGAGAGGGAGAATTTGAATTCAAATTTTGTAATAGATTTAGAGAGGGGGACAAGAAATAGAGCAATAAATGCTATGTTGGAGGGACAAATCAACTTGTCATGTTGAGTGAAAATGAGGGTTTTAATAAATCAATAAATTGATTTATTTGTGCAAGTGGCTAAATCTAGAGAATGCAAGTGGGTGGGTTAGGTTAGGCTAATTAGGATTAGGTTAGCTTAATGATGATTAGGTGAGTTTGACTTTTAGGACTTGAATATTTGATTTATTTAAATCAGAAAATGATGTAATATGATCTTTGAGATTTTAATTAAATAAAGTTTGATTTATTTAATTAAAGGATGATGTGAGCCTTTGAATTATTTAAATGCATAACCTTAGGACTAAAGACCTGACTTTCCTAGTGAATGGATTTGCTACGTTTGATTTATTGAATGAGCAGATGACTATGCATAATGCTAATTTTGCATGTCTACACTAGGTATGGATGGGATACTCCCATGTATATCATGTATATTATATACTATATCCATTTATCCATATGCAAACCCCATATTTAGCTTGTATTTTATGTGCTTGTAAATGGTACCATAATAGCTTATGCCATATCTATTTTAGGGTTATAAAATTAAATATGAAAAATAATGAATATATTAATATGTATTTTAAATTTTATCTCAACCATAAAATTATATGCATAGTTAATTAAATATATGATTATTATTATTATCAAACTGAAGATTCCAACCTTAGTCATAATTGTATTGACATTAGTTTATTCTAGTCCCCATAATAATTTTTACTTAGTACACTTTTCTCAGTCCTCTAACATAAGATTGAGGCATTAGACAACCAAAGTGAATAAAAAACTTGATTAACTCATTGTGATTAGATTTTCTTCAATCTTTCATTAAACATTTTGACAATATTTATATTAGCCATGTCAACAATGACCTCCAATATGTCACATAAATATTTTCTATTCTTGAGTTTCCCTAACTATGAATATACTCAATATGTATTTTTTCCTATACATAAGAAACACACACCTAGAAAAAAAAAATTGCAATAATAAAATAGAAAAAATAACTATAAAAAATGATGATAAATTTTAAACATTTTTAATATATATAGAATCCAACCCCACATTTGAGAGCATGTAAAGTTGTAAAAATAATGCTTAACACCTAATAACCACCCTACTACTTAACACCTAGAAAATTATAATTCTCAACATCTGGAATAATCCTCTAAGTTTTATACAACCATCATAATTGAAGACAAGGAGAATAGTGAGCCATTAAAAAATAATCACATACTTAAAAATATATTTTTCCAATAAGAACATGGAAATATAAACTATATAAAATAGTAGTAAAATTTTAAACTCTCACTATGCAAAGCCTCAAACTTTCCTTCCACCATCATAAAAAATAAATATTCTCTAGATTAACCTTTCCTCTTGCATAAAAAAAAGTAATAAAAAATAATAAATAAACATAGGAAAACCTCTTTCACATAGAGACAAATAAAAATTAAACACACATACTCGTCAACACAAGCATAAAGCTTGAATAAAATACATATTTACTCAATATACACCCAAGGAAAATTACTTGCAAAAATGAAATGAAAGAAAACTATATTAAATGATAATAAATATTCAAATAATCATTATGCAAAGACCCAAACTTGTCCTTCAAACCAACCATGACTCCTACAACATAGAAAAAATGCTCCAAACACATGTATATGCATGATTTAGAAAGAAAAACAAGAAAAATTAGAATGAGCTAAATAGAGTTCAAACAAAGTGAATGCATAAAAGTATCACTAATGTAAAACCATCTTTGTTGGATATACTATGTTTGAGACACGGTTAATATTTTTGTAGGATTTACATATCAAGCTCTTAAGATTATAGATTGATATGAATTTATAGATGTTTGGTGGAATATAGTGAAAATTTAATCTTGAATGAATAGTGGAAATTGATTGAGATGAGTGGAGAATTTTTATTGATAAGAATAGTCAAGAGAGTTATGATAGCAACTTACTGGGCTCTAAAATGGGCAAAGATGATTAGTGAAATGTTTTATTTATTTATTTTGACTAATTATTTTTAGATGTGTTAAAATAGAAGGGAACATGCATAGGTTATGATGGAATATGAGCGGATAATTAATTTTTTTGTTACTTGTGGAGAAGAATAAAATTTATTTATTTATTCATTTATTTATGAATAAATGCATGAGCATTAGCCTACTTAACTAAATGTATGAGCATTGGAATTCACACATAACCCATCTCTTGTGATGCCCTTAAGTAGAATGTTGAGCTCTAGGAGTTCTTTGAAAGAGGTGGATTTACACCCTTCTTGCAAGCTATGCAAGACTACAATGATAAACTTACCTTGAAATTTGTTAACTCCTAGTCTCAAGGGGTTGTCACCATAGTCAGTGTGTAGTTTAAGGTGTCTAATGAATTGATAGCTAAAGCCATAGTTTTAGCCTATGATGGCATATAGGTGGAGAAAAAGAGTAATGAAAACTACAAAATCTTTATTGTTGCTTTTACAAAGGAAAAGGAGAAATTCATCCATTGCTAGAATGGTTATAGTCGGGAGAAGCTGTGGGTTCCTTACACTTTGGTAAGTCTTCATTGCATGAAATATTTCACTCTTGAAGGCTAGTTTAAAACTATGCATTGTTACCTGGTTACCTTTTTTCGATTCTTAATCATCTTTGTCACGGTAAAAGAATGAATCTCCATTTTTTCCTATTCACCTCCCTTGATGCTTTCATTATCAAGGGTGGCTATTCCCTCTCTACATCAAAGCCTCATCATGGACCTTTATAAATACTACCTTTCTATGAGACCCTTTTCAAAGCCCAAGGTCAAAAGTAGTGTCAAAATCAAGCTTATCGATGTCAAAGCCTCTGGGTCCCCCTTTTCTCCTCTTAACCCTTTCCCTTACCCTATACTAGTAAGGTGGTTCTAGGTTTAAATGGTAAGATCCCTACTATGATTCTTTCTCTTTAACTTGAGCTATTAGAGACCTTGCTAGCCAAAAATAGAAAGGTGGTGTTCCCTAATGTGCACACAAAATAGTAGGGTAAATTTGTGAAAAGGGACAAAAACACCATTCTTATTTTGGGTGAGGATATTAACATTTCCAATGTCGAGGGAGTGGAGAATGTGAGTATGGATACTATTCCTTGTCATTCCAAAGGTTCTAGAGGTTGTAGATTTTCTAGACTTGCCAAATCCCTTACTTCTATGAACCCTAATACTTCCATAAGTAAATAGATTTAGGAGCTACATGATGGCGATGAGCTAGAGGAGGAGCTTCTCCCTTAGACTAGGGAGGGCTCAGATGATGATGACTCTGAGCATAAGTTTGATGAGATGCATGGTAATGATAATAATGAGGAACAGGTTGAAGATGATGAAGATACTAAGGTTGACATTGGCTATGGCTTGAATGTTGATGTGTTCTTGGAGGTGTAGGAATTTTGTTGATCAAAACACTAATGATAAAGAAAAGGATACCATAAAGAAGCTACATTCTAAGATGCTCAAGCTAGAGAAACATTTCTCCAACACTTGGAATGATAAAATTGCTCATTTGGAAAATGCCTTGCCTAATATTATAATGCTTACACAAGTAATTATGCACAAATCAGTGATGGGTATTGTCTTTAGCCATTCCAAGATCAACAAACAAAAGAAGAAAAGGTGAAAACAAGATGAGGAGAAGGTGAATGTTAAGAATGTTGATGAGTAGAAGGACATAGAGGAATGGGAAATATCCCTTGACATCCTCTTGAATGATTGGAGCTAGATTTGTTAGTTGTGTCTTTGTGTTTTTATTCAGTCTCATTCTAGTCTTTGTTTCCAGTTGTTTTGTTGTTTTGCTAGGTATGTGTGGATTTTGTTGTTAGGTTGGGCTTGTGTGCCCTCTTGTTGTTTCTCTAATCTACTTTTAATGTTTCAAACTCTTGGGTTCAGGGCCCTTTCCTTTCCTTTTTAATCAAAAACTAAATAATACTAATTATTTCACTAATTAGATGCGGAAAATTTAAAAAAAAAAAGAGGAAATGTTAACATGATATTAGGATGTGATGTTAGAATGGTGTGAGAATTACATGTTTATAAAAAAAATTGAACAAAAATAAACCACAACCATAAATAGACAAAAAACAATTACATAACGAGCCCAACAAAATGAACTTAAACAAAAATTAAACACAAATAAATCTTTCAATAATTACAAAACTTAAATAAAATGCATCTTCTACTTACAATTTCATCCTCCCACATGCCATTTGAGCCTCCTATGTGCCTCCACATTTTGTATTTGGATCTAGTAAGATACTACCAAATATGACACATATGATATGAAAGAGAATTTAAACAAAATCATTAATTTTATAAGTTAGTTGTCAAGAAAGTTGTACATAATATGTCTACATATAAATATTAGAAAGCAATTGTATCATTTGTTATATTACATGTGATTCACTTTATATGTTTTGTTTAATTAAAAATAAAAATAAACATAAACGTTAATTTCATATAATGATACTACAATGTATATACATAAGCATTAAAAAATATTTTATTTTTTACAATATTTTTCTTCTTTTCTTCAATTAAAATTTAAACAAAAAATTACTAACAAAATAATTACAAATCAATCAACATATCTTAAACAAATTATTTCAAAACAAATTATTATTTAAACCAACTCTTAAGAAAATTAGTTTATTTTTCCATTAAAAAGAAATTTCCATATTAATAAAAAAATATAAAACCAATATTATCCCTACCTATAAAGGAAATAATAATATTACATGAGGATTACCTTTGTAATACATTTATCCACAACTCAGTTATTTTTAAATTTCCACCATTCCGAGCGCCCACATTTATCAGAAAAATAATTTAGAAGAGAATTAAGACAGTTTTGAAAAAAATAAAATAGTAGCATTAATAAAGCTATAATTCTGTGTGAAGAAACTAAAATATAATTAAAAATATTATAATATTTTTTATTAAATTAAACTGCATTTTTTTACAACACATACTTATATATCACAAAAAGGAGTCCCAAAGAATATACTTATACATCAGAAAAATAATTGAAGAGAGAATAAAGACAATTTAAAAAGAAACAAAATAGTACCATTAATAAAATTAAAATTCTGTAAAAAGAAACCAAACTATAATTAAAAATATTATAATGTTTGTTTACAATAGTATTTATATATCTGAGAAAGGAGTCCAAAGAATATACTTATACATCAGAAAAATAGTTTAAAAGAGAATATGGACAGTTTTGGTAAGAACTAAATAGTACCAATAAGAAAGTTTAATTTTGTAAAAGAAAATCAAAATATACTTAAAAATATTATAATAGTTTTTATTAAATTAAGTTGCAATTGTTTACAACACATATTTATGTATCACACAAAGGAATTGGAAAGAATATAATTGTACATTAGGAAAATAATTTAAAAGAGAATAAGGACAGTTTTGGAAAAACAAAATAGTTTTATTAATAAGTTATAATTCTGTAAAAGAAAACCAAAATACAATTAAAAATATTATAATATATTTTTATTAAATTAAGTTCCAATTGTTTACAACACATACTTATATATCACAGAAAGGAGTCCCAATATACATGAACAGCGAACAAAACAATAATACAATCAATATCGTGATAATGTATGAAAAAACAAAATATACCAACAAAAGTATAATATATTATTTTTTATTAAATTAAATAGTAATTATTTACAACACACTTGTATATCAAGAATATAGACCAAGAAAATTAAGATTATAAAAAACAAAAAAATAATAATACTATTCCCACCATCCAAATAAAAATACAAAATTATGCATTCGAAGAGAAACTAGCTCTTAAATCATATATTCAATTCATTAGTGATAATAAAAATATATAAAAAGGAAAAATCAGATTTCTTGGCAAGAAAAAGAGATAAGAAAATCAGAACAGCTATTCAAACAAACAAACAACTACTACCCAAAACAGGGGCGAAAGGAATAGAAGGTCCCCCAATACAATACAAAACAACTCGGCTTAATAAGAAACAGAACTTAAGAAGAGGCTGAAAAGCACTAACAAAAGGGGCAGAAACCCCACAACCAACACAAACCTGAGAAAGAAAAGAAATTTCAATTATTATTTGCAGAAAAAAACAGGGGAAAGGCCTACAAGAACAGCAACGGACAGATCAGACCCAGCACAGGATGGGAAACCAACACAGCCAAACCCAGCCTCTTTTAACTCACAATAAGAGGGAACAGAGAAGCTCCCCACAACAAACAAGAGCAGGGAACAGGTAAATCAGGACTGCAAGACATTAAATGAGGCATCCTTCTTGAACAATTTTATAAATGAATAGTTGACATCTTATAAATTCTCAAATTTGATTTTATTTATTAAATACTGTATGTCTTAATTTTTTGTTTTGTTTTTGATCTCTTAATCTCTGTTGCTAAATACTGTGTGTCTTAATTTTTTTTGCTTTGTTTTTGATCTTTTAAATACTGTGTGTGTCTTAATTTTTTGCTTTACTTTTGATCTCTTAAATAGTGTGTTCGTTATTTTTTTTGCTTTGCTTTTGATCTCTTAATCCCTCTTGTTTTTCAATCTTTAATAGGTGCATGTCTTAATTTTTTGCTTTGATTTTGATCTCTTAATCCCTCTTGTTATTCATTTACAGTGTTTATTATCTCAAGTTCATCTTTTTATCCTTTTTATTTAGCAACTTGATTTATCTATTTATAAAATTCTGTGGGTCTCTTCCTGTAGTGTATCCTTTCCCCTCCCTTTCTTCTTAAACTAAACTGGATCTGCAACACATCATTTCGCATCTCCTTCAGCTCTCTATCTTGATGATAGATCACAGAGTGTGATGGGTCTCCTTGTGCAGTGTGCCATTTCCGCCTTCCTTTCTTGTTAAACAAAACTGGGTCTGCATCTCATCATTTTACATTTCCTTCAGCTCTCTATTCTGATGATGGATCACAGTGTATTCTGATGATGGATCATAGAGTGTGATCCAAAACGTTGATGAAAAACTTGCCCACAATCGAATCCAGAAGCAACATAATTACATTAAATATGGATTGTGAAAATCTCATATCATAATAAATACTGTGAATCACTTTTATAATATATAATTAATTCATTTCTAATCTTATTGTCATATGTTTTTTATGATGATATTAGTCTAATTTTATTGCAAATTTATTTTATACATTTAATTTTTTTAATGCTGTATTTTAATTTTAATGACTAACCACATATCCTTCTAATTGGAGTAATCAGAATTACCCGTTTATATTATGAATGTATTGTTGATCAATTTTCTCAATATTAATAATATTTTACAAATTCAAATATAGACCCGTAAGGTGATTTTGGAGTTCCCACTTAAAGATTCATATTGTGCATTGGAGTAATACTCCAAATATTATTCTTGATTTACCTTTGACCTCACCTTAATGTAAATGATCATATGGTCATGTGACCTCATCTCTATGTGACAACCATAATGCTCATTCTAAATAGGACTCTCATGATTCACACACATCCCCTCAATATAGATGTTATGACCAATAAGAAATCCTTGCCCTTCATCCCTTTTCTAGATCATGTTAGAGAATGGAATGGTGTTGTTGATTGTTTGGCTAATGGGCTTTTGATCAAATTCATGATTGGAATTTGGTGGATCGGGGTCAACTACCCCCAGATTTGTCTCAACAGTTGGATCACTTGGTGGAACTTGATAGGGCTATTTAATGCCCTTGCTTTGTAACTTTTTCTTGTTTTAATAAAAATTTTACCCCTCCTTGATGTTAGATCATGTTATGGACAATAAGAAAGTTTCTCAAAAAAATCTTATTGTTTTTCCTTTCAACAGTTAATATGGTCATGTGACCTTATCTCTAAGTGATGACTATAATGCTCATTCTAAATAGACTCTCTTGACTCTCACACACCCCCTCAACATAGATGTTATGACCAATAATAAATCCTTGAGCTTCATCCCTTTTCTAGATGTTATGGCCAATAAGAATGTTTCTCAAAAAATCTTATTGTTTCTCCTTTAGAGGGTTAATATGGTCATGTGACCTTATCTCTATGTGATGATCATAATGCTCATTCTAAACACGACTCTCATGATTCTCACACATCCCCTCAACCTAGATGTTATGACCAATAAGAAATCTTTGTGCTTCATCCCTCTTCTAGATATTTATGGCCAATAAGAATGTTTCTCAAAACAATCTTATTGTTTCTCCTTTAGACAGTTAATATGGTCGTGTGACCTTATCTCTATGTGATGATCATAATGCTCATTCTAAGTACTGCACTCATGATTCTCACACATCCCCTCAACATAGATTTTATGACCAATAAGAAATCTTGGTGCTTCATCCCTTTTCTGGATGTTATGACCAATGAATGTTTCTCAAAAAAAAAAATTGTTTCTCCTTTAAACAGTTAATGTGGTCATGTGACCTTGTCTCTATGTGATAACCATCATGCTCATTCTAAATACGGCTCTCATGATTTTCACACATCCACTCAACATTCATGTTATGACCAATAGGAAATCCCCGTGCTTCATCCCTTTTCTAGATGTTATGGCCAAAAAAAATGTTTCTCAAAAAAATCTTATTGTTTCTCCTTTACACAGTTAATATGGTCATGTGACCTTATCTCTATGTGACGACCATAATACTCATTCTAAATACGGCTTTCATGATTCTCATACATCTCCTCGACATAGATAAATCGAAGGTGCAGATTCATTCCAAAAAACTTGGAATGCATTTCAGAGTGCTTGAAGTGCCCGTAGTCCGTCACTTGCAATGAATTTGAAAGGAATTTTCATTTAATTAAAAGTGTTAGTGAACGGGTCCCAGAAAAGCGTGCGCATGGGTGTGATAATGAGACAAGGAAATACGAGCCCTTGGGTTTGCGCAGCTTGTGGATCACAACGCAAAAATTGCTTGGCTGAATGTTTGCGATCGGGCAGAGGGTGTACCAATTCAACTATTCTCTTTAAATGCACTGTATTTATGCCTGGCGACAAAATGCATCCTCTTACATTATTAACTTCATTAATTAATTCTCTTACATTTGAAGATTTGCTTAAACTACCTATGGGCAAACAATAATGCCTTTCAGAAATCACCTCGTTAAAAACCAGCAGCCATCTAAAACCATTCAAGTCAGACATTCTGAACGGTTATAAAACTCAATGAACAAAGCGAATTTGCATTACCATATACAGGAGCAATTATTACCTACCTTAGCCAATACAAAGAACACTGGGATGGAATCACTTATATTACCTCTAATTCTTTGCATTTGCATTCTTCAGCTTTAATTCTGTTTCTTATAATACTAGAAATAGTATAGATTTATCCATTGTCAGTGTATTATATAATTTTTCTTTAAAAATGGCATTTAGGACCCACATAAATTGTCCCTCATACGTACAAATGAACACAAACATAAAAGTTCAACAAAATACTTGTTTATGAGTGACTTCATCGCTTTGTCACCATCTTCATCACTTTGTCACCATCTACCAATGAGTCTTCAAGTAGCAAACAACTTCTACAACAATTATATTCTTCATTAGTAATTATAACAATATTATCATCAATTATGATTATAGAAAATACTGATCAAAATTTATCATTAAATTTGTTTCATAATTGTTTGGTTAAGAGTGTATTTCTTGATTAAGAGTTAAAAATTTGTAAATTAATTTGTTTGAGTTGGTAAGAAATCTCATTGTTATTCTTAAACGTTATCTAGTAGTTGAAAGGATAATGAAACACTTCGAAAGAAAATGTAGATTAAAGTCTTAAAATTATAGGTTTCTAAATGAACATAGAATTGGAAACAAAATTGAACACCTAATTCTTGATAAATGCAAAAGGATAACATATCTAACTTAATAGACAATTTTATTATTCTTCAAACCCATTCCAAATAAAACCACCTTCCAACTTCAATGATGACCAAATGAAGTATGTAAGTCCCTAAAACTAGTAAACCATATTTTTAGAAAACATGTAGTCACATAATTAATGTTTCATAGTTTCATCTACATGGAAAAAAAGGCATTTGATTGGTTGAACAAGTACACATTTTAGTAAATCACCAATAGTTTTTTTTGTAATGTAATATGATTCAATGATGCAACTAGTCATATGAATCACCTTTGATATTCTAGATTTGTGCACTCAACTTGACCCAATTTTTATGACCAAATTTGAACTTTCATATAATATTGAAATAATTTTGGGAAGGAGATATAATTTTTTTTAAAGAAAAGAAATAGAATTTTTTAGTAGAGAGAGAGTGCTAATCCTTGAACTCTAAGGTGTCAAAGTGCACAATTTAATTTAAGAAACTATTTCAAATTAGTATTCATACCAAATCATTCTTTGATGATCAACAAAGAAGACCAGTACAAAGAGGAGAAGTCTCATATATTAATAAATTGTCTAACACCTTTCAAGTAAATAAATTATAATATTTCATTGGGAACCTGATGGATAATTGTTTTTCTTGATATTGGATATGCTTATTCCACTAGATAGATGAAAAGGCTAAGATTTAACAATGTTGTAATGAATAATTCCTATAATTTAAAAAATTATATATGATTTACCACACATTTTAAATGGATTGAATAATAAAGGAAGTTTTAATATAAAAATATGGTGCAAGGAAAATCTTTCCCAACTAATTAACTAGTGCAGGAGCACCTAGGAACACTAGTCATTTAGAAAGTCTTGAATGCATTTTTGTTTTTGCAATATTACCTTAAAGGTCATGTTGACCATTTAGATAGAATTAGAGGTTTATGAATAAGTCTTAATTTGTGGTGATTAGTAGATTAAGAAGTAGAAAGGGTGTATGAGTTTAGAAACTCATCTTACTTAGTTTTCTAAAAATTGGCAAAAGTTGGAAAACATAGTGCATTTTACAACTCTTGCCATTATGTAACTAATATGTCCGACCAAGGGAGCATAACTGATGGAGGAACCATATTTAAGGTGTGCAAGTGGCATTATCTAAAGGATGTGATGGGTGATTAGGTTAGGCTAATTAGGATTAGGTTAGCTTAATGATTATTAGGATGATTTTGATTTTTCTGACTTAAATATTTGATTTATTTAATTCAGAAAAGGATGGAATATGCATTATGATTAATTAAATGAATGTTTGATTTATTTGATTAAAAGGTTGATGATGAAGTTTATTTAATTTTAAATTAATGACCTTAGGAGATAGAGATTAATTAGATTACCTAATGAATGGATGAAGGTGAACCTAGTTTACTTGATGAATGAACCTGATTGAATGCATAATGTTAATTTTGCATGTCTACATTTTGCCCCTCTTTGAAGCAATGTACTTGTTGTGTTGGTTCAAAGAATAATCTTACCACAATCAAAATTCAAAAAAAATCTAATTTTTTAAATGCCCCAGCGGAAAGTACACTGGTACAATGCCCCCTCGAGAGATCGAGCAAAAAGATTCAATTTGAGGGTCGATCTCGCGATAAGGAGGTTCAAAATGGATGGTTATGGATGATGATGCAAATGAGATGATTTTAGGATGCTTAGAATAACAAATCTATATTATCTTAAACAACTTAAATGATGATATGATGTAAGATGGATGAGATTGATGATGTAATATGTTGTGATTATGCAATGGTTGATTTATGAGATGATTAGACTAACAGATCTATATTATGATGATGATATATGCATGTGAGATGATATGCAGAATGTTGATGGTTTGTGGATGCAAGATGAATGCATGATGGATGCATGATGGATGCTTTGGTGATGATGATTTAACTATTCATGCTATGATGTTAGTGTGGAAAAGAAGATATTAAATGATGACAAGAGGATCCAACCAGACAACTTTATGAGATATGATGATGATGAGATGATGATGAGAAATGGATGATTTGCTTATCAAGGATTGGGATTTTAAATGGGTCACTTACCTTATGTTTGATAACACACATAAGAACGATGCATCAAGGTATAAAGGACCAAGATGGCTTTGTACTTAGTGTGATGTAATTTTAATTGACAAATAGATAGGAGTATTCTTGTTTACACCTGACATATGGAAACCTTGCTAGGATGCACTTAAGAAGTTTCAAATACCTCAGACCAAAACAAAGAAAGGTATAACCTATCAATGCAATAGTCAACAAGTTGGCCAAAACATCCTCTATACATATCTAACAAAGAAAGTATTCGCTAAGGTTATTTTACAAGAACGTCCAACAAGCATAGCAAACAAAAGGATGATGATCGTTGCCCCATTCCTATCTCTCTAAATCCTTCGTTCGGATATCATTGAGAAGTCCTTGGACTGAGCGCAATAAGATAAGTCAAAAGAAAAAGATAAAGCACACAAACAAGTTGATGTTCTTCAATACTGCTAACCAAAAGGGAATGTGTTTTTAAGGATAAGAACCGAAACTATTGCCAAAAGATAATGCCCATTGTAGGAAGGATACATCCTAGGACATGTTGGTGGATGATGGGACGTCATTTCGTTTATCCAAAGTGTTCTTTCTGATAAATAATTCCCCTTGTAGGAAGGATTCATCCTAGGACATGTTGGTGGATGATGGCACGTCATTTCGTTTATCCAAAGTGTTCTTTCTGATAAATAATTACCCTTGTAGGAAGGATTCATCCTAGGACATGATGTTATCAGATGATTGATATGGGACTGTTTGGGTGATGGACTATTGACACAAAGAATTGACCAACTTGTTTTTGTACTGACTTAAACCTGAAACTTGACATTTTTGAGTTTTACTTTTAACCTGCTAGACTTGTTTCTAAATGTTTCACCAAAGGTTGAGGATGATGATAAGTTTATTCTGAGTGGTGTGCAAGCGAGATGAGATGGGTGGATTTTTTTTCAAATATTTGGATGTTTTTGATGTTTTGCAATGTTTTGAGGTTGTTTTTGGGATTTTTTGAGATTTTGACCAAGAAACTAACCTAAAGACCTATCCTAGGGGCCTTGGGGGCTCATCAATAGATTAGATTTTCCTATATTATACACGCAGAGACCACGTAGTTCGATTGACAACTTGAATAATTTACAGATGAATATATACATGATGACATGTTAGTTTATTATGACAGACTCCTATAGGACTGACATAAATGTCTTAGGGGATGATCAAAGATCAACCTTGCCTACGATCAAGCTCAGAGACGATGTAGTTCAACAGGATGACTCTATTTTTCAGATTTTTGATATGTTTTGTATGTTTTTGGATTTTCTGATGTTTTGATGTTTTTGGATTTTTTGATTTTTTTATGTTTTTGGATTTTTTGATTTTCTGATGTTTTTGGATTTTCTAATTTTTAGGACTTTAAGAATATACACTAATCTGATCCGATGAGAATGTGCCTGCAGCGTGATGTAATAGACTACTCTCATAAAGGCAGGACAAACTGACCTTAAGGATGGGCTGAGTAGTACTAGGAGAGATCATGATACGAAAATAGGACCAAGCTATGGTGAGGATGCGAGTGGATGAGTGATGGATGATGGAAGCAAAATGGAGGGATGATGTTGAACAAGCCGTAAAGATCCTGGTGGATGGAAAGTGATTATTTATGCAAGGCGCCCGTTTGCCAGGTTTTCACTAAAGGACGATTTTTTGATCCTTTTTCTATTTTTTTTTTTTTTTTATATTTTTTGTTGTCACCAAGATGCCTGTTTGCTAGGTTTTCACCTAAGTAACCATTTTTTCGGGAATTTTTCTAATTTTTTGGTTCTATACCTTAAAAGATTTAGGCATAAAACTTTTTGAGATGGGAGCTATTCATTAGCTCCTATAGAGGTTCCCTTTCGGATGTTGATAGCTAATATGCCCCTGACTTATAATTTGTTGTGATGACGAAAGGTCCTAGCCAATTAGGTCCAAACTTGCCTTTGTTGCTTAGGTTCAGGACATTCTTTTGATTTTCTTTTAAGACCAGTTCTTCGACTTGGAAAGTCCTACTTCTGATTTTCTTATTATAGCTTCGTTTGAGTCTATTCTGATAGACTTGCAAATGATTCAAAGCATGTATGCATCTCTCATCCAGTAACTCCAACTCATTTAGTCTTGATACCTGATATTCTTCATCCATGATGAGGTTTTGTAGTGATATCCTGAGGGATGGGAGCTCGATCTCAATGGGGAGAATGACTTCTGATCCGTAGACCAAGGAGAAGGGGGTGGTGCCAATGGGTGTGCGGATGCTAGTTTGATAGGCCCAGAGGGCGGGATTAAGCTACAGATGCCATTCACAACCTGCGTTATTGACTATTTTCTTGAGGATTTTGAGGATGGTTTTGTTTGTAGCTTCTGCTTGGCCATTGCCTTGGGGATAATATGGGGTGGATAAGTGTTGTTGGATTTTGAACTTCTCACACAAGTCATGGACATCCTAATTTTTGAACGATGTCCCATTATCTGAGATAATGGCTTGTGGAACACCATAGCGACAAATGAGATAGTTCAGAATGAACTTGGAAATCTGCTTCCCAGTTATGTATGTCATGGGTATGGCCTCCACCCACTTAGTGAAGTACTTAGTTGCAGTTATGATGAACTTGTGGCCATTGGATGAGGTGGGTGTGATTTTCCCAATGAGATCGAGTCCCCACTATGAAAAGGGCCATGGTGTGACGATGGGATGAAGCTCTTGAGCTGGAGCATGGATGAGGTCCCCATGCTGCTGATATTGTAGACATTTTCTAGCATGATCATGTCCTTCTCTTTCCATTGTGGGCCAATAATACCCCATCCTCAGCAATTCCTTGGCTATGGTCATTCCACTCGAGTGTGAACCACAAATACTGTTATGAACTTCAGTTAAAGTGGTTAATGCCTCCTCAACATTTAGGCAGCGTAGTAGGGTTCCTTTTATGTTCCTACGATATAGGGTATCACGTAGGATGACAAATCTAGATGCCTTTTTTATGAAGGTTCACTTTAGGTTTGAGGTTAAATCAGCAGGTGTGGCTCCTATGCGAAGATATGTATAGATGTCATGGTACCAAGGATCATTAGGACCAACGATTTCGCACACGAATTCTAATTTTGGTACCTCGAATGTGGGCATGAGTAGTTGTTCTATCATAAATTCATATTTTGGAACATTGTTGGGGATGTCCAGTAGGGACCCAATTGTTGCCACGGTGTCTGCTACTTTGTTGTTGGTTCTAAGGATCTGCTCAAATGTTATTTCAATGAAAGATTCCTTGAGAGTCTCCACCAATTTCTTATATGGAGTGAGCTTGTCATCCTTGGTCTGATATTCATTATTGACTTGATTTATGATCAACTGAGAGTCTCCATACACTTTGAGAGCCATGATGTTTCATTGTACTACTATTCTAAGACCTATAGTCAAAGCCTTGTATTCCGCGATATTGTTTGTGGAAGGAAATGCCAGTTTGTATGACCTTGGTATGTAATCCCCTTGTGGTGTGATAAAGAAAACACCAGCTCATGATCCATGTTGTGTGTATGAGTCATCGAAGTATAGTTTCCAGTGGTCAGCTACGTTGAGGTTGAAAATAGATTCATTTGGAAACTCTAAGACAAGAGGATTCTCAGAATATATAGGTGCCTCTGCTAGTTGGTCTGCGATAACTTGACCCTTGATTGCTTTTCTCTCCACATGCTCGATGTCATATTTTGATAATATCATTACCCATTTTTCCATTCTACCAGTTAGCATTGCCTTTGATAATAGATACTTGAGGGGGTCAATTTTGGCGATGAGCTTGATCTTGTTTGCCAAAATGTAATGTCTAAATTTTTGTGATGCAAACACTACTGCAAGGCATGCTTTCTCGAGGAATGAGTAGTTTAGCTCATGACCAACCATTGTCTTGCTAATATAGTAGATAGCCCTCTCCATTCTGTTTTCATCATGCTAAGCCAAGAGAGCCCCAAGGGCTACTGCTATTGCAGACACATATAAGATCAATGGTTTCTTTGGGATGGGTGGCATTAAGACTTGTGGTGTCATTAGGTATTCCTTGATTTTGTTGAATGCCTCTTCAGACTTGGTGTCCCATTTGTATGCTACTCCCTTGTGGAGTAGGTGAGAGTATGGGTTCTGTTTATCTTCCAGTTGTGCTATGAACCTTCTAATGGATTGGAGCCTACCTTGGAGACCTCTTAGTTGTTTTAATGTCTTTGGTGCACTTCCATTTTGAGCATTTCTTTCACTTTTGCTAGATCCACCTCGATACCCCTCATTGATACTATATATCCTAGTAGTTTACCTAATTGTACGTTGAAGATGCACTTCTTGGGATTTAGTCTGACTTTGTACTCCTCTTGTCTATCAAAAATAGCACTTAGGGTTGTTATGTGATCTTTCCTTTTTGGATTTAGCTAGGATGTCGTCGACATAATCTTCAACTATCTTATGAATCATGTCACGGCCCTTTGATATGTTGCTCCTACGTTCTTTAGGCCGAATGGCATCATGTTCCAACAGTATGTCCCCCATGGACAAGTGAAAGCTATCTTATGTTGATCTTCTTTTGCTATCATGATTTGGTTGTATCTTGAGAATCTGTCCATTAGTGATAGCATCTCATGTCTTGTTGTCATGTCTAGTATCATGTTAATGTTAGGAAGTGGGAAATCATCCTTTGGACATGCCTTGTTCAAATCCCTGAAGTCTATGCAGATTCTGATGGCTCCATCAGGTTTTGAAATAGGTACCAAGTTTGATACCCATTCTGGATAGTCTATTGGTCGTATGAATCCTGCATCTAATAGCTTTTTGAGCTCCATTTTGACTAACAAAGTGATTTGAGGATGCATTTTTTCAACCTTTTGTCTAACAGGTTTTGCTTTTGGATACACTACTAAGTGGTGAACCATAGTCTTTGGATGAAGTCTTGGCATGTCAGCATAACTCCATGCAAATTTTATTTTCCTTTCCTTTAGGAATGCTGCTAGGAATTCTTGCCCTTCTGATAATAGTGATTCCACATAGAATGTGATATGCGGGGTCTCCTCTATTCCTAGGTTGACTGGATTGCATTTTTTGGCCAAGACTGTTGACTTTTCCTAATGAATAACTCTTAAAGGAAGATTGAATCCTTCATCCTCGGGCGCCTCAGAGAGTTTTTCACCATTGGATACATCCTTTCTTTTTAATTTTTTCTTGTCTGAGAGTACCACAGTGTGGTTTTCACTCAAGGACTTGGATATGATTCTTAGTTTCTCACTTTTGTGACTAAAGGATTCAATCATTTCCCCATAATAGGTATGTGTGTCTAACTAGATCGCATGATTTTGATGATCGAATTTGAAAGATAAGGTACTAATCATGCAAAGGGCGGTATCCTCAAATAACCTAGGTAGATTGGTCATGGTATCCTCATCATCGCTACTAATATAGGCCTCAGTTATAAAGTTATGTATGTCTCTACCTATAGATGTTGATGAGCGTACTTCTACTACTATTGGCTAAGGATAAATATTAACCGTTCTAACCAGAGGACTTCAATCATGTATGGTAATACTCAGAGCGGTACATCCAAGGCCAAGATTTGTTATCGGTTGCATCTCTAGCATGATAGGTATTATGAGCCCATTATAATTTTGTCCAAGTCTTTGGTTTCTATCGTAGCCCATTGCAAACATCATTTGAAAACCCTTGCTTCTATTATCCATTGGTAAATATGGTACTGGTCTTTCATCTTGATAGAGCATGTGTGATGGATCTTCCTCAATAACCTCCTAGCCAAGGTCTCCCCAGCTTGTGAATTCGGGATAGTCTTTAGGAGATGTTTGTGATGTGGAGGTTGATTTTCTTGTGGACGACCCCGTGATCTAGGAGATTGTGGTAACTCTCCTACCACAAAAGAATTGTTAGGGAGCTTGTAGCTTCCACAACTGTCATCCTCAATGATGAGCTTAATGTCAGAAATGGTAGGAATGGTGGGAGTGGTGGGTGTCTTTGTCACAAAAGTGGATGTGAGGGTGGCGGGATCGATGTATTGTGTGGATGGGCCCTCATCATTTTTTGGTACTTGGGGTATTTTTTAATATTTTCCTTCAAGATTCTTGCAGTATGAGAAAGGTTTGAGATCTCTGTGGATGGTAACCTCTAGTCAATTATGTGTGAATTTCACACATTGGTGAAAAGTTGATGCTATGGCCTTCATCGCATGGATACATGGACGTCCTAGGAGGATATTATATGGTAATTCAAGGTCTAAGACTTGGCAAGTAGTTTCCATGATGGTAGGCCCTACTTGAATAGGGAGTTTAATTGTGCCTTGAGATACTCTTTCTTGGTCATCATATGCTCTTATCGTGATGCTCTTTCCTTTGTTGATGGAGTCTTTTGATAATTTCAACTACTTGATGAGGCTTAGGGAACATATGTTCAAGCCTACACCTCCATCCACTAGGACCCTTTTGATTTTTCTCTTATGTAGTATGGCTTCCAAGTGAAGCGCACGGTTGCGAGATGGTTGGGCGGGAAAATCTTGGTCAGAGAATGTAAGAAGATTAGGTGTAATGATATTTCTGACCATAACTTGGAATTGTTCTACATCAAGGTCTATGGGGACAGTGGATGAGGCCAATGCTTCCTTAAGAATTTTTCTATGGGAAGATGATATTTTTAGCAACTCCATGATGGATATTTGCGCTGGCATTCTCTTGAGTTGATCTAGGAAATTGTAGCCATTAGGAACGGATATGGATGCAAGGACTCTATTTGGTTGGGATGATCCTACAATGGTTACTTTGACGCCTCTTGTGGTGACTCCACAATCTTCGGCATGGGTGCCCTTGATGGTGATGACCATGGAGTCTTCATTTATTGAGGCAATGACTATTTCATACACATGATTTATAATGCTTTTTCCTTTATCATTCTTATTGCCTTTGTTACCATGATTTGGCATCGGATTCGTATATATCTTAAGATACTGATTTCCCGTAGGTTGTTCCACATTTATGATTTTTTTGTTGATGAGATGTTGGATGATGTTTTTGAGTCTCATGTAGATGTTTGTGGTGTGGCCTTTGATTTTATGAAATTCGCAAAGTTGATTCTCGTTATAACAAGGAGGTTTGACATCGGGTTCTTGGTAGTTCTCAAATGTAGGAGGCTTGATGAGTTTTTCGTCAATCAACTTTTTCGTTATGTCCTCAAGTGGTTCCCCCAAAATGGTGTATTTTCATTTGGGATAACTTTTGTATTGTGGTGGTCCTCTTTGGTCATTGAGATTATTGATGGTTGGATTGTTGTTTGGATAGTATATCATGTGATGATTGTTTTGGTGTTGTGTTTGGGTTTGTGATGTGGGTGTATTTTGGTGTGGACCACTAATGACCACCTTGGCATCGATGACACCATCATTAGTAATGTTCTTGTTCCTTGCCCATGTACGAGGTTTATCATTGTAATTGGATGGTGGGTGGTTATTTTGTTGTTCGTGATATGATGTTGATTATGTGGGTTGAGTCACAAGGCTCTTTCAATGCTGAGTGCCTTGGAGATTAATTGCTCATATGCGGTGATGCCCTAAACCTTGAGATGGAATGCCAAACAGCCTTCAAGATTGGCTATGATGGTGCAAACTTTTTATTCTTCTGGCATGGTCCACTTGCTCCGATTGGCCTTGGATCGCCATCATTGTAGGAATGAGGTGAATGATTCACCCTTTCCTTATTTTAGAGCTGAGAGTTCTTTGAGACTAGCATCCATTGCAATGTTGCATGCATAATTTTTAATGAATGCGTCTCTAATTTCTTGGAATGTTCTAATTCCTAAAGGTAAGCGAGAGAACCATTCTATATCGGGGCCAGCCAAGCTCTAAGGAAATAGCCGCATCAGATAAGTATCATCATATATGACCTCCATGCAGTGAACTTGGAATTCCTTGATGTGATCTTCAGGGTTCCCATCCCTCGATATTTGTCAAATTTGGGGATTTCAAATCCCTTGGGGAATGGTTTCATGTCTAGGCTCCTATCAAATGGATAGGGACACAAGTTGCTTGGTGTTTTGGTTGTTTGTCCTGATTGAAGGTCAAGCACTTGTTGCGATAGCAACCTGAGTTGTGTCATCACATCATTTTGCAGATCAAGGGGTGGGATGAAAGTGTTTTGGGGTATTTGAATCATGGGTTGGGTGGGTTGGTTGGTTAGTGTGTTGTTTGATGGTATCTATATGTTCTGCTGAGTGAGGTAGGCTTCTACCTATTTTTGTATGAACAATGCTTGCTGTTGATCTTGTTGTTGTTGTGTTAAGATTTGTGCTTGTTTTTGCGCTTGCTGCTATTCCAACAATGCTTGTTGTTGTGCTTGTTGTTGTTCCAACAACGCTTGCTGTTGGGCTGCCAATTTTGCTACTTCTTGTTGCTCTTGATATTGCTTTATTTCTTGCTGATATGCTTGTAATAGTGATGCTTGTGCAAGAATTTGTGCTTGTACCTACACTTGATGTGCTTGATATTGAGCTTGCGCTTGAGCTTGTGCTTGTGCTACTTGTTGTTGCAATAGAGCTTGTGCTTGAGCAGTCTTGTGTGCTTGTAATGCTTGAGCGGCTTGTTGTTGTTGTTCCAATAAAGCTTGGGCTTGTGCGGCTTGTTGCATTTGTAGTATGGCTTGGGTGGCTTGGGCAGCTTGCGCAACTTCAACGGCTTGTTGAGTAGCTAGGTATACAACTTTTTGTTTCTACATTTGTTGGTATCCTCTTTGAAAAGCAGCTTGCAATGCTACATTATATTGACTTGATGTAGTGGAAGTTGGTGGTGGTAGGAGTGGTGGTGGATTCAGAATGGAATTTGTGGTAGTGGTGAATGGTGATGTCGTGTTGATTATTATATTGGTGGATGGTGTTGTTGGTGTGGTGGTTTGAGTGATGAGTGGCAACGTTGATGTGATTTCCCCTTGAGAGACCATGCTTTGCGATGTTATGGGGGTGTTTGATGTTGTTCCAATTTCTTGTGTGTTTATCGCTTGTTGTGATGTCAACAATAGGTTTTGAGCATTTGGAATAATGATTTGATTGATGGTTGGGATGTTGCTTTGATCAATATTTGGTAGAGGGGGACGCCTTAAACCAAGGAGTGGTGTAGATGACAATGGGAATGGTGGGGGAGGTGAAAATGTTAGTTGTGAAAATTTCATGGTGTCGAATATGCCCCCTGGTCCGAAAATATCTCCCTCTTCTTGTGGATTTGTGAGGAGAGGGGTTTGAGGCATTGCGTGAAAAGATGATGATGATGGATCATGATGGAATTTGAGAGGAACATTCCTGTGCAATGGATTTTGAGGTATGTTTTTTTCTGAGATTGTGTTTGCATCCAAATTTGGACTATTAACAAGGGGGTGTGATTGATGAGCATTGAGGAATGTGTTTCCCTTGTTGACATTAGGTTGGGTTGGAGCAATCGATGTTGTGATTTGCGGAATGTTTTACATGTTTTTTTGGGATGGTGGTGTGGATGAGATTGGAGGGAATGATGTCTCCACTATGGTACTCACGTCAAAATCTGAAGGTAGCTTGGCTCCTTGTTTTGCTAATTCAAGCATGTATAACAAAGGGTTGAGCCTCATCGTGATGCTGATGATTTTATGGTTTTCTAGATTTTGAAGCATTTCAATCATTTTGTCATGAGTCATTCCAAAGGTAAGATCCTCTCCTTGGTTTTCCTCTTGTGGGTTTTGTGATGATGTCAGAAGGTTAACTGTGAGAGTTCCCGAGCTAATGGGATTCATTTCAGGAATGGTTTGACTTAAATCACTTGAAGCGGGTGTTTCTTTGTTGGCTTCCATGCTCTTCTTGTATTGAGATCTATTTTGAACCATAAAATAAGTATCAATTGATTCTTTGGATCGATCTTTATTTTATGACCCAAAGTGAAAATTTTTAGGATATCTTAAGGATCAAAATGTGATATGATGATGATGTAAAAGATGAATGATGCAGATGTTATGATCTTTTGGTAAATCTTGAAGGAGATACTAAGCTTTTGGTACTTTCGGATATGTTGTGGATTTTTATTTTGATTTGATTTTGGGATTTTGTCCTTGATTCGTTTTGATTTGGATTTGGATTTTGAACAAATAAACCCTAAGATGTTTTGATGATTATCTAAGGGATATGTTTGATCAAAGGATGATAATTTGAATTTGTGTGGGAAGAAGGATGCATCTACCCACAACTATCCAAACAAGATGATAGTTTCACTAAGCATATGATGAAGGATTCATCTACATATACTAAGCTAAACAAGATTATTTTGACTAAGCATATGCAAAAGGATGCATCTACACATACCTAGCCAAAGGTGATTTTGATAATGTTTTCAAGGATTTAGTCTTAATGATTTTGATGATTTATGATTTTGCCAAAAAGCCTAGTATTAAGGATGATTTCAAGATTTTCCAAAAGGTGATTGTGAGATGATGTTTGTTTTGATGTTTCAAAAGATGGATGAAAAGGATTTTGATTTGATTTGATTCTAAGATGAACCTAAAAAAGACACTTTGTTTGCCTAGACCTAGGTATTGACGAACAAGCTTTTCTCTAAACAAGATGTTGAAACTCTCTAAAAAGATTTGGGTTTTGGCAGTAATAGAATGAATACAAACTAGGATTGTTCCTTGAATCCTTCTTGTAAAAGTTGAAAAGCAGTCTTTGTATGACTTTGTATAACATAGAGAGACGTTCTTGATGGGCTATCAGACTAAGGGCTTTCACCTTTGGTTTCTTGATCTTGATTTTGCGTGAAATCATTGGAGACACATGTGTGGGGTCCAATTATTTTTAATCTTTTCTTAATGGATTTTTTTACCACAAACACACTCTTGATTAGATTTCAAACTAAATGTCCAATGTATCAACTTTGTCTCATTTCACAAGGTATATTATGTGAAACTTTGATGGATTTAAGGCAAGGGTTACCTATTGTTTAACTTTAGTGGGAAAATTGAGATGTAAATTCAAGTGCTTAGAAACCTCTAAGGATGTAATCCCAAGAGCAAGCAATAACAAGAGAATTTGGTCAATGGTATTTGCCTCCTAAAGGGTTTGAAATTTTGAGAATCATGTTGAATGTTTGTTTGCAAATGTTTTTGAATAAAGCACTATGTTTTCAAACCAAGAACAAGTACAAACCCTATGGATGTGTAAGACAATATTTGTTGGATTCCCACTTGGACAATTCCAACTACGCTTATTTTTAGCGAATGGTTAGATGCTTGACCCCACTAGCTCCCCTCCACGATACTCACTTATATGGGGTAGCCAAGCATCAAAACCCATGAAACTCCCATGGCATGTTTTCCATTTCTACTAAAGACCGTAAAAGTGTGGGGTAGCTTCAGAATGACCGTTCTTGCACCAACAAATAGATTAAAGAATTTTGGAAAATTCTAGCACATGGGTTCTAGTAAGGACTTTCCATTCATGGAGATTGACCCATATGGCAAGAGTCCCCTTTTGGATCCATCTTGTCAGAATCAACCATGTGATACTGGCGTTTCTTCCAATACCCACATTTATATCCCGGCTGGAAATACTCTTGGCTTGAGAGTATTACCGGTTGAGTTGTTCCCTTGGGTGAGTACTTTTTCCCCAAGGCAAGCCTTCTAGGATAAACAAAAGCAAGCAAAGACAAAATCCGTAACTCGATCAATCTTTGACGACTCAAAGAAAGAGAATATACGCGATGATGCTCTACTCAACTCGCACAAGATGTTCAATTTCAAACCCAAGTCGAAGTGTGTATGGGAAATTATTTACGCAACTTAATGTCACCAAAAGCCTTTTGATTCTCAAGATTGCTGTGAGGCATGAGAGAAGCACATATGTATTTTGATGATATTACTTTGTGTAAATAATTACAAAACAATAAAGGCACATATTCATTTTATCCTTCAAAGCAATGATTTGATTCCTTTTAAAAACACCAATATCAAGTGTGAAGTTGCTTATTCAATTTTAGCCCAAATTGAAATCTAGTAGGTGTCTAAGTTTCAATTTTAACTTTTTGCAATGAAAAATTGAAGCATTCTTTTTAAACCCAAATGAAAATTATTATCCTAAAAATGAAAAGATAACAATTTTGTGAAAAGTGTTTAAAAAAAATACTAAAGTGTTAAAAAACACCTTAATCTTCCCCAAAACATCATCTTCATTCTTCTCCTTTCTTTTTTCTTCTTCTACATTCGTTGTCCTTCATTATCCTTCTTCGCTTTACCTTTCTTTTCGTTGTACCTTCTTTATTTTCACCTTTGCTTTCCTTCGTTTGTACCTATAAGGTGATAAAAAAAAGGATAATCATATGAGGGTTTAATCACTTAATTAACGTCATTCTAATCATTAATTGAAAACAATACTAATGGTTTCAAAATTAAACAAGAGGAGAAACATTGATTAGAGTCTTGATATTGTACAAAAATTTACAACATTTCAAGGAAGGAAATAGATTAGGCACGTCTTGATTATTCAAAAGAACCTCTTTCTTTGTAAGTTACCTTAAAAAAAAAAAAGCCTCCTTTGTCAAATTCTTTGAAAGACAACAAATGACAATTATTTTACAAGCTTCTAATTATGACAAATGAAAATCACTTCCTCCTTTTCGCAATTAGGACAAATTATCACTTTAAGGAGTCTAAGTAATATTAGCTTTAATCAAAAAAAGAAGGAAACTAAAAAATAAGATATAAGCCTTTCTCCTCACTACCCCTCGCCTCACATCTTGGTATCATTATTGTTGTGTAAATTAACATCAAAAAGGAATTTGCGTAGGCTTATGTCTGCTAGCTAGATTTAATTATGTGTGTATCAACTATCCTTTTCACCATTCGCCAAGATTACTCAAAGAAAGGACATCCGATAGGTCATTGACTATTTCAAAGTATTTTATGATTGAAAGAAAGATATGATGAAATTTCCAACGAAGACAAATTACCAAGTGAGAAGCCACACAGCAACACTAGCTGGGAAGTTTTGGAAGAAACTGTGAGTGGTAGACACAAAGGTTAGCCATCGATTTAAGAAAAAATGCCTCTATTACAAAGGTCTCAAAGGAATTGCAAGTGGCAGATATAAATGCTAAGGGAGACTTAAGTCAAACGCCTTTATGACATAGCTTTCAAATCTACGCCTAATAATGGAACCTCTATCTCACAGAAATTGACCGGTGTAAAGACAAATCTCAATCATTTTCAGGAACTATGGGAAATGTGGAGTGCACTGAGGCAAAAGGAATATACAAATAAAAAAAATGAATGTACAGCCAGCGACCCAATACACAGATTATAGTTGACAGAAAATTCAAACCATTTCCAGGATACACGCCAAATGAATTTGTTGGAAAACTTTAGGAAATTTTAGGTAGACGCCTTTGGCAATTGTAAAGTCAAATTCTTTGTATGAGGCATGGGATTTTAGGAACATTCTAAACTAGGTGAGTGCTTTTGATTTGGACATGGCAGGAAGTACCATGCAGACTCAGAATGACTCAGCAACAAAAAAGGAATCTATTAGGATAATCATCAAGACGAACTTAGTTGCTTAAATTCACACGAACCATCAAGGCAGACTCATCTCTGTGAAGTGACCCTGCACACTACTCATAATGGTCAACAGAGATCTACTGACAAGAAAATAAAGTGTGTACTAAGTACATTTAATGCATTGAACCAAGTAAGTCTAAATTATGTAAAATGGATTTGTTTCATCAGAGGTCTACTGACAAGATAATAAAGTGTGTGTTGAGTACATTTTAGTTCAAACTAGCTATAAAGCATGATATGGATAAAAAGAAAATAGTAGCGCCAGAATCCCAATTTCCTTGTAAATCAAATGCAAATTGTGTGCAAAGAGTTTTAAGCAAGCTAACTAGATGTTGTAGCGTTGAGATCATTGAGATCACGTCTAATTTAGAGTTGCATCCTAATGTCATTCAAAAAGAGTTTTTAATGACATACAACTGGTAGCTATTAAACCAGGGACTATACATGCTTCAGAAGTATTTCAAGACTAAATGCCACACCATAAATTCAGAGAAGAAACTCTAAACCAACAGCATATACCATTTGACCAATATCTAATCTTATAAATGCATTTTCAGGAAAGGAAATGCCAGTATAGATGTAAATAATGACTGGAAGCAAAGTAAACAACAATTCCTTGTGATGAGACAAGATTTATAAAGAAAAAGGAACTTCTCAAAGTTGGCATGCAGTTGTGTTTTCAAATGAAAATACAAAGTACTTTTAAATAAACTAGGGAAGTATAGATTGAAGATAAAAGAAAACAAAAATTATAGATTAGCTAAACAAAAATCCATAAAGAGTATTTTTGTTTCCTTGAATGTTTCAACATATATACATGTTTAGCTGTATATGGAGATGGCCCTCCTTCTAGTGCTAAATGTAGGCATCCTTTTAAAATCTGCAAACACTAAACTTCAAACATGGGTTAGTACCTACAAATTCCTCAAGAATACTCCTATGAAATACCTTGTAAATGCTTCAAAATGCAACAAATGACAAAAGAAATCTAAAAGCATCATGAAAAAAATTAACAAGTACCTATTCCATAGTGGATTGGTGTCAAATGTGCAAATGACCCTTTCCCAATCCTTGCTCAAAACTGAAATGATGCAAATACCAATAGGATGAAAAGCAAAATTAGTTCTCAAACCAAGAGAGTAACTTTGCATATAGATGTAGATTCATTTGATGAAGAATGAGGTTCTTATTTATAGATTTTCTTGATGAGAGATTGGCCAAATGGGTGAATGTGTGACTAAAGATCCACCAATGAGAAGAGGCCACTTGTCAAGTTGTGATAGGCTGAAGGATGTGCAAGATTTGGGAAATGTGCCCATGAGAGGGAGTTTCAAATTCAAGTTTGTGCAATAAATTTTGAGAGGGGGACATGAAATGGAGAATTTATTGCAATGTTGGAGGGGACAAGTCAATTTGTCATCTTTCTCAAACTTGAGGGAATATTCCCCATAAATGCCATGTTGAAAGAAAATGAGGGTTTTAATAAATCAATAAATTGATTTATTTGTGCAAGTGGCATTATCTAGAGGATGTGATGGGTGATTAGGTTAGGCTAATTAGGATTAGGTTAGCTTAATGATGATTAGGATGATTTTGACTTTTATGACTTAAATATTTGATTTATTTAATTCAGAAAAGGATGGAATATGCATTATGATTAATTAAATGAATGTTTGATTTATTTGATTAAAAGGTTGATGATGAAGTTTATTTAATTTTAAAGTAATGACCTTAGGAGATGGAGATTAATGAGATTACCTAATGAATGGATGAAGGTGAACCTAGTTTACTTGATGCATGAACCTGATTGAATGCATAATGTTAATTTTGCATGTCTACAGTTCATTTTAACCTTTCAAAGAAATTGTGAGTTCTTTTTAAAGCACCAAAGGAAAAATGAGAGTTGTTTTGTTCAATTGTTAACCTCAAACAAAATCTACTCAATTTTCCTAAAGATCATTTTAACCCTTTGCAATGAAAATTGAAAGTTGTTGTAATGTTCGTTTTAAAGCCCAAAAACAAATGAGTTAGTCTTAAAAAAAAATTAAATCATAAGATAGAAGCTCCAAGCATTAAAAAATGCTTTGTGAGTTTCAAGTTTGATGCTCAATTCTTCAACTCCAACCTTGCTTTTGTCTTTGTTTGATTCTGATGTCAACCTTCACCTATAGAAGATTTACAAACAAGAATTAGGAATTCATGGTAAATGATAAAAGTATACACAAGAAATGTCAATCATTTGAGGAAACCCTTTTAAAGAGAAAAATATAATAAAATTGACAAGGTACATAAGTTGTTTATAATAAAAATAACTCCATACCAATTTTTTTTTAATTTATATCTATTTTCATAAAAGAACAATTGATTTCAAAATTTCCATACTTAATATACAAAAGCCATAAAAGAACATTTGATTTCAAAATTTCCATATTTAATATACAAAATCCATAAAAGCACAATTGATTTCAAAAGCTCAATATTTAATATACAAAAGGCATAAAAGCACAATTGATTTCAAAATCTCAATATTTAATATACAAAAGCCACACCCCTAACAAATATTGAGAGATAAATGAAAATTAAAAGAGGTGCCCAAATACGGGGAGAATTCAACCAATATTTAATGAATAGGAGTATGCTCTATTTAGAGCAACCTAAAGCACTAAAATGAAATAAACATTACAAATTGTTTCATCCTATTGTGAAAGGCGCCATTGTCAGACTAATTTGTTGTTGATCACCCATGTAAAACATGTTTGCTCACTTTTATTAGTGTTGGCATACTCCTTACACTTTCCAACTTCTCATGTGTTCAGTTTACTCAATTATTATGGTGCCCTCCTTGTTGTATCCTATCTTTTTAAATTTGATGCATTCAATAAACAGATAGGCCTAATCTCCTAGTGGTAGTATTTACTTCTCCCAAGCACCTAACATATCCCATACTTCTCATTGCCACCAGCCAGCTGATGGGAAATTTACTAGATATTTGAGATACACGAGTATGTGCAGGATCATGATGGGCCAAAAAGTGGCAATATGATGGGTATTTGTAGGGTATGTGGCTGACGAATTTTTTTTACTCCAAATTGATGAAATTAAAAGGGTTTTTAAAGGAAATTATCATCTTTCCACCAATATAAATTACGCTTTACTTTGAATTTAATAAATAATCATTATTTATTTTCTATTTGAATAACGACTAAAGTCCTGATTGATAGGATGATTAAAAACATCTATACCTTTCAAACTGTATCACATTTTTTGAATCCAAAACATGTGTCACATTCTATGATTATAAATAAATAAAAATTTCATGAAGTTTTGACCAACTTAAGGTGGTTAGATATTACAGTTTTTACATTTTTCAAAAGTTGTAATAAAAAAATCATAATTAATTATTTACTTGGAAAAAAAATACAAAAAAATATGCACCACATCAGGACATAAGTCCTCTACTTATTTTTAAAATATTATAAAAAATATTGTCATTTTATTGTGGTTAGGGTGGTCAGATAGACACCTACTTGTTATTTTTCCCCTTAAATTTAAATACTACTGCATTGAAATTTCAATTTTTCACCAAATAGATTTTATTTATAAAAAAAAAACCTAGTTGTTTAGAAATTACATTCAATTTTCTACAGATTCTATTCTTACATATTTTTGAAATAATATAGATAACTTATTCAAATTTTTACGTCAAGTTTCCTAACTCTAGTTTTTCTGAATTTTTTGTCACTTAAGGGCCTATTTTTTCCATCATGATCTTGCACATACCCACCCTAGGCTACAAAATCTATGAAAGAACCTATAACAATAAGCGTATAGATAATCCTAGGGATCATGTATTTTATGCTCACGAGTATTTTAACTTTTATGTCCTGCCTTAATAAATACTGAATTGCTCCTTAACAACGCTCATTAATTTTCCAATTCGTAGGACGTTGTGACCTATTTTACATAGAAGCTACCCTCGATCTCCCAATTTTGATAGATGTCAATAGGAAGCTAGTCTCAGATAAAGAATAGGGAAATGGGTGAAGAAACTTTGTTGTTACATAAATTATGTGAATGATGAGAAAAATTACCTACTTCCATTAATATAGTAAATAAAGAAGCTCGAATTGATGACAGCCATATCTGAAGAATTTTTATTTTTCCTATCTTATTGAGCAAGCTACTTTGCAATCTAGACACATAGAAAATGTTTTGATGACTGCAGGATATGCATCGACTGGATTTGATGAGAAGGTTTTTAGACTTTTGGAATGCAACATTTACTTCAACTACAAAATTTCTCCACAACCAGTTTTTAAAGGAATGGACAATTAATAGACATCACCTTAATATGAAAGGGTTTGCATTGCAATATGCATCGCATGGTGAAGCTTCTTTCAATCAGAATTTCCTTTTTCTTTTGCTTCTACCTCGAGATGAGAAAAAAAGATTAAGGAATTTAAAAATGTCACCTTGTGCAGATTAGATACACATACCCTATGATTTTGCAATCATTCAGGAGTAAGAGTAATGCTTTTAAGTCAAGCTATGAGGTATATTTTGGGTTGTCTAGAAGCATCTTTTGAAAGCTAGCACAACCCTAATGGTTTAGGGTTAGCCCACATGGTGGTGGCGGACGTACAAGAGACGGTAGAGCTAGATAACAGCTCAAAGTTCATACACTACTATGTGCAAAGTGAAAGACCAACCAAGAATACAATCATTAATGAATTGCAAGGGAACAACCAAGAATACATGCAGGAAGAGCACTTCATTCTTTAATTTTATTTTGATAGTGAGAATCCTATAAAGAACATGCAAATTGAAAAGCTTGCATTTGGTGGAAGACGGCGAGATTCTGGTCTACGCACGCAGGAGGGACTAGCCATTGTTAGACATGCAAAAGGATGGACAAAAAATGTGTGGCTGCTAAGTTTATGCTGGCAGAGTGGTCTCTAATGTTGCAGATATGTTGTGTAGATTGTAACATCAAGGTTCTTCAATACTTCAAACAATCTTATTCACTACAGACAGGTGGATTTATTAGTGAGCTCTCTCGCTTATGAAAACAACTAACCATAAATTAATGTAGATGTAAATTCCAAAAAGTAAACTATGATTGATTTACTGCATTTGGACTTAATACTAACAATGCATATGTTTCCTAAGCATGTACTATACCAATTGAATACCATAGAAAACACAGACAACACCATTAAATCTGGAAGATAGACAAAGTGTCTCAAACAAAGACAGTACCATTAATGAAAAAAGAAAAAATAAAGAAAAAACGTGTTTCTTTGCCTATGTCCAAAATGGAAGTATACAGATTCATGATAAAAAAGAGAATGCAGATTAGTCAAAGATAGATAGAATAAAGAGTGTTCATGTTTCCTTGAACGTTTCAACATCTATGCATGTTAAATATAGATGGAAATCCCTCCTTCTAGCGCCATATTGTAAACACCTTAAATCTACACACAACTTATTCCTCAACACTCATTAGCGAAGGTTAGTTTTTAACTATGCAAATCTATAAATTCTCCTATGAAATAACATATCATGCTCCAAAAATGCAAACAAATAAAAAAGATGATTAAAAGACATATAGAAACATGAAATGTACCTATTCCATTGTGGATTGGTGTCACTTTTGAAAAGTGACCCTTTCCTAACCCTTGACAAGAAAATGATGAAGTTCCTTGAAGATGGAGTGGGGTATGTGCAGGATCATCATGGAAAAAATAGGCCCTTAAGTGGCAAAAAAATCAGAAAAATCAGAGTTAGGCAACTTGACGTAAAAATTTGAATAAGTTATCTATATTATTTCAAAAATATGTAAGAATACAATCTATAGAAAATTTAATGTATTTTCTAAACTACTAGGTTTATTTAAAAAAAATCAAAATCTATTTTCTGAAAATTTGAAATTTCAATGGAGTAGTACTTAAATTTTAGGGAAAAAATAAGAAGTAGGTGTCTATCTAACCATGCTAACCACAATAAAATGATAAAAAAAAATTATAAGATTTTAGATGTAAGTAGAGGACTCATGTCGATGTGATGCATATTTTTTTCTAATTTTTTTCCAAGTAAATAAATAATTACGAATTTTTTATTACAACTTTTAAAAATATAAAAACTCTTATATCTGACCACCTTAACTTGGTCATAACTTCATGAAATTCAATTTTTCATTTTTTAATCCTATAGTATGAAAAGCATAAAATGTGATGCATGTTTTAGATTCAAAAAATGTGATATTGTTTGAAAGGTACATATATTTTTCAATCGGCCTATCAATCAGGACTTTAGTCTGAATTCAAATAGAAAATGAATAATAATTATTTATTAAAATCAAAGTAAAGCATAATTTATATGGGTGGGAATCTAAGAATCTTTTTTAAAAACCCTTTTCATTTCATCAATTTTAGTTAAAAAAAAAATTGTCAGCCACATACACTACAAATACTCATCATATTGCGACTTTTTGGCCCATCATGATCCTGCACATACCCAGTGGACAAAATCAATTCTCAATGTGAAGAGAGTAACTTTGCATAAATTATGGATGCTAAAATGAGGAATGAGACCTCCAATTTATAGAAGATTTTGATGAGAGAAGAAGCAAAATGGGTGAATGTGGGACAAAGATTCAACCAACAGGAAGGAGCCACTTTTCACCTTGTGAGTGGATGGAGGATGTGCAAGTTTTGGTCAATGTGCCAATAAATGAGATTAGTTGGCCTTTTCAAATTTTAGATTTAGTTTGTTGGAAGGAGAAAAAGGGACTTAAATGCCAAGTGGGGGACATGTAAGAGGGGAGTTAATGTCATGTTGGAAGGGACAAGTCAACCTATTTTGAATTCAAACTTGAGGGAATACTCTCCAAAGATGCCTTGTTGATGGAAAATGAGGATTTAATAAATGAATTAAATCATTTATTTGTGCAAGTGGGAAAAGCTAGAGAATGTGATGGGTGATTAGGATTAGATTAATCATGGTTCAATGATTAATTTAAGATGATGATTGGGTTTTTTGACCCATTTGACTTAGATACATGGATTTATTTAAATAAAAAAGAAGGAATATGAATTTTGAGATTTTAATTAAATAAAGTTTGATTTAATTAATTAAAAGGATGATGTAGGAAAAAAGGTTAATTTATTCAATTTAAAGGAGATGAACTTAGGAGATGATTTATTTAATCAAAAGATGGAATGTTAGGATTTGATTAAACATTGATTTATTTAACCAAATGAGGTAATGATTTAATTAAATAAAGTGAATTTATTTAATTAAAGGATGAAATATTAGATTTAATTAAATAAAGGTTATTTAATTAAAATGGTGAATTGAAATGCATGCATATTTTAAGTGTCTATATATATATATACATGGAAAGCCTAGATAGTGTTAGCAATGTAATTCCCTTGCAAGGATGGCTACAAAGTTGAACGAGTAGATAGAATCCCATACCCAAAAAATTGTAGTGTGAAGGCCATCTGAAGACAAACTTGGTTTTTTCTCAACAAAACCTAATTGAAAATTGAAACAATATGGGCTTGCCAATAGCATCATTTTTGTTTTTTGTGTTTCCTATGTTGAATTCCAATGTTTTCTATGGGTTTTTTCATGTGGCTAATTCTTGAAACCAATATTGTTTCATTGTGTCAATTGTTGTCCAAAAGACTATAGTTTCATGGGTTTTGGCAGGTGGATGACTGTTGGCTTTATTGTTTCATTTATATGGCTTTCATTTTGTTTCAATAGTTATAAAATAGTTAATCTGGTATCTTTTTGGTGAATCTTGATATCAACATTTTTTCTATTTTGCAGGTTCTAGTATGTGGGTGACTGATAGCAATATTGTTTCGTTTATGGTTTCATTTATATGCACATTATCACCTACATTAAGTACAATACAAAGGAAGAACTATCTTTCATCTCACACTTTATATACAACTAGATAAACAACAACTGTCATCACAACTATTGCAAGCACACACAAACCATACAACGACTAATCTCAATACCAGCTAGCATTCAAGAGACCAAACATCCACACAACATTTTCCCTCAATTGACTAGATGAGGGGGCTACAAATTCAAAGATTTTCTTGCCTATAATAATTCCTTGTTTTGGACTAGGCAATATATTATAGCCAATGAAAGGTTTTAATTCCTAGCCTTCTCATTCAGGAAAATGAGGGAAAATTCTGTTTGGATGTTTGTTCTCTTTATAATTTTGAACAAGCCAGTTGCATATTGAGGTAAAAAATATGGTACACACATCTATTTAGATATAGCAGGAATTCCGGCCAAGATATTTTTAGAGGGAAGGCCATTCACTACCTTTGCCTCACTTGGTAGGAAGCTAAAATACCAAAAAGGCTTGCAAGGATTCCAACCAAAGTACACACAATAAAACCAACAGCTAACAATATAGAGGACAACATTCAACATAGACTATATAACAATGACTTCTTCATTGCATTGCAACCATAATGACTAAGCAAAAATCATAAATCAAACAATATTGACCTCAAAGTTAGAAAGCCATGCAAAAAGAAAAAAACTTCTAGCGCCTCTTCCCACTTGCTTCAAACACACCTCTTCTCGCCAACTTTCCTACAAGGAAATGGGAAAAATATTATCACAAGAAACACTTTTCTTTTGCATTTCCAACCATTTGCCGATGTAAAAAACACAAAATAACCTCCACCCACCTTCACAGAAGCTACACAAAACTTAATCCAGCTTGCACACTCATGGAAGCTCACCCTCATCGCTCATGACTCTCATATTAGGTATAGCAACAATATGACACCAAACAATGTCTTATTGAAAATTTCCTAGACATTCATTTTGTTTCCTTAGGCCCTTAACAACCACTATTATTACGACCATCCCCAGCACACTCAAAGCATACAACAATTAATGTTGATGCAAACCAGTGTTTAATTTCTGCAGCCTTCTCTATCCATGTGGCTCGACAAATGCCACCCTATTCCCAAAGCAGCCAACAACCACCTCCGCCAGCTTTTTCACGACCATCAAAAGGAATTTTTTTTGGGAGGCTAACAAAAATTCTAGCCAAAGCTATAACCCATCCACCACCATTTCCCAAACCGCAGGAAGTATAGAAAATGGGGAGGTTGACAAAAATTTCGAACAAAGTTGACACAAATAGCCATATGTACATATATATATATATATATTTATATATACACATACATATATATGCATTTGTGTATGTACATACTATACATACTATACATATACATATATATACATATATGTATGTACATACAATGCATGTTGCACACATACATATATATACATATACATATATGTGTGTACATACTATACATACTATACATATACATATATATACATATATGTATGTACACACACACACACATAGATATATATATATATATATATATATATATATATATATATATATATATATATATATATATATATATATGTTGCAATGAAATAGTTAATGTTTTACAATTCCATTGTTTTAGGGTATATTGTTAGCTTTTTGAGAAGGTTGTGTTGGAAAAAAATTATATAGTTTGTTCACACCAATATTGTTTGATTTATGGTTTGGTTTTTGCACGGATGTTCTTTGTATGGGTTTGTCACTGTTAATAACAATATTCTTTCATTTAAATATAGAGTAACAAACCAATTGAGGAATATAACCCAAGCCACCCAACAAGAATCAACAAAATCTGCAGCATCTTAAAAAGTTAACTATGTTACAAACACAAGCAAAAAATGGTATCCATTAAATCAGAGGAGGCCACCAAAAAACATAATCCATTAAAAGAAGCCCACAAAAAAACACAACACTAGCAAAAGTTGCAGAACTTTAACAATTTCATTTTGTTCCAAACATAACCATAAAATGCAAAAAACATGGAGAAACCCAGAAAGATTCACAACATAGAAAACCAAAAATATACCCCTTTCTCGACAAAACTTGATGGAAATATGAAACAATATAGCATTCCCAATAGGACCTTCTTGGGGATTAATAGTAGCAAACCAATCAAATAATAGAGTCCTTGCTAAACATAAGCATATTATAATTTGAAACAATACATATACACATATACATACACGCACACACATATACACACATATATATACACGTATATATATACATATATATATATAGATACATATATATATATATATGTACACCTATATAGTAGTTGTGAGCATCGAGAGCAAGCTTTTGTAAAGGTGCAAGTCCAATCATTGGCTGTCGAATTTCTACGAAATCGGTTGCAAGCTATTTTTTGGTGGTTTTTGGAACAAAAGTGGAGGAGGTGTAGCCAATGGCAATGGGGCTGCAGTGAAAAAAGAGGTACAGACTTAGAAAAGCATTCCTCAAGCATCTCTAAAATAGTAAATGTTATTTTCCAAAGGGTGTTGTTGATTGTTGCAAAGCACAAAAAAATTGCACAACAACAAACTAAGCTAAAAAAAACAACACAAGCTAGCCATCAGCAATCAACAATTGTGAGTTTTGGCATGTGGGTGACTGTTCGCTATATTGTTCCATTTATGGCTTTGGTTCTATGTGAATGGTTGCAAAATAGTTAGTCTAGTGTGTTTTTGGTTAATCTTGAAATCAAGATTGAATCTTGTGTTTTGTGGGTTTTGGCATGTGCATGACTGTTGGAAATATTGTTTCATTTATGGTTTTTGTTTTGTGTGAATGGTTGAAAAATAGTTATTCTGCTATTTTCTTGGTGTATTTTCACATCTGGGTTACCATTGAAACCAATATTGATTCATTTCTGGTTCGCATTTTCCTAGTGAAGGTTTTGAGTCGGTCTACTACTGGGAGCTTTTTTTGTTTTGTGGGTTTTACATGTGAGCGATTGTTGCGATCTGTGCTTTTGTGTGAGATAGTTGCAACCCAATGAAATAGTTAATGCTATACAAGTTGTGTTGTTTTAGGGTATATTGTTGCCTTTTTGATAGGGTTCTCTTGAAAAAAGAGTATATAGTTTCTTCGCAGCAATATTGTTTGATTTATGGTTCATTTTTTTCATGGATGTTTTTGTATGGATTTGTCACTGTGATTTTTAGTTTTTTGCAGGTTTGGCCATCTGGGTGATTGTTGATAACAATATTGTTTAGTTTATGTCTTTCATTTTGTGGTGATGGTTGCAATGCAATAAAATAGTTAATGTTATGTAGTTCATATTGTTTTGCATAAGGCATTGTTCATTGTTGTTGTCTTCCTTATGATATATTGTTCATTTATGGCTTCCATTTACCACAGCATCCCTTGTCTTGTTCTTCCTCATTTTAGTCAGCCTATGTATACATACGTCTTTTTGTGAAACAAATGTCTATGCAGTTAATAAAAATGTATTGTTGGGTGCCATTCTCTAGGTTTATGTTGTTGTTGAAGGTAGATGCGAGTGAGGATGGAACCAAACATAGAATCAACAACATTAATTATTTTTTTGTGTTCCAACCATAACCAAGAAATGAAAGCCATAAAAAAAATATATGTATATATGTACACATATATACATATATATATATACACATATATATTGATGTTAAAATATACCCAATATAGCCTAAGGAAGAGAACAATAATCAATAATACATAATGTAGCTAAGCATAGAATCAACAACATTAATTATTTTATTATGTTCCAACCATAACCAAAAAACGAAAGCCATAAATCAAACAACATTGGTTTTAACATCCACCTACATGCAAAAATCCACAATATAGCCTGAGATATACAATAACAATCGACAAACATTCCATAACGTCAATAATTTTATTTTGTTGCACACATACCCACAAAATACAAACATTAAACAAAAACCCTTCAAAAATTGATAGTAATTGGTGCAAGAGCACCAAAACCTTTTGGTGTAAATAATAGGAGTTCAAAAGGTTTAGAAGGTCATTTTAACGTGATTTCATTTTTCTTCCATGAAGACATTGGAAAGTGTCTGAGAACTTGAAAATTGTCAAAATAGTCAAAGATGTCAAATTGGGTAAATGAAGGGATTTTGTTGTTTTTGAGTCTAGAAGTCTTAATAAGAGATAAATAAGGTCTCAATGACCATATTTCAGGTGTCTAAAGGTATTTAGAGTCTTAAAAGTTCAATAATGGCAAAAATGCAAAATATTGCAAATGTTGTCAAAATTGTGTTGATTTGCAAAATTAGTCATTTAAAGGGTGATTCGGTGAAAGTTGGTTATTTTGGAGGTGGTTATGGATTGAAAATTTTATAAGAGTCCTTCTAAAGCTTGAATCAAGGTTGATGGAGGTGTAAAAAACTCACACAACAAGAATACCACATTTTTTGGTGCATTTTCTGTGTTTTCTTCACTATTTTCTAGAATTCTTTACTGTTGTACGGACTTGTACAATTTCATAATACTCTGAAAAATTCATTGAACGTGTGTATATGTGTTTAATTTCATATTATTTTGTGAGAGAAATTGAAAATTTGCTGCAAGTACCATGTTTTCCATGCATTAAGGGCTTTGAAGGCAAAATAATGAGATTTTGACCAATCCACCCATTGTTTTCTCCTATAACTTGGTGGATTGGTTCCAAATGTATTATGTTAGATGTTAAAATTAATGTTTCATCAAAATATATCATTTTTGTGGTGATTGTGTGATGCCCTAGGGTTGAAAATGCAAATTTTCCTTGAAAAGTGATGGCTTTGAAGTGCTTTTCAATGAATTATTGATGGAGTTGAGTTTGTAAGAATTTAAAATGTGAATTCAGACCCTATGAAAGGTTTTTGAACCATTTATTTGTTTATCCAATTCTGGGAATGAAGATTTTAACAAAACCCTTGTTTTTGCATTAGAAAAGGAGGTTTTTTCAATTGGGAGTGTTTCTGGCCGTACAAGTGCAAACCAATTGTGAATTTTTTGGTTTTGGTCCATTTAATTTTTTTCCTCAAGGTTTCAAGGTGATTAGATAAGTTTTAAGGGTACTTTCTTTGTTAAATTGACCTATTTTCCGTGTTTTTCCCATGGTGAGTGTATTGGAAGTCTAAACTGGTCCAAATGAGTTATATCTAATATTGAAGTATGTTGTGTAAGTCCTTAATGGGTGTCTAAATCCATTATTTATTTGGCAAGTATTTTGGTAAAGTTGGTTGACAAGTCCCTTGAAGCTGTTTGGCTGTGTTGGTGGAAAGAATGCATTTAACAAGTGGATTTGTGAAGTTATTTTGATTTGCTTTGAAATTTGGGTTGACCATATGTTATTTGTCATTTCAAGTTTATTTCCACCTTGGGTCAGCATCAAAGTGGTATCAGAGCATCAGGCACAAGATCTTGTTGTTGGTTGTTTGATTTTGTAGGTTGTGAAGCATGCCTCCAAAGGCTAGTGCAATGGCTAAAGAAATACAAGAGTTGAAGGAGAAATTGGCAAGGAAGGAGAGGATATACAAAGAATATCAAGATGCTACTATAACAAGGATAGCTACTTTGGAGGAGAATCAAAGGAGATGAGTTGTAGATGAAGAGCAAAGTGATGAAGAGGCTAAAGGGGATCCTCTAGTTCTAGATGAAGAAGATGAACTAGATCCTGATGAAAGAAGAATGCTTAGGATGCTGAAAGTGGTCAAGGGTGACAATAATCCTAAGGTAAAAGTTGATGTTCCCATGTATGGAGGTAAGATGGATAGTGAAGAAGTTATAGCATGAACTGATGCTTTGGATAATTTTTTTGAGTTTGAAGATATTGATGACAGCAAGAAGGTTAAGTATGCAAAGACAAAGTTTAAAGGACCAGCACTTACATGGTGGAATTTCGTGCAAGAGGATAGAGTCAAGAAAGGTAAGCCTAAAATATGTTCTTGGGATAGAATGGTAGCAAAAGTTAAGGCTCAATTCTTACTAGCAGATTATGCTATTCAAACTTTCATGAAATTGCAAGAATTTAAGCAAAGAGAAATGGATGTGATGTCTTACACTAAAGATTTTCATAAGTTGTGTATAAGAGCAGGTCATAATGAAGATGAAGTGGAGAGAGTGGCTAGATACTTGAGTGGTTTGAGGTTGAATATAAGGGATGAGATCAGCCTCAATCCACCTAAAATAGTTGAAGAATGCTTTCAAATGGCAATGAGGGCAGAAGATAGAATCAAAAGGAGACAAAAGAGACAAGCAAGGGGTAGAGGTGGTGTGAATAGGGGAAGAGGTTCAAGGCAATCCAAGGAAGGACATGAAGAGGTTGATAAAAGTAAGGAACACGCTCTTGAATCCAGAGGTGGATGGAGAGGTGGAAGAACAAATTTTAGGTCAAAGAGGGATTTCAATGAGTTTTCAGGTAGATGTTTCAAGTGTAATGAATTTGGACACCCCTTCTTTAAGTGTCCTCAAAATCAAGGTGCAACTTCAAGTGGTGATAGGAGAAATGAGAGAAGAACACAATTGATTCAAGAGGAAGAGTATGAAAGTTCTACAAGTATAAGTAGGCCTACAGATCTAGAAGTAGGAGAGGCACTCATGATGAGAAGAACATTGCTGCAAACACCAAAGAAAGAAGACATGAGCCAAAGAAAGAGTTTATTCAGAACCTCATGCAAATTCAAAGGTAAAGTGTGTCAAATTGTTATTGATTTAGGTTCTCAAGATAACATGGTGTCTAGGGAAATGGTAGATAAGTTGAGTCTAGAAAAGATACCACATGTAGCACCCTACAAGGTTTCTTGGGTGAATGATAGTCAAACTTTAGTGGTGAATGAGCAAGCTTATGTAGATTTCTAGATTGGGGAGTACAAGGATAGAATCTTGTGTGATATATTGCCAATGGATTGTTGCCATCTTCTCTTGGGGAGGCCATGGTAATATGATAGAAGGTCTATGTATGATGGTTGGGCCAATACTTACACAATATGGAAGGATGATCAAAGCTATAAGTTAACTCCTTTGTAGGAAAGAGATCAAATCAAAGGTAAGTCAAAAGTGATTATGTTTGGTAGAAAGCAGCCCTTAAGGCTTGAAGACAAAAGGGATAGTGCATTTTCTGATTTGCAGTAGGGTAATAATGTTAGGACAGTGATTGGAACACCTTCAAATTGTGTTAAGGAAGTGAACAATCTGATTTTGAAAAGGACAGTAGAAAAAATCATGTCAAAGTCTGATTTTAACACAATAAATGCTAACAAATCTGCAGGGATGTATGAGAAATAGGGTGGCATACTTAAGGAGTTCAATGAGCAGGGTGTAGTGATTGTTGGGACCATAGTGTGTCCTATTGTTGAATGTAAAGTCACAAAGATTGTGGGAGGTGTTGATGTAAAGGTAAATAGAGTTTATAATGCTTGGGAATATGTTGATAGAGGTGTGGAAGGTCTGAGGATAGTAAGGAGTGCACACAAACCTTCAAGGAACACAAAACTGATCATAGGGAAGATCATGCATAAAATGAAGAACAATTGCAAGTATATGAATGAAAAAAAGGAAAGTGTAGGGTTAATTCTTGATAATGACTTTTCATGTGCAGGAATGAGGTCTGGAGCAGTGGCATAAAAACATGATTTAAGGACAAGAAGGCAGCAAACACAACTGAAGAAGCATGGAGCAGCAGGGTCAATGCTTGGAGCATATTCTACCACTTGGGACAAGGTTTTTTTTCTTGGTGGGGTGTATGGTACAGGAGCACCAAAACATTTTGGTGTCAATAATAGGAGTTCAAAAGGTTTATAAGGTCATTTTAATGTGATTTCATCTTTGTTCCATGAAGACATTGGAAAGTGTGTGAAAACTTGAAAATTGTCAAAATTGTCAAAGATGTCAAATTGGGTAAATGAAGGGATTTTGTTGTTTTTGAGTCTATAAGTCTTAATAAGAGTTAAATAAGGTCTACATGACCATATTTCAGGTTTCTAAATGTATTTAGAGTCTTAAAAGTTTAATAATGGCAAAAATGCAAAATATTGCAAATGTTGTCAAAATTGTGTTGATTTGCAAAATTAGTCATTTAAAGGGTGATTAGGTGAAAGTTGGTTGTTTTGGAGGTGGTTATGGCTTTTAAATGTTATAATAGGCCTTATAAGGCTCGAATCAAGGTTGATGGAGGTGTAAAAAACTCACACAACAAGAATACCACATTTTTGGGTGCATTTTCTGTGTTTTTTTTACTATTTTCCAGAATTCTTTACTACTATACGGACCTGTACAGTCTCATAATGCTTTGAAAAATTCATTGAATGTGTGTATGTGTGTTTAATTTCATATTATTTTGATTTGGATTTCTCATTCATTGTTTTGTGAGAGAAATTGAAAATTTGCTGCAAGTACCATGTTTTCCTTACGTTAAGGGCTTTGAAGGCAAAAAAATGAGATTTTGACCAATCCACCCACTTTTTTCTCCTATAACTTGGTGGATTAGTTCAAAATTTATTAGGTTAGATGTTACAATTAATGTTTCATCAAAATAAATTATTTTTGTGGTGAATGTGTGATGCCCTAGGGCTGAAAATGCAAATTTTCCTTGAAAAGTGATGGCTTTGAAGTGCTTTTCAATGAATTATTGATGGAGTTGAGTTTGTAAGAAATAAAAATATCAAGGAAGACCATATGAAAAGTTTTTGAACCATTTATTTGTTTATCCAAGTCTAGGAATGAAGATTTTAACAAAACCCTTGTTTTTGCATTAGAAAAGGAGGTTTATTGAATTGGGAGTGTTTCTGGCCATACAGGTGCAAACCAATTGTGAATTTTGTGGTTTTGGGCCATTTAATTTTCTTCCCCAAGGTTTCAAAGTGATTGGATAAGTTTGAAGGGTACTTCCTTTGTTAAATTGACCTCTTTTCCTTGTTTTTTCGATGGTGTGTGTATTGGAAGTCTAAACTGGTCCAAAGGAGTTATATCTAATATTGAAGTATGTTGTGTAAGTCCTTAATGGGTGTCTAAATTCATTATTTATTTGGAAAGTATTTTGGGAAAGTTGGGTGAAAAGTTCCTTGAAGTTGTTTGGTTGTGTTGGTGGAAAGAATGCATCTAACAAGTGGATTTGTGAAGTTATTTTGATTTGCTTTGAAATTTGGGTTGACCATCTATTATTTTTCATTTCAAGTTGATTTCCACCTTGGGTCTACATCAGTAACAAACACATAGAAAAAGCACTCCTTTCTCAACACAACCTCCTAGAAAATTGAAACAATACAATTTTTTCAACATCACCTTCTCCAAAAGGAAACAATATAGCTTAAGCAACATAACTATAATCGACATTTCACAATGGAAGCTAACACAAAGCATATAGGATTTACTATTTTATTCCATTGCAACCATAACCACAACCTGGAAGCCATAAATTAAAAAAATCATAGTACTAAATCCATGTAAAACCATACACACAAAACACGAACCATAAATTAGACAAGATATTTGAAAAAATCAACAGTATGTTATGGAAAATCAAAATAGTAACAATCAACAAAAATTGCATAAGGTCAAGAATTTTTCCCTGTTGCTAACATACCCACTAAATGCAAGCCATAAAGACAGATCCATGGAATATATATATGTATGTATATATGTACACATATATACATATATATATACACATATATTGATATTAAAATATACCCAATATAGCTTAAGGAAGAGAACAATAATCAATAATACCTAATGTAACCAAACATATAATCAATAGCATTAAATATTTTATTTTGTTCCAACCATTACTAGAAAATGAAAGCCATAAATCAAACATTGGTTTCAACAGCCACCTAGATGCAGAAAGCCACAATATAGCTTGATCTATACAATAAGAATCAACCAAAAATCCATAACCTTAACAATTTTAATCTTACACACATATATATTGTTATTAAAATATACCCAATATAGCCTAAGAGAACAATAATCAATTATACCTAATGTAACCAATCATAGAGTCAACAACATTAATTATTTTATTTTGTTCCAACCATAACCAAAAGATGAAAGCCATAAATCAAACAACATTATTTTCAACAACCCCACATGCAGAAAGCCACATTATAGCCCAAGCTATACAATAACAATCAACAAAAACTCCATAACCTCAACAATTTTATTCCTTTGCAAACATACCCACAAAATGTAAACATTAAACACAAACCCTATAAAAATTGATGGTAACAAACCCATGCAAAAAACACTCCTTTCTCAACACAACCAATACAGCCTTTTCAACTTCACCTTCTCCAAAATGAAACAATATAGCTTAAACAACAGTACTATAATTGTCAATGCCCAATGGAAGCTAACACAAAGTGTATGGGATTGACAATTTTATTCCATTGCAACCATAACCACAAACCAAAAGCCATAAATCAAACAATATTGGTTTAAAGACAGCCCAGACAAAGAAACCCACAAAACAAAAAAAATCACATATAGGAACCCACACAAAACCATAAACACAAAACACGAACCTTAAACCAAACAATACTCATTTTCACAAACAATATAGTCTTTTCTCAATAGCCACTTATCAAAATTAGAAGCAATCAACAGTACCTTATGGCAAATCAAATGAAACAATATGGCAAACAGTTTTTTCCATATGCACCTCTTTCCGCTTGTTTCAAAAAAACCTGTTTCCACCAGCTTTCTCTAGGCTGCCTTGTTTCTCCAAGCCTGCAAACATACGCAGATAACATAAACCATAAACATAAACCCACAAAAAATCATAGTATTAAGTTGTGAACCTAGAACCTATACTTGGAAGAACACAACAAATGAATACATTAATAAGATCAAATGCAAGTTAGAATATAGATTCCTCAAGAAATTCATTTGAATGCAAAATAAAGGAATGAGATGAAGAGCATAACAAATTTAAAACAAAGATATCAAATCCTATTCTAAAACAAAGAAAACTATTATTTTCTTGCAGGAATTGGTGCCAATTTGATGTGAAAATTGGCCCTTTCCCAACTCCAATGCTAGCTTTTATGATTTAGTGAAGATTGTGATCCACTTTGTTGAAGATTGATGAGTGCTCCAAGACAAAATCTGCATAACCTAGCTATAAAACTCAATAAGATGCATGAAGATTTCTATGAATTTGAGTATAGTAAGTTTACTCAAGTTATGGATGATGAAAATAAAGGACGAGCTCTATATTTATAGAAAGAAAGAGTTGAAGATTGAAAGATAGGATGAATGTGGGATAAAAGATAAACCAATGACATGTTGCCACTTGTCAACATGTGAGAGGATGAAGGTTGAGAACATTTTGATCAATGTGAAAGTTTGAAATTTGAATTTGATGAAATGACATGTTTGGGGGGGATGAAAAATGGGTTAAATGCCAAGTGGGAGACATGTAAGAGCTTTAAATGATTTGTTGGATGGACAAGTCATTTTGGGGGGAGACTTCAAATTCAAGGAATATTCCATCTATTGATGCCCTTTTTGAATGAAATAGGAGAATTAATAAATTAAATAAATCGATTTATTGTGCAAGTGGCAAAAGCTAGAGGATTTGAGTGATTAGGATTAGCATTAATCATGATTTGATTAATTTAAATGATGTTAGTTGATTTGACCATTTTGACTTAGATTTTAGGATTTAAATAACTCAAAATGAGAAGAGAATGATTTAGACTTAGTTAAATAAATATTTTTGATTTATTTAACCAAAGGGGGTAGTGTTAGATTAAATTAGATAAATGTTTCATTTATTTAAATTAATTAGATGAACTTTAGAGATTTAATCAAATAGTACGAATTATTTAATTAAATAAAATATGAAGATGAAATGACCTAGCTAATTACACAAAGACAATGATTTAATTAAATCAAGGGATTTATTTAATTAAAAGGGGAATTATGATGACTTTAATCACATAAGGCTATTCGATTAAATGGTTAGATAGAGGGATAATTCAAGATGAAGTGATGTTAGTAGATTAGGATCGAGTGTGCGATATCAATCGGTATATTTTCTATGTCTACATTTTCCCCCTCTTTGAAGCGATGCACTAGTTGCATTGGTTCAAAGAATAACTTTGCCATGATCAAAAGTAAAAAATTCTTTATTTTTTTGGATGCCCCACTATTGCCCCAGCAAAATAAATTATGTTGGTAACTGCTCCCTCGAGAGATTGAGTGGAAATATCAATTTTTCGTTTGAGATCGTGATAAAATGCGAATGGAGTGGTTCTACTAGAATTAGAGGATGAAAGATAATTCTTTAGAAAGATCAGTTGTTTGACGTAGACAATTTTGATGATGTATAGACTATCATCAAACATGGGTAGCCTCATGTATAGTTTGAGATATCACACAAATTTGGATAGAAATGTTAGTAAAGATAGAAGAATAAGATGGATGGAAGAGAGGATTTAACAAGTCTATGATCTAACGGGAATTTATTGGAGATGATGATGATGATCATTAGTTGCCAAGAGTTGGGATTTTCAAATGACCAATTACCTTATGTTTGATAACACACGTAGGCACGATGCATCAAGGTATAAAGAATGAGGATGGCGTTGCACCTAGTGTGATGGAATTTGACTCAACAAAAAAATAGGAGTATTCTTGCTCACACCTGACATACAAAAAATTTGCTAGGATGCACTTCAGAAGTTTCAAACATCTCAAACCAAAACACGAAAAGGTATAACCCATCAATGCAATAGTCAACAAGCTGCCCAGAAAAAACTTCCATACACACCTAACAAAGCAAGTATTTTCTAAGGTTATATTACAAGAATGTCCAAAAAACACAACAAACAAAAGATAATGATCATTTCCCTATTCCTTTCTCTCTAAATCATTTTGATTAGGCATCATCGAGAGGGCATTGGAATGAGCACAACAAGATAAATCAAAACAAAAGATCAAGTGAACAAACAAGTCAATGTTTTTCATACCTCTAGCCAAAGGGATGTGTTTTGATAGGATAAGAATCCAAGGTGATATCCAAAATGATGCCTATTATCAGAATGATATATCCTAGGACATGCATTGTATAGGATGATGATGGGTTGATAAGTTGTTTGATAATTTTTTGATATAAAATTGACTGACATGTTTGTGAATGATCAAGATTTTGATTTTGCATTTAAAAGTTTGAATTTTTCTTTTGATTTTGCGTTTGAAGCTTGATTTTGCCGATTGTTGTACTTGTTTCTATTTTATTTGACAAAGGGTGAGTGTGATGATTGATTTATTATGGATGATTGATTATTGCGGGTGAAAGCGAGATGGGATGGATGGTTTTGTATTTTCTAGAATATTTCAATGTTTTTGGTATTTAAAAATGTTTTGAGGTTGTTGTTGGTACTTTCAATATTTTACAAATGTTCTAATTTTTTATTTTTCAAATATTTTGGGGTTTTCTGAGATTTTATGAATGTTTTTGGATTTTGATGTTTTTTGAATGTTTTGGGATTTTGATATGTTTTGGATGTTTTTGGATTTTTTTGCATGATTTTGATGTTTTAGATATGGGTATGTGTGATGATATCAGTGCTCTATTTAGTATTTTTTTGAAAACCAAGATAAGGTTGATTGATCAGATTGATGGATTGATGATGACAACATTGTTGAGGATGCACAACAATGCAAGGATAGTGTTAAGAAACACAAGGATTATGATGGATATCCCAAGATGATAAGGGATTGATTGGATTTGATTGATCAAGATTTTAAATCTTGTCTTATGAACAAAAGTTGTTCTAGATGATATGATGTGACATTAAAGCACACATTAGATGCAACTGATAGTGATTGTGTGGATTAATGTTCAATGAAAGATGAAGATTGATAAGGAATTTATTCTTGTCAAAATATGTCATGGGCTAGTGATTTGGATTTTTTTTTCACAAGTGGTGGACCAATCTGATTTTACATTTGCCAATGTTCGGATCACCACATAAGTTGGAATATATAGAACTTCAAGATTTATTCTCAAAGCAATATGTAAATATCTGCTCCCAATGTCTAGCAATGTATGGAATGCCATCGATGGTTACCTTGATAGGTGTATGGACAGAGGGATATGGATTATCTTGAGATAAAATAATGTGTTTGAATGAAGGAATGCTTCATTAGATAATGCTTCATGGCTCAAATAGTGTTGGTTAGGATAGGATCAATGAAAATGACCCATGTCAAGATGTCTACCATAAGCAAGTGTAAAGTGTGCACCAAACCTTCATCAAGGTCAAGATAATTTGGTCTATGGATGTAGATGGATAAAGATGGATTGGATAAATGGTTCATGGATGAATGGATTTATTATGGATTAGATGGATGGAATGTTGGATTTATTATGGATGGGATAAGATGCTTCCACCTGAACTAGTAGATGTAGATGCTTGATTCTACACATGATGCTTGTTTACCAGGTTTTCATAATGGTACCTATCAAAAGTGGCACTGAAGTGGTTTTCACTAGAGGACAATTTTTTTCTTTACTATTTTCAATCATTTTTTTGATTTTTCTGGATTTTTTATTTTTTATTTTTTTGTATTTTTTGAAAGATTTTAAGCTCATGTTGACCCACCTAGTGGTGTTGATGTAGATGCTTCTATCATAATGTTTCATTGATATCATTCCTGAAGAAGTTGTTTTACTAAGATACATGCACTTGAATGTAACTTTTGATAATCTTGATCTGCTTTGTTGATATTGGAGTTGACTTCATCTTTATGCACACATCAAGACAAAGTGCCTTTTGAATCCTTATGATGAAGGGTTGTTGCCAACACATGGTCAATGTGACAATTGGATGTTATATGTGGAGGCATGGATGGAGTGTGTTTAGGGATAGGAGATGGATTGGTTGACAGTTTGGAACCTTTGACTCTCCAAACTTGGGAAGATGAACAATGATGGGTGGATACGAAAGTGTGTGTGGAATTAAGACCAACTGCTTGATATACTTTGTATGTCGCTTGGGACACCTACTTTTTCCTTTGTGGACATCTTTGATGGATACTTTTCCCTTTTTTATTTTTCCCCATAGTTTCTTTGACTAATGGAGTTTGATAGGGATAATCTTTCTTTGTATTCTTTGGTATCCATATGTAGTTGTTTTGTTCGATATGCTTCTTACCTTCTTTTTCTTTGATAAAATTCTTTGTGCTTTCATTCAAAACCATCTTTTGATGTTGGTCCCAATTCATGGATGGGATGATGGGTGGATGAAGATTCATGACATGGTCAGTTGTAGTATTTGCATCAGTTTGATCATGAGGACTCTTCGTGCTCCCTATGTTGATGTTTGCTTGAGACATAGTTGCCCCTAATATGGTGGTAGTAGCACCTTCATGTTTTGATTCTACCTATTATGAGAAATCTTGTTTAGGATGCATTCTTTGATAAATGACCACTGTAGATGATGTTATTTCCATTTGTTGCTCTGCTAACTCTAGAATGTCCTATTTTGTCTAACATGTTTCCTTGAGTGGATAATGTTGGATATCTTCATACATGATGTCATCAGTCTAAATTCGGGATATATCTGATCTTGATGTTGACAAATTAGTTTGACTGTAGGAATCAATAATCTTCTCTTTTTGTGTAACAAAATCCTACTCTAAATGAAGATCATCTATGTGTCCATCGACATAAAGCATCTCATGGGTAGATGGAGGAGTATGTGCTATGTGGATATGATCATCTTGTATAGATAGGAGATTATCCATTAGATTATTGTAGTAGCTTGGGGATAAAAATTCTTGATCTTGAATGATTTTAGAATTGCTTGCAACATGCTTTGGATCAAGTTATTGACATGGGTCAATTTCAAAGGATGGATTTCTTACAAAGGGTTCTTAGATATCTTCATTATGCATAGGAAGTTGCTCAATATCCTCTTGATCTTTGAGTGAATTTGGATCAAGTGTTGAGTTGAATATTCCTTCAATATCAGAAATCATGAGGTCGAAGGATGTCAATATGTCTTGGAAAGGACCATTGCTAGACTTTGGTGAGAGATGTTGATCATGCTTAGAATAAATTTTTGAGATATGTCCTCTAACTCATTAGGTGATGTAGAGACATTTTCAACATTGTCATTGGTCGATGGATTGTTGATTATAGGATCAAACAATGTTAACACTCCTTGAAATAGATCATTGTCGGATATTGTTGAGAGATTCTTATCATGATCAAAAAGTGACTCTTGATGTATGTTGATTTGATCTTTAGATGAGGTAGAAACATCTTCCATGTGTTCATTGATGGATAGGTCTTGATCATGTGATCATTGAATTGGATCAAAACATGGAGTTGTTAAAATTTTGTTGTGATTTTGAACAACATTTGCTTGTTGGGCTTATAGTGTGGCTTGGGCAACTTGAGCAGCTTGTGCAGCTAGTTGTGCAGCTTGTAGATTTTGGTTTTGTTGGAGTGTCTTTTGATAAGTAGCTAGTTGAGTAGCTTGCAACACAATGTTGTATTGGTTTGATGTGTTTGGTTTGGGTGGTGGTGGTGGCAGATGTGGTTTTGGAATAGTGCTTGTTGTGGTAATAAGAGGTACTGTCGTATTGATGATTGGGATTTGAGTGGTGGGTGGTGTGATCAATATGGCTTGTCCTTGAGAGACCATGTTTTGAGGGATGATAGACTATGTGCTGGTTTCTTATGCTATGGGGATGGTTTCCATCTATTGTTGTGATATTGATGGCAAGGGGGGAGGATTTGGTATGATGCCTTGATTGATGGTTGGAGGGATGTTTTGGATGAGTAGTGGTCGCGAAGGTAGCCCAAAACCAAGAGGTGATAGAGATGTTAATGGAAAGGGTGGGAGTGGTGGGAAAGTGAGTGTCATGCTCCATTGGTGAAATGATGATGTTTGATAAAAAAGAATTCCCCCTGGTCCAAATAGGGCACCTTCTCCTTGTGAGGTGATAAGGAGAGAGGTTTGAGGGGTTGCGTGAAATGATGATGATTGGTCATTAAGATTATGAAAGGTGAGGGGGACATATGGGTGTGATACATTTTGAACAACATTCATGTGATTTGCAAACATATCTATCCAAAATTTTACCAAGTGTGGATTCAAAATCTTCATGTTTGGTATAGTTGTACTTGGTATATTCTCATTTGGCATGTATGGATTTGGTGGGATAATGTTGTTTTTTGAAGACTCATGCATTGATTATTTGGTTGATATATTTGTAAGTTTGGACTTGGATTTAAATCTACCATCAGAAAAGGTGTTCCAAAATTTAGATTGGGTATACTCACATTTGTTGTACCATTGAGGTTTGTAGGAGATAATGATCCCATGTATGGATTGTATAAATGTGAGTTTTGAAAATCAATTGGCATTGTAAGGCTTTGATAATTTGGTTGGTTTAGACTACTTATGATGTATGGATCAAGTTTATATTCCATGTTCTTCTTGTGTTTTGACCTTATTGTAAAAGTGACATCTAGGGTGTTTAGGACCAATGATGAGATGACGGATGAAAGGGGTGAATGATATGGGTGTTGATTTTTTAGGAACTTCAGATCAATGCTAGATTTTAGGATATGATTTTGATTGATTTTGATTGGATAGTGAACTTGTAAACCGTAAGATTTTGGATGTGATCTTTAGGATAAACTTGTTCAAAAGTGTGCTGATTTAACTAGAGGTATGAGAAAGGATGCATTCCCATACTCCTAATTAAACAAGGTGATTTTTATTTGGTTTAAGGATGTACCCAAGTGTAGATAATGATGTTTCTAAAGCTCTAAAGTTTCTTGTGGGATGGGATGATAAATGTTTGAAATGGATGAAGTGTTTGATTTTGATCCTAAATGAACCTAAGAAGGACTTGTTTACAAGGCCAAGGTTTTGAAGAAAATGCTTTTCCCTTCAAACCATAAGATCAATGTTTTGTCAAAAGACCATAAGACAAAATATACACAAGCACCTGTGTGGGGTTCAGTTGATTTCATCTTGATTAGTGAATTGCTTTTACTTCAAACACTTTCTTGATTAAATTTTCAAACTAAATATCCAATGTCCTAACTTCTTTTCATCCCACAAAGTGTTATGTGGAATTCAAGGAAATCAAGGAAATGGTTACCTAATGTTTACCTTGGTAGAAGCAAATTAAGATGTAAACCCAATTACTTAGAAAACTCTAAGGACATAATCCCTAGGGTAAGCAATAGTTCTTGGGTTTTGTCAAAGGTATTTGCTCTAACTAAGGGGTTTGAAATTTTGATTTTCCTATTGAATGTGTGTTTCCTAATGTTTTTGAACAAGCAAGTGTTTTGATACCAAGAACAAGCACAACCCTATGGATATGAAAAACTTTACTTGTTGAGTTCCCACTTGGACAAGTCCAGCTATGCCTACTCTTAGTGAATGATTAGATGCTTGATTCCACTGGCTCCCCTCCATGATGTTCACTTATATGGGGCATCCAAGCATCAACACCCATGAAACTCCCATGGCATACTTTTCATTTCTACCAAGAGCTGTAAAAACATGGGATGGCTTCAAAATGACCATTCTTGCACCAACAAGTAGATCAAGGATTTTGAACTTTTTTAAACAAGGGTTTTAATTCAAACTTTTAATTCGTAGTATTTGAACCATCAAGGGGAGATACCATTGCTACCCTTCTCATCGGAGTGAACCACGTGATACTAACCTTTGTTCCAATACCCACTTTTATATCCCAGCTGGAAATACTCTTGGCTTTAGAGTGTTATAGGTTGAGTCATTCCCTTGGGTGAGTACTTTCTCCCCAAGGAAAGCCCTCTAACATAAAAAAAAGAAAGCAAACATATTCATAGTTCGATCAACCTTCGTTTAGAAAAAAAGGGAGAACACACACAATATGATCCACTCACACTCACAAAGATTTGTTCAATTTTAATGCCAAAATGAAGTGTTAAGGCAATCACTTACACAACCTAATATCACCAAAAGCCTTTTTATTCTCAAGATCACCATGAGGCATGACAGAAGCGCATACTTCTTTTGATGATATTACTTTGTGTAAGTAATTACAAAAAAATGAGAACACTTGTTCATTTTAAGTCCACAAAGAAAAAGTGAATTCTTTTTAGTGCACCAAAAGAAGTGTGAGATTTAATTCTTCAATTGATAACCTTAAGCAAAATCTAGTAAATTTTCCTAAGGTTCAGTTTAACCCCTTTGTAATGAAAATTGAAAGCTTTTGTAATGTTTGTTTTAAAGCCCAAAAATAAGTGAGTTAGTCTAAAACAAAAAAATAAAGCATAGAACAGAAGCTCCAAGCATTAAAAAACACTTCATAAACTCTAGATTTAATGCTAAATTTCTCTTTACCTTCAAGATTCTTCAAAGATCTCTTGCAAGTTCCTTGTGCAAATAAAATCCCTCCTTCTTGCCTTTCCTATATAAAAAAAACATCATATGAGGATTAAATTATTTAATGAAAATCATTAATTTCAAACAATAAATTGATCTCTATTGCAAAGACTAATGATTTTTAATTAATAAATAACTGATCAATAAGAATTTTTCTTTCCAAAATAATTTGACAATATTAAAACCTTTAGTTAAAATATATAACAAAGGTCCCTGCAATCCTTATTAGCAATTAGGAATATTAAAACCCATGAATCTTGACAAGTAAAGATTTTTAAGCCTGCAAAATGTCACAAACCAATCAACAAGATACCTATAAAACAAGAAATAAGTAACTTCAAGACATAACTTCCTTGACATTTAATGTGATGTCTATGACTTTACTCCTTTAACTAATTCTATGGCACACATTCATTTATCACTCATTCTACAAAATTTCATAAATCAACAACGTCAATCTTGAAGATTATGTAGTGTGCATCATGATATCATACTTAGTCAACTCTATGTGGACATATTCAATACTTGTGTGGATTTTTTTAAAGTTAGTGTGTAATAAGTTTGACATGGGTAAGCCAATTTCTCATATGCCTGAGAATTTTAGATTTGACACCATGCAATAATATAGAGACTACATATATCAAATGATTGTACAACTTGAAGTTAATGAACATATCCCAACACTTTCAATGTTTGTCCACTGCATTAATGAGGTTGTGGTCCCAGCCATTGGCACATATCTGACATTAAATTCTTGCTTCATCGGTGGTTACAATACTGGCCAAAGTGAAATGTTAACATAATATGCAATATCCAAAGCTTTAAATTTGTATCAAGTTTGATTCTTTCCATATAATAAAATGCATTTGTTCAATGGAGGATAGCATAAATTAGAAAGTTTACGAGAGGCACATTAGATTAGAAGGATAGTAAAATTTAAAGGCTCCAACAATAATACTCTACCCTCTTTCTTTTTTTTTGGTATGAAAACACTATATACTTCTTGATAAAGTACTCTACCTTACTCGTGACCTACATGGTATGATTGTGGCGACAAATATATCTGTAAAAATTTATGGCATAAGTATCCCGATCTAATAGAGTTGGATTACCTTTGAATAGGCCACTGTCTACACTTAGTCAACTCATATTTATTACATCCTATTAGAGCCTAAATAACACTATCTACTAAACTCTAGTTCATGAATTGGCTATTGCAAGGGGCGGTAGACAATCAGGTGAGAATTTCATGTTGTACAGAGTATAAACAAATGCTTCACACAATCGGCATGGTTTATAATTAATGTCCAAACCAACCCAAATCATGATGCCTAGATTCACCTGCTTGAATCAAGGGCATTGTCTGATGTGACACTAGATAACTACATTGAATCCACCATTTCACACGCAAGGTGACAGACTAGACAAGGGTGATAAACAAGCATATGAAGAGTTGACTAAGTGCTACCCTAGATATTAATTATAAGATGAAGTTAATATCATGAAAAAGGTTGATTATAAATGAGAAGTGACAAAAGCAATGATTAATGCAAATCTATAACATGACAACAACAACGATTATTAAATAGTATTAGAAATCCTTTTGTATGATTCATTGAGCTGGTATTGATATTCAAGCAGCTAGACAAGGACTGGATAATCTCTAATCCCCATCCACACTGCCTCTAGATCACCATTTTTTCACCTTCCTATAACTATACCTCCTGTTAGTCATATATAGTCAATAACTTGAGTATCTTTGTAATGATTACACATTTCATAAACGAAGTCTATGATTGCTTTATTCAACTAGAATAGCAAGAGAAATGGCATCACAAACCAATCAATTTAAAAGATCATTATATGTCTGTCATTGTATGCTGATCTATGGGCGTACAATTTTTTCAAGTTTGTGAGCATGTTCTAGATTACTAGGCAGAGAATGGATTGGACATTATATCACCAACCTATGAGATTGAGCATATCACATATTTCATTTTCTCAAGGGCTCTCACTCTATGGAAAGATTTGGAAATGGTTACAAATGTTGAGTAGAAATTGCTCCTTGAAGGACACTATAACTAATCTACAACATTACCTACCACAACACAAGTTGCAGTAGCAAATAGTCAAAAAATTCTATGTAGACTGTAAAAGCAGGAGTCAGTTTTGTTATTCCTAAAAAATAATTTGTCAGGTGCTCTTATTCCAGTAGTTTGTGGCAGTGGTAAAGCTGTAAAGAATGATTCTAAGAAAGATGTGGAGATCAAACAACCCTTCGGTAATAAAATAACAAAAACCAACGCATATCATTCAAGGCACATGAACTATTTGACAAAATGACATCACAAGTTTTTTTATAGAAGAGAATGATGCAAGTTAATATTTTCATCATCGTAGCTTTACTGCTTCATTCTCACCATTTATAAATGATAAATCATATGTGCATTGTCATGAAATAATGCAAAATAAGACAAAACCTTCTTACACTAAGTGAAATTAAGAATGTAAATTCTCATTAACTAATGTAATGGCCTTATAAAAGAAAAAGAAATTTTTTTGTCTCAATGCCTTACTTTGCTTTCTTCTATATGGATAATTAGCTAGATTCACATCTAGCTTAAATTATTCTAAAGTCCAACTCCAACCCTCCTTCTAGCTCCATAATGTGAACCTATATCCTATACCTGTAAGAAAATAACAAATGAACACATTAATAAGATCAAATGCAAGTTAGAATATAGATTCCTCAAGAAATTCATTTGAATGCAAAAGAAAATGAATGAAATGAAGAACACAACAAATTTAAAACAAAGATATCAAATCCTATTTTAATACAAAGGAAACTCTTAATCTATTGAGGGAATTGGTGCCAATTTGATGTGAAAATTGGCCCTTTCCCAACTCCAATGTTAGCTTTGATGATTTGGTGAAGATTGTGATCCACTTTGTTGAAGATTGATGAGTCCTCCAAGACAAAATCTACATAACCTACCTATAAGACTCAATAAGATGGATGAAGATTGTTATGAATTTGAGTATAGTAAGTTTACTCAAGTTGTGGATGATGAAAATGAAGGATGAGCTTTCTATTTATAGAAAGAAAGAGTTGAAGATTGAAAAATAGGATGAATGTGGGATAAAAGATAAACCAATGACATGTTTCCACTTGTCAACATGTGAGAGGATGAAGGTTGAGCACATTTTGATCAATGTGCAAGTTTGAAATTTGAATTTGATGATTTATGACATGTTTAGGGGGGATGAAAGATGAGTTAAATGCCAAGTGGGAGACATGTAAGAGATAATGTAAGAGCTTTATATGCTTTGTTGGATGGACCAGTCATTTTGGGGGGAGATTTCAAATTTGAGGAATATTCCATCTATTGATACCCTTTTTGAATGAAATAGGAGAATTAATAAATCAAATAAATTGATTTATTGTGCAAGTCAGAAACGCTAGAGGATTTGAGTGATTAGGATTAGCATTAATCATGATTTGATTAATTTAAATGATGTTAGTTGATTTGACCATTTTGACTTAGATTTTAGGATTTAAATAACTCAAAATGACAAGAGAATGATTTAGACTTAGTTAAATAAATATTTTTATTTATTTAACCAAAGGGGGTGATGTTAGATTAAATTAGATAAATGTTTCATTTATTTAATTTAATTAGATGAAATTTAGAGATTTAATCAAATAATATGGATTATTTAATTAAATAAAGATAGGAAGATGAAATGACCTAGCTAATTACACAGAGACAATGATTTAATTAAATCAAGGGATTTATTTAATTAAAAGGGGAATTTTGATTACTTTAATCAAATAAGGCTATTCGATTAAATGGTTAGACAGAGGGATAATTTAGGATGAAGTTATATTAGTAGACCAGGATCGAGTGTGCAATATCAATTTGTATATTTTCTATGTCTACATAAATACATGCAAAACCATACACACAAAACATAAACCATAAACTAGACAAGTTATTTGAAATAATCAATAGTACCTTATGGAAAATCAATCACTATACCTTGGAAAATTAAATAATATTGCCAAGGGTTTCTTCAACACACACCTCTTCCCACTTGCTTCAAACACACCTCTTCTCGTCAACTTTCTTGCACATAAATGGGAAAAATATTATCATAGGTGACACTTTTCTTTTGCATTTCCAACCATCCACCCTTGCAAAAAATACAAAATAACCTCCACCCACCTTCGCAAAAGCTACACAAAGTTTAATCCATCTTGCACCCTCACAAAAGCTTACCCTCATCACTCACGATTTTCATATAAGGTATAGCATCAGAACGACACTAAATAATGCCTTACTAAAAATTTCCCAAACATTCATTTTGTTCCTCGGCGTTAAATGATAGTTATTATTATGATGATCCCTAGTACATGCAAAACATACAACAATTAATGTTGATGCAAACCAACGTTTAATTTCCATAGCCTTCTCTATCCACACGGCCCAATAAATGCCACCCTATTTCTAAAGCTGCCAACATCCACCTTTGCCACCTTTTTCATGGCCATTGGAAGGCCAAAAATCGAAGAGGTTGACAAAGATTCCAACCAAATTTATAACCCGCCTGCCACCTTTTTCTCAATTGTCGGAAGCCTTAAAAATGACGAGGCTGACAAAAATTTCAAGCAATATTGACACAAATAGCCTATTGGCTAATTATAATATTTTTTTATTAAATTAAGCTTCAATTTTTTATGATACATACTTATATATAAGCCTCAATCAATATACTTATACATCAAAAAAAATATTTACACATCATAAAAGTAATCTAAAAGAGAATAAGGATAGATTTGAAAAAAATTAAAATAGTATTATTAATAAAGTAATAATTTGTTAAAGGAATAAAAAAAGTTATAAGTTGTGAAAGGAAACCAAAATATAATTAAAATATTATAACATTTTTTATTAAATTAAGTTGCAATTGTTTAAGACACATAGAGAAAGGAGACCCAAAGAATATATTTGTACATCAAAAAAATAATTTAAAAAAGAATAAGAACAATTTTGAGAAAAAGAAGAGTATTATTAATAAAATTATAATTTAAAAGAGAATAAGGACAATTTTGAGAAAAAAAGAAAAGAAAAGTATTATTAATAAAATTATAATTCTATAAACCAGAAATATAATTAAAAATATTAAAATATTATTTTATTAAATTAAGTTGCAATTGTTTGCCACACATACTTATATATCACATAAAGGATCCCAAGGTATATACTATACATCTGTAAAATAATTTAAAAGATATTAAAGATAATTTTGAAGAAAACAAAATACTATTATTAGTAAAATTATAATTATGTAATAGGAAATTAAAATATAATTTAAAATATTATAATATTTTTTTATTAAATTAAATTGTAATGGTTTATGACACATATTTGTATATGAAAGAAAGTAGCCCAAAGAATATACTTATACATTTAAAATAAAATAAGGATTGTTTTGAAAAAAATAAAATGGTATTTTATTAATAAAGTTATAATTGTAAAATGACACTAAAATATAACTAAAAATATTATAATATTTAATTATTAAATTAAGTTACAATTGCTTAAGACACATACTTTAAGGACAATTTAAAAAAAAAAAAATTAATATTAGTAGTAAAGTTATAATTTGTAAATGAAAACAAAAAATTAATTAAAAATATTACTATACTTTTTATTAAATTAATTCTGAATGGTTTATGACACAAACTTATAAATGAGAGAAAGGAGTCCCAACAATATACTTATACATCACAAAAATAAATTTTAAAAGAGAATAATGATAGTTTTGAAAAAAGAAAAAATAGTATTATTAATAAAGATAAATTTATAAAAGGAAACAAAAATATAATGAAAAATATAATATATTTTTTATTAAATTAAGTTGCAATTGTTTACAATGCATAATGTAATATGAGAGAAATTATAATATATTTTTATTTTATTAAATTGAATTTCAATTTTTTGACATATACTTATATGTCAAGAAAAGAGTCCCAAAGAATATATTTATACATAGAAAAAAAAAGTTAAAAGAGAATAAGGACAATTTTGAAAAAAGACAAAATAATATTATTAATAAAGTTATAATCTTCCGAAAGGAAAGCAAAATATACTTAAAAATGTTATAATATTTTTTTATTAAATTAAGTTGCAATTGTTTACAATGCATACTTATATATAAAAAAAAAAGATTCACATAATATATAATCAATATCATCATAATGTTGCATGAAAAACAAAATGCATGGACAAAAATATAATATATTATTTTTTATTAAATTAAACTGCAATTATGTACAACACATACTTCTATATAAAGAATATAGTCCAAGAGAATCAAGATCATAAACATTTAGAAGAAATAACAATACAATTAGTAAAATCATAGTATTTTAGAAAATATCAAAATATTAAAAAAAACAAGCAATAAACTAGGTGAAATGGATGTGATGTTGAAAGACCATAAATATGAAACACTATCTTCATTGTCAAAACAAAAATAAAAAATTATGTAAAAGGATGTACTCTAAGTGAAACTCCCTCTTAAATCACACTCAATTCAATAGTCAAAATTAAATTTTAGCTAATAAAAATATGACAATTATTGACAAGTAGTCGATTCAGTTGACCATTTATTATTATGAGAGTTGGGTTCTTGTGAACAGCTACTCATGAAACATGGAACAATAAGTTTCACCTGTAAAACTACAAAGCTGAAATCTGATAGCAACATCACAATAACAATTATTTATCATTTTTATTTAAAAATATATAAAATTATTCTAATGGATTTTCTATAAAAAAAAAAATTATATATACAACAAGGGGTCCCTGCAACCCAGCTCAGCGACCCAGTGCCTTTACCTTGGGTACTTGAAGCAAGTTAGGGTGGGACTAGTCCCCTGCGGTGAAGATTTTCTATAAATATTAAGTAGAAATGTTGAAGCATGGAAGAAGGGAAAATGGCATTTTCAGCGTGCGCAGCTTGCCGATATCAACGCAAAAAATGCTCAGCTGAATGTCTGCTGGCTCCTTATTTTCCTCCGGACGACCTTCAAAGAGTTGCGATCGTGCAGAAAGTGTACGGATTCAACAATGTTCTTAGAATCCTTAAAGTAACATAACTACTCCCGATTTCTATGTTCGCCTTCTTCTGCACTAAGTTTAATTCTGATACTACCAGAAATAGTAGAGAGACCCACTTGAAAGGTCCATGGTAAGAACAAATAATAGTTTTTAATAGTGTACGGTGTACCAAAGGTTTTGTATGTTTTGAACTTCAATCAGTACTCGTCGTTGTTTTAGTCAGATTCTTTCTATGCAGGCTAAATAAATGGACTAAAAATTATGGTTTCTATTTGGTAATATCCTTGGTTTTTGAATCAGCTGGATAGAAGCTTCCTTCTCATTAGTATGTGTCTGGTCAGATGCTTTGCTAATAGGAAAATAGTCGAATGAAATTCATGATTTTGATCTGGTATTGTTGTAGGATGTCAAAGTTGAGGAAAGAGCAGATGCAGTTAATAGTTTGGTGTATGAAGCAACAGCAAGAGTGAAGGACCCTGTTTATGGGTGTACAAAAGAAATCTGTCAATTGCAGAAGCAGGTTGCTGACCTGGAATCCCAATTGGCAGCCATGCAAGCGGAGATCTTGGATATGCGTATTAGCCATAAGAAGCTCGTTTCCGTTTCCCTTCCCACATGTGGGAGGAGGTGGATTCTATGATGTTATGTGAACCGCTATGAGAAGTATAAGTTTAAGACAAGAGTATATTGAAATAAGTGTTATGGAGGTAAGAGTATTCCTCACTGTTTCAAAACTGCTTTCATACTATTTTACAATTAGCAATTTTCATAAATTGCTTCATATGATGCTTATAATAAAAAACATTTGTATTAAATATATATTTTAATAAACTTAGTCTGTTTCTATTTTCTATATGAATGTTTCTGAGTTTATTTTCTATATAAACTTAGTCTGTTTCTATTTTCTATATGAATGTTTCTATTTTCTATAAACAGAGAAGCCCCCCACAACAAACAAGAGCAGGGCACAGGTAAATCAGGACAGCGAGACATAAGGAGAGGCATCTCCATTGAATAATTTTATAAATAAATCATTGAAATCTTCCATATGGTAGAAAATATGAATTCTCAAATTTGATTTGATTTTTTAAATACAGTGAATCATTTTCATAATCAATAGCCTAATCAATCTATTTGTAATCTTCTTGTCATATGATGATATTAGTCTGATTTTATTGTAATTTATTTATATATTTAACTTTTAATGCTGTACGTTAATTTTAATAACTAATTACATATCCTTCTAATTGAACTAATAGAAATTGCTCACTTTATTCTCTCAATATTACTAGTATATTACATATTCTGAATTGATAAGATGACTGGAGGTTCTCTTTTATAACCTCAAATTGTGGATTGGACTAATACTCCATGTACTGTTCCTCATCTACCTCCTCTTTCTAACAGTGACCTCAACTCATGTCTATTTGAATGATCATATGATCAAGTGACCTCATCTCTATGTGAATGATGATATGATCATAACCATGGTCCATAATGCTTATTCTTAATGCGGTTCTCATGGTTCTCACAAATCTCCTCAACATACATGTTTTGACCAATAAGAAAACCTAGGGACTGGACTGAACGGTTAGAAAACTGTTAGAGTAAACTATTAGAGTAAACAATAATTTCTCCCAGTTTGCATGCTGGTGGAGAAACCTAGGGAATTAACTTCAGTTCTATTTTGTTTGCATGTAGTTATCTGCAGTTTAATATATTCGCTGATTTATGTTACATGTTAATTTCTGTAGTTTAGGATCACAGTTATTTTTTATAACAACCTCTAGATCTTCAAAAAGATCTTAATAAAATTAGGCTTTTTTAATCTGTTTGATTAAGGAGTGAAGTTGAATAACAACAATTCTGTATTGTTGTAGCAATTCTGGCGCACTCTGCTTTCTCTGTTTTTTTATTGTCTCTGCCTGATGAACAAAAACTCAATGATTAACGAAACAAATTTGCATCACCATATACAGAAGAGCAATTATTATCTATCTTAGCCAATACATTAAAGAACACTGACTGACAGATAAAAGGTAAAGGTAAAGGTCCTTTTTAAGTCCACGATACCATGAGTATATGGGACTCCTCGTATTCCCCCAAATATGAGGGAGGCACCTAACTCGTGCTCCACAATACGAGGCCCTTGTACTCCCCCAATATGGGGGAGGCACCTAACTCGTGCTCCACAATACGAGGTGTACATACCCTACCCCCTGCAGGATTTGAACTTGTGACCTCCCTGTCAAGAGCACAAGTTCTCCACCATTAGGCCCACTCAGGCTGTACGACTATATTACCTCTAATTCTTTGCATTTGCATTCTTCAGCATTAATTTTGATTCTTATAATACGACAGATAGTAGAGATTTTGTCCATCGACGGTGTAATAGAATCGCTTATATTACCTCTAATTCTTTGCATTTGCATTCTTCAGCATTAATTTTGATTCTTATAATACGACAGATAGTAGAGATTTTGTCCATCGACGGTGTAATAGAATCGCTTATATTACCTCTAATTCTTTGCATTTGCATTCTTCAGCATTAATTTTGATTCTTATAATACGACAGATAGTAGAGATTTTGTCCATCGACGGTGTATTATATAAATTTTCTTTTACAAATGACATTTAGGACCCACATAATTTGTTCAACACAAGCATAAAATTTCAATGCATGATTTAAAGTTCAACCAATACTTGTTTATGGGTGGCTTCATCACTTTGTCGCTATCTATTAGTGAGTCTTCAAGTAGCAAACAACTTCTATAACAATTATATTTTTCATTAATAATTATAATTAGCCGATAGGCTATTTTGTTTGAAGCTTTTGTCGAGATTTTTGTCAGCCCAGCCGCGAATTGGTTTTGTCGGCGCCGGGGGTTGCCGACCGATGGGGAGGGAACTGTTTTTTTTTTTGGGCGATGTGGGAGTTCGTAATTGCGTGGGTTGGTTGTGGTGGAGAATGGTGTCATTGTAATGGGGAAGGTGAATGGTAAGTGTTTGTTGGCGCAAGCGCCAATGCATCTTCCTATCGGTGTATGGGGGCGGAGGCCAAAGTAAATGCAATATTGAATGTTGTCGTGTGGAAAACATACTTTGATTAAGTTGTATTGTTGAAAGAGCCATTGTGGTGTGGGTTTGATACCAAACCACTGTTAAAATTGTCGGTCTCGGCTATGTCTTTTAGCAGGCTGGAGGGTTGTAAAATTGTTGTGGCGTGGAATTTGTAAGTCGTTTTCGATGGGTATTTTGCATAAACCAGTAATTTATTGTTCATGTATTTTGTTGTCTTTTTATTGTTGCTTTTGATAGCAAGTTGGAGGGTTTTAACATTGATGTGCTACGAAATGTGCGAGAAAGTATATTGATTAATTTGCATTGTTGAAAGAGTCATTGTGGTGTTGGTTTGATAGCACATTATTTATTGTTCATGTATTTCATCTTGTGCTTATTGTTCTAGTTCAAAAGTAGTTAAATGTTTCTTTTCTTGCCCAATAAACAAGGCTATTTTGTTTGAAGTTTTCACTAGGATTTTCGTCAACCCATCCATGAATTAGATTTTCCAATGTCGGGGGTCTGCCGGTGGGTGTGGAGGGCACCGTTTATTTTTGTGGCGACGTGGGAATTGGTAATTACGTGTGTTGGTGGCGGTCGAGAATGATGTCGTCGTTACAAGGAAGGTGAATGGTAAGTGTTTGGTGGTGTGAGCACCAATGCATCTTCTTATTGGTGCATGGAGGTGCAGGCTGAAGGAAATGCTATATTGAATGTTGTTGTGTGGGAAAGCACATTTTAATTAAGTTTTATTGTTGAGAGAGCCATTGTGGTGTGGGTAACACACCAGACTATTGTTAAAATTGTTGCCTTCGGCTCTATTTTTTAGTAGGTTGGAGGGTTGTAAAACTATTGTACCGTGGAACCTGTAAGTCATTTTCAATGGGTTTTTTGCAAAAATGAGTAATTTATTGTTCATGTGTTTCATTCTCTACTTATTGTTGCTTTTGATAGCAACTTGGAGGATTTTAACACTGTGTAGTGTGAATTGTGTGACAAAGTATATTGATTAAGTTGCATTGTTGGAAGAGTTATTTTGGTCTTGGTTTGATAGCATATTATTTTTTCTTCATGTTTTCCGTTGTGTGTTTATTGTTCCTTTTGATACTAGGTTGGAGGGTTTTAACACTAATGGTGCAAAGTGTGTGAGAAAGTATATTGATTAAGTTGAATTGTAGAAATAGTCCTTGTGGTGTTGGTTTGGTAGCAAGCGACTATAAAAATCGTTGCCTTTCGCTCTGTTTTATAGCATTTTGGAGGGTTTTAAGGCTATTGTGCAACAAAATTTGTAAGTAGTTTTACATGGTAATTTTGCGTGAATGATTAAATTGTTGTTCACGTGTTTCAGCCTGTGTTTATTTTTTGTTGTTATTTGTTTGTATCTTTTCCATTATACCCATTTTGGAGAGTTGAAAGAGATAATCATTCTCTATGAATGTTTTTATTATAGTTAAATCTTTTTCCTCTTGCCCAAAAAATTAGGTTAGGGTTAGTAGTTTGTATCTTTGCGGTTATACCCACTTTTGGAGACTTCAAAGATATTATCGTTCTATATGGATGGATTCATTGGAGTTAAACCTTCTTTGCTTGACGAAAAAATATAGTTAGGGTTAGTAATCTTTCCTTGGTTTTGTTTTTTGATTATAGATATTGGGCAGTGAAATTAATTCTTCCATTTGAATATATACATTTGTGCATTCATTGAGCTCGCATGCTTTTGATTTGAATATAGTGGGCATCTTCTTTGTAGTCTACTAACAAATAGTTGTAATTATATAAGAGGAGCTGCATTATCTGGTATTCAGTTATATAGAGAAATAGGGAAATGGTAATAGAACTGGTAGTAAAACATACATACATGTGTTTATCCATATATACATATGTAAATAGATGTATAAACATTTATTAGCCCATAGACTATTTTGTTTGAAGTTGTTGCTAGGATGTTCCTCAAGTAAGTCGTGAATTGAATTTGTCAGCAAAACATACATAGATGTGTTTATCCATATATAGATATATAAATAGATGTATAAACATTTATTAGCCCATAGGCTATTTTGTTTGAAGTTGTTGTTGGGATGTTTGTCAGGTCAGTCATGAATTTGATTTGTATGTTTGTCAGGTCATCCATGAATTGGAATTATATGTATATGTATATGTTTATGTATATGTATGTATATCTATATGTAAGTGTATATATATATATATATAGAGAGAGAGAGAGAGACGTATATATAATCTATGCATCTCTAGTGTTATACACATTTTGTATAGTTAGTTGCTTGGTATCTTTTTGATTGATCTAAGTTCAAATTCTTGCAAAGAGGATCACGTATATTTTGAACACCAATGTAATTTATTCTTGTATTTACATACAAATAGAGTAATTGTATAAAAGGAGTTGCATTATTTGGCATTTAGTATATAGAGAAATAGGGAAACTATAACACAACTATTAGTAAAATATACATTCAATATTGCATTTACTTAGTATGAATTCATTATAGGAAGATATACATATGCATATATCTTGACAAAGATATACATACATATGTATATCTAAATAGGTTTGTATATTATGTTTATGTGTAATTATGTAGACTACAATTTTAAGTAGAGTTTAAAGTAGCATGTATAAGTATTGTCTATGTTATGTAAAAATCATGACTATACAGTTATAGCATTAAGTCATATAGCATTGAGATGTTAATAAGAACAGAGCGTTTAATTATGCAGTATGTGTAACATATTGAGTATTGTCTATATTAAAAATATTTGAAATATATATGGAAATAAATTGTCCAGTTGTGTTTGAAATTGTAAGGTGTGTAAACATGACTACACAGTTATAGCATTAAGTCATATAGCATTGAGATGTTCATAAGAACAGAGCATTTAATTATGCAGTATGTGTAACATATTGAGTATTGCCTATATTAAAAATATTTGAAATATATATGGAAATAAATTGTTCAGTTGTGTTTGAAATTGTAAGGTGTGTAAACATATCATATAATCGAGCAAAATGATTTGAAATATTCGAAAGTAACAATGGCAGGAAAATTAATATAGTGGCCACGTTCTTTTTAGTCTACTAATAAATAGAGTGATTCTATAACAATAGTTTCATTATCTCACATTGAGTATTATAGAGGAATAGGGAAATTGTAACAGAACTGTTAGTAAAATATGCATACATGTATTTATGCACTACTGACACATCATCTACTTGTCTATGTTATGTAAAAATCATGACTATACAGTTATAGCATTAAGTATTGTCTATGTTATGTAAAAATTATGACTATACAGTTATAGCATTAAGTCATATAGCATTGAGATGTTCATAAGAACAGAGCATTTAATTATGCAGTATGTGTAACATATTGAGTATTGCCTATATTAAAAATATTTGAAATATATATGGAAATAAATTGTTCAGTTGTGTTTGAAATTGTAAGGTGTGTAAACATATCATATAATCGAGCAAAATGATTTGAAATATTCGAAAGTAACAATGGCAGGAAAATTAATATGATGGCCACATTCTTTTTAGTCTACTTATAAATAGAGTGATTCTATAACAACAGTTGCATTATCTCACATTGAGTATTATAGAGGAATAGGGAAATTGTAACAGAACTGTTAGTAAAATATGCATACATGTATTTATGCACTACTGACACATTATCTACTTGTCGTAGGTTATCTACACTACCTATAAGGATATCTGAGTGAGGATTTTGTTTGAGCTGGCTAGCCTTTCTTTTCTTCTCTCAGTTTTTGGGATGGAAGTTTTGAGACGATGCCTCATAGTAATGTGGTCAGTAAATTTTTTTTGTTTCCAAGCTGTTGTTCCTAGGATTTGATCACAATTGGGTTCCTATCTTTGCTAAAATATCTAGAGAACATCAGTGCAGTAGCTGAAGAGTTAATGCAAAGATCTTTTGCAGCCTAACTAAGAGTCTATGATCAAATCGTGTGCTATCAACTGTCAACACTTGGCAGTAATTACTTTTGGATTGAGGCAGTTTTTCCTTTCTTCAATGGCTGTAAAGGGAAGGAAATGACACTGAAAAGGAAATGATTTTTCAAAAAAGGATTTTTCTAGGAGGAAACTATTTTCTTTGAAAAAGGAAGTGTTTTTATTTTTAGTTTTTCTTAAAGTTTTAAAAACTATATTTCAGAAGCAAGTTATAGAACTACTTTATTTTGGTAAATTATATCTATTAAGGTTTAAACTATTGTTGGATTGGCATCTGACCTTTGTTTCAAAGTTCAGTTTTAGTTAAAGCATAAACTATTGAGGGGAATTTATTGAAACTGTACATGTATGACCTTTTTCAAGCTTTCTTTCTTTGTACTATCATTTTTGAATAAAACATTGTGTCTTGCAAGCTATATTCTAGTAGTTTAAATAGTGGATTTTTATGCTTTATGCTTGTGCTATGGAATAGCATCTCTGAGAGAAATTGGACTATATCATTGGAATTTTTTGTTATCTTTGAAGTTATTCTTCTCTGCTATGTTGTATTAGGAGACATAGTTCTTATAATTTCAAAAATGTTATTCTTTTACTCTAAGGAATTTTTATGTTTGATCAGACCTCAATGAACACTACCTGTGAAAAGATTTGAAAGTCTACATTGTGCTTGAATTTAGCCTTTGTTGTTCGTTCTCTTTCCAAAAATGAGGGGTTTTGGCATTTTGTATCCTTTATATCAATCATAGGAATAATTTGAGTTTGAAATGTTGTAAGAGCTTTGGTGTATCACCTTTTATGTTTTATATTTACATTTTCTTTCTCCCTTATCTCAAAACCCCAAAAGAAGAGTTGACTTTCTATAAAAAAACCAGAGGTATTCAATGAGATGCAATTTATCCACCACTTGTTGAATTTCCCATAAGACTGTCAGAGTGGTGCAAGCTTTGATGATCAACAATTTTTTTTCCAAATGCCTAATTAGAAGTAAAAAATATTTCTTAAATCACGCTAAGAGAGGAAACTAGAAATTTCATGCCCAGATTCCAAGCAAGAGCATCCTTGAGAGGTCATTTCTAGTACTCCTAGTTACCTAGCAAAAATCCTAGAAGTAGAAGAACTACAGGTTTTGTATCACCTGTAAGGAGTAATAGAGCAAGAAGTAGGAGCCCATTATCTAGAGCCTTATCTACTCCACCCAGAGGTTTAAATTTCTAGATAAGATTGCTCGTATATCTGATTCATAGGAATCTTTTCCTTATGGCTCAAGTAGCTCCTCCAACTCCTAGAAATTTCATAAAATGGGATAGTGGTAGTCCATTACAACCACCCAGACCCCGTGACATATGGCCTGCCCTTAAGTCTATTCCAATATTCTTCAAGGAGGATTTCAAAACCCCTTCTGAACACCTTAAAGATATAGCAGAGGTATGTAGGGTACATAACATATCAGAGGAGAATATCGCTTTAAGATTGTTAGCCATCTCTTTTAAGGGAAAGGCTCAAGATTGGTATGGATCTCTGGCCTCGAGTTCCATTCTTTCTTAGGACTAGCTCAAAAAATTCCTATTAGAATGATTCTCAGAAAACGAAGATCATTCATCACTACTACAACAACTAATTACCATCAAGAGGGATCCACATGAAGACATGAACGATTTCAATACTAGGTTCCACAAGACCTGGCAAAGGATCCTTGTGACTGCTTGACCTCAGGCCACGATGGTGTTCATGTTATATCTAAAGGCCATCAATCCAAACATTGCACTTATGATAACCTCCATTAGAGGGAACATCCCGCCTAATGCATATGGCGTGGTGGTGTGTGTAGAGAATAACCTAATTGATGCTGGAAAACTTCTGCCTTGGCCACCAATGCTAGTATTTGCAGAAATCTCTGATGGTCGTCAAGATGAAGCTAATCCAAGCATTCCTACCTCATAATTGAAGCTAGTCTCCCCTCACCTTATGAACGAGCATCCTACCACTCAGGTGAGCACATTAGGTCTCTCATCAATGGCAGTGGATATCGTTGATATAAAAGATCTGATGTGGGATTTTTCTAATGAATTATTCATTATCAAATGACAACAAGTGACACCTCTGAAAAAAACCAGTCAAGTCTATGGTGGAGGAAAGACCCCTATCAACAAAATTCATATCAAGGATCTTATAGAGGAGGAGGTCAACAGGAGTTGTTGATGAATCAAATAGTTCTGGTTGCTATGTCATTATAGTCATTCAAGGGCAGTCCAAATAAAGAGATAGTGTAGGTCCAGATCAATTTGGCAGAGGACAAAAATGTTTGGTACTTCTTGTTCAATGATAACCATATGCACCGAAATTGTCTAAGGGGAAATATGCAGCAAAAGGTGGTGGAATAGAGGACTAAGGGTATGTTCTCGAATGCGGGTGAATATGAGTCACCTGAAATGGAGAATGCTCGTCTTAGGAACAAATGCAAGGGATGTCCCTTGAACAAGAATTAATCATGCCCAAAAAAAATATTTTCTCGTGGTTGGAGGAAGATGAGGCTATATTCACAAATGAAGCCCTAACAACTATAATTTAGCAAGTGTAGTCAGATTACAATACAAGATTGAAAAGAAGGCTCACAAGGGAATATGTATAACAAGCTCTGCCACGTTCGCAACCACATCAACCATCTCCCCTGAAGAAGTAGGCCTCACCTCCCATCGTCTGACCTATTTCATGGTCATGTAATCTACCATCGGGGGAAAAGGAGGCAAACAAAGTACAAGGTCTAGCCTAGATTGCATGATTTCTCCAGAAAACAAAAGAGATACCACTATTTAAGCCAAAGGCCCAATCAGTCAAAATGCTTAACATGGTGGAACAATTGAAGAAGGAACCTACCAATGTTTTGTTGTGGGATGTTATATCAATTCCTGATCAATAGACCCTACTTTAGGAAGCATTGAAGGTGGAAGGAAAAGTGTACAGGAGAGTGTGACTCACTTGAACAATCATAGTAGAAATGATAGATCCATGTTCCCCCATCAGGCCCCAAAATCAATGACTTATACAAATAATGTGGATAGCGTTAAAGAAAAGGTGGTAAGTGGAATAAAACCCACACCTTTCTATTTGACGCTTATAGTAGGAGACAAATTGTTGCACAATAATATGATTGATTTAGGAGCTAGCACAACAGTTATGCCCAAGCAAGTGGTGGATGCTTTAAGAATTAAGTATGAACCCCTTGAAAAGGGAATTATGCAACTCGACAGAAAGAAGGTCCCAACCATTGGTTGGATAAGGGATCTGTCCCTGACCCTCTTCTCCTGGCCAAGCTAGATAGTCACTTAGGAAGTAGTAATAATAGAAATTCCACTAGTTTTCAAAATGTTCCTATCAAGAGATTTCATTGCTAGGCTTGGTGGATACCTAGTACTTGATTGGTCCCACTTAATAATGAGAACCAAACACAAAGCAAAGATGAAGATTCTATATGAATCCTTGCATCTTGAATATATTGTGGATGATGAAAATCTATGCTTCAAAGTTGCTGATACCCCTACTTTTCTGCAGGAGAGATATTGTGTAGAGATTCCCAATGAGGAAGAAGGTATAGACGAGCGGATTTTAGAAGAAGAGATTCTACTCAATTAGTTCATTGATTCTAATCCATTCAAAAACTTCTGCACTATAGGGCTAAGTTCCTATTTAATTTTTGCTGGAGATCAGGCTTTTCTACAACTAATGAAGAGTCTAGAGGAGCCTAATGATCTATCTAATAACCACGTATGGAATGCACATTTTTCTTGTGTCAAGTGCAAAATTGGCCCCAGAGTAGGTGTCTGATTGAATTTTTTGATAGGATTGGAAGACCTTAGAGCCTATTATTTTTGGTCTCCATGCTTTGCTAATGATACTATATATGAAGAGTTGGTCCACAGGTCAAATCTAGCAAAATAAATGGATGCAATCAAGAAACAAGCTATCAAAAATTTTGAATTGATAGTAAGCCAGATCTATGAGCAAGCAACCACAATAGATACAAGGCCAAGATATCAAGTACATAATGTGAGAGACATCATCAAAAGTTTTGAAGCTTTTGGTATGCAAGGGAGTCCTTGATCTTGAGATAGTATCATCTATTGGGTGCTTCTTATCGGGACACATTTGGAATCAATTTATGATCAGACAAATTAAAGATTCTCTATAGTTTTGAGGGATTATATCATGCTTAGTGTTAGAAAAGGAAAAAAATTAGCAGTTGGCAGGAGGGCCTCTTTCAGGAATAAAAGAAGGTGGAAGGAATTATGCTGCAAGTATGACCTCAAGGGCTACAACCAAGGTATAGTCTAGTTGGTGTTTTCCTTAGACAAAGGACCTAGGTTAGTTAGGTAGGAATAAAGGATAATCTACTTAAAGGTCAAAGCTTTGGCAACACAAGTTTTCATCAAACTGGGTGAGATAGAAGACATATTTCCTATCAATTTTTTTTCCTATTTTCTTTATTTGGTCCTAGTTAAGGAAGGAGATAGGGATATCCAACTTTATATTGGAATTCAAGACCCTGGGGGATTTTGATAGATAATCATTATTCCCTGACATTGATGCAGCAGTTCTCCCTGGCTCTAACTAGGGTAGAGATCTCATCATTGATACATGATTCCTCAAGGGACAATGAAGTCTTCATAATGGGATTTGACCGACTAAGGACTACATCTACCACCAAGTAGGAAACAGTTGTACACTCCATAAAGGAAACTTTTGAGATGATCCAGAGCTCAAAATTAAACATATGTTTTTTCTAAGGTAACTCTAGCCTTTCTCGAGGATTCGTGGGTATGTGCAAGATCATCATGGGAAAAATAGGCCCTTAAGTGGTGAAAAATTTAGAAAAATCAGAGTTACACAACATGACGTAAAATTTTGAATAAGTTATCTATATTATTTCAAAAATATGTAAGAATAGAAACTGTAGAAAATTGAATGTAGTTTCTAAACTAATAGGTTTAATTTAAAAAAAAAACTATTTGGTGAAAAATTGAAATTTCAATACAATAGTACTTAAATTTCAAGGAAAAATAAGAAGTAGGTGTTTGTCTAACTACCCTAACCATAATAAAATGATAATGTTTTTTTATAATATTTTAGATATATAAGTAGAGGACTCATGTCCAGATGTGATGCATATTTTTTTATAATTTTTTATCAAGTAAATAATTAATTATGATTATTTTTTACAACTTTAAAAATATATTAAAAAATTTATGTCTGACCACCTTAACTAGGTCAAAACTTCATGAAATTCAATTTTCCTTTTTTTTAATCCTATAGTATGTGAAACATAGAATGTGATGCATTTTTCTGATGCAAAAAATTTGACACCATTTGAAAGCTAAGATGTTTTCCAATCAGCCTACCAATCGGGACTTTAGTCGTAATTCAAATAGAAAATAAATAATAATTATTTATTAAATTCAAAGTAAAGCATAATTTATATTGGTGGAAAGCTTAGAATCTCCTTTAAAAACCCTTTTCATTTGATCAATTTTGGGTATAAAAAAGATTGTCAACCACATACCTTACACATACCCATCATATTGCCACCTTTTGGCCCATCATGATCCTGTACATACCCTTGTACTAGATTTCACAAGCATTGCGACCCCATTTTCCATGATAATAAAAGAGAAAGAATATTTTCAAAAAACTCCCAAGGGCAGAGTGGTTATCAAGAAACTAGAGAAGAATGGGTTAAAAATGAAGAGCGTCCCATTACGCTCCCCTAAGCAAAACAAAGGAGAACCAATGTACAAGAAAATATCATAGAAAGAAGAATTGATAAGCTTTTAAGGAAACTAAAATCCACACTGGGTGTACCCGAAAATGTCACCTTCCAATGCCCAAATGCTGATAGAGTCACAAGGGTTTAATTTTGTTATCAAATACAAGGTTTTTCCCAAGACTTCATCATATTTTGATATGAGAAGGGGTAGTTTAACCAAATTGACCATTAAGAACCTAGTTGGGTCAATCCAATGTGTTGGGTTAGCCACTCAAAGAGATTGGCATAGTCATAGATGAGTTCCCCCATCAATCAATCAAATTACCCTCAAGTCGGCCCTGTAGTTTTTTAAGTATAAATTGGTGTACGAAAATTTGGAAAAAACCAAGAGGCCAAGAAGAGACAGAAAAAAATCCATGGAGCTACAATCCACCATCGTCAAACAATCAGATGATGTTCTGATGAAGAAAATTTTTACCTGAAAGAAGGTTCAGTGCTAGGGTACTACAAATTTGTTGCAAAGTCAGGACGACTGATTGATTCCAAAATGTTGTGGAAAGGACCTTTCAAGAACAACACATGCAAAATAAAGGTGGTGTATGGACTCAAGGAGAGCTTTTTAGATGTGTTGGTGAACAATATTTATTTGAGAATTTTCTATCAAAGAAAAATAGTTCTTTTAAAAAAAAAAATTAACAGTTATGTACCATATGTAAAAAATTTGTAATTATTTCAAAAATTTTTAGAATAAGGCCCAGAATAACATAAGAGAAATAACAGCTATACTATATTATGTTTATCGACAAAATTTACAATACAGTATATATTCCAAGGCTTGGAAATTCTACATAAAGCTCTCTCAAGCAAAACCTAAAAGGGGAAGCAAGAAAAAGTTGTCAAAAGGGAGGAAACGATCTAATAGTTAGTAATTTCCACCTCCAGTGGCAAGGAAAAAGGGACTCGTACTCATTTTTCGCTTATGTTTTTTTTCTTCTTCTTCTTTCATCAGATAGGTTGCAAGCAAGGGAAAAAACACAACACATGTAGAGCACACAGTTCAGACCCAGGGTCTACTCACTGTGAAGTTGTACTAGGTAACTAAAGTAATTTTTCTAGGGACATCCAGTAAGGAAGGGAAACCAGGGCACATCCACCCTAAATTCTACGAGCCTATGGAGGTCCATGGAACTTAGAATGCGGAAGCCCAGAATGGCCACTTACACTATCTCGCTGAGCCTTTCCATCAAAGAGGTGTCGAACATCTTCTGACATAGCTTAATTATCATGGGATTGGCCACACACAGATCCAGCAGTGAGGGCACGAAGTGTGAGAGCATGTTATAATTACTCCATAGCTGGTTCTTGTCAGTAAGGTAGTTTGCACCGACGACCCACTTAAATGTAGTCATGATCAGGGGGTCACAATTCTTCACCAAGAACTTGATATGACTTCAAGTAATCTCTCCCATAAAGTAGTTATGTGGTCTTCATGGAAGGAGCCAAATGGGGCTACCTAGACCAACAGACATCGTGATAGTAGTGGATTATGGCAAAGAAAGAGTAGGTGGAGGGCTAGCTATGTTAGATAACTATATGACTGAATGAATTTAGAAAAAGGTGGTGTAGCTATATATAGAAAAATCTAATGGGGAAACTTTGCCAATGGGATGTTTATTTTTGGCTAGACGATAATGAAATGTTTTGAGGTAGAACAAAGCAAGGTGAAAAATCATTTGGAGAATCTGATGGAACGCCTTGAGAAATAAATTTGGCTATTAGGGAGTAAATTCCCTCATACACTGATGGTTGACGTGCGTACTTTTCCATCATCGGTGCCAACCTATTCACTAATGAGAAAAGGAATGGATTAACAAGCTAAGGATTTGACAAATTAATGAAGATGTCTTTTCAGAAGTACCTAGTTTCATCTCAGCACACTCCATCTAACAAAAAGCACACTCTTCAATATAATGAATTAAAGGAAAGAAGAGGTGGAGGAAGGAATGTACTAATTCCATTTTCATGGATTTTTTGGTATTCACAAGGGCTACAGATCTCCCATCCACATGTATTATCTCAGTGGTAGCATTTAATGAGCCATCGATAGTGGTAAACTCATAACTGCATGCAAAAGTACATAAATTAATTGTATTCAAAAGAAGGTTAGTTTTTAGCAAGGAAAAAAAATTGTTTTGACAAGAGAGTTTTTGTACCATTTTTGAGCAATCATGGCAAAAGTATCTATCTCTGGAAAACGGGATGAAGTACCAAACAAAAGACCTGGTTACATAGATATTTTTGGGCACTACTCATTCACTAATTTCCTAGCTCTAGAAGAATGACCATTTGAATGTTGTAGGAAGCTTCAATCTAATAAACACATCTTAAAGGAGGAAGTTCAAGATATAACTGACAATGTTTACGACCCTCAGTTATCCACCAACCCTAAAAATCTTAGAGAAGGTGCTTTGTAGAGAATTCTAGGGAATGATTCTATAGAGGTTTTTTCATTTCATCTTTGGAACAGTGGCCTACCATAGTTTGTGCTACCTATTGTTCATCCATGCCTGAAGCTTGTTGACGTGTGTGCAAAGAGGTTTAATAGAGATACAAAGGCCATTGAGGGCCATGGGGTCAATATCACCATTTTGTCCCAAGTTGTATGAGATATGATGTGTATCCCTATGGGCTGGGGTGCCGACCTTTTCAATTAAGAAAAAATGGATCTTCTGGGGGAAGATATGTTTAGGAAAACAAGTTTTTATCAAGATTAAATGAAGGAAAGGACATGCAATTTGTGTTCTCAATGTCAGCCTAGGTTTTTGGGCTTGATGATGATGAAGAGGTTAACCCTTTCCATTTTTTGTAGGCCTTGTGCTCAAAAGAGAAAGGGTATAGAGATGCTATGATTTTTCTAAAGTAATGGTCGGGAATATGAAGGTGCAATTGAGAAACTATAGTATGGAGTCCAAGTTTAGGTATTCTTCCATTCTAGTTCATTTATTATTGCATCAAAATTTTGAGTGGCTAGGGAGAAATGTGCTAGTGTCTAGGATGGATGAGAGAGGCTATATCCAACCAATTTCTATGTGGACCCCCATGTTTTGAAGAACGAGAGATTACTATCAGTTTGCAGATAATTTTTTGAGACTATTGCTACAAGATTTGCTACCTTGCCCCATCAACCATTTTTCTTAGGAGGCTATCAAATGGATAGAGCATCCACCTATCTTGATGGATTACTTCCTTGACAAAGATTTCACATTCGTCAAGTTTCATGGTTTCTCCAGGGAAGTCTTTTGACTCCCTAGATTTGTAACAGACCAAACTTTTGCACTAGAGGCTTGCTGACTATGGTGTGGGAAGGAATAAAACAAAGCTTTTCAATCTTCCCCTTATGATTGAAAAGATTCAAGTGGTACGAAGCAAACAAAAGGTTGAGGATGAGAATTAGAATCATTTGGCAACTTTAGGTTTGGTCCTCATTTGTCACAAATGGAATTATAACCCATATGGGAATTTTAGCTTAACGCACAAGTTCTAGGAGTACTTCCAAAGGAGGAGAAATCCTTCTTGAGAAAGTGCATAAATATACATTGACTTGGCCCATATACTAGAGGAACAAAAAAAATGGCTAGGTTTTTAGGAGCCACTGACACAATATCAGAGAAATATCCCAATGGGAAAATCTCTCAGTGCATAGCTGAGGCATGTCAGAAAGAAAGAAGGCAGACTTATGGAGGTTCCAACAAGAGATGAGGAATCTAGGTGCTTTGTTCAGTAGTTTCTAGCTTGATGAAGAGTTTGAGGATACATATTGTAAGGAAGCTAGTTCTGACAATAGCAATCCCAAGACAAGCCATGAAATTTAAGAGGAAAAAGTTCCACTCCTAATTCCTAGACCTTGGGAACCCAAAAACCAAAGAAATTTGGGGCTAGGGGGTCCACAGGCCTTTTCCACATCCCAAGCTCGAAGCAAAGGAAAGGAGACTCGACAATCCCCAAAAATATCCTCAACAGCTACTAACATCTGAATGTCAAAGGACTCTGTTGAAAGGAGATCGAAACATACTAGCTTTAATCGCACAAAGTGGAGGAAGATCCAGGACTTAAGTACCCCTGATATGTTGATCCGTTAGGAGGAAGAAGTGAAGTCTGCCTTGCAAATGTTTCATCGACTGCGACTCAGGTAAGTTTTTCTCCCCCTCTTCTTCCTATTTTTGCATCTTTGGCTCAACCCCAGTCTTTTCCTATTGAAAATAATCCCTCATATTTGGTTCTTGAGCTAGTAATAATGAATGCAAACCCTTCCATTGAAAATCAACCCGCTGAAACATTCTCGGGCATCGAAGGAGAGTCATCTTCCCTGACTGTTGTTGTGCCATTAGTTGCTTTGTCTAAAGCACCCATTGAAATCACCAAAACTACAACTTTTCCCATTAATCCGGTCATGTCTACCTCCGAGAAGGCACCTCTCCATCAGCCCTTTTCTGCTTTAATCCCTATTTTTTCTTCCCTTGCTCCTTTTGGCATTCCACCGTTTTATATGATCACACTACCATTTACATGTCCTCACGCTCATGTATCTAAAGTCTCCCCTATCGTCACCCTTTTTGGACTACCCCTTGGTGTTCCCATTGTAGCTCAAAGTTTTCATGTCCCTTAGACTCTTCAAGGTCATTTCAATGCCACCAAATAGGCTCGAAAGACCAAGACATTGAAAATGTTATCAAAGAGTCAAAAATCCTACCACCAAGAGGATTGAAGCTTGTTTTAATGAAGAGCGGACCACCCTGCTTATTACCACAATGAGGCCTTTAGTTTCCATACCCAAAGGGAAAATGCAGATGGATTACAATGACATCCATGCCATGGGCCTGGATCTGATAGAAACTTGCTCGCGCGATAAAATGGTCCTAGCCAAAGCCACGTAGAAGGTGGTATATGTTGATTATGAATGGTTGGACATGCAATTAAGGAAGCATGAGGTTGAGTTGGAAAATGTGAAAGGGATGGTGAGTAGCCTATAGAATGAGGTTTGAGCAAAATATGTTGAAATGACCTGCATGGAACAAATTCAAGGCCAACAAGGAGAAATGTTCAAGTTACTTGTAGATACCCGAAATGAATAGGTTCAACTTTTTGTTGAAAAATGAAAAATTAAAGAAGATTTTGAGTAATGCCAGATCCTGAGATATTGATGATTTATGAAGAGTCTAGATTGAGGTGGAGTTAAGACAATAAGTCAGAAGACTAAGCTCTGAGTTGGAAAACACTCTTGGAGGGAAAGGACAAATAGAAGAAAATACCAAAGAGAGGCTCATTGGAACCAGGAGTTAACTGCTACAAGAAGATCTAGATCCTTCTCTGTAATAAGAAGGTTAGTGGCTATGCATTGGGAGAAAATAAGTGTTGGAGTATGTATACTAGGACCCGCCTTATAGTTCTTAAGGGATGTATGGGAACTGAATGCCAAAGTAGGTCTGATGGTTGACCACTTCATACAAACATGTTCACCTTGGGTAGAAGACTCCCAAAGTCTTATCTCCAACTTAAGGATCGCCACCAATCAGGTTCTAAGAAGAGTAGGAATTACCAATCAAAGGGTCATCTCCATCAAAAGCCATTGAAATCATCAATTGCCACATGGTTGCAGTAAAATGCAAGGATCATCAGATGATATTGAATAAAAGACTCACCAAGATCAAAAAAGATTTCACCGTCTTGGTTGGTTTTGAGTTGCCTCCTCTTCTCTCCCCAGACGAAGATGCACTATCAATGGAGAAAATTAATGAGGCAATCTGACAAAAGATCCAAACCACTGCTGAACTTCCAAGCTCAAGTGTTGTACCCATGGTGGATGATTTTGAGCATGAAATCTATCCTCTTTCTCGACTCTTTATCACCTGGGTGCAATCTCTTCCAGATGGGGCATCATCTCTTTCAAGGAGATTTTTGATCTCAAAAAAACATACTGGTAGATCCGAACCCTTGTTCTACCAACTAATGTTGATTGGGAGGCTTAGTGCACCACTTTCGTCAAACTCCAAGGATAGCTAGAGGGCTAGGTTTGAATCTCCACAGAAGCGAAGAGCCCTTTGAATCACTAGAACTATAAAGATTTTTTTCCCCAATCATTTTATTTTTGGTTTGCATAAACGTTTCCATTATTGGGTTCACCCATGCTCAAGTAAAATTAGCAAAAAGATACACAATGTGCCATGTGGTAGCTGTGCAACTTTTACCTTTTGCCTCTTCCTTTTGGGAGGAGGTTCGGGACACGTGTTTGCTTGTCATACGTTTCCCTGGGAACTATATTTGTGAGCTCGGGAGTTTCCCCCCTATTGAAACATCATCTTCTTGTTGTGGGTTATCTACACCACCTATAAGGATATCTAAGTGAGGAGTTTGTTTGAGTTGGATGGCCTTTCTTTTCTTCTCTCAATTTTTGGGCCAGAAGTTTTTAGACAACACCTCGTAGTAATGTGGTCAATCAATTTTGTTTGTCACCAGGTTGTTGTTCCTAGGATCTAATCACAATTGTGTTCCTATCTTTGATAAAATATCTAGAGAACATTAATGTAATAGGTAAAGAGTTAATGCAAAGATCTTTTGTGGCCTAACTAGGAGTTTGCTATCAACTATCAACACCTAGTAGTAATTAATTCTGGATTGAGGTAGTTTTTCCTTTCTTCAATGGCTATAAAGGGAAGGTGATTCCACTGAAAAGTAAATGATTTTTTAGAAAAGGATTTTTCCAAGAGGAAATTGTTTTCTTTGAAAAGAGGAAGTGTTTTTCTTTTTATTTTTTCTTAAAGTCTTAAGAACTATATTTCAAAAGCAAGTTATAGAACTACTTTATTCTAGAAAATTATATCTATTAAGGTTTAAACTATTGTCGGATTGGCATCTAACCTTTGTTTCAAATTTTATTTTTAATTAAAGCACGAACTATTAAGGGGAATTTATTGAGACTGTGCATGTATGGCCTTTTTCAAGCTTTCTTTATTTGTACTATCATTTTTGAATGAAACACTATGTCTTGCAAGCTATATTCTAGTAGTTTATATAGTAGATTTCTATGCTTTATGCTTGTGCTATTGAATAGCATTTTTGTGAGAAATCAAACTATGTTATTGGACTTTTCTGTTATCTTTGAAGTTGTTATTCTTTTGTGCTATGTTGTATTAGGAGACATAGTTCTTATAATTTCAGAAATTTTATTCTTTTACTCTAAGGAATTTTTATGTTTGATCAGACCTCAATGAACACTACCTATGGAAAGATTTGAAAGTTTGCACTATGCTTGAAGTTAGGATTTGTTGTTCATTCTCTTTCCAACAATGAGGGGTTGTGGCATTCTTTATCCTTTATATCAATCATAGGATTAATTTGAGTTTGAAATATTGTAAAAGCTTTGGCATATCACCTTTTATGTTTTATATTTACATTTTCTTTCTCCCTTATCTCAAAACCCCAAAAGAAGAGCCGAATTCCTATAAAAAGCTCGGAGGTATTCAATGAGATGCAATTTTTCCCCCACTCATTGAATTTCCCATAAGACTATCGGAGAGGTGCAAGCTTTGATGATCAACATATATGTATAGATATATGGATGCATAAATATATATATATATAGAAATATATGTACACTTTTTTGTATATATATATATGTATATATTAATATCTACTTGCTATATGTTTTTGTCTCTAAGGTTAAACATAAAAAAATCCTATTTATGGCTCGGATGACAGAAATACTGTCGGACACTTTAAAAAGATAACAAACACTCTGCATATTTATATATTTGCAATTTCTCCATCCATACAAAACCATAATGGCAGGCATCAATGGAATAGAACTTAGAGATTTTGGAGAAAAAGAGTTTTAACATAAACAATAAATAAACCATTTATACAAAACACCCAAGCAAAATGACCTACATATTGTGCAATGTCGTAGTTCTAAAACCCAATAGCTATTTTGAAAACACAACTTAATCAAAGTATACTTTTGCAACCGCCAACATTTAATATTGCATTTTCTTGCTTCATCCCCCATTGTACAACAATGCCATAATTTGTAAACCCTTGCAGACACAAACAGTTACCATCCACCTCCCTTCCATATATTACACAAAAAAATTGTGCCACATTTTGTATGATTAAATATTGTAGACAAACTAAGACATTGCAAAACAATTATTGCACGGAAAATCCTATTAAGGACCCATTTGATGGAAATTTGATTGGAAACTTCAAACAAATAACAAACCCTCTATGTATCCATATGTATACAATTTACTCATATTTTAATCTGCAATTGGGCAATAAAATTACCAACCTTGTCCATATTTTTAAATGAAAGAACCTAGATTTACCTACAATTGCACCCACGATGACAAGGATAACGCCAAAACTGCATAGAGATAACTACAACCAATAAATCAAGAATGAAAAAAACACAAAATAAGCATACCTTAACCTTCACATGGGTTAACACTTGCCATCCAGTATACGTATACATGTATATATATGTATACATGCATATATATATATGTTCACATGTATATATATATATATATATATATATATATATATATATATATATATATATATATATATGTTCACATGTATATATATATATATATATATATATATATATATATATTTATATTGTACATCATTTTACATGAGCAGGTTACATAGATGGTTGATTTATTGTCTTTCTTCTTGTCAAATGTTTTTATCTTTGGCATTATACGCATTCTGGAGATTTGAATAATATTGGTGTTTTGTATGGATGGAGGAATTCATGTTAAATGTCCTTTCTTCCCTAAAAAATATGCTTAGGGTTAGTATATATGTATAGATGTGTGTATAAATAAATATACTATATGTCATTTTCTATGAGTAGTTTGCATAGATGGTTGATTTATTGTCTATGTCTTCTTGTCAAATTTTTGTATCTTTGGCATTATACCCATTGTGGAGATTTGAAAGATATTGTCATTATATATGGATGGAGGAATTGTAGTTAAATGTCCTTTCTTCTCTAAATAATTATGCTTAGGGTTAGTAATTAGTTCGCCATTGGTTTATGGTTTTGGTTATTAGTGTCTATTGACCAATGAGGAACATTTAGGCATATCCTTTGTTTAACAGGTAAGCTCTATGGCCTTAGTAAAAGCCCTAGACAAGTTTTCTCTATTTGTCTAAAAACATGAATTGTAAAAGAGCTATTAGATGGGAAATCCTATTCATGGTTGGCTTGATGAAAGTCATGTTGGAAACTTCAAATAAATAGCCTCTATAAAATGTTGTGAAAGCAACACCATAATGCCTATTCCAAGCATGCAACTTAATCATAGTATACTTTTGACACTATGACATTTTTGTATGCTTCTTGAATGTCTCCCTAAGAGTTATTTTGCAAAAAGAAATTTGTGTTTAATATTCACTATGTATGAATATTTATGTGTGTGTGTGTGTGTGTGCATGTGTGTGTGTGTATACATATATGTGTGTGTATATATATATATACATATGTGTATATATGTATATATGTGTGTGTGTGTGTGTATGTATGTTTAACTAATAGTTCTTACACAATTTCCCTCTTTTTCTATAGTATTGAGTGGTGGATAATGTAGCATATCTCTAATATGTCTTAGATGCTCTTTCATTGTCCAAATATTTTTTATGAATATTTAAACCTTTAATAGGGTTGGTATTTGGAGGGATGTTTTGGCTCGGCTGATGAAAATCCTAATGGAAAATTCAAACAAATTACAAACACTCTGCATATATATATATATATATGCAATCACTCCTATGTTAATGCATCTAACGACAAAGATACATACAAAAAACTAAAACAATAAACGAGGCACACTAAAATTACTAGCCTTGACCATATGTTTTGGCGAGAGAAATAAGATTTAAGTATAGTTGCTCCTATGGGAAGTGGTATAAGGTCAAAGACACACCAAGATAACTACAAACAATAAACCAAGAACAAAAAAACTATCAACCTTGAGCAATTTTTTTTACAAAATGAAGAGGATTTGATTGTAATTTCTCCATCCATACAAAACCATATAGGCAGACATCCATGGAAAAAAACTTGTGGATCCCAGAGGAAACAATTTTTAGATAAACAATAAATTAACCATTTATACAAAACAACCTAATGCATATATATGTCATCAAGTTTTTAGTGGAAAGGTTAACCTTCATAATTATGTGGGTTTGTGGTGGGGCAGAAGGGTGTCCTTGATGCGGGGAGGGTGAATGTTAATTTTTTGTTCACGCAAGGGCCAATGCATCCTTCCATTGTGCCATGTCTATGGGCGAAGTAAATGCAATATTAAATGTTGGCGTGTCAACAAGTATATATACATTAATTTTATCTACAATATGTTTATCCTTTCATAGTTAGCCTTTGCATATATATGCTCACCAGGTTTTCTTAGTCGCAATGTGGACCTTGGGAAATACGTGGGTTGGTGTTGTACAAAAATGGTGTCTTTGATACAAGGAGGGTGAATGGTAAGTGTTTCTTAGCGCATGCAGTAACCCATCCTATTATTCCACAGTAGCAGTGGACAAAGTACATGCAATATTGAATGTTGGTGTGTGGGAATGTGTATATATATATATGCATACATATGTATATATCTATGTATGTATATATGTATATCTATATATATGTATATATATATGTATGTATATATGTATATCTATATATATGTATGTCTATATATCTATATGTATATATATGTATGTGCATATACATGTTTATATATATATGTGTTTGTGCGTGTGTATTTAACAACAGCCTGCTATCAAACCAACACCACAATGGCTCTCTTGACAATACAACTTCATTAAATTATACTTTTCCATAGGCAAGCATTCAATTTTGCATTTACTTTTCCCACCCCCTTCATGCAGCGATAGGATGTGCATAAAGGCATGTGTATATGTTTTAGTACTGGTTCTATAAAAATTTCCCTATTTCTCTATAATCCTTGATACCAGATAATGCAACTCCTATTATACAATTACTTTATTTGTTAGCATATTGAAAAGAAAACAGGTACCATATTACAATCAAAAGAATGGGAGGACAATGACCATACAAATGTATATATGCAAACACAAGAATGCATCACATTGTTGTTCAAAATCTACATGATTCTATGATTTGGTTATATTTAATGTTGGTTTCTGAACAAGTGACATCTTCCTATGGTTCACACGTGTCCTGCTAATTGTTATCCTCATAATGTCCATGTTTGTGTTTCATATGTGTTGCTAAATAATGTGGCTGAAATGTATAATTGATAAGGAAACTCTTACATAGATTGCTTGACTTCCATCTATATATTTTGTGATACTTTTCTTTTTCCATAACAAAATTTTCATTATCGCAATTTAACTTGAATGTACTCACACAACTTATGAGTACACATAAAAGGTCAAGCACATTAGCATATGTGAAATTGCATGTATAATGATAGATATATCTAAAGTAGCAATTATGCACAAAGTGTATATGTGTATGTATGTCTATATAATTGTATATATATGAATGATTAGAAAAGGAATAGGATGGTTTAAACATTAGAATATTTTAAAATATATACACAAAGATTTTATAGCTTTTTGTGTTAGCAAAATTTAGTCTTCATCATACTAATTGTACAAAATGTGTATAACACCAAAGATTCATAGAGTGTATATATGTGTCTACATATCTATATATATATATGTATATATATGTATGTATATATGTATGTATGTATATGTATGTATGTATGTTTGTATCTATATATATATATATATATATATATATATGTATGTATGTGGGTTGGTGGCAATGGAGAATGTTGTTGTCATAATGGTGTAGGTGAATGGTAAGTGTTCAATGTGTACCTTTGCAAATTTGTGGGTTGGCGGTAGTGGAGGTGGCCTGTAATGCCCCACCACGCAACCCTAGAGGAAGTTGCAATTAACTACTCAAATGTTTTTTTTTTTTGTTTAAGTATAATTAACATGAAAGATCACTATCCATTACCAAAAACCTCTAAGGTTACAAGACTGAGATTACTTAAAACCCAAACAAGAAACATGAATTGAAAACATCACATTTAATTACTGAACAAATTAGATACACATACATTCCATACATGATAAAATTACATCAGAGGCATAAGAGATACCACATGTTTCCAATAATATAATTTACAATATGATTACAACTCTCATTCCTCGAATGAGGTAACTCCAATAAGCATGATTACATATTACACAATTCCACCTCGATACAAATGAGGGGTAATAAAATTACAATAATAACTGAAATGAATAAAGAAAGAAAAGGAACTAGATCCCACGAGCTCTCCAACAGGAAATCTCATCCACACAAATAAGATGACCTGACGGATTAAGGTGCATGTTCCACCCAACCATGTGATACCCAAAGGCTCACCCCCCGTGCAAGGAGATAGTAACAAGGAATCCTATACAAGACCATTAACCCCTAGACACAGGCTAACTCACACTAACATAACCAATCACACGAACCATACAACCATAAGAATTACACAAGTACAACTCTAACATCACTAACATAAGTCACATTGCTTCTAGAAATAAACCAGATCAAGAATGATAAGAAGACCATACACATAAAACAAAATACCAATTGTTGTCATAGAAAGAGTGTCATCACACAACTCATCATGGGATCTCCTTTAGGAATCTTCATAGGCTCTAGCCCCCACTATGAGTTGTCCTGGTGGCCTCTACTGAATCGCAACACCCATACTCACTCATGTGGAATCAAATACCTCTTGTAAAGACAAGATCGATGACCTTTCCATTCCAGGCCTTCCCACTCATCCCAAGCCTATATGAGCACCTGCATCCATGAGTGAGGCTCAAATATCTTAATTAATGTGAAACACTATCTAAACTTCTAAGTACATTGATTTAGTTATCACTTGATTAAACCACCTCCAAAGGTTATCCAGTTTACCTCTTTGGGCTTTGGCCCCTAATAGAAGCCACTCTTCTACTTGACAACATACCAAAACAAAACCAATCACGAAGGGAATCCCAAACGCATACCAACAAGATAACACAACTCTAACTCTAGGAGGAACACATAATGAAAACTCACTCCAAACACTAGAGACAACAAAAGTCAAAACCCTCTCCAAACACTGGAGGCAACAAAGGTCAAAACCCTCTCCAAACACTGGAGCCAACAAAGTTCAAAACCCTCTCCAAACACTGGAGGCTACAAAATCAAATCCCTCTCCAAACAATGGAGGCAACAAAAATCAAAACCCTCTCCAAACACTGGAGGCAACAAAAGTCAAAACCCTCTCCAAACACTAGAGGCAACAAAACAAAAAAAAACACTCTTAATTCAAAGGAGGCACAAAACATCCCCGTTCATGAAAACTGAGTGAAAACCCATGGCAATACAACAATTGACTAACATAATACAACAACCCCAAAAGTTAAACCCCTTCTGGAAGACTTAACAACCCTTGTAATCAATTTCCCCCAAGCAAAAACCAAAGAAGTGCACATTCAAGAAGGCAATCAAATAGGAATTAAATCTATATTTGGATTTCCTAAACCCATTTCCTTCATTAACATTTAGTAATTTATTTCCTTAATAAAAACTAACTTAATAACGTCTCTTTCAAACAAAAGATGAAATTTAAACCATATGTTCAATTCCTTAATTACTTTATAAATAACAATAAAATAACACAGTTACTCCTATTAAGAACAAATCAATAATCATTTCTTCTTTTCAAATAATAATAATAATAATAATAATAATAATAATAATAATAATAATAATAATAATAATAATAATAACCATTTCTTCTTTTCAAAAAAAATAATTAATTCCTTTTTCCCAACATCACGAAAGAGGGAGATTACATAACGAAAGGGCAATTTGACGATTTAATCACCTACTTTAGGATTTCCTAATTCCAAGCCAAACAATGACATATTGCATGTAATCAATTTAACTAAATAACATTAATTGAAATTAGAAGCTTAAACTAATTGTTTTCTTCCAACTTCCTTGATTACAACTAATGAGCAAAATCACTTCTCTAGAAACATCATTCTCTTACAAAATCAATATTTGCATCATTAAATAAAATATCCCTCTTACTATCAATATATTTAAATATAAATATATATTAAACATATATATAATTATATACTCAATGTATATACAATTATATATATATGTTTAAATATATATATAATTTTTTTAAATACAATTCAAACTTCAACTCATTTAAATCAAACCCCATTTATTTAAAATATAGAATAATAAAATATTTATTTAAATTATTATATATTATATATATAATATATATTTATATATTATATAATATATAATATAAAATAAAAATAAATAAAATAAAATTTAAAATTTAAAAAACAAAAACAAAAACAAAATTACCTTTTTATGACCCGCATGACCCCATAAGGGAAGGAAAGATGCAACCACTGGCTGGACCCAACCTCCCCTATGGGGCCAGTGGCCTATGGCAGTGCCCTCCCCACGGGCTGTGGTAGCCAAGGCTGCGCCCACCCCCATATACCCAAAAACAATAAAATTTAATTTTAATTTTATTTCAATAAATTAAAAAAAAAACAAACCCTTGCTCCCCACATAAAACAGAAAATAGAAAAAAAAACAGAAAACAGAAAAAAAAACTCCAGCATAACCTCATCCTGTGGAAATATATATATATAACTTCATTGTTTTACAGTCAAATTGTGCAACTTTTCTACATAAATTTTGCAATAAAACTAATTTCTCAAAACAATTTTCTAGGTTTAAAATTCAAATTTGACATGAACTATTTCAAATCCAAATTAGGGGTTTTCAAATATCATTTTGTTTCCTTCCATTTTCTATTGTTGAAAATTGAAGATTTCTTGTTGCAAGTTTGATTCTCAACTAACATTCTAACTTTCTTCAAGATTTAAATAGGGTTTCAAAACAAATATTTACAAGCAAGTTTTAAATTGAAAAGAATAGATTTCCAAGCAATAAGCAAGAAGAACCTGTGATCTAAAGTTTGATGAGGAGTTTGAAGAAGATAGTTGAGCTTCCTTGCAAGAATATTTTCCAAAGCTTTTTCCAAATCCTCACCCAAAATCGAAAAATGCATATCCAAAACCAAGCAAACCCTATTTTCTCTTCATAGCAATTTTTTTCTCCAAACATGAATAATCCCCAAATCCTTTCATTTTTTCTCCCAAATTAAGTCAATGCCCTAAAAATATCCAAGATATTTTATTTTTCCAATTATAAATATATTTCAACAAGATAGATATTTTTATGCCTTTACAAAATATTTGCATTTTAACACTTTAAAACACAATTTAAATTTCAAATAGATTTAAATCATTTAATTTATTATAAAATTTCTATTTCAAAATGAATTTAAAGCTTTTAATAACTTCTTTTCAAGAAGCATTTAAACTTTTAAAATTTTCTTTCCAAAGAATTTAACACTTTTAAAATTCCAAAAAGAATAGCTTAATTCAATTCCACACTTAATTTAATTAATCAATAAAATAAATCTAATCCTAGATTAGATTATTTTATTAATTAAATTAAATTAATTAATAAATTCCATAATATTTCTAACATCATAACCAAATAAGTTTAATAAGAAACTTAAGCACATAAAGCCATTTATTTACCTTTTCCCACTTGAAATTAAATAAAATCACAGAGAGATGAACAACAAAGAAGCAACTTAACCTGACTAAAACCCGATGAGACACTATGACTAGGGTGATGACTTGGCATGGGAAACCTAGCTACTATCTCCCAATCGAATACCGTTGGCCAATGGACACGCTCAACCCTGTGAAACTAGGTGGAGTCGATGTCCTGTACCTATCAACCTACGAACAAAGAGTATATCAAACATGCATATATATAACATAATAAAACACACCGTGAAGAGGAAATCGCAGAATCATAGGGCACTCGCAAGTGAGTGATGTGATCTTGTCCCCTTCACCAATACACTCATCATAGACTAATAGTTCCTTCATAAACAAATATCTCATGCAATAACATGTTACAATAACTAATCATTATTACACCAATTAAAACATGTCAAATAGAGCATCATATAAGATACATCGCATCACACAAATAGACTATCGCTCTATAATTAGTGATCAAATTGCACACATGACAAATCATCTCAATAACCAAAAAGCACATCAAAGAAAACAAGGACACACTGTCCAGCCAAAAAGCCAAAATAGAGGGGTATTACATGGCCTCCTCGAAAGGTAGAAGGTGAATGGTAAGTGCTTTCTCACCAAATGGTTAATGCATTCTATGGTTGTTGTATAATGGAGGCAGATAAAGTAGATGCGGGTAGACAAAGTAAATGCGATATTGAATGTAGTAGTTTGGGAAAGTATAATTTGATTAAGTTGCATTGTGCAAACAATAAATATATTTCCATATGTTTATATGTATATATATGTGTGTGTGTGTGTGTGTGTGTGTGTGTGTGCATGTTTTACATGGGTATATTTGCATACATGATTAATTTATTGTTCATTCCTTTTGGGCTTTGTTTATTGTTCCTTTTGATAGCAAGTTGGGGGTTTTAACATTGGTATGTTGCAAAACCTGTGAGAAAGTATATAGGCTTAATGCATTCTATGGTTTTTTTACTATGGCAGTGGATGAAGTAAATGTGGTTTGTCGAAGTAAATCCAATATTGAATGTAGCAGTGTCGGAAATTATATTTTGATTAAGTTGGATTATATGTATATATATATATATATATATATATATATATATTCACTTCATTGAAAATGAAAACCAAACCATGTATATGGTAGAAAAGATGCATACATACATACATACATACATACATGCATACATACATTCATACATACATACATACATACATACATACATACATATATACATACATATATATACTTTGTGCATCTTTGCTTCCACACACATGATATTGCATAGCACAACATTTTTTAAGAATCCAATCGGTGACCCAATGGAAGTGTATGGAAGGTTTTGACCATTCTACACCCATGGAGTAATGCGACCAAAGGAAAATATTTATCCACTGGCACTTATTGTGCACGTTGAAATGTGTGTTTGTGTCTTTGACATGCTCATATTTACCGGCACATAATCCAAGCCACATTAGTGTTATTCTAATACCTCTTTTAGAATTTCTCTATTTCTCTATAATACTTAGTGTGAGGTGATGCACCTCTTATTTTTTGATAAAATTAAGAAGATTTAACTATAGTTTCCCCTATAGCGACAGGTATCAAACCAAAAATGCATACTGATAACTACAAACAATAAACAAGGGCCACAAAAATTACTCACTCCAACCATATTTTTTTCACATAAGGGAAAAGATTTAACTACAATTTCCCTAAACCCACAATAAATAGAGCTCCCAATGCCAAAGATATACATAGATAATAAAAATAGCAGACCAACAACGAGATAAACAAGATTTAACTACAAATGTATGTATGTATGCATAGGAAAATCCAATTCATGGATGGGTTGATGTATTGTATGTATGTATATATACATGTATGTATATATATACATGTGTATAGATATGTATATATGCATACATATATGTACGTATGTTTTAGTAATAGCTCTGTTACAATTCCCCTATTTATGTATAATATGGAATGGCAGATATGTAATAGGATGAAGTGGAGCATGATGATTTTAACAATGGTCTGCTACCAAACCAAGACCACACTCACTACTTGCACAATGCAACTTAATCAAAATATATGTATATTTACATCTGTGTCTATATGTATACATATATACATACACATGTATGTACATATATATGTGTGTGTGTGTGTGTGTGTGTGTGTATGTTGAATGATACTCTTTTCCAGTCATCTATTCAAAGCTTTCTATAACAAACTATAATTTTTTGTTGTTCTTTTTCTTTGTAAGGCTACAAAATGTATTGGTTAAGTTGTATTGTCCAAAGAGCCTTTATGTTGTTTCCTGCATATGAGGCTATTATAAGAATAGTCATCCTTGGGTCCATTCTATAATAGATTTGAGAGTTTTCAAACTATTGTGTTATGAAGTTTGTAAGTCCTTTTACATCGGTATTTTGTATAAATCTTTTTTGCACAATATTGAATACCAAACAATGCAGCTTAAATTTCCAATTAAGCCTGTGGTGCTATATGCATTTTGGACAAATCATTGCATCATATAATTGCTGCCATAACATAGACAAAATAGTTGTTGCCTTTGAGAATTGGGTTTGAATAATTGATTTGGAAAGTTGCAAGGATAGATGCATTTTTCAATGTTTATAGAGTTTGGTTACAATTTCCCTGGTTGTCTATATATAAACATGGTTTGGGTGTAGTGGAGTTGGTGGCCTTGATATGTGGAAGTTAAGTGCTAAGTGCTTTTTCACATGAGGGTGGAGCTTAGCAATTACATGGGTTAGGGGTGGTGGAGTTGGTATCCTCAAACAAGGTAAATATAATATTCAATGTTGCAATATGGGAAAGTATGTACATTGGTGAAGTTATGCATATATACACTTTGTGCATCTTTGTTGTTATACACATTTTGTACTATTAGCCCCTTCATATCCCTAACAAAAATAGATTGCATATGCATACATACATTTGCAAATACTTTTTCATATACAAATGTCTTTGGTGGATTTTAATGGAATATTTGTAAGATATTCACAATGGTAAAATGGATATTCTAATAATGCAACTCAGTCAATATATTTTCTTCCATATTTTCGAACACATATTCATTATGCCACAATGCGTATTCTAATAATGCAACTAAATCAAAATATTTTCTTCCATATTTTGGAGTATACTTTCCCACACTGCAATATTCAATATCACATTTGCTTCCTACTATCGTATTGCACCACAATTGGTGTATACATACATATTCAAATCTTTGTTTTACATTCAAAGATGTGCGTATACATAGACATATAGTTGGCATGTGAATTCAAACTTGGAATTGCATTCTCTAGCAGCAAATATTATAAAGAAATAGAGAAATTGTAAAATAGTTGTGGATTGATGGCCATCTATGATTTAGCTATGACTTTTAACTAGTATTTGTGGCAGCAAGCATGAGCTTGATGCATAGAGGCTTCATGAAACAATTGATGTCATTAAGGAGAAGGGTGTCAACACCATGGAATGTTTTGTGAAGCCTTTGTGCATCAAGCTCATCACATGCAATTCATAAACATGGAACTATTTTTGCCTAATGAGCATAGTCTTTTTTCATATACAAATCTATGTAATTTTCAACTTCCTTTTCCCTTATCAATTTAAACCTTCGTCAAATAAATTGTTCTTTATGGCATCATTTTCTCCAACTACCTATAAAAAGCTCTTCATTACCATAGTTTGGCTCTTTTGTTCTCCATATTATAGAGCTGATTTTACCACTGAGAAGAATAAACTAGACATTTTTTTAAAGAATGGAAGTCTGAAGAGAATTTCAAATCTGTAAAATAAGAAAACTATTACCAACACACTATTATTTGTATTTCAAACATGAATATATATGGTATGGATCTATTGAATTTTTTATGGACATACCATGTTTTTTTTGCTTGGGGATTTGGCTACAACCCATGAGGCTTCACAATGTCAATATGGCAGGGGGGAGAATGAGCATCAATTTTGTGGCTTTTCCTTTCAGCATCATACATTGCTTGTTGCAAATACACAACATATTCTATTTTTCTGACTACATTTCTCCACAATAGTACATAAGCTTGTCATTGCATGTTTGCAATGGTGTAAACAACTACATTCTATTTATATAGAAGGAAAGCCTATATGTCCTTTATTGCATTCCTTATTTCACAAGTACATGTCAATTTTTTTTTAATAAATGATATAAGTATACATATTTTTAAAATGTATACCACTAATTCCAACTAAAGAAACTTATCAGGTTACTGTACCAGATTTCCACAACCTATTATGGTTTGGAATTCTCATTTTTCAATTTTTTATTATGTTTTGGTTTTGTGGGCAGACAATCTATGTTCTTCCTTGGGCATTTGGTGACATCCCATGAGGCTACATGGCTCAATACTACAATGTGGAGAGTAGACCTTTCTTTCTTTTTAGACTGCATCTACTTGCAGTTACAAGGTATGCGTAGTTCCTATCTAGCACTTTTGTTTTGCAAATATGCATGTTATTTTTTCCTATCTTTCCATATATATATTTACACATTCTGTCAGACTCCATCTTTTTTATTTTAATATGGTGACATCTCTTATTTTACAACTATGTATGCAATCCTTTGCCATAAATCATAAAACTATACATATTTAAAAAAAAATGTATAGCAGTGATTTCAACTAAAGAAAATTCTCAGGTTAATGCTTTGAGCTTTTGACAATGCATAATGCTTAAGATTTGGTGGTGTCAAAGTATGCTCTGAGTTGGGGATTTCATGAAAAACAAGGTCGCTGCATCCCCCAGTATCGTGGGGTGGAAAGCATGCATCCTTTTCTTCTATTTATACTATAGCCAGTTGCACACACAAGGTATGCCTACATCTTATCTAACACTTCCCTTTCACAAATATGGACGTAATATATTCCTATGTTCCCATCTATACATTTTCACATTCATTAACGTCCTATGCTTTTGATTTTGATATAATGCCCACATGTATGGATGGAGAAATTGCAAATATATAGATATGTAGAATGTTTTTTATTTGTTTGAAGTTTTTGATGGGATTTCCATTAGCAAAGCCATGGAATTTTTTATGTTTAACCTCAAAGACAAAAAAATATAACAAGAAGATATTAAGTATTATAGAGAAATAGGGAAATTGTAACACACCTCTTAGTGAAACATGCATACGTGTATTTATGCATATATACATATTTATACACATGTATATACATATATATGTGTGTGTGTGTGTGTGTATGTGTGTGTGTCTGTGTTTGTGTATATGTTGCATGATACTCTTTTCCTATCATCTATTCAAAGCTTCCTATAACAAACTATTATTTGTCATTGTTATTTTTCTTTGTAAGGCAAGAAAATGTATTGGTTAAGTTGCATTATCAAAAAATCCATTATGGTGTTTCCTGCGTATGACATATGTATATACATGTGTAAATATGTATATATATAAATGTATGTATGTATGTATATATATAAATGTATGTATGTATGTATGTGTATATATATATATATACATGTGTATAGATATGTATATATGCATAAATATATGAGCATGGAGAAATTTTAATATTGCATTTACTTCACCTACCAGCATCATGTAACGACAAGACCCATTCACCCTCATGGAAACAAACACTTTCCATTCCCCTTCCCTGTATCAAGGACACCATTCTCCATCATCACCAATCCATGTAATTACTAAGGTCTGCATCACCAAAAATAAACTAGTAGATTAAGTTTGTGGCATCTTTTGTGACAAAACAAGCTGATGAAATAGAGAAATCGAGAAATTGTAGAAGAGGTATTAGAATAGCACTCAAGAACCAAAAATTAGTAACACTATCCATACTTTTTTTGACAAAATAAAGAAGATTTAACTATAGTCTCTCCACCACCAAAGACTGATAATCTCTTCCAAGTGTCAAAAATGGGTATAACGCAAAAGACAGAAACATAAAACAAGAAGAAATTAACAATACATTAATCATCTATACAAAGCACCCATGTAAAAATCAGTATAACCCCACAAGCTTCATTGAAAATTTGAGCTACATCAACACAAATAGCATGCACACAACTACAATTTCCCTATCTATCTATAGCATACAACCCTCAACCCTAAACATAGATAACTACAATGTCTCCTATGGTAATGGCTACAATGCCAAAGATACACACACATAACCAAAACAATAGTATTGCATTCGTCTGCTACGAAACCAACACCATAATTTTTTTTTGCACAATGCAACTTAATCAAAGTATACTTTCCTAGATTGCTACATTGAATATCACATTTAATTCATCCATCATCATTTACTTCATCCACCTCCATCGTACACCAACCAACCCACATAATTAGCAATGCCCATGTATAAACCCAAAGATGCACAACCATAACTATAAGCATAAAACAAGGGCAACAAAAATTACTATCCCCAACCATATTTTTTTGAAAATAGGAAGAATATTTTATTGGAACTTCCCCAAAGTGACATTAAATAGAAACCTAAACCCAATTCGTGGCAACAATGTGTGCAAAAAAAGCAACACCCCACACAATTCAAAATTTGGCCTACATCAACTTGCCCTAAATATTATAGACAAATAGAGAAATTGTTAAAGAGGTTTTAGAATAACACTCAATAACAAAAAAATACTAAGCCTAACCATATTTTTTTGACAAATCAAAGAGGATTTATTAGTATTTCTCCACGCTGAACTCCCCACAGGCTAGCCACATGCTCATCGCCAGCGAATGCAAAATAGGGCTTGTCCCACAATAGGTGTGTTACAATGCCTTTATTTCTGTATAATATTTAGTTGTAGGGAATGTAACTTCAATTTGTGATTAAGTCTGTGGCATTCTCATGTAGTTAGAATGTATACCCCAAAAATTGCAAGAAAATATTTTGATTCTATTGCATTGTCAAAATAGCCATTTTGGCATTATGAATATGTGCTCCAAAAGATGCAAGTGAATATATTGAGTAAGTTGCATTCTCTGAATCATACTCTCTTCTTAACAAATAGAAATTTCAAATAGATAGCGTATTAGGTAGAGATATAAAGTTGAACACATCAAACAATTATTACAATAATCGAGACATTATTTCATTATATAATACACAAATACAGGAATTGTAAAAAATCAATTACAATAACACTGAATAGTCACCAAAGTAATTTTATCTCCAATATGTTAATCGTTTCATACAACCCTACACCCTACACATAGATAAGTACAATTTCTCCTATGGTAATGGCTGCAATGGCAAACATACACGTAGACAAGGACAAGTAGAGAAATTCTAACAAACCTATTGCACGACAAGTCCTATTCACACTTGGGCTAATGAGAATCTTGTCAGAAACTTGAAAGAAATAAATTGAACATATAGAAAGAGATATTAGAAAGGATAATACTAAACAACAAGCAAACTTTTTTTTGCATATATAGATGTGTGTATATATCTATATATATATATGTACACACACACACACATATATATATAATGTTGCAAGCTTAATCGAACATTCAAGCTACATTCACTTAGACTAAAGATTATAGACAAATAGACAAATTATTGTAGAGCTATTAGACAAGTCTTATTCACAGTTGGGCTCACAAAAATCCTGTTGGGAACTTCTAACAAATGAATTGAATAGATATGAAGAGATCCTACAAAGAATAACACTTTACACTCATGAAACTAACTTCGTATATATACAAGTCTCTATACATGAGTGTATATGTATATATGTAATGTGTGTATATATATATATATATATATATATATATATATATATATATATATATATATATATATATATATATGAAAACATCTATATATGTATGTATATGCATATATGCATTCAATATTGAATTTACTTCATTCGTCTTCATTTAATTCATCCACCTCCATTGTACAACATCCACATAATGCATTGACCATCAGCCGAGAAAGCACTTACCATTCACCTTTTAGCTTTTGAGGAGACCACCTCCACCACCACCAACCCTCATATTTGCAAAGGTGCACTTCGAACACTTACCATTCACCTCCCCCAAAATGACAACAACATTCTCCATCGCCACCAACCCACATAATTTCCAACACCCACATCGCCACAAAAAAAATGACACCCTCTCCACCAGTTGGTGGATCCCCTAGTACCGACAAACCCTATACACAGCTAGGCTGGTGAGAATCTCGGTAGATACTTCAAAAAAGTATACATGTGTGTGTGTGTGTGTGTTTATATATATATATGTATGTGTATACACGTATACAAATATATCTATATGTATACGTATATATATGCTTACATGCATATATATGTATGTTTCACATGGGTATTTTGCATAAATGATTAATTTATTGTTCATACTTTTGATTCTCTACTTACTCTTGCAGAATGGTCATATGGTAATGAGTGTAATGCCAATGCTACACAAAGATAGCTACAAGCGATAAATGAAGGGAAAAAAGTATGTAGGTGTATGCATATGTACATATATGTGTATGTGTATGTATATGTATATGTATATGTATATGCATCTATATTTGTATTTATATGTATATGTATATGTATTTGTATATGTATATGTATATGTATATGTATATATATGTATGTGTATATATATATATATGTATGTGTATATCTATATGTAAAATGTTGATGTATACAATTATTTGTTCACCATTTTACTATTTTTTCCTTTCTCTCGATTGCTTCTAGTAATATACGCTTTGCGTCGACATGTTACCTGTTGTTGCACAATGGTGGAAGATGAAGTAAATGAAATATTGAATGCTGGCATGTGGGAGTGTAGTTTGATAAAGTTGTATTATCAGAAAAACCATTTTGTTGTTGGTTTGATAACATGCTATTGTTAACTTAGTTGTGTTCCCTCCATTTTAAAGTAGCCTAGAGGGTTCTAAAATTGTTGAGCTATGGAATCAGTAAGATGTTTTTCATGGGTAGTTTACATAAATGACTAATTTATTGTTTACATCTTTCATTCTCTCTCATATTGATTAAATTGCATTGTTGAAAGAGAGATTTACAACAGATAAAAGAGCTAAACACAAACTCTATATTATACACCACATTTTTCATTGTTTGCTTCAGTTAGACTGCTTGTCATCTATCAAAAAATTGAACGTGGCTTTCCCACCATCTATCACTTGTGATTTCTAAGTTTTTTACTAATAATTGTTTTACAATTTCTCTATTTTTTGTTATCATGTGATATATGGTAAGAGTCTTTGATATTTTACATGGACCTTACCTACTTTTCTTACTCAGGAGGGTTGAATTTTTCCTTTGTCTAGACATTTTGAAAAACACAAATAAGCAGATATATATCAATATGTACACATGTATATATTTATCTATATATATAGTAATATATCTAAGTGATAACATATTCCATCCAAACAAATTAAGCACATTAAAGATTACAAAATTTTAAAGATTAAAAAACAATTCTTGTTAGAAGAACAATAGACTACTCTGTTAGATGTAGCTTCAAATAGATTAGAGGAAAAAAAATATCATGAAATGTTATTGATAGTTAAATAGATGAGGGTAGAACAATATCACAAAACCTATTAATAGAAGACAACTGCTAGCCTCTTTTATTTTATATGTATATTATTTTGTTTAGATTCCCACAAAAATATAAATATGCATTCAAGAAAATCAGTGTATTCTACACTCTCTATTTTAAATTATTTCATGCTCCTATGACTCAGTTCAATGTAGCTCATCCTTGTTGGACAAAATCAACAATGTGTGTAAGTATGATACTTTCTCATTGTCAATAGACAAGTTTGGTTATCTAATTGCAGAAAGTATTCACTATTTTTTAGGCTCGCATTGTATATACTATTTTTACCCGTATACTCACTCTTTATCCTTCCTTTTTATTTCCCTTGGTTGTGCACTAACATACCTTTTTTTTCTGTTTGTAGGAACTACGTTTAAGCATGCAAAGGGAGTTAAAAACCAAGTTACGTTTTTGCTTTCAATTTCTCACACCAAAGAGAACAAAACAATATCAGATATTATATATGGAAACAATAGAGTTTTCCCAAGATTCTTGTTGTACGATGTATATCAAAACTTTGCAACATCTCTCATGGACGCTTCATACTTCTCTTGCTCAGGGGTTTGGCTAGAATCCATGCAGCTCCATGATGCCAATATGGAAGGGTGGAAAATGAGCACAAGTTTTCTAGTTTCCCATTTCACACCATTCATTTATTGTTACATACATATATGTATATGCACAAATTCTTGTATACACTCACTGTTATACCTTCATACTTTCTCATTCTCAATAGACAGCCTTGGTTAACTAATTGCAGAAATTATTCAGTATTTTTTAGGATCACATTGTATATATTAATTTTACCCATATACTTGCTCTTTATCCTTCCTTTTTAATTTCCTTTGGTTGTCCATTAACATACCTTTGTGTTCTGTTTGTAGGAACTAGGTTTAAGCATGGAAAGATATTTGAAAACCAAGTTACGTTTATGCTTTCAAGTTGTCACACCAAAGACAAGACACCAATATCAAATATTATATATGCAAACAACAGAGTTTCCCAACATTCCTACTGTACAATGTATGATGAAACTCCACAACATCTCACTTGGACATTTCATACTTCTCTTGCTCAGGGGTTTGGCTAGAGTCCATGTGGCTCCATGATGCCAATATGGCAGGGTGGAAAACAAGCATGGGTTTTTGGTTTCCCATTTCGCATCATTCATTTTTTTGTTACATACATATATGTATATGGAAAAATTCTTGTATAGATTTACTATTGTGTTTTCCATATGTTCTCTGAAATATGTAAGTCGTTTTACATGGGTGGTTTGCATAGATGGTTAATTTATTGTCTATGTCTTCTTGCCAAATTTTTGTATCTTTGGCATCATACCAATTATGGAGATTTGAAAGAGAGTATCATTCTATATCGATGGAGGAATTGTAGTTAAATTTTCTTTCTTTCATAAAAAAGTATGGGGCTCTTGATATAGGTCATGCACCCTCATTATGCCATCATGGTAGGAAGACAAACAAGCATGGGTTTTGTAGTTCTACATTTAACGCCATACATTTGTTCTTACATATATATGTCTAGAAAAATTATTGTATACATTTGGTGACATCTTTCTAATGCTCCCTGCAAATAATGAGTACCTTCTAGTTCAATTAAAATACCTTGACAAAGTATTCATGTCGTTTGAATCCTTAAATTACATAGTTGATACTACATATAGCATCTTCACTTTTTTCAAAATCCACTTTTGATGGCCATTATAACTAAACTAATGGAATCACTTTTCCAAAATACATAACTATACTAATTGAATCACTTTGTCAAAAGCATACTTGTTTAAAATTTGATCTTAGGAAGATAGCACCTAATGTACAATTTGGTAGCCACTTTGTAACTGGTAAATCTTATTCCGTAACACAAGAAACATTTTCCCATTTTAATGAATCAAACAATTGATTTACCTATACAAAAAAATCAAATATACACTCTATTAACACCAAATATATACTACCTTAAATTTTGCACAAAAAATATTATTATTAAGAAAACTAATACTTTACAAATTTCAATTGTATTCAATTGAGAAAATGTGATTTAGAAAGAAAAAAATTATTTAAAAATAATTTTCCTAATATTACTTAAGAAAATTAATACTTTACAAATTTCAATTGTATTCAATTGAGAAAATGTGCTTTATAAAGAAAAAAATTATTTAAAAATAATTTTCCTAATATTACTTAAGAAAATTAATACTTTACAAATTTCAATTGTATTCAATTGAGAAAATGTGCTTTATAAAGAAAAAAATTATTTAAAAATCATTTTCCTAATATTTTTTATTAAAATCATTGATAATTAATTAATTGGCATTGCAAGTAATGGATACATTGTAAAAACTCAAAATGACCTATGGTTCTATTTTAAATTTTTGCAATCAACTTCCAACTAAAAATAACTGATATGGAAGTGCAAAAAAAAATCTCTTGATATACACAAATGCTTTTTAATCTTTGTTGCATTGCTTCTCACATAACAATAAATAAGTTCACTATAACATAGGGTTTACAATGGTGTATACTGCTTGGAAAACATGTAGAGATGTAAAACAATTTATACATAAGCCATATTCATATTATCCATCTAATCATGCCTTCCAAATATCTTTGTTTATTATAATGTCCTCTATGGATTTTATTCTTGATTAACTCCTACATCAAAATATTCACATTTAATATGCTTGGATTGCATTCAAATTATTTTAATTATCCTGGACTGATTTAGATTTGATCTCATGTATGAAATGAATTTATTTTGTCTGATGTTCATTGGAATAACTTACATTTCAGCCCATTCCACTGAAATGAGTTTCAGTTACATTTCTGTAATTGAATGGCTTTCATGCATTTTGGTTTTGCTTGAAAAGGGAATGGATCCATTTACTTAGAAATATTTGTTCTCAGATGGGTTGTATTGCAATCAGTGCCATACCTTTCAACTGAGTTTCATCTTGTATTCAATGCAAGAAAATGTGATTTATTATGAAAATTTTTATTCAAAAATCATTCTCCTACTATATATATATATTTTTAAAAGGGGTAAAAATGTTATTGAATAATAGGAACCAGCAATACAATCAAGCCAAGGGCAAAAGCCCGGAAAGAATAGAAAGCACCCACAAACTCAAGAGAAAAATCAATCAACACCCCTAGCATCCTCAGCTAGAACCCTCTCCAAATCCGAGCTAAGCTCTGAAGGAATCTGAGCCCAATCATCAATCTTCCAGTCCACAAGCCTCTCTGAAGCCCACTTAACCAAACAATTAGCCGTCCTATTCCATTCGCGCAGAATATGGACAAAAGACACCCTCTCCATGAGAATACCAACCTGCAAGATCTGCTGAACTAGAACATCCAACTACCAATTCACATTCAACCTCCTCCCCTGATTGAGTAAGTTAATCAGGACCTAAGAATCAGATTCACAAATAACCCTACGCCACCCCAGCTCATAGGCTTTCCTCAAGGCATAAATAATCACCCAACCTTCCATAAAATTGATGGTTTGTGTCCCCATATGCATGAAATATAGGAACACCACCGAACCAGAAGAGTCCCTACCAACCCCTCCAACTCCAGCTGGGCCAGGATTGCCCCCAGAGGAACCATCAGTATTAACCTTCAGGGTTCCCATAGGGGGAGGCAACCAGGATCCCTGCCACTGGACCCGCTGCCTCACTCGACCACCTTTCTGACCTCGAGTCACTGAAGGGGAAAACCCCTGGATACCCAATCGGACCACCACCTCAGCATCATTCTTCTCCAGCGGCAGCTCCACATCCCCTTTAGCCTGGATAGTCTCTTGAATCATCCCAAGAATTCTAAACCACACCTATTGAACCTGCAACAACTCTCCATGGAAAATCCTCCTATTCCTTTCAAGCCAAATCTGCCATAACAAAAAAATTGGGCCTGCCAGCCACACATTCTACAAAAAAGATGCCTTCAACAGAGGCCTTCCCAAGCTACACCAGAACTCAGCTAAAGAGGAAGCATGAACACAGGGACTGCTCCAAACACTCCACCAAGAATTCCAGAGCTGCAAGGCGAAAGGACACCGAAAGAAAAGGTGTGAAGAGTCCTCCTCCCCTTTCCCACACATCACACACATAGACGGGCCCTGAAATCCACGCAACTGAATCTTGTCCCAAGTCAGACATTTGTTCCAGGCCAAAATCCAAGCAAAGCAGTTACACTTCGGCTAAGAAAAACTATTCCAAACCTTCTTCCACCAAGAAAATTCCCCCCCCTCAAACCTCTGAGACAATAACCTCCGATATCCAGACACAACCGTGTAGTACCCCTTAGGATTATGAGACCAAGCAAGGATATCCCTGTCCCTTAAAGGATTACACTGTCTGCCCAAGAGAATGCTATGCAGAAAACTGCAATCCTCCTCCATACCCATAATCGGCCACTCCTCAGGAGTCAACCACCTAGCACTCACAAGTTGACCCTGGAAAGAAAACACCTTGAAATTAGTAACCCTCAACCAGCCAGCATCCTCGAACCTCCTACTCAAAGCCATCAATTCAGGGAATTGAGAGAGGATGGGAGGGTGCCCATCCCAAGAATCATACCAGAATTGATCCTCCGTTCCCCTCCTACAAATCCAAAATAAGCCATCATTGACAAGCGCCGCTCCCTTCTTGAGGGTACCCCAAACCACCGAGCCCTTACCCAACAGGGGGTAACGAGGAATTTCTTCCCCAGGAATACTTTGAAGATACTTATAGGAAAGAACCCGAGCCCAAATCCTATCCTTTTCCATGCACCATCTCCAATAAAGCTTTGCTACCAATGCCATCCTAGACAAAGAGGAATGCCTCAACCCCAAACCCCCAAGCTACTTAGGGCAACAAACTGTATCCCACTTGACAAAACTCCACTTGGAAGACATCAGACTGCCAGCCCATAAAAATTGTCTTGCCAAAGAGTCCAACTCCATAACAAAACCGATCGGGGCAATCTGAAGCCTACACCGGTAAACAAGGAGAGCCTGGACCACAGACTTCAGCAACTGGACCCGCCCAGCAAAGGACAACCAACGATTGGTCCAATGAGTAACCTTCAAATGAAATTTATCCAGAATAGGTTGCCATGACTCCTTCGAGAGTCTGCCCACCATGACCGGGACCCCCAGGTAAGATAGAGGAAGAGTCCCAATCTAAAACTGAAGAATTTGAGCAATACGCCTTTGAATAGGGATCGAGGTATTAAAGAAATAAATGGAAGACTTATCTTCATTGATTGATTGCCCTAAAGCCTCAAGATACAAATCCAATGCCCTACGGATATTAGTAGCCTCCCTAATAGTAGCAGCCCCCATCAAGGCAGTATCATCCACAAACTGCAAGTGGGACAAGGGAGGTAAATCCCCTCCCCACCGCCACCCCTGAATAAGCCCCAACTCCACTTGTCGCTTGAGAAGATTCCCCAAACCTTCCACAAGTAGAATAAAGAGGTAAGGGGAGAGAGGATCACCTTGCCATATCCCTCGAGAGGCCTCAAACAACCTTGAGTGCTCCCCATTAGTAATCACAGAGAAGGAAACAAACATAATGCAACTCATGACCCATTGAATCCAGTCATCTCCAAAACCAAAAGTAGCCAGGATCTTCTGAAGAAAATACCATCTCTAGATTTAGCCATATCTAGCTTGATAAACATAGTCTTATCTCTAGATTTAGCCATAGAGTGGATGGTCTCAGTAGCCAAAACAATACCATCCAGAATCTGCCTGCCCTCCACTAAACTGCTTTGCTCCTCAGAGATGAGAACTGACAACCACTTCTTCAACCTATTAGCAATTAGCTTTGAAATAATCTTGTACACCACATTGCACAAGGATATAGGTCAAAAACGGCTCAACCTATCTGCTCCATCACACTTTGGAATAAGTGCCAAAAAAGTGGAATTCAAAGCCTTTAACATTTGCTTATTCTGCTGCGATTCCTTAACCACCTCCAATAAATCCAACTTGATGATCTCCCAGAACTCTTGGATGAATTCAATCGGGAAACCGTCAGGGCCAGGGGCTTTTCCTTTCTTCATTTGAAACATCGTCCCCTCTAATTCTTCAAGGGTGATCTCCCCCATAAGATCCTCTCTCATCTCCTGAGACACCAACTGGGGAACGCAAGAGAGGACCTGAGCTTCCCCTACCAAGTTCCCCTGCAAATCCTCTCTGAAGAGGGAAGAAAAGTAATGGACAGCTTCATCAGCAATACTCTAAAAAGAATTCAGGCGCTCTCCCCTGTCAGTAATCAAAATAGGAATAGAATTACCATGCCTCCGCGCCTTCACATAATTAAAGAAGAAAGCAGAATTTTTATCCCCCTCCTGAAGCCAATCAATCCGGGCTTTCTGTTTCCAAAAGATCTCCTCCCGCAATTCCCATTCCTCTAGAGCTTTCAAGGCCCTAGATTCCTCCTGCAACAAATTCTCAGACACCCCATTCTCCCTCATCGACCTCATAATACCATCTAGCTTATCTTGTGCATCAGACTTAGCCTTGAAAATATTCCCAAAACATTGCTTATTCCAATGCTTGAGCTTATACTTAACAAACTGAAGAAGCTTAGTGAAAACATACATTGTCGTACTGAAAGAAGGTCTTCCCTCTCGCCACCACTGAGCAACATAATCATGGAGTTCAGGATCCCGCAACCACATGAGCTGGAATTTGAAAGGGAGCTTGTGGGGTCGCCCCGCCACGTTGATAGAAAGCTTGATGGGCCAATGGTCCGAACTCCTCCAGTCCAAAATCTCCAAGCTAGTAACCCACCTATCACCCACCCAAAAGCAAGAAACCATAAACCGATCCAGCCGCTTAGCGATGCAATTTTCACCCAAGCGCCGATTGTTCCAAGTGAAGAGTCCATTACCGGGCTTGATATCAATAAGATGCAAAGCAGAAATATTATCTTGGAGAATGAAAGCAGATGCCTCCAACCTCATGGTACCCCCCCGCTTCTCAGCAATCTCAGTGATAGCATTGAAATCACCCCCGATAATCCATGGCAAGTAAGGGTTCAAACTTTGAACATACCGAATATCAGACCACAACAATTGCTTGCCCTACAAATCCACAGGTGCATAAATGTTGGAAAAAGGAGCCACTTCCCCAGATTCAAAACAAGAGGCCACCATAGAGATAGAGGACTTGAAGGAAACCCACCATAAGGGGCAAATCTTCTGGGGGTTCCATAAGCAAGCCACCCCACCTGAGGAACCCTGAGCACCAATACACTGGCAATCACCACTCATCCAGAGCTTGGGCATAATACCCATCATACCATCCACAGTAAGCTTGGTCTCCTGTAAAAAAAGAATATTAGGAGACTGACATCTAATCAAATTTTGAACAGCTTTTTGTCTAGGGCCACTGTTCAGGCCCCTAACATTCCATGATAGAACAATCATTTCAAAGGGTTTGAAAAATGAGAATCCAAAGTCTTAACAGACCCTGATTCCACCAAAATTTCCCCTATCATCTTAATATTTTCCAAATCCTTCTTCCTGCCCAGCTTAGAGCCTTTCTCTGCCCCTCCTTTCTTAAGATCTTTTTGTAAGATGCCTAAATGAGGAGACAACTTACTACTTTTTCCCCCCACTGACCCAGATCTCTGCTCAGGGAGAGACACAGCTTCACTATCTTTCACCACCCCACTTCCTGGGTCTTTTTGAGCCTCCAATTTTAAGTCTAATCCCAACTGCCAGGTATCAACCCCTTGAGGAACAAGGGAGGCCACAGGGCTGATTCCTCCTTGACCCAAACCAATCTCCTCCAGCTCAGCACCCTGAGCCTCCGGACCCACCACCACCTGATGGTTTGCCTGTTCCAGCTCCACCAGCTGCTCCTGCTGCTCCAGACCCACATTGCCTTGATCCAAATCAACCAAACCAGGATCCACTTCCTGCTAGCTAAGACCCTCCAACACCTCGAATCTGTTCAAAGAATCCTCATCCCGTCGCTCCTGCAAAGATCTTTTATGCCCCTTATTCCTATTCCAAGTTTTGACAGGAAGAAAACCATCCTCCCCAGCACCACCACCCAGAATAGGACCCTTACCCTTATCGAACCCTGAAGGATTCCTAGGAGGCTGTGAAGAATTAGCCTCCAAAGGCTTGGCCCTTGGGCATCTACGCAATAAGTGACCATACTCATGACACAACCGACATCTAAAGGGTAAGGTCTCATAATCAAGCTATTGAACCCATGAGTAAGAACCAGCACACACTTCAATAGCATCTGGCAACGGTTTACTTAAATCAATTTCCACACAGAATCGAGCAAATGTCATTACCTTTTTGAACTACGTCTGTTGCGACGAACCAACAGGTTTACCAAGCATTGATGCTAGTAAATGCAGAACATCTTCCTGCCAACATTCAACCAGAAGCCTCGGTAGCCTAACACAAACTAGAACTCAACTAGGGATCTCCTCAGTCGGATTGAATCCTGCATGCCATGGCTTAATAAACAAGCCCACCTGGTTGTAAAAATAAGGGCCTCCTTCGAAAACCTTGATCCTATCCACCATGCAATCAAACGTGACCATGAAATAATTATTAGCTAGGAGCTGAATCTCCATCTCTCCTACTGGCATCCAAGTCCTCCTAGCCCAGGTCTCCAAAAATTGCAGCAAAATTTTTAGCACCAAAAATTTGCAGTACAGAGAATGTCGTGAGTAGTACTCAATATCCTCAGCGAGCATCTCCATCAGGATTACAACATTAGGCCTCTCTTTACACCTTTCAAGGCAACCGTTAATCTTAAGAACACAAAACCCTCCTGCAGAGCCAACATCATTCTTCTCCAAATTCTGAGAAAATTAAATATTATCATGTAAGCGAGACCCTGAAGGCAAGGGTTTTGAGCCAAGAGTGGATCGAAAATCCAGCTTAGGTCCTTCCCCCGAAGGCTCCCCAAGCTCCATTGAGGAAAGGAAAAGAAGCACTGCTGGACAACCAAATCCACAATGAACACAGGAGCAGAAACTCCCACCCAAGGGAAAGCACCCCACACACTCCCAACAAGGAAAGGCCCCCACAAAAAACCCCCAACACCACTCAAAACAAGCTCCAAACTAGCCCCCACCTCTCCACTGCACCCCACACCGAGGCACCACAAAACTCCACCCATAGCCCCAGACCTTACCCACACCACACCACCCCACACCACCACATAACCACCACACCTGCAGCGCCAACCAAGATAAAACAAAACAAGAAATCCTTCCGCCCACATCCCAGCGAAAGACAAATCCACACAAGGGAAACCGTGGCTCCCAAAGTGCAGCAAACAGGAACACATAGAATCAACAGTTAAAAAAGATCTCCCCCCTGAACACCAGAAAAATCCCACCCCACCACGCAATAGAAGCTTCGATCACTAGGCAGAAAACAGGACTGAGCATGCATAGCGAAATAGCCAGCATGCAAGGCAACCCTCACAGCTCGCAGCGACGCCCCCTTCCTGGTCCAAGATATTCCTCCTACTATTACTTCTTAAAATAATTGATAATTAATTAATTGACATTGGAAGTAATGGAAACATTATAAATAATGAATTTTACATTCCCACAATCAACTTCTAGCTACAAATTATTCATATTGAAATGCAAAAATCAATCTCCTAATATACACACATGATTTTTAATCTTTGTTGCATTGTTCATCACTTAACAATAAAGAAGTGTACTATAAGATGGGGTTTACATAGCTTTGCTTTCCTTTCAAATTCACTTTGCTCTGTGAAAAACAAGCTTTCTCCTTTCCCCCATTGAGCTACCTTTTGCGATGGGCCCCTATTGGTTGATCGTTGCATGTTGTGCATGTGACTGCTAGTAATATTATCATCAATTATGATTATAGAAGTTTCTCAAAAATATACGTGATCAAAATTTATCATTAAACTTGTTTCATAATTTTTTGGTTAAGAATGTGTTTTTTGATTAAGAGCTAATAGTTTGTAAATTAATTTGTTTGAGTTGGTAGAAAATCTCAATGCTATTCTTAAACATTATCTACTAATTGAGAGGATAATGAAGCACTTTAGAAGATAATGTAGATTAAATTATTCAAATTATAGGCTTCTAAATGAACATAAGAGTTAGAAACAAAACTAAACACCTAATTCTTGATAAATGGAAAAGGATAACATATCTAACTTAATAAACATCTGCATTATTCTTTAACTAAAGCCACTTTCTAACTAAAATGATGACCAAATAAAATAGGCAAGTCTCTAAATATGGTAAACATTTTTTTAGCAAACATGTAGCCCTAGAATTAGTGTTTCATAGTTTCATCTACATAGGGAAAATGGCATTTGATTGGTTCAACAAGTAGACATTTTAATATATCATCAATTAAAAAAATTGTAATGTAATAGTTTTCAACCATGTAGAAGATCATATGAATCAATTACAATCTTCTATAATTTTGCATTCAGCATGACCCAATATTTATGACTAAATTTACAGCTCCATATAATATTGAAATAATTTTAGGAGGGAGATATATTTTTTAAGGAAAAGAAATATATTTTTTTAATAGAGAATGAGTGCCAATCCATGAATTCTAAGGTGGAAAAGTTCATAATCTAATTTAAGAAACTATTTGAAATTATTATTCATACCAAATGATTCTTTCATGACCAACCAAGAAGGCCATTCCAAAGAGGAGAAGTCTCATATTAATAAATTATCTAACACATTTCTTAAACAAACTATAATATTTCCTTGGAAACATGATGGATAATTATTTTTCTTGATATTGGATATGCTTATTCCATTAGATAGATGAAGAGGTCAAGCTAAAATCATGTTCTAATGAAGACTCCTTCTAATTAAAAAAATTATATATGATTTACAATGCTTTCTAAATTGATCAAATAGAAAAGGAATATTTAATATAAAAATATGATGCAAGGAGAATCTTGCCCAAAAAACTAGCATTCATTGATTTATCTTTAATAACAATTATAATAGGTCCATGTCTAATTTTAAAAATCCATTGTTCATCACCTTTAACAACTCTAATGACCACTTTAAGAACTAAATATATTTCTTGAGTTTCAGACTCTATAACTCCAAGTGTAGTTTTGGATTTAGGTAAGAAGAAAATATAGCAAGACATGAATCTACTATACAACCAACAAAATCATCCTATTTTGTTTGGAGAAGCAACTAGAGGCTTGTGCAAAAAGATGGGGGACCAAAAAGGTGACACAACTACTTTTTGGTCCATACAAGATATAATGTGAGTGAATTATAATAAGCTCACAATTTGGATTGGAAGTGACCAAGCCTAGCCCAATCACTATCAAGCCATAACATGCTCACATTTTACATATGATAAAATAAAAAAATCTAAAGAGGCCAAGCTCATTTGAACCCAATCTCTTACATCTACAATAGAAAATTGCAAGAAACAAAAAATGCATGAAGTCAATCAAGTCACTATCAAAATGCCACCATGATGTCATCAAGGTCAAGAGATAAGCTTTCTTAGTTTTTAAGTGTAAAATTTTAATAAAATAGAAATTTAGCAGTTATTTTGATTGAATATTTTTTACTTTTTTAGGAATTAAAAAGTCTTCACTAATTCATGAAAACCTAGTTCACCAACTAAACACAAGGGAAATGGATGTCCACCTTTTAGGAGATGGAACTTTGGGACCTATTTCGTAGTTTAGTTCATTAGGAAACCTAGATCCCTCAACCAACTTACTCAATTGAGGGATGGCAAGGCTATTCCTATTGAAACTTGATGGGGGTTAACTATTAAATGAATCTTGAAAAGAGAAATGCAAACACTTATGAAGAAAACCCTAGAAACTTGAAAGCATGAAATTAGATTGACCAATAGAATGGAATAAAAAAGTACTTAGAGGAGTGGAGAGGCCAAAAAAAGGTATGTAAACCTTGGAAACTGTTGTCTTAGATTGCATTGAGATTGATACACCATGTTGGGTGTATGAGTCCCATTCTAGGGTTTTCAAGGCACAATTCGGAATTCTCTGAGAGTTCACTAGGATCTATTGAACGGTGATCATAAATTGTAACTAGACTAATATTCTAGGTTGGGAATATGAGTCCCACTCTAGGCATTTCTAAGTATCTTTCTGACTCTTTCAAACCTAGATCAAACATTGTTAAATTTTGTTAAAAGGCTATATCTGGGACTAAATTCCTAGCTTGGGTGAATGAGTCCCATTTACATAAATCTGCAAAACACACATCACAAGAGAGAAAAAAATATATTTTTAGTGGATGGGGGTCTGCCTCAGTTAGACCCCATTTGAGTAATTAAAATTTGAAATGAATTAAAATAACATGAAGGAATGATGAATGAACAAATTCATGTAAAAACTCACCAAACCTTGTTCAAACCTTGGATTGCGAATTTGAAAACTAGAGCATAAAGTGGCCTTAATGAGTGTAGATCTTGATCATGAAACTTTTATAGGATAATGACTTTGAATTCTTGAACTTGGTCACCAATGCTACATCATCGCATTATCTCAACAACATGCATGAAGCACTAAATCTTTGAAATGATTAAATGGATCTTGATTGTTGTAATAATATTCTACAAATATATCCTTGAATGCCTTCTTAAATGCCCTTGAATACTCTACAATTTCCTTGTGAAATATTAGGATGCTTGACTCAAAATTCTTATGAGAAATTATGTGAAATAACCTTGTATTTATACTTGTTCATGACTGATTTCCCAAAAATTTAACACTACAAGCTAACATCAGATCTAGGACAATAAAATCTTGTAAAGAATTTTAGTTAAAATAGGTCCTAGTTAAAGTAGGACTTGTATGCTAGCTTGGGTGTATGAGTCCCAATGGCTTAAACCTGGGACACAAATTCCAAGAGGTGTTAAGTTCAATGCAACATTTAAAATCAAGTTCCAAGACCTAGGTGGGAGCCATACACCCAAGGTGGTGTATGAGTCCCAGATCCCTAGATCTGGAACACATAACCAAAAACATTGAATTATGATTTTTCATTTATTGTTGGGATTATCCTTAGTAAAATTCATTAAATAAGGCTTGTGGATTCAAAATAGGACCAATTAAGGAATAAATCTAAGCTAAATTTTAACAGGGAGGGCCCAAACAAGTGTGAAAATGTAAAGGGATACATTTTTCTACACCACATTTAGCCCCCACTTTAGTGAGAGGAGGAAATTGCTTCAAACTCACACTAAAGTAGATAAATTTGCATCAAGAGGGGTCCAAGTGTACCAATATGGATGGTATAGGATGACAAAGATCAAGGAGGTGGCCAAGCCCCTAGGATCCAAGATCCTACGTAAAACCAACATAATCACAAAGGGACACACACAAGGTGTATGATATGCAACATCATGATACACAAACATACAATGTTTAAGGCATAAGGAAGAAAGAAAAGGAAATAGAGGGTGGATCAAGCCTCGATAGTCTATCCAACATGATGTGGATCAGGTATAAGATATTTTTCCAAAAAAATATTACAAGTGGAACACAATGTCCATTATGCAAACAAAACACATGCTCACATGGGCTAGTGGAGTCTGGTCTCCACTAGGTGAGCCCCTAATGAGACACATATGCACGCGGTCTGTATGCACCGACACATACAAGTAAGTGGCTATGGGAAATTCATGCCTATGGTCGAATCCCATACATACTAACCATACCAAAGCTATACCTCCTTATAACTTTTATAAGGCACTGCAAAATGAAACTTTGAGGCTATAAATAATATACAAGTAAAAATTTGTTCAGAGGGACTTTGCTTAGTTCATGTAAGGTCTCTTCTTAGGGAACATCAAGCCTAATGTCTCCAAGAGAGGAAAAATTGGTGAAACATCATGCTCTCAGAGGAAATAAAACCCAATGACACCACCAAGAAAAGGATGCATCACAAGAAGAAATAAAATCGTAGAATGAAACATGAGAAATTTCAAAAGATAAATTCAATGTATTCCCCCACTTTAAAGCAATTTATAACACCACTTTTGTGAGAAATCTACTTTAAAGTAGCCAATGAAGAAGAAATGAGAGCTTATTTAGGAAGTTGTATGCCAAGTTATATGTTCTTGAATGAAACTACATAATGAATAAAGGGTTTTCCCCAAAATGTAATGCTAAACATAGAAAGAAAAATTATGTCACATACGAGCCAAATTAAGGCATGCCATCCACATCCCAAGCTTTCTCTTATATATAGATGGAAGGTAGTCAACTAGCCAAAAGATACAACAACAAGTTCCATAGGAGGACAAGGCTACCTAACCCATTGCCCCCATTTAGTGCAAGATAAGGATGAGCTGAGGTGATTCATGAAAAACTTAGAAATTACTACCAATTAGAGGAACTAGGTGCTTCAACAAAAGGAAGAGCACCACAATCCTTAAGATGTAGAATTTTATCACTTAAAGCAATACATTTTTTTGTATAACGACCACGAATTCTATGATATGCACAAGATAAACTCTTGTTGTACAGTTTCTTTTGTGTTCTTGGAGGGAGGGATTTCAAACAATCTTGATGGAGTCTTGAAAAGATACTCTCTTGATCAATAGTAGAAGATGTTCCTTTATTTTGTGACAAAGATGTCTCTTGTTTAGTACAAGGTGCCATACTTACACAAGACTCTTTAGATTGTGAGATTTTGTTCTCTCCTTGAAAGGAGGGTGTAAAATTTGATGAACTCCAATTGTTACTAAGACATGTCCAAGGAGTTCCTTGTGTGATGACATTAATGTTAAGTGAAGAATTATTTGATTCTTTTGTTTTTATCAAAGGTAAATAACCAAGACCATTAGTTTATATTAATTCATTGTGCACTAATGTTAAATTTGGCTTAGGGGAGTCTTTTATAATAGCATTTTTATTAAGTGAAGGATTTTTTGTTTCTTTCAAGGGACAATAACCAAGACCATTAGTCATTTCTTGCATATTAGGCTCTATAGGGACACAAATACCTTGTTCTCTAGCACCACATCCTTTTCCACTATACCCAAGTTATTTCATAAGTTCATAACCTCTTCCATAAAGCTTTTTCATTTCTTTCAGATTAGGTGGTTGCTCATAATCAATTTTATAAAATTTTGTTGTGTAATTTTTTTCTTCTTCTAAAGTGGTTGAGGTTGATGCATTTGTATTTTGTGTTGAAATTACTAATTTTTCTTGTCCATTTTTAGACTCTTTTCTTATGATCTTGTATTCTCCCATGAATGTAGGTGTGAAATCTAAGGAACCCCAATCATCTTCCAATAACTTTGTAACTTCTTCAATATGATTTTATTTGTCTTTCTCTTGCATGGGTTCCACTTGTGTAGTTGGTGTTAGTGTTTTCAAAGGATTTTCCTTGCCTTTCTTAGTGTTCAAACAACTATTTGGTTTAGGGTTGGCTTTGATTGTATACACTTTGTTGTTGTATACATACTTTATTATATGATGAATAGTAGAAGGCACCTCATTCATTGCATGAATCCATGGTCTACCAAAAAGATGATTATATGAAAGATCATGAGTAATAACATTTATTGGTGTTTGTAATGTGCTATTTCCAACTATAATAGGCAAAGTGATCACACCAAGTGGTTTTTTTCCTACATTATCAAATCCTCAAATTGATAAGGAATCAAGTTCAATTGTTGCCTTATCTATGCTAATCTTATCCAAAAGGGTTACACTACACACATTAAGGGTTGAGACATTGTCAATAAGGGCTCATTTTATCCCTTTCCTATTTAAAATAGATATTATTATGAACTTAGATTCATTTTGTTTTTGCACTTTTAGCAAAGGTAACTCATTTTGATGAAAGGTAATGTCTAAGTTGACTGAAGTCATGCACTTTTGACTATTGCAATGTTTAGAATCCCTAAATGTAATTCAACAAATACAAATCTAATGTGAAGCTAATGAAATCTAGATCTAGGACTACAATGTTCTCCAAATCAGAAATTCAAGGTTCCAAAGGTCAGGCTCACCAAAATGATCATAAGGGAAATGTGTGTCGACCTTTTAGGAGATGGAACTTTGGGACCTATTTCACACTTTAGTTCATTAGGAAACCTAGATCCCTTAACCAAGTGACTCAATTGAGGGATGGAAAGGGGATTCCTATTGAATTTGGATGGGGGTTCACCAATAAATGAAGCTTCAAAGGATAAATGAAAACACTTATGCAAAAAACCCTAAAAAATTGAAAGCATGAAATCAGATTGAAAAATAGAATGGAACAAAAAAGTACCTAGAGGAGTGGAGAGGCCAAAAAAAGGTCTATAAACCTTGGAAACTGTTGTCTTAGATTGCATTGTGACTGATACACCAAGTTGGGCATATGAGTCCCATTATGGGTGTTTTAGGGGAAAGTTTAAATTTATTTGAGAGTTGATCAGGATCTACTAAACACTGATCATAAATGATAATGAGACTAATACACCAAGTTGGGTGTATGAGTCCCACTCTAGGGTTTTCTAAGTATCTTTTTGAGTCTTTTGAACCTAGATCTAGCACTGTTAAATGCTATCAAAAGGCTATATTAGGGACTAAATCACCAAGTTGGGTGAATTATTCTTGTTGACATAAATTTGCAAGACACACATCACATGAGAGAGAAAAAAAAATTGTTTTGTTAGTGGATGGGGTTCTTCCTTAGTTAGACCCTATTTGAGTAATTAAACTTTGAAATGAATTGAACTAACATAAAGGAATGATGAATGAACACATGCATGTAACAACTCAACAAACCTAGTTGAAACCTTGGATTGTGAATCTAAAAACTAGCATGAAGTGGCCTCAATGGGTGTAGATCTTGATCATGACACTTGAATAGGATAATGGCTCTGAATGCTTGAAATTGACCACCAATGAGCTACATCATCAAATTAGCTCAACAAAATGCATGAGGCATTAAATATTTGACATGATGAAATGGATTTTGATTGTTGCAATAATCTTATACAAATCTATCCTTGAATGCCTTCTTGAATGCTCTTGAATACTTTATTATACCCCTCACTTTAATTCATTATGAAACTAGATCCCTCAACCAAGTGACTTGATTGAGGAATGGATAGTGGGTTCCTAGTGTAATTGGATGGGGGTTCACCATCAAATAATGCTTTAAAAGAATAAATTGAATGCATTATGAAAATTCACAATATCACCTAGGAATTTGAAAGCATCAAACGAGATTGATAAATTATAATAAAACAATAAAGTACATGGTATAATGATGGAGTCAAAACAATTTCTATGACTCTAAAACTATTCTTTTTGAAGTATACAGGGACTAATATACCAGGTTCGGTGTATGAGTCATGCTACAAGGTTTTTGGGTAGAATCTAGAATCTTCTCATGACTGATCAAGATCTACAAAAGGATTGCGAAAAGGGGTATACTGGGACTAATACGCTAGGTTGTGCATATGAGTCCTATTATTAGGATTTGACTGATACTTTTGTAGCCTCTAGTGATATTCTATAGATTCCTTCTTTTCTAATCTTCATGTTTGAAAGTCTGAATTCTACTCTATAGGTAAGTTTCTATGAAGATGACAACTTCTTGAAAACTTTGAAATTTTTTGTAGATTTTCCTTTGAAGGATCTTCAAGCTCCAATTCACCTAAATCTGCATACACACATCAAGAGAGATTTTTTTTGTTAGGAAATATAGGGGTTTTCCTTGGTCAAACCATCTTTCGGTAATTAAACCTTGAAATGAAATAAAAAAGCACGAAGGAATGATGAATGAACAAATGCAATGTTTCAACTCACCAAACCCTTGAAATTAAGGTTACAAACTTGTGTGAAATGGATAGCATGAATGTGGATCTTTACTCTTGATTGAATGCTTGCTTGAATCATGAAACCTACATCATAAATGTTAGCTCACAAACAAACATGATGTATGAAGACTTTGACATGATGCTTGAGTCTTGAATGTAGCTCCAAATGCTTGATGATTTTCTCTTGAATGCTCTTGTAAACTCCTACATGAATACTTGAAGGATCTTAGTTTGTTTTCTTAGCTTAGCTTAGGAGAAACTTAATGACATGACCTTGTATGTATACTTGTTTATGCTTAATTTCCTGAAATTACAACACTATGAGCTGACTTTCAGAAATTGAATCTAAGGATAATAAAATACCACCAAGAATTTGAATTAAAATAGATCCTAGGTTAAAGTGAGACTAATACACTAGGTTGGGCATATGAGTCCTAGATTCTTAAACTTGAGACACATACTTCAAGAAGTTCTATGTTCAATGTGACATTTGAAATTAGGGCCTAAGGCCTAGAGAGGACCCATATGCCCAGATGGGTGTATGGGTCCCAGATCCCTAAATTTGGAACAAATAGCCAAAAATATTAAATTATGGTTTTTTATTTATTACATGTCAAGATTATCCTTCGAAAAATGCATTTAGCTAGGCTTATGGATGCTAAATAAGACTAATTAAGGAATAAATAAGCCAAATTTCAATAGGGATGACCTAAAAAGTGTGAAAATGTAAAGGGATACACTTTTCTACACTACACCTGGTACAACCATCGACAACTCTTTATCCATTATGAAAAAACTAAAAAAATTAATCAATTTATTTAAAGAATATAGCTCTAGTTTGGAATAAAATCTCAAAAGGGAATATGCATCTAGGAAAGTCTTTTTGATTGTCATCAATCACTTGAAATGGTAGCTTTTTGATTCGGGTAACAAGGTCTGAACCTTTATCTTCATTGACCTCTTGAACCTCCTATAAATATTTGATTTAATCATGATGACACTTATCTTATGGTTCATTATTTCCCTTAAATCAATGGACATATATATGTTGGGATTATCCCAATCTCCACTAGCACATCAAGCTTGATTTCTTTCATCTTTATCCAAGCCTCGAGATGTTTTTCACTTCTATTGACTTTGAGAAAGTGTGCCAATGGTTTCACTTAGTACTGATCTTACACTTTCCATATTGTATTTCTCTCCATTGAAGATCTTAGTAGTTTTGTTCCTTGTGCCAATATTATTTCAATCAATTCCTCAATTTCTCCTACCCATACGCTTGTTTTTCCATCCTTATGAATAACTAGATCTTCTATGCTTACATCTACCAACTCAACAAACTCAAAAGAATGAGTAATATTTTGGAGTACTAAGGTGAGTTACTCAACCTTTATAGTCTTCTCTTGATTATACTTCTCAATGGGAGAAGCTAATTTTTATTGTGCATCCTCTTTTGCACTCTCATGAGTCCTCTTACCTAGCTCAACCCTTGTGATAGAATATTATGATATTTCAATATCTTCAATAACTTTATCCAGGGGAGGCTATGCAACTTTTGCATATTTGTAGCTGACCTTATCTACTTGCACCAATTGACCAAATTTGAAGTCATTTGGAGAGATGGACTGCTTTTCTCTTTTAGAGTCTCAAAGGAAAACCAAGGGGGAAAATGAGAAGAGCTTCCTTTAGGACCTGCAGTCATGGTCTGAGAAGATGGTTCTATATTGACAATGGTTGTAGTCATAAGAAGTGGAGTGTTATTTAAAATTGCTTATGGAACTTCCACACTTGGTATGTTTTGCACAACTTTACAAACTTATCAAAATCTGATTGAGAATTTACACCAAAAGAATGAGAAGATAGACTTGGTAAACTAGATGAGGAACCAAAAACACTTTCAAATTCACTCTTAGGACTATAAAAAATTGACCCCAAAGTTTGGGATGAATGAAAAAATTGGACTGAAATAGTAGGGCCAATAACAAAGATAGCAACAATGGTGGTAAAAATAACTCTAACAAAAGGTAAAGGTTGTTCAACTAAAATAGTAGGAGGAGTGGGAGTAGGCATGGTAGAAATGATAGGAGAAGAAGAAATTGGGAATTTTTCTAAAACATTCTCATTTGGAGACCCTTGTGCTTATTAACCTTGAGCTAATTCTTCACCCATGATAGTAGATGGTCTTTTTGTACTTTTTCTTTTACCCCCCTTTCACTATGAATTTGATCTAAGGTTTAGGGGTTTTTTTGGTACTTGGTGCATGACCTTTGTTCTTTCTTCTGATTTATGCTTTCTTCCTAGCATGCCCCTTAGGTTCTTCTTCTTTAGATCTACTATTAAAATTCTTCAATCTTATATTCCTTTCCTATAACCAAACATTGTTGTTGACAATGATTAGCTAGAATCTTTCTCTTACAGAAGTCACTTCCTTCTTTCACCACTGAATGGAAGGAAGAGGGGTTTCAACAAAATTATTTATCTCATATTCTAGATCTAGGATGTCAACTTCATCCTCCATATCCTATAGAATGTTGGCAAGATTTAGGTTCACAATTTGTTTCAAAGTAAGATGAAATAATCCAAATTTCTTAAGTCCTACTCAATCTTACAGTCTATCCATATGCCTTCCACTCTATGTACATGGATACATGGCTCTTTTTGATTCTATCTTTCATCCATTTATAGTCAAAATTAGCTCTCCTTCTTTATGTTTTCATTGTTACCCATTGTATCTCTGATTCCATGGCTTTAGCTTTCAAATATGTAGTTATGGAGTACCCACCTTTCATGAGAAGGAGTGCAAACCCTAGCTTATGTAATTCAACTTGTCTACTATGCATTACCATGATCTATCTACACAACTCTATGAGAATTATTTTTATCACTTGGATACCTTGGAAGCATGTATAGAAGTATCCAATGAAGCACCCTACACAAATATAAGTGGAGGTAGTAAATTGTAGGAATATGCAACCAAACCTATTAACCACTATCCATGCTTCATCTGAGACTCTCTTCTTTTCATTTTCTCTGTCAAACATCCAGATGTATGGAGAAAATAAAGAATCATTGACCATACTAAAGCGATGAATACTTTGTTTCAGGGTCAATTGTGAATAATATTGGTAGATTGGAACATGTCTCCTATCACCCTCTTAAGACAAACTTGGAAATTTCATCATTATTGCAGCAGCATAAACCAAGTATGAGGTCATATACAATAGCAAAGAGGTGGGAACCTTTATGATTTGTTCATGAATTACATCATTGATTTATTGACCCCAAAATATCTATTGTTTCTTCTTCCTTATGACATGGATGTACAAGTACATCGACTCTTCAAAAATTTAAGAGGTAGGAAAAAATTTTACCCTACTAAGAAGGGTGATCTTGTCATTTACTTCCTCAATGTTCAAAGTCATTATGTAAAACTCATAGGCCATCTTGAAATGTTTGTATGTGGTTTCTTTAACCATATTGTGTCAATTTCCTTCTTACAATATTTTGGCTCCTTATCATAATGAGCTTAGGCATCCTCAATGGCAAGATCCACTTACACATCAATGCTAAAACATTGAAATATCTTGTCATAGAATTCTCCATCTAGTTTGATGATCACATTTCAATCGAGATCCTTGACACTTCTTGATTCTCTATTATAATGGGTCATCATGGTTAGAACAAACTCAGGGTTATGTGCCACTGCAAGAAATGTAACCACCATTTTAATATTTCTTTCTACCACACATACCATTCTTGAATCTAAAAGTTGTTTCTTTTTAATCTCCACAAATTTGGACATATCAACATGTCCTATATTTGTGTCCTTTATCTCATTAATGTTTGAATAAACAAAGGTTGTTGCAAAGACCCCTTGGTATTTATGCTTCATGGACTTTTTGCTTGGAGATGGATAATACAATTGTGGAGAAATTGTATGGAGAGTGAAATGCTTATACCCTTTCAAGAATTTAAGGATGAATTTCTAAAAGAACATACATGTGCAACTACAAAAAGAAGTTCATATTTTCTAATATTAGAGAAAAATAGAGATTTTATGCACTAGTAGGAAAAAATTGAGCTTCTATATGTGCTTTGGAGGTTTAGATGTAATCGTATAGAAAAATTGAGCTAATGCAAGTGGTTTGATGACTTTGAATGAAAAGGTGAAAAAAATTTGAGCTTTTGCATGGGGGAATTTTCCAACTACAAATGAGGGAAAAATATACACTGTTGCATATAACATTCACTTTGGGTGCAAAGGGGAATTTGTTTTGTGCTCCTACATGAGATAAAGAATTGTTTATGTAAGGAAAATATTTTTTCTCACCTCAACAAGGAATAGATTAAATCAAGTTTATAATACTTAGCAAAAAATTCCACCACTGTATATATAAAAAAACACAAAGGGTCAAGTTTTGCACGAGTAAAGATGTAAGTTAGGGTTTAAATCTTGAATTGCATGTGAGGACAACATAAAAATATGCATCAATGGGAAAAAATATCGATTTTACATGTGAAAATAAAATTCTTTCTTGACCATCCAAGTTAGGTTTTAAAATTGGACATGCATGTGAAGGTGGGTATTGCAAAGAAAATGTTAGTTGGGTTTTAAAACCCAAATCACATGTTTAGGTCATAATCAACACATGCATATGTGGTAAAATTATCTTCCATTACATATGTGTGGAAAAAATGATTCATGTGTCAGTTGGGGTTAAAACCCTAACCTACACATGAATGTTTTTAACAATGGGTATTGTGGAGTGGGTTATATAACTTGAGACAAAGATGTAAATAGATAATGTCATTTAGGGATTAAATCCCTTGTAACAATGCATCTGGTAGATTGAGGATAGGGTGTAGGTTGGGGTTTAAACATCGACTAACATCTTTTGAATATTACGGTGATGTGGCTAATGCAAAGGTTAATCACTACATGGAAGATCAACAAGATTTGAAATGCTAATTTGAAATATGAGCCTCAACACACATAAAGTGGGAGTCAAATTTTAAAAACCCATGGTCCCCATTACCAATAAGATAGGATTGGAAATTACCATAAATAGGGCTTTAGATAAAATGGGATTCAACCCATCACCCGAATGGTAACATATAAAAATTAAAAACCCTAAAAAAAAGACAAAAAACTAAAAACAAAAAAAAAAATCCTAAACATATTAAGCACATAAAGCTAAACAAAAAAGGTGAAAATAATTGCATACCCATAAATACTAATGATGAAGGAAATCAGACTAAAATCTATGGAGAAATCCAAGCATGAGATGACCAAAAGGGAAAATGAGTTCGCAGGAAACTCAGATGACCAAGAAGAAGAAGAGATTAATAAAAAATATAAAATAAAAGTGATTAAAAACCAACTTAAGATCCATTTAATCACTATAATAAATGCAAATAATGTGGAATCAGGAATGTAATGGAACTAAAAGCAACACTACTACATCATCAAAAATATTTTACCAAAAGAATGCAAAAACTCTAAAATTCAACACTCATGGACCTATAGAAAAAATGACTAACTCAAAAAATTAAACCTTTTTTAAATTTTAACCTTTGTAATAATGGACCTCTTCATTTACACACTTAATGTGAGAATGATTAACCTTAAAATGGACCTGATTTTTCCTTTATCTAAGTGTTGTAATGTGTTTTACACATTCACATTAGATTTAGGGCCCTTTTAAGCTAAATTGACCTAATTTTGCCTTAATTTAATGTTTCAAAGTTTATTTATTTACACCTTCACATTAAGTTTTGGGAAATTTTGCATTTGTCACTTTCATATCATCATTAATGGGACCATAAGACCCTATATTATGCATCTTGAGTCTTATTTCAATCCAAATCTTGACAAGATCAATAAATATACTTAATTTTCTAGCTCCCCGACATTTCCTCTACCTAAAAATGCTTGGCGGTACCCATACATCACATTGGGAATATGAGTCCCATCTATATGGGACCTATATGCCACAAGTGGTGTATGAGTCCCATTTCGCCCCTTTTTTAGAGGTTTGAGTGGGAAATCAGGGTTTTAAGTTCAAATTTCATGAATGTCGGCCTATAGGATCAAATAAATAGTAAGTTGGATGGGTTTCCTATATAAAAAAGGTCTCAAATAATTATTCCATTAAGCCTTAATGATATCAACATAAGGCATCAAGAGTTAAGCATTCCAAGACTTCCTAAGAGTGTCAAGAGAGTTTACAAGAGCATTTCTAAGGCCTTCAAGGGTAGATTTCTTCATCATTTGTTGCAGCAATTCAATATCCATTATCATGTCAAAGTCATCAACCATCAAGCATGTTGTTGAGCGAATGTTTTGATGTAGCATTGAAGATCCATTCACAAGAATTATTTCACATCCAATTTGATATCAAGATCTACATTCTTCATGGCCACTTCATGTTAAATTGTAGATTTACTTTCCAAGACATCATTCAATTTATCATTGTCCATGTTTCATGGTTCATGTCTTTATTTCATTGTTTCATCATTTGGTTTAATTACCTAAATAGGGCTTGACCAAGGAAAACCCCTATTTCCTAACAATCAACAAGTTTTTCTCTCTCTCTTTCTCTACATGTGTGATTGCAGATCTAGGTGTCTTAGAGATTAAAGATCCTTTGAAGACTGAGTTGTGAGATTGAGGAAAGTTTTCAAGTTATCACCTTGTTTGTGAGATCACAAAAGGTCACCTATAGGTTACAAATTAGGGCTTCAAAACTAGAAACAAAGGTTGGAAGGAAGAGCGGAGATAGGAGAGCAAACTCGGGTATGTGCAGGATCATGATGGGCCAAAAAGTGGCGATATGATGGGTATGTATAGGGTATGTGGTTGATGAGTTTTTTTTACTTAAAATTGATGAATCAAAAAGGGTTTTTAGAGGAGATTCTCAAATTTCCACCAATATAAATTATGCTTTACTTTGAATTTAATAAACAATTATTATTCATTTTCTATTTGAATTATGACTAAAGTTCTGATTGATAGGCTGATTGAAAAAAATTTATAGCTTTCAAATAGTATCACATTTTTTCAATCTAAAACATTCGTCACATTCTATGATTTGCATATTATAGGATTAAAAAAAAGAAAAATTGAATTTCATGAAGTTTTGACCAAGTTAAGGTGGTCAGACATAGGAGTTTTTATATTTTTTAAAAGTTGTAATAAAAATTCATAATTAATTATTTACTCTGGAAAAAAATTACAAAAAAATATGTATCACATTGGGACATGAGTCCTCTACTTATATCTAAAATATTATGAAATTTTTTTATCATTTTATTGTGCTTAGGGCAGTTAGACAGACACCTACTTCTTATTTTTTCCCTGAAATTTAAGTAGTACTGCTTTGAAATTTCAAATTTTCACCAAATAGATTTTAAAAAAAATAAACCTAGTAGTTTAGAAACTAAATTTAATTTGCTAAAAATTCTATTCTTACATATCTTTGAAATAATATAGATAACTTACTCAATTTCTTATGTAAAGTTTCCTAACTTTGATTTTTCTAAATTTTTTGCCACTTAAGGGCCTATTTTTTCCATGATGATCCTACACATACCCATTCAATTCTTGACCCTTCAAAAAATTAGAGTGGGATTGATATGCCACTTGCGGCGTATGAGTCCCAATATAGCGATTTTCCAGATTTCAATGAATTTAGATCAACCACTGGGAGATTCTATCTTGGGCACACAAAACCTAGTCTAGGACTAAATCACCCAAATTGGCATATGAGTCCTAGTGGGAATCAAACAACAAGATTTTAGGGCTTTGAAGCTTTTTGTAACCTCATCCTTCTTCTAGGTACACCTCTGTACTTTTGAGCAATCTTTTGTTTTGCATTTTAGTTTCATTTTTAGGTCATCTATTCAAATCTTGCACATCATTAGGTTTGATCATTAGATCTTGCATATTACATATCTTTTCAAGCCCTAGCATGGTGGTGAACCCCCTTTTAGTCCTTAATCACACCCTAAGATACCTTAGTGCAAGATCTCTTTCCCCCTCGCCATCTTTGCACTGAGATCTCTAAGGTTTGCTTGAATTAAACAATAGTGAAATAGGAAACCTATCCCTTGTGCTCCATCTCCTCAAAAGGTTCAGGGCACCCTATTTTTATCATTACAACCTTTTACATTTTTTTTCCTTTTACAAATATACAAAAGGAGAAAGAATTAAATGCTCAAAATGAATTCTCAAGGTCTTGGATCACACATGAGGGAAAATAATAATTGCCACATTTTGTATTCTTAGAGGATGTAGGCTATGAAACAAATAAGTATGGTAGGGGTTATCCCACAAATTAAGCACAACCAAATTTGAGGATAACAAGATACTATGAAACCCCTGAAAATATCATGTTTGATCAATATCCTATCTATTATAATGACATCTGCAACATCCTAGACCCCTTGATTGCGACCGAAAACCACGCCCATCATACAAAGTGAAGAATTCCCATAAAGTAAAATATTTATATTCACTACCAATGAACAAAATCTTTTGAATCCATATCAAAATAAAAAATAATTCAAAAAGAAATATTTATCAAAAAATCAAGAACAAAGAACAAAAGCTATATGGATTAGAAAGAAAATTGCATTTATGAATCCAATCAAACCGAGTCAACAAAATCAATCTATACATCCAAAGTCACATATTACATAAAATGGGTGTGTATCACCTTCACAGTTATAAAAAAACTTCACTATCCCAAAAATAATGTTGGTCCTAATCAAAAGACTAATCCAAAATCCAAATCAAAATTTTCCCCTCAATCCCAATGTCCCTCATTCCAATCCAAATATCAAATCCTTACATCTAAAATCTAGCAATCCTCACCTCTACCATGTAAATCGACATACCTTCAATCTTAATCTAAACTAAATATTGGAATCCACCACATCCTTGTAGCTACACTCTACCTAAGGAGATATGTTGGTACTCTATTGTGATGTTTATGATTAGACAAGTATAACTAAACTATCAAAGACCATCATCAAAATTGTTCATTGTATACTAGTGCAAAAATCCTATCAAAATAACTACATCATATAGGATATTATTGGAATGTCATGACTGAAGAATACATACCCACTACATTAGCTAACCAAGAATGTCATAGCTAAAATCCAAAATTTTGAACAAATTCACAAAATTAAAAAATTTCCAAAATAAAAAATACTAAAGGAAAATAAGTATATCCAATGGTGAAAACCACTTCTTTAGGTCCTTTAGGCAAGTACCATGATGAAAACCCATCTATGGGCTTCATGTGTAAGTAAATTAGCTATGTGAATGTTAAAATTGGGGGTGAGTTGTCTCATCGATTCCACCAAACCTATCCATCATATCATATCTTTTCATAATACCCATCCACCATGTTCATTTACTCATGTTTCATACATATTTCCTACTCACCATGGTCTTAACAATGTTTAGCAGTACACGATCCATATTTTTTAAAACTCTTGACATATATTTTTTTGGCCACACACCATATATCATAACTTCCTTACTTGCATAGTACTACCTAGCCCATTTAATGGATCAAAAAAATAAAATTATGTGATGTTTTCCTTGAATATCTCTCCCTAAGTAATTCCATTGATTCATATGTTTATTAATGAATCCATCCAACCCATCAACAATTCCATCCAAACCACCCTATCTTCATCTCCATGTTTGGTTTATCCCTTTCTATTAGTTCTACCATCAAGATGAAAAATAAATGAAAATACTTAACCAAACATATTCTCAATCCATAAGCATGATCCATAAAAAACATTAACAATGTTGAAGCCCTTAAATATGAAAATACCCCATCCAAAACCTTCCATCCATACACAAACATCCATAACATTTTTAAATGTTACCTTTCTATAAGTTGTATTTAATATCCAATCAATCATAATCATGATGTCTTTCCCAATCCTTGTATTTTTTTCAGCATGCATCCTTTCCACATCAATAATTTGATCATCATCAATTAATCAATCAATATAGTTTTAGCTTGAATAAGGGAAAATTTAATCCAATCCTCAGTATTAATCTTTGGATCTATTAGTTGATTCAACCACTTCCATCCATCTCCCATTCCCTTGGCTTGAACATGTCATTGAATATAAATTTGTGTATTTTGCATGTTTTTTATTACTTTATTTTTATGGGTTTATTTTTTTCCTATAGTCTTAGTGTGTATTCCATCAAATTGTCATGATCACCTTCATTCTTCATAAGATTATGTGCTAACAACAATGTGTCTACTAGATCACTAATATATTTAAAAATTTTGTCTATAAGTTCATGAGCAAATGGTGTATCATCATCATCATCATTTATATCATGGTGTATATAATGTTTTATAAATTTTTCACCTTAAATGTGAAGTTAGTATGACAACATATATTCCTCATCCATTACATCCTTTACCTCATAATTTATTCATATTCCATTACGAATTTTGGTGTGTGATGTCATTCTAATATTATTTCTTTAAATATAATATAATTTTTTTCATAAATAAATAATATATAAAAACCAAATTCATTAAAAAAATCACATATTTCTAAATTAAAATAAAATATATATTTTTACTTTTTTATAAAAATGACAACCATTTTCATTATATAATTAAATTGGAGATGCATTCTACAATGACAACAAGGAGTGGAGTGTAATGGTGTGAGTTTGTTAACAAAAGTTCTTAGCTTTCACTTTAAATTTGACTATCATCTATGTGTAAAAATATTAATACTAAATAATAACATAATGAGACTCGAAACTTATGTATCCATTTATGTAATAAATAAAATAGTTTCAAAGTAGAATGAAAAAAGTGCTCGTACTAGCACTTGCCTTCATAGTATTGTAATAAATGTATTTCTTGTGAGGCTGTAAAGAATGTATCATTTAGTAGATAGACAATTTCACATGGCATAGCAATTTAGAGGTAGGTTAATGATAGTTTGAGACCAACAAACATTGCAAACTTAATCTATTTGAGAGAGTGAATATTATATTAATTTTATAATTGTATATTTTAGATTTATAAAAGAATATTATATAAAAATATTATTAGACATTTAATTATGAATATTTGTTAAAATAATTTTATTTTAATATGAAAAAATTAACTTTAGGCATTAAATTTGATCAAGCTAAATTAATAAATCAATTATTATAAATATTACTTATTTTTAGTAAATAAAAGTAATAGAAAAGGCACAACTTATAATAACAAATGCCTATATTCTAACTTAATAGGAGGAAATGGAAGCTACATATTAAATAAAATTTACATATATTTTATAAATATTAACATATTAATACAAAAATTATATAATCAAATGGCAGTTACATACATGCACATATATTTTGAAAATATTAACCTATTATTAAAAATAATACATAATCATTTAAAATACATAACTATATTCTAACCTAGTGGAACAAAATAGTAGTTACATACATACACTTATTAATGTTGGATAAAATATGAATACATCTTATATTTATAATACCTATATGGAAGCAAGGTAAAATCCATTCCTAATAAAAAAGAAAAAATAATAGTTCACCTTTATTTTTTAACCAATCATGTTCAATATTTTATAAAGTTAAATATTTTACATGTTCACTTGAAGAAGATTGATTTTATTTGAAAATTGATATATATATTTTTTTGATAAGTCAACTTACTAATAACTCATTAAACAAGAAAAACAAAACCCATTACAATAATATTGACTTTACAGTAAATAAAATAACTCCAAATTGATATCGTTGAATTAAGATATCTATATTAGTATTTTTTATGAATAAGTATTTATGTTATCATTTATAAAATAATATTTCACATATTTAAAAGGGTCGGTGATGAAAATACATGGAAGAGATCCAAAATTCTAAACCTGATAGTGATATTTTGTAGTTTACTGAAACGAAGCAGCCAGGAGAGTTGGAAGTTCCAATATTTCAAAAAGACCCATATTTAAAAAGGTCGGCAATGAAAATACTTGGACAAGATCCAAAATCCTAAAGCTGATAGTGATGTTTTGTAGTTTACTGAAACGAAGCAGCCAGGAGAGTTGGAAGTTCCAATGTTTCAACAAGACCCATATTTAAAAAGGTCGGTAAGGAAAATACTTGGACAAGATCCAAAATCCTAAAGCTCATAGTGATGTTTTGTAGTTTACTGATACGAAGCAGGCAGGAGAGTTCGAAGTTCCAATGTTTCAACAAGACCCGCCACATAAAAATCAAAATCACCACGCGAAACGCATTAAAACCTTTAGAGTTTGAATCTCATAAAATCTCTTTGAAAACTGCGGAGGTTGATTGTCGACAAGTAACGTCGAATAGTACGATCTACTTTGATGTTTTGAATAAGATCCATAAATTCTCTGGTCTTTTGACTGCTAATGTGAAAACCCTAAGCCACCCCAGTGTTTAAGAAAGGAAAGAAAACGTGTAAACGCATTCCACCTGTCTATGAGTCGAGTACCTGCATCCGAAAGTCAAAAATTGCAAGTTCGAGTTGTGTATAAATAAAGCGAAGATACAGACTGTAGGAGCATTGCAAGAGGAAAGATGGCACCGACGGCGTGCGCGGCTTGTCGATATCAACGCAAAAAATGCTCAGCTGAATGTCTGCTGGCTCCTCATTTTCCTCCGGACGACCTTCAAAGGTTTAGGGTGGTCCATCAGCTGTATGGAATCAGCCGTGTTCTCAAATTGCTTCAAGTAACGTAACCACCACGATTTCTGCGTTTTCAGAATCATTTTCATTAGCTTTAATTCTCTGCATTGAATTCGATGCTTACGATACCAGAAATAGTAGAGATTTATTCCTAAACAGTCTATTGTATTTGGGTAAACCAGTTTTAGGAAAACAGTGCCAATTTTCATTAGGATTCATTTTAATGGTCAATCATACGAACAAATGGAGATTGATAGTTTTTCTTACTAGTGTATTAAAGGCTGTAGGTATCTTCTTAAGTTCAATCAGTATTTTAGTTAGATGTTTCCTTGAGTAGGGTATACAGAGCACATTTTGACTTCCCATTGTTAATTAATATGTTGGGTTTAGGGTTTAGACCGTTATACAGCGTACATTTGTTGTTCCTTTCTCTCAGTATGGCTTCTCTCGTGTTTGGCTTAGTGATGAGGCTGTGAGTAGATTGTGTAACTTTTTCGCCAATTGGTTGTTAATTGTTTTTCTTATTATAAAACTTCGCTCCAGGCAAATTCACCGTTATGATCAATTCATCTTGTGAAAATTCATTGGTCTTTTAATATATATTTTTAAAATCAAGAGAATTTTTTTGTGAAAGAATAATTTTCATATATTAATAATAGAAATGACTGATACTGTTGTATAATTGATTTACTAGAATAAAATAAAATATATTGAAAAATGTTTTCATTTTTATTATCATAAATTAAAATTTCTAATTGTATGAACGATGAATTGCTGGTGGTAAATTTTCCATGAGATGAACTTGTCATCATACATGAATGATTCTACTGCATGTGAAAACGCAACCAAATACCCATCAAATATTTTGTAATGTCTTAGGAAAATAAAGAGAAGAGAGTCCAGGTCCTTTGCATAACTATCGCTCTCAAATAATAGTCTTAGCCACCGTGTGAACCATTTAAAATTAATGATACAAAATAATATAAAAAGTTGAAATTTTAAGGAATTAACAAATTGCAGAAAATATAAAATATATAATTTAAATTTGTATTAATTGGTAAATAAAAATAAAGGATTTCTTCAGCTGTTATGATTCACGGACATTCACAGACCATAGTGAAATCGCTTAACACAGACAAAAAAATATGTTGACAATGTTTTCGCTGCTTTGGTAGCCAAGGTCAACTCATGCAATTCCACTGAATAAGTCTATGAGAGAAGTTGCAGAGAAATCAACAATGATTGGTACAATGGTATCTTCTTCATATCTTGGCTTACTGATTGTTTTCTTTTTCATGAACTCTCAAAATTAGAGTTAAAAATAGAATATTCAAGAAAAAAAACATAAAATCATGTTAAAAGATTAGAATATGAACTAATTTTTTCTTGAAAATTGTATTGAATGCATGGGAAATTTGGTTGACCATGAAATGTAAACTCTTAATTAAAGATTAGTGAACGTTTTCTGGATAAACCCATGGTCGGTGGCACCTAATCAATCACCCAAGATTGTTGAATGCCATGGCCTTACGGACCATTCACATAAAATAAAAGTTCAATGAGAATAAATCAGAAAACTTCTTCTTATGAAAATAGGTTGAACTAGTGGAAATGATATTAATGGTTTAGTGTGGGATTGTTGTAGGATATTAAACCTGAGCAAAGAGCAGATGCAGTAAATAGTTTGGTGTATGAAGCAACAGCAAGAGTGGAGGACCCCGTTTATGGATGTTCAAGAGCAACCTATCAACTGCAGAAGAGAATTGCTGATCTGGAATCCCAGTTGGCAGCCACACAAGCAGAGCTCCTGAATATACGTTCTACCAATGACAAGATTCTATCCCCTCTCACGATTGGAGGTGATGATGCTGGCCATGTTTTATATTCCTCGTCACAACAAAGTGCATGTACCATGCATGAGGTGGAGGATCCAATGCTGTTGTGGGAACCGTTATGGAAACTATAAATGTAAGAGAAGGGTATGTTATTTAATTTTGTTTCAAAAATGACTTTCATTCTATCTTACACTTAGCAACTTTATTCAATTGCTTGATATGTGTTTTATCATTTAAAAACATATATATTAAACATATACTCAATAAACTTTTTTTATTTTTATTTTTACATATATAAATGTTTCTGAATTTTTTTTCCTTTGGTGGAAAGGAAGGCATTATTGGGAAGCTATATGTTATCTCATTTTACTTTTTTTTTCTTTCTAATTTTACTAGTACATTGAGGTCTGTGTGACTGATTGTATTGCCATTAGCAAACACAATAAATCCCTTTGTATTAAACGGTAAGAGGTATGGTTCAATAAAAAAAAATCAAATTTCTACTTGCAGTTTGAAACGCCTTCCCATTCACAATGATTTATAACTTTGTAAAGTGATAAATTTAGTATATTGTTTTACTATAAACAATTTTAATCACTTTTGAAAAAATATCGCATCATATTTTTTCTTTAGAGTGTCTTGTATATTCTATATATTTCTAGTTTAATTAAAATGGTAAATTCATTATAATTAAATTTCCATTTTAATAAATATAAATAATTTGTGATAGTATCTTGTATAAATTGGATTTTCTTTTCATGAATTGTTAATCCCTAATATCCTTGTAACACTAATTCTTATAGTATACCAAACGATTTTGATTGAGTCTAGCGAATCTTTATTTTATAGAAGCATAAAGGACATATGTCTTAGCCAACACAAGGAGCAGAAGATTGAGAAAATACTGAAAAGATAAAACAACCAAAATTCTAATTTAACTTTGTAGACATGTGCACTACAATTTAGCTTATGAGTGTTTAATAAATTTATTACAGTAATTTTTTTTCAAAATGCTACAGAGAGGGTAGCACTCTTTCCACTATTTCAAAGGAAAATTTACATCACAAATCAGCTTAACAAACAACTCACTGAGTGTTTGAGAGAATTGTTACCAGGCCTGTCCCAAGATCAGTCATCCTACTTATCGTCATCTCAGACAAAACATGCTTGTTCACTGTTACATAGTCTAGGAAGCCACTCAAATCTCTTGCCATTATTATCATCCTGAACTTCTCCACTGCTTCTCCAACTTTCGGATCTTCTCTAGCACGGGCCACGTCAACCACCCCACATACGAAGCCTTCCGCGGGCCATGCCTCACAGGCTGCTTATGCCCTCACTGGCTACCTCCACATATGTGTCGCCCAGGAGCCTTAAACAACTCTCTTTTGTTCTCTTGCTTCTGGCTGAGTGCAGTACATTAGTTAGGAATAATCCCTGCATTGCACCATCGTCGATGTGAGCGCACTGCAACCTGTGCTCGTAAATGACCCGTTTAATAGCTTCCAGCATTTCCCCTGATATTACTTTGAACAGGCGCGAAAGATAAGCATCATAGGTCTCTAATGTCGCTTCACTCAACTGTCAATGACCAGCTGAAACCCAAGAGCACCTACATAAGGTAGGGACCTCCATTACTTCGCTTCACCTTTGAATACCAATGGTCCTCTTCGCCTCTGTTTACAATTGAAATACCGACTACCTTGGTGAATATTTAACAAATGGAAAAAACCAGAAACTTCTTTACCCAACCTCATAGGAGAGCACAACTAGACTGCCACAGTTGGATACGTCATAAGATTTTGCCCCTGCCAACTCCAGAAAAGGATGCATTCGAAGTACACTTTTACTTTGTCACACCTTTCCCTCCACACGACCCCAACCTCCTTGCTACTCAAACAAACATGTGCTTTCCCATATCAGAGGACCCATACCACCCTTAGGATTTTATAGCCTCCAAAAAGACGATATCTACTACATTCGGCCACACTTTTGGATTGTTAGACCCTTTCAACTCGATTTCCTGCTCAATTCCATAATTCAATAGTACATTTTCAAACCTGTTGGCTTCTCTGAAAACGTGACCTATACTATAATCCTGAATTAGGTCCAAAAGAGGTGAGATCAATGCTAACCACTGTTGTAATCTTCAACTTGGCACCCATCGAGTACTTGCTACCTTGACAATGACTTGTTAGTTGCTGGTTAGGAAAAGACAGAGAAAACAAAACAAAAACTACAAACTGCTACAGCAATACAAAACAGAGCACTACGAGCTGGTGCTACAGCCACACACAATAAACTTTATTTTCTGATCTCTCAAAGGTTACACATGCCTCAACTTTATAGAGGTCTTGAAGAGAAAGCAATGAGGAGATAAACGAACACCAGCTGAAAAAAAGCGGGTTTAAAACAGTTTTAAATCTGATTTAAAAACAAAACTAAAGCAATAAAATCCTCCGTAGCTTCCAATCTAACAGTTACAAAAAAACATGCTGTTTTTTTTTTATTGATCTCCTATGCGGAGAAATTATGCTTTATTCTAACACCCCCCCCTAATTTCTACCATTAACAGTTTCACCATTTTCAATGCCGAATTTTTCTCTTAAATGTTCAAAATCTCCTTTGCCAATGCCTTGGTAAATATATTTATAAATTGATCTTCAGATATGCAAAATTTCAAATGAATTTCACAATCATTCACCATCTCTCTGATAAAGTGATATCTTGTATCAATATGTTTGCTCCTCTTGTGAAAGACATGATTCTTCAACAATGTGATTGTTGATTTGTTGTCACAGAAGATTGGAGTTGGCTCCTCCTGTGCTTGCAATAAATCTATCAAAACTTTCCTCATCCAAACTGCTTGACATGTTGCTAAGGTGGCTGCTACATATTTTGCTTCAGCTGATGAAAGCGTCACTATGGGTTGCTTCTTTGATACCCATGAGACTGCACCTATTCTAAAATGAAAGATATATCCAGAAGTACTCTTCCTATCATCAACACTACCTGTAAAATCACTGTCAATATAACCAACCAAACCAAAATCATTAGTTGTGGAATAAAAGATTCCATATCCTATAGTTTTTGCCACATATCTTAATATCCTCTTCCCAACATGCCAATGTGATTCTTTTGGTGACTCTATGAATCTTGAGATCAAATTGAACTATTGATTTTTGGCTCTCTAGGACTTCTCTAACTCTTCTAGGGTTTTTCACCTAAAAGAAGAGAAGTAGGGCCAAAAATGTGAACTAGTTCATTCAAATTATGAGATGTGTGATGTTATTATAGCTAAGTGTAGTGAACTAAGTGTAACTAATTGATAAGATTGATTGATTAAACATGCAAAACCTAAGAAATATGATTTGTTTGAAAAAACATTGTGTATTGCAAAAGTGAACTAGAAACCTAAACAAATGAAAAGAAAAATTGATGAAACTGAACAGAGTGTCCTTGGCGGTAGATTATTGATGCTAGAAGGTTTTTTGAAATGTTCCATAATTCATTGTTAATGGCCACTGGGACTGATTCACCATGCATGGCGAATCAGTCCTGCTTCTGATGGAAAGTCCTGGAAATAGGTTTCTAATTGTTGGGAGTTAAATTATAACAAAATCACTTTTCAGCCCTGTAGATGGGACTCATTCGCCATGGATGGAGAATTGGTCCACCTACAGGAATCAAGAAATTCAGGAGTTGATTCTGTGTAGCTAGATTTGCACTTCTGCTTCCTACAAGTGTCTGCTTCTAAAACTATCGGATTCGGGTCTGAAAATGGATTTTTGTTGATATTTTGACTTGAATAAAGAAGAGATGATTTGAATAATTTTTAAATGCAATCTTCAATGGTTCCCAAGCCTTCAAGATGTCTAAATCTGCAAACACACAAGAAAAGAAGAAGAAATGTTGATTATTATGGCATGGGGGTTTGCCTTGGTCAAACCCCGTTTAGGTAATTAAATTAAAATGATGAAAGAAAGGAATGAAGCATGCAACAATGGAATATATTACCTTTCCATGATGATAGATCTTGAAATTCTACAACAAAACATGAAGTTCTAGCACATGAATGTCCTTGGAAGCTTTCTTAATAACTTGTAATCATCAAACCCTAAGTTGCTTGACTTGAAATGGAAGATTAGTGGATGAATAATGAAGAATGGATGTGAATACAGTTATTGAATGTAAAAATGAGTTAAGAGAGGTTATTTTATAGGCAATTCGCCTATTTTATCCATTAATAACTCATCACAGACTGACATGAAGCAAAAGTAAACTCACATTTCATTCTTTTTCCCACTCAAAGGTCAAAATGGGGCCAAATGGGACTCATTCACCATACATGGCAAATGGGTCCCACCTAGATGGGACTTATTCACCATGCATGGTGAATGGGTCCCATAGGGGCTATTTTGACAGCTTAGATGCCAAGGAATAAGGAAATAAGGTCTAAAATGTAACCTTGTCGAGTATTTGATCTATTTGAACCTCAGGATGCACAATATGGGTTATTAGGGGCCTATTAGTGATGATGTAAATGTCAAATAGGGCTTGGGACATAGAAATCAATGTGAAAGTGTGATTAAATACAGTTTACAACACTAAAATGAAGTCCACATAGCCTAGAAAGGCACAAGAACCAATGTGAATGTGCAAGACACATTACAACACTAGTTTATCATTAAGTTTAATTCAAAAACCTTCCAGATTGATGTCATAATGTAATTAAATATGTTTTATAATGTTTATTTAGGGAGAAATAGGTTCATTAAATCTAGAAAAACATGACAGTCCTTTACAAGACTTTACAACACCTTTACAAGATGTCATTAAAATCACGTTATTCAATTTGCAAGGATCCAAGACCTAGTGTGGATGCATAAAATGCCTCACAGAACCTGCATCAAGGTCTCATTAATTCAAATTAATCTTATGTCAAGCAAAGGGTTCTTTTTTCTATGGCACATGTAGCCCCCACTTTAGTGAGAGGATGAACCTACTTCAAACTCACACTAAAATAGACATTCAAGAGAGATCCACATGTAGGTCAAGCCCCCAAGATATAAAATCATGTAAAGGAAAGATCTGGAAGAAAAGATGTACTCAATTTGGTGGCACAAAACTTAAAGTCATCTATAGGGTGAGAGGGCCACAACATACTCACTCTAGGGCCACCAAACTTCTGATCGTTCGCGGGGTGAGAATGCCCAAAAATGTAAGATACATACGCTAGTTGGTATGCACTTACAAACATAAAGGTGGCTATGGGGAAAAGTCATGCCGCTAGTTGGGCTTCTCGTTGAACCATATTAAAGTTACACATGATGATAACTTTAACAAGGCACCACAAGGGAAAATGATTTTCGAGCTCCATGAGGTAAGAAAAACTTCATATGCTTGACACTCATAGATATTGTTAATGCAAAATAGTGTAAGGATTTTTTCAAAGGAAGTTTTCTTTGTTTTTGCAATGTCTCATCTCAGGGAACATTATGCCCAATGTCTCCAAGAGAGGATAAGTGCAAATGATCTCATCCTGGGTAACATTGTACCTAATGCTTCCAAGAGAGGGAATCACAAGAAAAATAAAAATCACACAATGAAATGCAAGTGGTGATGTATTCCCCCACTTTAAAATGGTTGTGAGCACCTGTACAGCGAGCAATTTCTTTAAAGTAGAAGAGAAAGAAGAAGACATGAGAGCTTACTAAGAAAGCCCTATGCCAGGTCATATGTTTCCAATAAGCTACGTCATGAAAGAGATAGAAGTGTGTCATATGCTAGCCAACTTAAGGCATGTCTTCCACATCCCAAGCTTGCTCTTAAGTATGCATGAAAGGTTAACGATTAGCCAAAGGAGGCAACAACAAGTGACATACAAGGACAAGGCTACCAAACCCCTTTCCCCCACTTAGTGTAGGACAAAGGTGAGCTAAAATGCATGCTAGAGTGAAAATCAATATCAATTAGAGGAATGAAGTGCCCCCATAGAGGGAAGCAGACCAAATTCTTGAAAATTTTGTATTTTACAACTCAAGGCATTGCATTCATTAGTAGTGTGACCATGGACTCTATGATATGCACAAAATGAAGTCTTGGAATAACATTTCTTTTGATTTCTAGGAGGGAGGGTGATCAAGTGATCTTGGAGGAGTCTCGACAAGATATCCTCTTGATTAATGGGAGAAGATGGTCTTGTGGTTTGTTTCAAAGATATATCTTTCTTAGTAGCAGATGTCATACTTACACAAGTGTCTCTAGATTGTGAAATTTTATTTTCTCCATTATGGTAGGATATAAAATCTAACAAATTCAAATCATGAACATTTTGGGACATGAAATTGACATTAAGCAAAGGTGTAGTTATAGGATGATGTTCAATACCACTAGTTGTTAAGGATGATTTAGGAATTTGTTTTGTGAGATTGTTGATGTGAAGTGAAGGTTTGGACAAAGGACAATAACCAAGACCATGGGTTGTTTGTTGTGTGTTAGGCTCTATAGGGTTGTGGATACCTTGTTCTTGAGCACCACATCCTTTTCCACTATATCCCTATTGTTTTATGAGTTCATACCCTTTTCCATAAAGCATTTTCATTGCTTTGGAATCAGGTGGTTGTTCATTATTGTGTTCATCAAAGGTTGTTGTGTAGTTTTCTTTGTTGTCTAAAGTGTGGAGGTGGATTCTTTCGAAAGGGTGTCCAAATGTTGCATTGACATGATGGTTGGTTGTTATTTTTTGTCCTCCTTTTGTGTGAATATAGTGCTGTCATAATAGTGGTTTACAATTCCTGAGAGGAACGAATTTTAGCTGAAATCACATATTTTTAGAAAATATAATGATTTAAGCCTTAAATGGTTCCATTTTAAGGATTCCAATTGAAGAGGGTTTGATCAAATCACCTTATATCAAACCCCCTTGGATAGAACCTCGCTAGTTTTAAACCATACCTATAAATGCGTCTCCTTTACACCTATCAAAATGCTGATAAAAAATCACTTTTGATTTAGATTTTGGGGGATCAATGAATTCATTTAAAATTTATTTCAAATGATTATGGTATTCCTTAGAACAAGCTATCCAATGAATATAATTTTAATATGTTTTGGTTTTGTTATGTATTTATTTTTAAGTTTTATTAAACATAGGTTTTCATCAAAATGAATTTCTTTGTTCTTCACATGTGGAAAAATAGAAGATTATAAAAAAATTTGAAAAATATGAGTGCACCAGATATTGAAGTCCTTGAACCAACAAAATAAATAAATTAAATTTTGACATATACAAAAAAGTTACGCATTATACTGATCTTATGTGAATTGTAATTCGTTTGACTTTGAAACTTGATTAAGGAAAAAATATTCAATAAAAACTATCTAACCAAGTGGAAGCACTAGATATTAGAGTTAAAAATCTAAATTTTAAAGAATTAGAATTTTATCCTTCATGGAAAAAGTTATGCATTATACTTGGCGCCACTTTTAAAAATGTTGTTTTTAAAAAAATCTATTTCATGGTGGAGATGGAAAAAGAAGAGCAATTTGATTCCAAAAATTTTGAAAAAATATTTTAGAATCTATAGACAAAATTTGATGAGACTCTAGTTTGCACCATCTTCAAATTCCTCACAGTTTAGCCGCTGGTGCCCGAATGTGAAGATTTAGTTAAAAATAATAATTTTAGTGTCCAGTTTGGCCAAAAATTGTAAACCGCTATTATGGGATCACCCATATGTATTCACTCATAACTGATGGTGTGAATTCTAAGGATCCCCAATCATCACCAAATAATTTAGATGACCATTTCTCATTGTTGTGTTCAATTTCTATATTAGATGTTGGAATCAATGTTTTCAAAGGACTTATAGCTCCTTTTTCAAGGTGCAAGCAACTTTGAAGCTCGAGATTTGCTTCAACTTGATAAATGTTATTGTTATAGACATATTTCATTATACGATGAAGGGTTGAAGGCACTGCATTCATCTCATGAATCCATGGTTGGCCTGAAAGAAGATTATATGAAAGATCATAAGGCATGACATGGATAGGAGTTTGCAAAGTAACCACCCTAACCTTAATAGGTAAAGTGATTACACCGAGTGGTTACTTTATTGTATTGTCAAATCCTCGAATAGAGACATAATTAGGTATTATTTGTGATCTACCAATATATAAGCGATCAAGGAGAGTCACACTACACACATTAAGGGGAGAACCATTATCAATAAGGGTGCACATTATCCCTGTTCGATTGTATCAAGCAATGATCATGAAAGCTTTGTTTTGTTTTCACAACTCTAAGGGAGGGAGCTCATGTTGATGAAAATTAATGTTGAGATTACTTTGATTCATTTTATGGTTTAAATTTTCCACATCATTTAGAGTTGTACCATGAGGATCTTGAATTTTTTTTAAGGCTATTTGAAGAATATTGTGGTAATTTGGTGAGTTCTGAAGTAAATACCAAAGGGAAATCTTTGCAAGAGTATTCTTTAATTGTTCAAAAAAATAATACTCCTTTGTGTTTGGGATGTAATGAGGAGCACTAGGAGGATTCGGTAAAGGGAAAGAGGGTGGGGTTGGTTGCAGTGGTTGTAGATTGTTTTAGGTATTATATGTATGAGCAACGATATTATAACTTAGTTGTTGTGACACATTAGTTTGAGGTGGGTGGAGGGTGTAGTGAGGTTTATTGGAAGGATGAAGTGGATGCAAAGGTGGGTAAAGGGTGTAGTGAGGTTGAATATGGTTAACATCCCGTAACAAGTGAGAATTTTCATTGTCTTTGAAGGGGATATGATCTTTGTCTTGGGTCATAATATCCTCCCTAGAAGGAGAGTTCTTAGTAGAACAACAAACCACATGTTCATGATAATTAAGGTTTGGTTCATCCAAAATAACTTCATCACAACTAAGGGAGTTATTAATGGTTGAATGTGTTTGGTAATTGATAGTGGGGAGATTAGGGGAAGATTGTATGTGAGTGTTGGTTTTTTCTAAGGTCTCATTCTCTTGTTGCATATTATCTACCATACTAGAAGAGCTTCTAATATGTTCATCCAAGTTGGAGGTTTGCAAAGTGTCTTCATCACAAGTGGGAGAGGCATCAAGAGAAGGACCATTATGGTTTTGTAAATAGATTTTCCAAAATAGGAGGAGCATTAGGGAAGGGAGGATCAAGGGTGTCATGATTTTGAATAGGGATATCTTCTAACACCCACCTATCCTCTTTACATCAAGGAGGGATATTAGGAGAGATAGAATTTTGATTGTCATTACCATGGAGACTCGGTAAGGTGATATTTAGGGATGTAGCTATGATATCATGTTCTTGTTGTCTAACATCATCCAAAGGGGAATAAGGAAATGGAAAATCAAGACCCTCAATACTTGTAACTTCCTTCACCAAGATACCTTCATCACTAAGAGGAAAGGTATTGGGAGAGGAACAAGTATGTGTGTTATGATTGTCGACATTTCCATTCGCACCAATGGGTAATGTAATGTTTTGGTCTACGCTATGTTCTTCATAGTTGTAATCAAAATCAAACTTGTAAGAGGGGGTGTTATGATTATAAAATCCATGTTTAATCAAATAAAAGTCACCTTTAAACAACATTGTATGCAATAGTAAATAAAGTGCAATGTAATTTTTAGATGTAAAACAAAAGAAATTGTTGATTATAGTATGCAATACTCTGAAAAATGAAATGTGGAAGATGTAAATGTCAAATTAAACAATGCATGAAATGAGCTATTTTAATTAAGATCTAGTGAAATGCATGCTATAGAAATGAAACTAACTAATATAGGTAGGTTAAGGTATGAAATAGAAGCTGAAAAACAAAGTTCTGAGTTTTGTACAATGTTGTTTCAGGGGTCAGAAGGGACTAATTCGCCCAAGGTGGTGAATGAGTCCCAATATGAAATTTTTTCAGATATTTCAGAATTTTTTGACTGATTTTGATGGTTTCTAAATGCTATGATGCAGACCTAATTGAAAAATGCAGAGTTTCAGAGAATGAAAATGAATTTAGATGCCAACAATGCAACCTAAATGGACTTTTTATGAATGCCAAATTTAACACCTAGCATGGAAATGAATCATGCAAATCTTAATGCAAGCTAAATATATGATGATGAAAGGACTCCAAATCAATTAATAAAGTATTCAAAATTAGGTTCACCAAAATGAACCGTTGATTTTTGGCTCTCTAGGACTTTTCTAACTCTTCTAGGGTTTTTACCTAAAAGGAGAGAGGTAGGGCAAAACATGCAAACTAGTTCATTCAAATTATGAGATGTGTGATGTTATTACGGCTAGATGTAGTGATATAAGTGTAAATAATTGATAAGATTGATTGATTAAAAATGCAAAACCCTAGAAATATGATTTGTTTGAAAACACATTGTGTATTGCAAAAGTGAACTAGAAACCTAAACAAATGAAAACAAAAATTGATGAAACTAAATAGAGTGTACCTAGAGGTAGATTACTGTTGTTGGAAGGTTCTGGAATGTTCTAGAATTCACTATTAATGGCCACTAGGACTAATTCGCCATGCATGGTGAATTAGTCCTACTTCTGATGAAAAGTTCTGGAAATAGGTTTCTAACTGTCGGGAACTAAATTCTAACAAAATCACTTTCCAAGCCTATAGATGGGACTCATTAACCATGGATGGAGAATTAGTCCACATATAGGAATCAACAAATTTAGGAGTTGGTTCTATGTAGCTAGATCTGCACTTCTACTTCCTATAGGTGTCCGCTTCTGAAATTGTTGGATTCAGGTCTGAAAATGGATTTTTGTTGATATTTTGACTTCAATAAATTAAAGATGACTTGAATAAATTTGAAATGAAAAATTCAATGGTTCCTCAGCCTTCAACATGTCTAAATCTTCAAACACACAAGAAGAGAAGAAGAAATGTTGATTGTTAGGGCATGGGGGTTTGCCTTAGTCAAACCCCGTTTAGGTAATTAAACCAAAATGATGAAAGAAAGGAATGAAACATGAAAAAATTGAATATATTACCTTTCCATGATAATAAATATTGAAATCCTACAACAAAACATGAAGGTTCAGCCCTTGAATGTCCTTGGAAGCTTTCTTAATAAATTGTAATCATGAAATCCTAGGTTGCTTGACTTGAAATGGAAGATTGGTGGATCAATAATGAAGAATGGATGTGAATTGAGTTAGTGAATATAAAAATGAGTCAAGAGAGGTTCTTTTATATGAAGTTCACTTATTTTACCCATTAATACCTTATCATAGGCTGACATGAAGCAAAAGTAAACTAAAATTTCACTTTTTTTCCCACTCAAAGGTTAAAATGGGGCCAAATGGGACTCATTTTCCATACATGGCGAATCAGACTCACCTAGATGGGACTAATTTTCCATGCATGGTGAATGGGTCCCATAGGGGCATTTTTTGACAGCTCAGATGCCAAGGAATAAGGAAATAAGGTTTAAAATGCAACCTTGTCGAGTACTTGACCTATTTGAACCTCAAGATGCACAATAGGGGTTATTAGGGGCCTATTAGTGATGATATAAATTTCAAATAGGGCTTGGGACATAAAAATCAATGTGAAAGTGTGATTAAATACACTTTACAACATTAAAATGAGGTCCACATAGCCTAAAAAGGCACAATAACCAATGTGAATGTGCAAGACACATTACAACATTAGTTTATCATTAAGTTTAATTCAAAAGCCTTCTAGATTGATGTGATAATGTAATTAAATATTTTTTATAATGTTGAATTAGGGAGAAATAGGTTAATTAAGTCTAGAAAAGCGTGAAAGTCCTTTACAATACTTTACAACACCTTTACAAGATGTCAATAAAAGCACGTTATTCAATTTGCAAGGGTCCAAGACCTAGTGAGGATGCACAAAATGCCTTGCAACACCTAAATCAAGGCCTCATTAAGTCCAATTAATCTCATGTCAAGGAAAGGGGTCCTTTTTTCTATGGCACACAAACTAACCCCATACATGATATCCAGTCTTGTAGCTGTAAGATACATCAAACTTCCAATTAGTCTTTTGAAAATTATAGAATCAACCTTTGACCCTTTATCTTCTTTACTAATCTTAGTGCTTGTTGCAATTGGTGTAGATGTTGGATTACAATTCAACATCCTAAACCTTTTCAACACATCTTTTTCATATTTAGATTGACTAATAAAAAATTATTTATTTGATTGAACAACTTCAATGCCCAAAAAATACTTCATCAAACCCAAATTTGTCATCTCAAATTATTTATTCATTGCTGATTTAAATATTTCTATAGAAAAATTTCCAGTGAAAATTAAATCATCAACATATAAACACACAACCAAAAACTTACCTTCTTTATTGATCTTTGTTTATAACATAGGCTCACTACTACTTCTGTTGAATCCATTTTTTTGCATGTATGAATCAATTTTGCTATACCATTCTCTTGGTGCTTGTTTGAGACCATAGAGCACCTTCTTCAATCTATAAACCTTTTCTTCATGTCCATGAACTTCATAACGTGGTGGTTGTTTTACATATACTTATTCTTCTAGAAAACCATTTAGAAAAAATTGATTTGACATCCATTTGAAATACTTTCCAATTATTCAATGTAGTTATGGCTAAGACCATTCTAACAGTATCTAGTCTAGCAACTGGAGAAAATGTCTCATTGCAATCAATTCCATAATGTTGTACAAAACCTTTTGCTACTAACCTTGCCTTGTGTTTTTCAATTTCACCTTCTGCATTAAATTTAGTTTTATAAACCCATTTGAATCCTATATAATCCTTACCTTTAGGTACATTAACAACTCCCATGTGTGATTTCTCTCAATGTAATTCATCTCTTCATCCATAGCTTTAATCTAATGTTCTTCCTTAACCGCTTCTTTAAAATACACAGGATCATGAGAGAATAATGCAAAAATTGAGTACAAATCCAAATTGTCTTCTCTTTGATCATATATCTCTTTCAAAATTCTCATTTTCTTCCCTTTAAACTTTGATTTTAAAGGAAGTTTGTGATTTGAATGGTCATAATAGAGATCTCAACAACAGAGTCATGGATTTGGAGCAGAAGGTTAGCTAGAGTTGTAATGAGAATGAAGGACAGGACACCCCCTTACCAGGGAAAAGACAATAGTTGCAGGAGGAAAGATTGACTAGGCTGGAGAGCAATATGTCCAAGATTGGCCAAAATATCAGGGCCAGTGTGGCGAATAATCATAAAATTGCTAGGCACAACACCATTATCATCAATGCTATGGTGGAAAAGTTGGAAAAAAATCTAAAGGGCTCCCTGATCGTGGACTTGGATGCGGACAGAGGTTGTAGCAGAGCTGTTGTTGAAGGGATTTTGAATCGCACCTGGGCTAATACGAAGAGGAAGGCCCTTGCTTCTCCACACATGGTTCAAATCCTCAAGCAGGGGTTATAGGATATGAGTGAAGTTGAAAAGAAAGCCGAGGAGTTGATGAACACCTTGGAGTAGTGCTGCTATGGTTGTTTCTGGCTTTTTGGCAATCCTTTTTTGGACCCTGTTGTCTCTTTTTGTTGTCGTTTCCTTTTTGGGACAGTTGTCTGTTTGTTCAAACTTTTAATGCTCTATCTTTGTTTGTTTTAACTTTGTGGTTTCAGGTCCCTATAAAACCTATTTTTTCCTTTTCAAAAACTTTGATTTTAATGAGGTAAGAGTAGGATTTGATTCATCACTTACTTGTGAATTGGGAGTAGGACAATTTGCATGAGTAGATGATTCACCTTGTACAATATTCCTTGGAGTTCTTGTTGGAGTGTTTGTTCCTACTTGAGTAGTTGATTGATCACCTTGCACAATTTTCTCTTTAGGTTCTTCATCATTATCTGGTATTGGTGCTCCAATTGTGATTGATTTGTCAATGCTACCATCCCATGCTTCTTCTTCCTTAAATTTGACATCTCTACTAACAATCACTTTCTTTGAAATGGGATTATACAATTTATAAGCCTTTGATTGCTCACTATAGCCAATGAAAATACATTTCTCACTTTTATCATCCAATTTTATTCTCAACTTAAAGATGACACTAATGAATATGCAACACATCCAAAAATTCTCAAATGAAGTACATTATGCTTCTTACCATTCCATGCTTCATGTGGAATTTTTTCCTTGACACTCTTTGTAGGGCTTCTATTCAAAATGTACAGAGCGCAAGCTATTACTTCTACCCAAAACTTATTAGACAAATTTTTAGCCTTCAACATGCTCCTAGCCATTTCCATTATGGTTCTATTCTTTCTCTCCACTACACCATTTTGTTGTGGTGTGTACCTTGTTAATTGTTTCTTGATCCCATGATCTTTGCAAAAAATATAGAAATTCATTAGAATTAAATTCAACACCTCTATCAGATATGAGTACTTTGATATATTGTCCACTTTGCTTTTCCACCTTAGACTTGAACTCCTTGAATTTACTAAATGCTTTAGACTTCTACTTGAGAAAATTTACCCAAGTCTTCCTACTAAAATCATCAATGAAGGTTAGAAAATAAATACTACCTCCAAATGATGGAGTTTGCATTGGTCCACATAAATCACTATGCACTATCTCCAATAATTCTCTTGCTCTATAGGAGGTTCCTACAGGAAAACTCTCTCTATGTTGTTTTCCTAAAATGCAACTCTCACATGAATTTTTTGGTTGTTTTATAGGAGGCAATCCTTTTACCATCTATTTATTTTGTAACGAATTCAAACCTCCAAAATGTAAATGTCCATACCTCAAATTCCATAGCCATGATTCATCTAACAACACAATTTTGAAATTGGCTTCTTCTTCTCCTTGGGCACACTTAATTTGGAGGGGGAATATTCGATTCTTAGTCATCTCCATTTTTGCAATGAACTTGTCATTTGGAAATCTATCCAACATTGTGCAAACATTATTCATAAAAGATACTCTGTAACCCTTTTGTACTAGTTGTCCAACACTCATCAAATTATGCTTTAGTGCAGGTACAAAATAACCATGAGAAATATAATTTCTTTCACCATTTCTTGTCAAAACATTTATTACCCCTTTACCCATTACAACCACTATATTATCATTTCCCAATTAAACTTCAGACCTTATAGAATCATCAAGACTAGCAAATAAGTCTTTATTCCTTGTCATATGGTTAATGCATCCACTATCCAAAAACCAAATGCTTCTAGTGCTCTCTTGAGCAACATGAAATGTGATGAACAAACTTTCTGATTTAGATGTAGACTCATTTGTGTAATTTACATTCTATTTATCCATATCTCCTTGTTTCTTTCTATACTCATAAGAATAATGACAATTTTTTTTGCAATAATAATGTACTGAATGTTATATTTATCAAACCTTTGTAAATTTTGATTCGAATGATTTTTTCCACATCCTCTATTATTATAATTTTAATTATTCCTCTAACCTTGATCTAGATTATTTTGTTCACCTTGATCTGAATCACTTCTACCACCTCTGAAACTTGACCTTCCTCTTCCTCTGTCAGATGATACCTAAGACTTGAAAGCATTCTCAATAGAAGTATCATTATTTCTATTCATTCTAGACTCATGTGTTAACAAAGATCCAATTAATTCATCTACTGATAACTGTGTCAAATCCTTGGATTGATCAATTGCTACAACTATAGCATCAAATTTACTGGATAAACTCTTTAGAATCTTTTCTATAATCTTCTGATCTATTAAATCTTCTCCATTAGATTTAATTTGATTTACAATATTCATCCTTTACTCATAAATTGGTCAATGGAATCATATTCATCATTTGCAAATTTTTAAAACTTCTTCTAAGAGTCTATAGTTTATCCACTTTTACCTTTGTAGTACCTTGATATGCTGTCTCCAAAATCTCCCATGCGCTCTTGGCTCTTGTTGCTACTACAACTCTAGGAAAGATGGACTCATCCATTGCTGGGTGATCCCACAAAGTTGGTTTACAATTTCTGAGAGATCCCAATTCTTACTGAAATTACATGTTTTTAGAAAATATAATGATTTAAGCCTTGAAAAGTTCCATTTAAAGGATTCTAATTGAAGAGGGTTTGATCAAACTGCCTTGTATAGAACCCCGCTAGTTTTAAACCATACCTATAATGGAGTCTCCTTTACACCTATCAAAATGCTGATAAAAAACCACTTTTGATTTACCTTTTGGGGGATCAAATGAATTCATTTAAAATTTAGTTTTTGTAAGTATGTAGTCCTTATTATAAGCTTCCCAAAAAGTATAATTTTAAATAAATTTAATTTAATTATTATTTTTATTTTTTATTTCTTGTGAATGTAGGTTTGCCACTAAAAATCAAGCTCCTTGTTTTGCACATATGAAAAAAATTAAAAAATATGAGTGCACCAGAAATTGAAGTCCTTTATCCAACAAAAAAAATAAAATGAATGATACATACAAAAGTTACGCGTTATACGGTAACACTATGTCTGAATTGTAATTGGTTTAACTTTGAAACTTGATTAAAGAAAAAATATTTAACAAAAAACTATGAAATAAAGTGGAAGCACTAGATATCAGTTACAAATCTAAATTAGAAAGAATTAAAATTTTATCCTTCATGGAAAAAAAATTGTGTTATACAGTGAGCGTTACTTTTCAAAAATGTTGTTTTATGAAAAAACCAGTTTTCGAGGGAGATGAAAAAAATAAGTGCAATTTGATTCCAAAAAAATTGAAAAAAATATATTTAGAATCTACAGACAAAATGTTACAAAACTCTAGTTTGCAACATCTTCAAATTAGCCGCTATAGGTGCCCGAAAGTGAAGATTTAGTTAAAAAAATATATTTTAGTGTCCAATTTGGCCAAAAATTGTAAACCACTATTGTGGGATCACCTTTTTGAATTAAAAACAAAGTTTTTGCATCCTTTTTCTTGTTGTCTTTAAGTTGATATTTTTCTTCTTGTGTTAATGCCTGAAAGGCTGCCTGATCTTGTGGTTCTGCAAAACCATTTTCTACCAAATCCTAAACATCTTGTCAAAAAATTAATATTTTCATCTTAATTGCCCAAAATCATAATTCTTACCAGTGAAAATAGGAATTGGAGGCTGAGAAATACTTGTGTTGGCTGCCATAATCTGCAAACTGGTATTCTCCAAGAACTTTTCCCTTCACATTCAAGTTTCTTCATACATATCTGCCCAAACTGGCTCTAATACCACTCTGTCGGTTAGGCAAAGATAGAGAAAACAAAACAAAAACTACAAACTACTACAACAATACAAAACAGAGCACTATGAGCTGGTGCTATAGCCAAACACACAATAAACTTTATTTTCTGATCTCTCAAAGGTTACACATGCCTCAACTTTGTAGAGGTCTTGAAGAGAAAGCGTTGAGGAGATAAACGAACACCAGTTGTAAGAAAAACAACTTTAAAACAGTTTTAAATCTGATTTAAAAACAAAACTAAAGCAATAAAATCCTATGTAGCTTCTAATCTAACAGTTAAAAAAAAAAGTGCTATTTTTTTTATTGATCTCCTATGCGGAGAAATTATGCTTTATTCTAACATTGGTCACTTTCAAAGTCAATTGAATGAATATTATTATCAACGTAATATTTCAGAACTTCCAACATTCCTGCTGCCTCCGCCTCATTATTTATCCCTGGAGGAAGCTTTAGTGACATTGCCTAGAATAGCGTCCCTCTTTAGTCTCTTATCACGAAACCTGCTCTTGAGAGGCTCGAATTTTCTTCTTGAGGCACCATCAGGTAATTCCCATTTTGAATTACCCCTTTGATCCATTATTTTGAGGATATTTTCTTTCAGAGGATTTATCATGGGCCAATGTTTGATGACCCTTTGGTCCCATGCTAGAAGAATCTAAAATGTTTCATTCTTGAAGCCATATTGACATGCTCACTTATGCCACCCTCTTATCTTTCCAATGACATTGTTAGTTGTTGATACCTTTCTTTTGAAGATCTTGGCATTTTATTCTTTCTAAATTTGCCAAATTATCATTGCTAGGATCTCGAACCACAACCCTACTAATTTTGAGCCCTTACCAAGTTGCAACCATGAATCATAAACTTCTATTAAATTGTTAGATAAGAGACCTTGCCAGCCTAGCTTTCCACGAAAGGTAGATAATAAAGACAATTTTGAAGAAAACAAAATACTATTATTAATAAAATTATAATTATGTAAAAGGAAATCAAAATATAATTTAAAATATTATAAGATTTTTTATTAAATTAAATTGTAATAGTTTATGACACATACTTGTATATGAAATAAATGAGCCCCGAAGAATATACTTATACATTTAAAATAGAATTATTATTATTTTTTAAATAAAATAATATTTTATTAATAAAGTTATAACCGTAAAAGGAAACTAAAATATAACTAAAATATTATAATATATTTTTACTAAATTAAGTTGCAATTGCTTAAGACACATATTTTAAGGAAAATTTTGAAAAGAAAAAAAAAAAATTAATAAAGTTATAATTTTTGAATGGAAACAAAATTTAATTAAAAATATTATATAGTTTTCATTAAATTAACTCGGAATAGTTTATGACACATACTAATAAATGAGAGAAAGAAGTCCCAAACAATATGCTTATATATTACAAAAATAATTTTTAAAAGAGAATAAGGATATTTTTGAAAAAAAAAATAGTATTATTAATAAAAATAATTTTGTAAAAGGAAATAAAAATATAATGAAAAATATTATGTATATTTTATTAAATTATTTTGCAATTGTTTACAATACATAGTGATATATGAGATATTAGTTTTTTTATTAAATTGAGTTGCAATTTTATGACACATACTTATATGTCAAGAAAAGAGTTCCAAAGAATATACTTATACATAGAAAAAAAAAAAGGTTAAAAGAAAATAAGGAAAAGTTTTAAAAAATGACAAAATAGTATTATTAATAAAGTTATAATCTTATAAAAGGAAACCAAAATATGATTAAAAATATTATAAATTTTTTTGTTAAATTAAATTGCAATTGTTTACAATGCATACTTATATATAGAAAAGAGGATCCCCAAATAATTTATATATAAACAACTAACCAAACATAATATGTAATCAATAGCATCATAATGTTGCATGAAAAATAAAATGCATGGACAAAAATATAATTTATTATTTTTTATTAAATTAAACTACAATTATGTACACCACATACTTCTATATCAAGAATATAGTCCAAGAAAATCAAGATCATAAACATTTAGAAGAAATAACAATACAATTAGTAAAATCATAACATTTTAGAAAATATCAAAATATTAAAAAGAACAAGCATTAAACTAGGCGAAATGGATGTGATGTTGAAAGATAATAAATATGAAACACTATCTTGACTATCCAAAATAAAAACAAAAAATTATCTAAAAAGAGGCACTCTAAGTGAAACTCTCTCTTAAATCACACTCAATTCAGTAGTCAAAATAAAATTTTAGTTGGTAAAAATATAACAATTATTGACAAGTAGTTGATTCAGTTGACCAATCATTATTATGAGAGTTGGGTTTAGGACTAGAATTTGACCCACCCCTCTGTCATAAGAAAAATTGTGACAGTTTGATTATTTAAATACCTTTCATTTAATATTTTATAAAAAATATAAATTGTCAAAAAATATTTAATTTATGATTTTTTTCCTTCCAATTCTTTCTTTGTTTTCATTCATAGCAGAAGCATAGCAAATTCATTAAATAAAATGTACTCAAAAAAACGGTGTGTAAATAAAAATAATCATCATAAATAAAAATAAAAATCATTTATAAAAGCCAAATAAAATTTCAAAGAATTCAAAAATATACAAATGCTCACCAATAAAATTGGAAGCTCTCCAAGTATCTATAAAACAACAAAAAATAAAAAAATTCATTTATAAAACCCAAATAAAATTTGAATTCAAAAACATACGAATGCTTGCCAATAAAATTGGAATCTCTTCACTCACCTATAAAACACATAAATTCTTATCTTGAAAAAAATAAAAAACAGTAATAATTAGTAATAAATTTAAAAATCATAAATTTATTAAGAAATTTCTAAATTCATATTAAAAGTAAATCTTGTTAAAATATTTTAAAAGTTAAAAACCAATTGTATTCTATTTTGAAACAATTTTTAATTTAAAGTTTCTAAATTCATATTAAAAATAATCAAAATTTTAAATATATTGTTAACTATATTTTAAAATTTAAATAAAATTATATCCATATTTGAATGTATTTTATAAAAATATAGCAAGTCAACAGTCTAATAAATTTTGAAGTTGTAATATACAGTCTAAAATGCAAAAATAAAACATCAAATTCCAGGGGTTTTTGTGAACAGCTACTTATTAAACATGGAACAATAAATTTCACCTCTAAACTACAAATTGAATCCCGATAGCAATACCAGGATAACAATTATTTATCATTTTTTAAATAAAAAATATATAAAATTACTCCGATGGATTTTCTATAAATATTAGCTAGGAGAGCGTTGAGGCAAGCAAGAAGGGAAAATGGAACTTTCAGCGTGCGCAGCTTGCCGATATCAGCGCAAAAAATGCTCAGCTGAATGTCTGCTGGCTCCTCATTTTCCTCTAGGCGACCTTCAGAGGGTTGCGGTCGTGCAGAAAGTGTACGGATTCAACAATGTTGTTAACATCCTTAAAGTAACATAACTACTACCGATTTTTATGTTCGCCTTCTTCGGCACTAAATTTAATTCTGATACTACTAGAAATAGTAGAGAGACCCACTTAAAAAGTCCATGATAAGAACAAATAATAGTTTTTAATAGTGTGCCAAAGGTTTGGTATGTTTTGAACTTCAATCAGTACTTGCCCTTGTTTTAGTCAGATTCTTTCTATGCAGGCTAAATAAATGGACTCAAAATTATGGTTTCTATTTGGTAATATCCTTGGTTTTTGAATCAGCTGGATAGAAGCTTCCTTCTCATTAGTATGTCTTTGGTCTCAGATGCTTTGCTAATGGGAAAATAGTCGAATGAAATTCATGATTTGGATGTGGTATTGTTGTAGGATGTCAAAGCTGATGAAAGAGCAGATGCAGTTAATAGTTTGGTGTATGAAGCAACAGCAAGAGTAAAAGACCCTGTTTATGGGTGTACAAAAGAAATTCATCAATTGCAGAAGCAGGTTGCTGACCTGGAATCCCAGTTGGCAGCCATGCAAGCGGAGATCTTGGATATGCGTATTAGCCATAAGAAGCTCGTTTCCGTTTCCCTTCCCACATGTGGGAGGAGGTGGATTCTATGATGTTATGTGAACCGCTATGAGAAGTATAAGTTTAAGACAAGAGTATATTGAAATATGTGTTATGGAGGTAAGAGTATTCCTCACTGTTTCAAAACTGCTTTCATACTATTTTACAATTAGCAATTTTCATAAATTGCTTCATATGATGCTTATAATAAAAAACATTTGTATTAAATATATATTTTAATAAACTTAGTCTGTTTCTATTTTCTATATGAATGTTTCTGAATTTTTTTTCTCTTATTGGGAGGGAAGTCATTGTTGAGGAGCAAAGCTGTGGCTCCAACCTGGGTGAACCTTACCGCTTTGATAAAGCCCCCATAATGTTTCTGATTTTGCTATACTAGGACATTGTATACTTAAATTGTATGCAAATTTAACAGTGAGACATAGAAACAAAGAAGAAATCAGATTTCTTATCAGAACAGCTATTCAAACAAACTACTAGATAAAACAGGGCGAAAGGAATACAAGCCCCCCCAATACAATACAAACATCTGGTCTTAACAGGAAACGGAACTTACAGAGGGGCATCAAAAGCTCTAACAAAGGGTAAGAAATTGTAAAATTTAATAAATGTGCACATCACAATTTGAATCTGCTAGAAAAGAAAGAACATAAATCGCAGAACAGAAAAATGTAGAGCAAGAAAATTTTACTCTTTTAATTATCAACAATCAGATGCATAAACTTACAATAATAAAGCTCACTGTAGGAGAAGAATCCAAAGAGGGAAAACAGGGGAAAAAGAGGAAACAACGAGAGTTTCCATTAGTTAGATTATACTAAGCAAGCTGTTAACTGTTGAAAAGTAGTTGCAAACAACATGCGTAACAGTGCAAGCTATTAACTGTTGAAGAGCAGTTGTAAACAACATGCGTAACAGTGAGTTGGAAACAACAGTTGCATGTTGGAAACAACAGCCTTATATTGCAGCAGTTGCATGTTGGAAACAACAGTCTTATATTGTTAATTGAGCTAACAGAAAGCCCACAACCAACACAAACTGAAAAAGAATTTTCAATTAATATTTGCAGAAAGAAATAGGGGAAGGGTCTACGACAACAGCAACGGACATATCAGACCCAGCACAAGATGGGAAACCAACACAGTCAAACTCAGCCCTCTTTTAACTCCCAATAAGAGGGAACAGAGAAGCCCCCCACAACAAACAAGAGCAGGGCACAGGTAAATCAGGACAGCGAGACATAAGGAGAGGCATCCGCATTGAATAATTTTATAAATAAATCATTGAAATCTTCCATATGGTAGAAAATATAAATTCTCAAATTTGATTTTTTTTTTAAATACAGTGAATCGTTTTCATAATCAATAGCCTAATTAATCTATTTGTAATCTTCTCGTCATATGATGATATTGTTAATTAACTCGTATTGTGGAGCACGAATTAGGTGCCTCCCTCAATATAGATTGCCGGGTATCGTGGACTATAAAATAATATTATTATTTTTTTTTTTTTTAGTGGTTCGGCAATATACCTACATCCACTCTCAAGCAGGGAATATATTTTATTATCAGTTATCTCATACATATTACAATACACAGCACCATATTTATACACCTCCAGTAGTTATAATATAATTATTATCCTGGCACCACTCAGCCAACCGCCAGCCAAGAATAGCAAAGGAATCTTAATAAATGAAATGGTGGAGTGGCAGAGTAACGGTTGGGCTTCACCACCCAACAGATATTAGTCTGATTTTATTGTAATTTATTTATATATTTAACTTTTAATGCTGCACGTTAATTTTAATAACTAATTACATATCCTTCTAATTGAACTAATAGAAATTGCTCACTTTAAACTCTCAATATTACTAGTATATTACACATTATGAATTGACAAGATGACTTTGGAGTTTCCCTTTTATAACCTCATATTGTGGATTGGACTAATACTCCATGTACTGTTCCTCATCTACCTCCTCTTTCTAACAGTGACCTAAACTCATGTCTATTTGAATGATCATATGATCAAGTGACCTCATCTCTATGTGAAGGATGATATGATCATAACCATGGTCCATAATGCTTATTCTTAATGCGGTTCTCATGGTTCTCACAAATCTCCTCAACATACATGTTTTGACCAATAAGAAAACCTAGGGACTGGACTGAACGGTTAGAAAACTGTTAGAGTAAACTATTAGAGTAAACAATAATTTCTCCCAGTTTGCATGCTGGTGGAGAAACCTAGGGAATTAACTTCAGTTCTATTTTGTTTGCACGGTATTTGATGTTTGCATGTAGTTATCTGCAGTTCAATATATTCGCTGATTTCTGTTACATGTTAATTTCTGTAGTTTAGGATCACAGTTATTTTTTGTAACAACCTCTAGATCTTCAAAAAGATCTTAATAAAATTAAGCTTTTTTAATCTGTTTGATTAAGGAGTGAAGTTGAATAACAACAATTCTGTATTGTTGTAGCAATTCTGGCGCACTCTGCTTTCTCTGTTTTTTTATTGTCTCTGCCTGATGAACAAAAACTCAATGATTAACGAAACAAATTTTCATCACCATATACAGAAGAGCAATTATTATTTATCTTAGCCAATACATTAAAGAACACTGACTGACAGATATAATTGCTTATATTACCTCTAATTCTTTGCATTTGCATTCTTCAGCATTAATTTTGATTCTTATAATATGACAGATAGTAGAGATTTATCCATCGACGGTGTATTATATAAATTTTCTTTTACAAATGACATTTAGGACCCACATAATTTGTTCAACACAAGGATAAAATTTCAATGCATGATTTAAAGTTCAACCAATACTTGTTTATGGGTGGCTTCATCATTTTGTCGCTATCTGTTAGTGAGTCTTCAAGTAGCAAACAACTTCTATAACAATTATATTTTTCATTAATAATTATAATTAGCCGATAGGCTATTTTGTTTGACGCTTTTGTCGAGATTTTCGTCAGCCCACCCGCAAATTGGTTTTGTCGGCGCCGAAGGTTGCCGATCGATGGGGAGGGAATTGTTTTTTTTTTGGGCAATGTGGGAGTTCGTAATTGCGTGGGTTGGTTGTGGTGGAGAATGGTGTCATTGTAATGGGGAAGGTGAATGGTAAGTGTTTGTTGGTGCAAGCGCCAATGCATCTTCCTATCGGTGTATGGGGGCAGAGGCCAAAGTAAATGCAATATTGAATGTTGTCGTATGGAAAACATACTTTGATTAAGTTGTATTGTTGAAAGAGCCATTGTGGTGTGGGTTTGATACCAGACCACTGTTAAAATCGTCGGGCTCGGCTATGTCTTTTAGAAGGCTGGAGGGTTGTAAAATTGTTGTGGCATGAAATTTGTAAGTCATTTTGGATGGGTATTTTGCATAAACTAGTAATTTATTGTTCATGTATTTCGTCGGCTATTTATTATTGCTTTTGATAGCAGGTTGGAGGGTTTTAACATTGATGTGCTACGAAATGTGCGAGAAAGTATATTGATTAATTTGCATTGTTGAATGAGTCATTGTGGTGTTGGTTTGATAGCACATTATTTATTGTTCATGTCTTTCGTCTTATGCTTATTGTTCTAGTTCAGAAGTAGTTAAATGTTTCTTCTCTTGCCCAATAAACAAGGCTATTTTGTTTGAAGTTTTCACTAGGATTTTCGTCAGCCCATCCATGAATTGAATTTTTCAATGTCGGGGGTCTGCCGGTGGGTGTGAAGGGCACCATTTATTTTTGTGGTGATGTGGGAATTGGTAATTACGTGGGTTGGTAGTGGTCGAGAATGATGTCATCATTACAAGGAAGGTGAATGGTAAGTGTTTGGTGGTGCGAGCGCCAATGCATCTTCTCATTGGTGCATGGAGGTGTAGGCTGAAGGAAATGCTATATTGAATGTTGTGTGGGAAAGCACATTTTAATTAAGTTTTATTATTGAGAGAGCCATTGTGGTGTGGGTTACACACCATACTATTGTTAAAATTGTTGCCTTCGGCTCTATTTTTTAGCAAGTTGGAGGGTTGTAAAACTATTGTACCATGGAACCTGTAAGTTGTTTTCGATGGGTTTTTTGCAGAAATGAGTACTTATTGTTCATGTGTTTCATTCTCTATTTATTGTTGCTTTTGATAGCAACTTGGAGGATCTTAGCACTATGTAGTGTGAATTGTGTGAGAAAGTATATTGATTAAGTTGCATTGTTGGAAGAGCTATTTTGGTCTTGGTTTGATAGCATATTATTTTTTCTTCATGTTTTCCGTTGTGTGTTTATTGTTCCTTTTGATAGTAGGTTGGAGGGTTTTAACACTAATGGTACGAAGTGTGTGAGAAAGTATATTGATTAAGTTGAATTGTAGAAATAGTCGTTGTGGTGTTCATTTGGTAGCAAGCGACTGTAAAAATCGTTGCCTTTCGCTCTGTTTTATAGCATTTTGGAGGGTTTTAAGGTTGTTGTGCAACAAAATTTGTAAGTAGTTTTACATGGTAATTTTGCGTGAATGATTAAACTGTTGTTCATTTGTTTCAGCCTCTGCTTATTATTTGTTGTTATTTGTTTGTATCTTTTCCATTATACCCATTTTGGAGAGTTGAAAGAGATAATCATTCTCTATGAATGTTTTTGAAAAGGAAAAAATAGGTTTTACAGGGACCTGAAACTGTAGAGTTTAAACAGCAAAAGATAACAAAATAAGTCCAAACAAACAAATGGTTGTCCCAAAAAGGAAATGACGGCACAAAGAGACAATAGGGCCCAAAAAAGGACTGCCCAAAAAAACCAGAAACAAACACCACCACACTACTCCAAGGTGTTCAATATCTCCTCAACCTCCTTTTCAACATCCTTCATATCCTGTAACCCCTGCTTGAGGATTTGAGCCGTCATTCTTTATGAATGTTTTTATTATAGTTAAATCTTTTTCCTCTTGCCCAAAAAATTAGGTTACGGTTAGTAGTTTGTATCTTTGTGGTTATAACCACTTTTGGAGACTTAAAAGATATTATCGTTCTATATGGATGGATTCATTGGGGTTAAACCTTCTTTGCTTGACGAAAAAATATAGTTAGGGTTAGTAATATTTCCTTGGTTTTGTTTTTTGATTGTAGATATTGGGCAGTGAAATTAATTCTTCCATTTGAATATATACATTTATGTGTTCATTGAGCCACATGCTTTTGATTTGAATATAGTGGGCGTCTTCTTTGTAGTCTACTAAAAAATAGTTGTAATTAAATAAGAGGAGCTGCATTATCTAGTATTCAGTTATATAGAGAAACAGGGAAATGGTAACATAACTGGTAGTAAAACATACATACATGTGTTTATCCATATATACATATATAAACAGATGTATAAACATTTATTAACCCATAGACTATTTTGTTTGAAGTTGTTGCTGGGATGTTCCTCAAGTAAGCCGTGAATTGAATTTGTCAGTAAAACATACATAGATGTGTTTATCCATATATAGATATATAAATAGACGTATAAACATTTATTAGCCCATAGGCTATTTTGTTTGAAGTTGTTGTTGGGATGTTTGTTAGGTTAGTCATGAATTGGATTTGTACATTTGTCAGGTCAGCCATGAATTGGAATTATATGTATATGTATATGTTTATGTATATGTATGTATATCTATATGTAAGTATGTATATATATATATATATATAGAAAGAGAGAGAGAGACGTATATATACTTTATGCATCTTTAGTGTTGTACACATTTTGTATAGTTAGTTGCTTGGTATCTTTCTGATTGATCTAAGTTCAAATTCTTGCAAAGAGGATCACGTATATTTTGAATACCAACGTAATTTATTCTTGTATTTGCATACAAATAGAGTAATTGTATAAAAGGAGCTGCATTATTTGGCATTTAGTATTATAGAGAAATAGGGAAACTATAACACAACTATTAGTAAAATATACATTCAATATTGCATTTATTTAGTATGAATTCATTATAAGAAGATATACATATGCATATATCTTGACAAAGATATACAAACATATGTATATCTAAATAGGTTTGTATATTATGTTTATGTGTAATTATGTAGACTACAATTTTAAGTAGAGTTTAAAGTAGCATGTATAAGTATTGTCTATGTTCTGTACAAATCATGACTATACAGTTATAGCATTAAGTCATATAGTATTGAGATGTTCATAAGAACAAAGCATTTAATTATGTAGTATGTGTAACATATTGAGTATTGCCTATATTAAAAATATTTGAAATATATATGGAAATAAATTGTTCAGTTGTGTTTGAAATTGTAAGGTGTGTAAACTTATCATATAATCGAGCAAAATGATTTGAAATATTCGAAAGTAACAATGGCAGGAAAATTAATATGGTGGCCACGTTCTTTTTAGTCTACTAATAAATAGAGTGATTCTATAACAATAGTTGCATTATCTCACATTGAGTATTATAGAGAAATAGGGAAATTGTAACAAAATTGTTAGTAAAATATACATACATGTATTTATGCGCTACTAACACATTATCTACTTGTCGCAGGTTATCTACACTACCTATAAAGATATCTGAGTGAGGATTTTTTCGAGCTGGCTAGCCTTTCTTTTCTTCTCTCAGTTTTTGGGATGGAAGTTTTGAGAAGATGCCTCATAGTAATGTGGTCAATCATTTTTTTTTGTTTCCAGGCCATTGTTCCTAGGATTTTATCACATTTGGGTTCCAATCTTAGCTAAAATATCTAGAGAACATTAGTGGAGTAGCTGAAGAGTTAATGCAAAGATCTTTTGCAGCCTAACTAAGAGTCTACGATCAAATCATGTGCTATCAATTGTCAACACTTGGCAGTAATTACTTTTGGATTGAGGCGGTTTTTCCTTTCTTCAACGGCTATAAAGGGAAGGAAATGACACTAAAAAGGAAATGATTTTTTAAAAAAGGATTTTTCTAGGAGGAAACTATTTTCTTTGAAAAAGGAAGCATTTCTATTTTTAGTTTTTCTTAAAGTTTTAAAATATATATTTCAGAAGCAAGTTATAGAACTACTTTATTTTGGTAAATTATAACTATTAAGGTTTAAACTATTGTTGGATTGGCATCTGAAACTTTGTTTCAAAGTTCAGTATTAGTTAAAGTACAAACTATTGAGGGGAATTTATTGAGACTATACATGTATGACCTTTTTTAAGCTTTCTTTCTTTGTACTATCATTTTTGAATAAAACATTGTGTCTTGCAAGCTATATTCTAGTAGTTTAAATAGTGGATTTTTATGCTTTATGCTTGTGCTATGGAATAGCATCTCTGAGAGAAATTGGACTATATCATTAGACTTTTTTGTTATCTTTGAAGTTGTTATTCTTCTATGCTATGCTATATTAGGAGACATAGTTCTTATAATTTCAAAAATGTTATTCTTTTACTCTAAGGAATTTTTATGTTTGATCAGACCTCAATGAACACTACCTATGAAAAGATTTGAAAGTCTACATTGTGCTTGAATTTATCCTTTGTTGTTCGTTCTCTTTCCAAAAATGAGGGGTTTTGGCATTTTGAATCCTTTATATCAATCATAGGAATAATTTGAGTTTGAAATGTTGTAAGAGCTTTGGTGTATCACCTTTTATGTTTTATATTTACATTTTATTTCTCCCTTATCTCAAACCCCAAAAGAAGAGTTGAATTTCTATAAAAAACCCAAAAGTATTTAGTGAGATGCAATTTATCCACCACTTGCTGAATTTCCCATAAGACTGTCAAAGTGGCACAAGCTTTGATGATCAACATTTTTTTTCTGGAACACTTGGTGGGACAATTTTTTTTCCAGAACACTTGGTGGGACAATTTTTTTCCAAATGCCTAATTAGAAGTTAAAAATATTTCTTAAATTAGGCTAAGAGAGAAAACTAGAAATTTCATGCCTAGAGTGCAAGCAAGAGCATCCTCGACAGGTCATTTCCAGTACTCCCAGTTACTTAGCAAAAATCTCAGAAGTAGAAGAACTATAGGTTTTGTATCACCTATAAGGAGTAATAGAGCAAGAAGTAGGAGCCCATTATCTAGAGCCTTATCTACTCCACCTAGAGGTTTAAATTTCTCGATAAGATTGCCTGTATATCTAATTTATAGGAATCTTTTCCTTATGGCTCAAGTACCTCCTCCAACTCCTAGAAATTTCATAAAATGGGATAGTGGTAGTCCATTACAACCACCCACACCCCGTGACGTATGGCTTGCCCTTAAGTCTATTCCAATATTCTTTGGGGAGGATTTCAAAACCCCTTATGAACACCTTAAAGATATAGCCGAGGTATGTAGGGTACATAACATATCAAAGGAGAATATCGCTTTAAGATTGTTAGCCATCGCTTTTAAGGGAAAGGATCAAGATTGGTATAGATCTCTGGCCTCGGGTTCCATTCTTTCTTAGGACTAGCTCAAAAAATTCATGTTAGAATTATTCTCAGAAAAGGGAGATCGTTCATCACTACTACAACAACTAATTACCATCAAGAGGGATCCGCATGAAGACATGAGCAATTTCAATACTAGGTTCCACAAGACCTGGCAAAGGATCCTCGTGACTGCTTGACCTCAGGCCACGATGGTGTTCATGTTATATCTAAAGGCTATCAATCCAAACATTGCACTTATTATAACCTCTATTAGAGGGAACATCCTGCCTGATGCATGACATGGTGGTGTGTGTAGAGAATAACCTAATCGATGCTGGAAAACTTCTGCCTTGGCCACCAATGCCAGTATTTGCAGAAATCTCTAATGGTCATCAAGATGAACCTAATCTGAGCATTCCTACCTCATAATTGAAGCTAGTCTCCCCTCACCTTACGAATGAGCATCCTACCACTCAAGTGAGCAAATTAGGTCTCTCATCAATGGCGGTGGACATCGTTGATATAAAAGATCTGATGTGGGATTTTTCTAATGAATTATTCATTATCAAACGACAACAAGCGACACCTCTGAAAACAACCAGTCAGGTCTATGGTGGAGGAAAGACCCCTATGAACAAAATTCATATCAAGGATCTTATAGAGGAGGAGGTCAACAGTGATTATTGATTAATCAAATAGTTCTAGTTGCTACATCATTATAGTCATTCAAGGGTAGTCCAAATAAAGAGATAGTGTAGGGCCAAATCAATTTGGCAGAGGACAAAAATGTTTGGTACTTCTTGTGCAATGATAGCCATATTCACCGAAATTGTCTAAGGCAAAATATGCAGCAAAAGGTGGTGGAATAGAGGAGTAAGGGTATGTTCTCAAATGTGGGTGAATATGAGTCACCCAAAATAGAGAATGCTCATCTTAGGGAACAAATGCAAGGGATGTCCCTTGAACAAGAATTAGACATAGTGCCCAAAAAAGATATTTTCTCATGGTTGGAGGAAGATGAGGCTATATTCACAAATGAAGCCCTAACAACTATAATTTCGCAGGTGTAGTCAGATTATAATACAAGATCGAAAAGAAGGCTCACAGGAGAATATGTATAACAAGCTCTGCCATATTCGCAACCACATCAACCATCTCCCCTGAAGAAGTAGGCCTCACCACCCATCGTCTGACCTATTTCGTGGTCATGTAATCTACCATCGGGGGAAAAGGAGGAAATCAAAGTACAAGGTCTAGCCTAGATTGAATGATTTCTCTAGAAAACAAAAGAGATACCACTGTTTAAGCCAAAGGCCCAATCAGTCAAAACGCTTAACATGGTGGAACAATTGAAGAAGGAACCTACCAATGTTTTCTTGTGGGATGTTATATCAATTCTCGAGCAATAGACCCTACTTTAGGAAGCATTGAAGGTGGAAGGAAAAGTGTGCAGGAGAGTGCGACTCACTTGAACAATCATAGTAGAAATGATAGATCCACGTTCCCCCCTCAGGCCCCAAAATCAATGACTTATATAAATAATGTGGATAGCATTAAAGAAAAGGTGGTAAGTGGAATAAAACCCACACCTTTCTATTTGACGCTTATAGTAGGAGACAAATTGTTGCACAATAATATGATTGATTCAGGAGCTAGCACAACTATTATGCCCAAGCAAGAGGTGGATGCTTTAAGAATTAAGTATGAACCCCTTGGAAAGGGAATTATGCAACTCGACAAAAAGAAGGTCCCAACCATTGGTTGGATAAGTGATCTATCCCTGACCCTCTTCTCCTGGCCAAGCCAGATAGTCACTTAGGAAGTAGTAATAATAGAAATTCCACCAGTTTTCAGAATGTGCCTATCAATAGATTCACTACTAGGCTTGGTGGATACCTGGTACTTGATTGGTACCACTTAATAATGAGAACCAAACACAAAGCAAAGATGAAGATTCTATCTGAATCCTTGCATCTTAAATATATTATGGATTATGAAAATCTATGCTTCAAAGCTGCTAATACCCCTGCTTTTTAGTAGGAGAGATATTGTGTAGAGATTCCCAATGAGGAAGAAGGTACAGATGAGCGGATTTTAGAAGAAGAGATTCTACTCAAACAATTCATTGATTCTAATCCATTCAGAAACTTCCGCACTATAGGGAAAAGTTCATATTTAATTTTTGATGGAGATCAGGCTTTTCTACAACTAATGAAGAGTCCAGAGGAGCCTAATGATCTATCTGATAATCACGTATGGAATGCACATTTTTCTTGTGTCAAATGCAAAATTGGCCTCAAACTAGGTGTTTGATTGAATTTTTTGATAGGATTGGAAGACCTTAGAGCCTATTATTTTCGGTCTCCATGCTTTGCTAATGATACTATATCTGAAGAGTTGGTCCATAGGTCAAATCCAGCAAAATAAATGGATGCAATCAAGAAACAAGCTATCAAAAATTCTTAATTGATAGTAAGCCAGATCTACAAGCAAACAACCACAATAGATACAAGGCCAAGATATCAAGTACATAATGTGAGAGACATCATCGAAAGTTTTGAAGCATTTGGTATGCAAGGGAATCCCTGATCTTGAGATAGTATCATCTATCGGGTGTTTCTTATTGGGACACATTTGGAATCAATTTATGATTAGACAAATTAAAGATTCTCTATAGTTTCGAGGGATTATATCATGCTTAGTGTTGGAAACGGAAAAAAAATTAGCAGTTGGCAGGAGGGCCTCTTTGAGGAATAAAAGAAGGTGGAAGGAATTATGCTGCAAGTATGACCTCAAGGGCTACAACCAAGGTATAGTCTAGTTGGTGTTTTCCTTAGAAAAAGGACCTAGGTTAGTCACATAGGAATAAAGGATAATCTACTTAAAGGTCAAAGCTCTGGCAACACAAGTTTTCATCAAATGTGGTGAGATAGAAGACATATTTCCTATCAAATTTTTTGCCTGTTTTCTTTATCTGGTCCTAGTTCAGGAAGGAGATGGGAATATCCGACTTTATATTGGAATTCAAGACCCTGGGGGATTTTGATAGATAATCATTATTCCCTGACACTGATGTAGTAGTTCTCCCTAGCTCTAAATAGGGTAGAGATCTCATCATTGATACATGATTCCTCAAGGGACAATGAAGTCTTCATAATGGGATTTGATCGACTAAGGACTACATCTACCACCAAGTAGGAAACAATTGTACACTCCAGAAAGGAAACTTTTGAGATGATCTGGAGCTCAAAATTAAACATATGTTTTTTCTAAGGTAACTCTAGCCTTTGTTGAGGATTCATGGGTATGTGCAAGAGCATGATGGGAAAAATAGGACCTTAAGTGGTGAAAATTTTAGAAAAATCAGAGTTAAACAACATGACGTAAAAATTTGAATAAGTTATCTATATTATTTCAAAAATATGTAAGAATAGAATCTGTAGAAAATTGAATGTAGTTTCTAAAGTAATAGGTTTAATTTAAAAAAAAAACTATTTGGTGAAAAATTGAAATTTCAATACAATAGTACTTAAATTTCAGGGAAAAAATAAGAAGTAGGTGTTTGTCTGACTACCCTAACCATAATAAAATGATAATATTTTTTTATAATATTTTAGATATATAAGTAGAAGACTCATGTCCAGATGTGATGCATATTTTTTTGTAATTTTTTATCAAGTAAATAATTAATTATGATTATTTTTTACAACTTTAAAAATATATAAAAATATTTATGTCTAACCACCTTAACTAGGTCAAAACTTCATGAAATTTAATTTTCCTTTTTTTAATCCTATAGTATGCAAAACATAGAATGTGATGCATTTTTCTGATGTAAAAAAATTGATACCATTTGAAAGCTATAGATGTTTTTCAATCAGCCTACCAATCAGGACTTTAGTCATAATTCAAATAGAAAATGAATAATAATTATTTATTAAATTCAAAGTAAAACATAATTTATATTGGTGGAAAGCTTAGAATCTCCTTTAAAAACCCTTTTCATTTGATCAATTTTGGGTATAAAAAAGATTGTCAGCCACTTACCTTACACATAACCATCATATTGCCACCTTTTGGCCCATCGTGATCCTGTACATACCCTTGTACGAGATTTCACAAGAATTGTGACCCCATTTTCCATGATAATAAAAGAGAAAGCAACTTTTCAACTAACTCCCAAGGGCACAGTGGTTATCAAGAAACTAGAGAAGAATGGGTTAAAAATGAAGAGTGTCCCACTATGCTCCCCTCAACAAAACAAAGGAGAACCAATGTGCAAGAAAATATCATAGAAAGAAGAATTGATAAGCTTTTAAAGAAACTAAAATCCACACTGGGTCTACCCGAGAATGTCACACCTTCCAATGCCCCAATGCCGATAGAGTCACAAGGGTTAAATTTTGTTATCAAATACAAGGTTTTTCCCAAGACTTCATCATATTTTGATATGAGAAGGGGTAGTTTAACCAAATTGACCATTAAGAACCTAGTTGGGTCAATCCAATGTGTTGGGTTGGCCACTCAAAGAGATTGGCATAGTCATAGATGAGTTCCCCCATCAATCAATCAAATTACCCTCAAGTCGGCCCTGCAGTTTTTTAAGTATAAATTGGTGTATGAAAATTTGGAAAAAACCAAGAGGCCAAGAAGAGGCAGAAAATAATCCATGGAGCTACAATCCACCATCGTCAAACAATGAGATGATGTTCTGATGAAGAAATTTTTTACTTGAAAGAAGGTTCAGTGCTAGGGTACTACAAATTTGTTGCGAAGTCAAGACGATTGATTGATTCCCAAATGTTGTGGAAAGGACCTTTCAAGAACAACACATGCAAAATAAAGGTAGTGTATGGACTCAAGGAGAGCTTTTTAGATGTGTTGGTGAACGGTATTTATTTGAGAATTTTCTATTAAAGAAAAATAGTTCTTTTATAAAAAAAAATTAACAGTTATGTACCATATGTAAAAAAATTGTAATTATTTCAATTTTTTTTAGAATAAGGCCCAGAATAACATAAGAGAAATAACAGCTATACTATATTATGTTTATCGACAAAATTTACAATACAGTATATATCCCAAGGCTTGGAAATTCTACATAAAGCTCTCTCATGAAAAACCCAAAAGGGGAAGCAAGCAAAAGTTGTCAAAAGGGAGGCGACGATCTAATAGTTAGTAATTTCCGGCTCTAGTGGCAAGGAAAAAGGGACTCATACTCATTTTTCGGTTCTATCTTTCTTCTTCTTCTTCTTTCATTAGACAGGCTGCAAGCAAGGGAAAAAACACAACACATGTAGACCACACAGTTTAGACCCAGGGTCTACTTGCTATGAAGTTGCACGAGGTAACTAAAGTAATTTTTCCAGGGACATCCAGTAAGGAAGGGAAACCAGGGCAGATCCACCCTAAATTCTATGAGCCTACGGAGGTCCATGGAGCTTGGAATGTGGAAACCTGGAATGGCCACTTACACTATCTCGCTAAGCCCTTCCATCAAAGAGGTGTCGAACATCTTCTGACATAGCTTAATTATCATGGGATTGGCCACACACAGATCTAGCAGTGAGGCCATGGAGTGTGAGAGCATGTTACAATTACTCCATAGCTAGTTCTTGTCAGTAAGGTAGTATGCACCGATGACCCACTTAAATGCAGTCATGATTAGGGGTTCACAATTATTCACCAAGAACTTGATATGACTTCGAGTAATCTCTCCCATAAAGTAGTTATGTGGTCTTCGTGGAAGGAACCAAATGGGGCTACCTAGACTAACAGACATTGTGATAGTAGTGGATTATGGCAGAGAAAGAGTAGACGGAGGGCCAGCTATGTTAGATAACTATATGATCGAATGAAATTAGAAAAAGGTGGTGTAGCTATATATAGAAAAATCTAATGGGGAAACTTTTCCAATGGGATGTTTATTTTTGGCTAGACGACAATGAAATTTTTTGAGGCAGAACAAAGCAAGGTGAAAAATCATCTGGAGGATCTGATGGAATTCCTTGAGAAATAAATTTGGCTGTTAGGGAGTAAATTCCCTCATACGCTGATGGTTGATGTGTGTCCTTTGCCATCATCAGTGCCAACCTATTCGCTAATGAGAAAAGGAATGGATTAACAAGCTAAGGATTTGACAAATTAATGAAGATGTCTTTTCAGAAGTACCTAGTTTCATCTCAGCATGCTCCATCTAACAAAAAGCACGCTCTTCAATATAATGAATTAAAGGAAAGGAGAGGTGGAGGAAGGAATGTACTAATTCCATTTTCATGGATTTTTTGGTATTCACAAGGGATACAGATCTCCCATCCACATGTTTTATCTCGATGGTAGCATTTAATGAGCCATCAATAGTGGTAAACTCATAACTATATCCACAAGCACATAAATTAATTGTATTCAAAAGAAGGTTAGTTTTTGGCAAGGAAAAAAAATTGTTTTGACAAGAGAGTTTTTGTACCATTTTTGAGCAATCATGGCAGAAGTATCTATCTCTAGCAAGTGGGTTGAAGTACCAAACAAAAGACCCGGTTACACAAATATTTTTGGGCACTACTCATTCACTAATTTCCCAGCTCTAGAAGAATGACCATTTGAACGTTGTAGGAAGATTCAATCTGACAAACACATCTTAAAGGAGGAAGTTCAAGATATAACCGACAATGTTTACGACCCTCAGTTATCCACCAACCCTAAAAATCTTAGAGAAGGTGATTTTTAGAGAATTCTAGGGCACGATTCTATAGAGGTTTTTTGATTTCATCTTTGGAATAGTTGCCCACCATAGTTTGTGCTACCTATTGTTCATCCATGCCTGAAGCTTGTTGACGTGTGTGCAAAGAGGTTTAATAGAGATACAAAGGCCATTGAGGGCCATGGGGTCAATATCACCATTTTGGCCCAAGCTGTATGAGATATGATGTGTATCCCTATGGGCTAGGGTGTTGACCTTTTCAATAAAGAAAAAATGGATGTTCTGGGGGAAGATATGTCAAGGAAAACAAGTTTTTATCAAGATTAAATGAAGGAAAGGACACACAATTTGTATTCTCAATGTCAGCCTAGGTTTTTGGGCGTGATGATGATGAAGAGGTTAACCCTTTCTATTTTCCATAGGCCTTGTGCTCAAGAGAGAAAGGGTATAGAGATGCTATGATTTTTCTAAAGTAATGGTCACGAATATGAAGGTGCAATTGAGAAACTACAGTATGGAGTCCAAGTTCAAGTATTCTTCCATTCTAGTTCATTTATTATTGCATCAAAATTTTGAGTGGCTAGGGAGAAATGCACTAGTTTCTAGGATGGATGAGAGAGGCTATATCCAACCAATTTCTATGTGGACCCCCATGTTTTGAAGAACGAGAGATTACTATCAGTTTGCAAATAATTTTTTGAGACTATTGCTACAAGATTTGCTACCTTGACCCATCAACCATTTTTCTTAGGAGGCTATCAAATGGATAGAGCATCCACCTATCCCAATGGATTACTTCCTCGACAAAGATTTCACATTTGTCAAGTTTCATTGTTTCTCCAGGGAAGTCTTTTGACTCCCTAGATTTGTAACAGACCAAACTTTCGCACTAGAGGCTTGCTGACTATGGTGTGGGAAGGAATAAAACAAAGCTTTTCAATCTTTTCCTTATGATTGAAAAGATTCAAGTGGTACGAAGCAAGCAAAAGGTTGAGGATGAGAATCAGAATCATTTTGCAGCTTTAGGTTTGGTCCTCATTTGTCACAAATGGAATTATAACCCATATGGGAATTTTAGCTTAACACACAAGTTCCAGGAGTACTTCCAAAGGAGGAGAAATCCTTCTTGAGAAAGTGCAGAAATATACATTGACTTGGCCCATACACTAGAGGAACGACCAAAATGGTTAGGTTTTTAGGAGCCACTGACACAATATTAGAGAAATATCCCAATGGGAAAATCTCTCAGTGCGGAGCTGAGGCATGAGGGATGGTCAGAAAGAAAGAAGGTAGACTTATGGAGGTTCCAACAAGAGATGAGGAATACAGGTGCTTTGTTCAGTAGTTTCTAGCTTGATGAAGAGTTTGAGGATACATATTGTAAGGAAGCTAGTTCTGACAATAGCAATCCCAAGACAAGCCATGAAATTTAAGAGGAACAAGTTCCAGTCCTAATTCCTAGACCTTGGGAACCCAAAAACCAAAGAAATTTGGGTCCAGGGGGTCCACAGGCCTTTTTCGCATCCCAAGCTCAAAGCAAAGGAAAGGAGACTTGACAATCCCAAAAAATATCCTCAAGGACTGCTAACATCTAAATGTTAGAGAACTCTATCGAAAGGAGATCGAAACATACTAGCTTTAATACCACAAAGTGGAGGAAGATCCAAGACTTAAGTACCCCTGATATGTTGATCCATCAGGAGGAAGAAGTGGAGTTTGCCTTGCAAAATGTTTCATCGACTATGACTCAGGTAAGTTTTTCTCCCCCTCTTCTTCCTATTTTTGCATCTTTGGCTCAACCCTAGTCTTTTCCTATTGAAAATAACCCCTCATATTTGGTTCTTGAACTAGTAATAATGCATGCAACCCATTCCATTGAAAATCAACCCGCTGAAACATTCTCGAGCATCGAAGGAGAGTCATCTTCCCCGACTGTTGTTGTGCCATTAGTTGCTTTGTCTAAAGCCCCCATTGAAATCACCAAAACTATGGCTTTTCCCATTAATCTGATCATGTCTACCTCCGAGAAGGCACCTCTCCATCAACCCTTTTCTGCTTTTACCCCTATTGTTTCTTTCCTTGCTCGTTTTGGTATTCTGCCTTTTTATATGATCAAACTACCATTTGCGTGTCCTTACACTCATGTATTTGAAGTCTTCCCTATCGTCACCCTTTTTGGACTACCCCTTGGTGTTCCCATTGTAGTTCAAAGTTTTCATGTCCCTTAGACTCTTCAAGGTCATTCAATGCCACCAAATAGGCTCAAAAGACCAAGACATTGAAAATGTTATCAAAGAGTGTCGAAGCTTGTTTTAATGAAGAGTGGACTGCCCTGCTTATTACCACAATGAGGCCTTTGGTTTCCATACCCAAAGGGAATATGCAGATGGATTACAATGAAATCCATGCCATGGGCCTGGATCTGAGTGAAACTCGCCCATGCGATAAAATGGTCCTCGCCAAAGCCATGTAGAAGGTGGTGTATGTTGATTATGAATGGTTGGACATGCAATTAAGGAAGCGTGAGGTTGAGTTGGAAAATGTGAAAGGGATGGTGAGTAGCCTATAGAATGAGGTTTGAGCAAAAGATATTGAAATGACCTACATGGAACAAATTCAAGGCCAACAAGGAGAAATGTTCAAGTTGCTTGTAGATACCCAAAATGAATAGGTTCAACTTTGTGCTAAAAATTGAAAAATTAAAGAAAAGTTTGAGTGATGTTGGATCGTGAGATATTGATGATTTATGAAGAGTCCAGATTGAGGTGGAGTTAAGACAATAAGTCAGAAGACTAAGCTCGGAGTTGGAAAACACTCTTCGAGAGAAAGGTCAAATAGAAGAAAATACCAAAGAGAGGCTCATTGGAACAAGGAGTAAACTACTGCAAGAAGATCTAGATCCCTCTCCATAATAAGAAGGTTAGTGGCTATACATTGGGAGAAAATAAGTGTTGGAGTATGTATACTAGGACCCGCTTTATAGTTCTTGAGGGATGTATGGGAATTGAATGCCAAAGTAGGTCTGATGGTTGACCACTTCATAAAAACATGTTCACCCTGGGTGGAAGACTCCCAAAGTCTTATCTCCAACTTAAGGATCACCACCGATTAGGTTCTAAGAAGAGTAGGAATTCCCAATCAAAGGGTCATCTCCATCAAAGCCATTGAAATCATTAATTGCCACATGGTTGCAGTAAAATGCAAGGATCATCAGATGATATTGAATAAAAGAGTCACCAAGATAAAAAAAGATTTCACCATCTTGGTTGGTTTTGAGTTGCCTCCTCTTCTCTCCCTAGATGAAGATGCACTATCAATGGAGAAAATTAATGAGGCAATCTGACAAAAGATCCAAACCACTGCTGAACTTCCAAGCTCAAGTGTTGTACCCATGGTGGATGATTTTGAGCATGAAATCTATCCTCTTTCTCAACTCTTTATCACCTAGGTGCAATCTCTTCCAGATGGGGCATCATCTCTTTCAAGGAGATTTTTGATCTCAACCAAACATACTACTAGATCCAAACCCTTGTTCTACCAACTAATGTTGATTGGGAGGCTCAGTGCACCGCTTTCGTCAAACTCCAGGAATAGCTAGAGGCCTAGATTTGAATCTCCATAGAAGCAAAGACCCCTTTGAATCACTAGAACTATAAATATTTTCTTTCCCCAATCATTTTATTTTTGGTTTGCACAAACATTTCCATTGTTGGGTTCACCCATGCTTAACTAAAATTAGCAAAAAGATACACAATGTGCCATGTGGTAGTTGTGCAACTTTTACCTTTTGCCTCTTCCTTTCAGGAGGAGGTTCGGGACACTTGTTTGATTGTCATACGTCTCCCTAGGAACTATATTTGTGAGCTTGGGAGTTTCCCCCTATTGAAACATCATCTTCTTGTTGTGGGTTATCTACACCACCTATAAGGATATCTAAGTGAGGAGTTTGTTTGAGCTGGATTTCCTTTCTTTTCTTCTCTCAATTTTTGGGCCAGAAGTTTTTAGATGACACCTCGCAATAATGTGGTCAATCAATTTTGTTTGTCACCAGGTTGTTGTTCCTAGGATCTTATCACAATTGTGTTCCTATATTTGCTAAAATATCTAGAGAACATTAATGCAATAGCTAAAGAGTTAATGCAAAGATCTTTTGCAAGCTAACTAGGAGTTTGCTATCAACTGTCAACACCTAGTAGTAATTACTTCTGGATTGAGGTAGTTTTTTCCTTTCTTCAATGGCTATAAAGGGAAGGTGATTCCACTGAAAAGTAAATGATTTTTTAGAAAAGGATTTTTCCAAGAGGAAATTATTTTCTCTTTGAAAAGAGGAAGTTTTTTTCTTTTTATTTTTTCTTAAAGTCTTAAGAACTATATTTCAGAAGCAAGTTATAGAACTACTTTATTCTAGAAAATTATATCTATTAAGGTTTAAACTATTGTCGAATTGGCATCTGACCTTTGTTTCAAATTTTAGTTTTAATTAAAGCACGAACTATTAAGGGGAATTTATTGAGATTGTGCATGTATGGCCTTTTTCAAGCTTTCTTTATTTGTACTATCATTTTTGAATGAAACACTATGTCTTGCAAGCTATATTCTAGTAGTTTATATAGCAGATTTTTATGCTTTATGCTTGTGTTGTTGAATAGCATTTCTGTGAGAAGTCAAACTATGTTACTGGACTTTTCTGTTATCTTTGAAGTTGTTATTCTTTTGTGCTATGTTGTATTAGGAGACAGAGTTCTTATAATTTCTAAAATTTTATTCTTTTACTCTAAGTAATTTTTATGTTTGATCAGACCTCATTGAACACTACCTGTGGAAAGATTTGAAAGTTTGCACTATGCTTGAAGTTAGGATTTGTTGTTCGTTCTCTTTCCAACAATGAGGGGTTGTGGCATTCTTTGTCCTTTATATCAATCATAGGATTAATTTGAGTTTGAAATGTTGTAAAAGCTTTGGCGTATCACCTTTTATGTTTTATATTTACATTTTCTTTCTCCCTTATCTCAAAACCCCAAAAGAAGATTCGACTTCCTATAAAAAGCCCAAAGGTATTTAGTGAGTTGCAATTTGTTCCCCACTCATTGAATTTCCCATAAGACTATTGGAGAGGTGCAAGCTTTGATGATCAACATATATGTATAGATATATGGATGCATATATATATATATAGAAATATATGTACACTTTTTTGTATATATTAATATCTACTAGCTATATATTTTTGTCTCTAAGGTTAAACGTAAACAAATCCTATTTATCGCTCAAATGATAGAAATCCTGTCGAACACTTTAAACAGATAACAAACACTTTGCATATTTATATATTTGCAATTTCTCCATCCATACAAAACCATAATGGCAGGAATCAATGGAATAGAACTTAGAGATTTTGGAGAAAAAGAGTTTTAACATAAACAATAAATAAACCGTTTATACAAAACACCCAAGAAAAATGACCTACATATTGTGCAATGTCATAGTTCTAAAACCCAATGTCTATTTTGAAAACACAACTTAATAAAAGTATACTTTTGCAACCGCCAACATTTAATATTGCATTTTCTTGCTTTTTCCCCCATTGTACAACAATGCCATAATTTGTAAACCCTTGTAGACACAAACAATTACCATCCACCTCCCTTCCATATATTACACAGAAAAACCATGCCACATTTTTTATGATTAAATATTGTAGAAAAACTAAGACATTGAAAAATAGTTATTGCAAGGAAAATCGTATTAAGGACCCATTTGATGGAAATTTGATTGGAAACTTCAAACAAATAACAAACCCTCTATGTATCCATGTGTATACAATTTACTCATATTTTAATCTACAATCAGGCAATAAAATTACCAACCTTGTCCATATTTTTAAGTGAAAGAACATAGATTTACCTACAATTGCACCCACGATGACAAGGATAACGCCAAAGCTGCATAGAGATAACTACAACCAATAAATGAAGAATGAAAAAAACACAACAGAAGCATACCTTAACCTTCACATGGGTTAACACTTGCCATCTAGTATATGTATACATGTATATATTTGTATACATGCATATATATATGTTCACATGTATATATATATATATATATATTGTACGTCATTTTACATGAGCAGGATTCATAGATGGTTGATTTATTGTCTTTCTTCTTGTTAAATGTTTTTATCTTTGGCGTTATACGCATTGTGGAGATTTGAATAATATTGGTGTTTTGTATGGATGGAGGAATTCATGTTAAATGTCCTTTCTTCCCTAAAAAAATATGCTTAAGTTTAGTATATATGTATAGATGTGTGTATATATAAATATACTATATGTCATTTTCTATGAGTAGTTTGTATAGATGGTTGATTTATTGTCTATGTCTTCTTGTCAAATGTTTGTATCTTTGGCATTATACCCATTGTGGAGATTTGAAAGATATTGTCATTATATATGGATGGAGGAATTGTAGTTAAATGTCCTTTCTTCTCTAATTAATTATGCTTAGGGTTAGTAATTAGTTCACCATTGGTTTATGGTTTTGGTTATTAGTGTCTATTGACAAATGAGGAACATTTAGGCAGATCCTTTGTTTAACAGGTAAGCTCTATGGTCTTAGTAAAATCCCTAGACAAGTTTTCTCTATTTGTCTAAAAACATGACTTTTAAAAGAGCTCTTAGATGGGAAATCCTATTCATGGTTGGCTTGATGAAAGTCATGTTGGAAACTTCAAATAAATAGCCTCTATAAAATGTTGTGAAAGCAACACCATAATGCCTGTTCCAAGCATGCAACTTAATCATAGTATACTTTTGACACTATGACATTTTCGTATGCTTCTTGAATGTCTCCCTAAGAGTTATTTTGCAAAAAGAAATTTGTGTTTAATATTCACTATGTATGAATATTTATATGTGTGTGTGTGTGTGTGTGTGTGTGTGTGTGTGTGTGTGTGTACATATATGTGTGTGTATATATATACATATGTGTATATATGTATATATATATATGTGTGTGTGTGTGTGTGTGTATGTATGTTTAACTAATGGTTCTTACACAATTTCCCTCTTTTTCTATAGTATTGAGTGGTGGATAATGTAGCATATCTCTAATATGTCTTAGATGCTCTTTCATTGTCCAAATATTTTTTATGAATATTTAAACCTTTAATAGGGTTGGTATTTGGAGGGATGTTTTGGCTCGACTGATGAAAATCCCGATGGAAAATTCAAACAAATTACAAACACTCTGCATATCTATATATATGCAATCACTCCTATGTTAATGCATCTAACGACAAAGATACATAAAAAAAACTAAAACACTAAACGAGGCACACTAAAATTACTAGCCTTGACCATATGTTTTGGTGAGAGAGATAAGATTTAAGTATAGTTGCTCCTATGGGAAGTGGTATAAGGTCAAAGACACACCAAGATAACTACAAACAATAAACCAAGAACAAAAATACTATCAACCTTGAGCAATTTTTTTTACAAAATGAAGAAGATTTGACTACAATTTCTCCATCCATACTAAACCATATAGGCATAAATCCTTGGAAAAAAACTTGTGGATCCCAAAGGAAACAATTTTTAAATAAACAATAAATTAACCATTTATACAAAATAGCCTAATGCATATATATGTCATCAATTTTTTAGTGGAAAGGTTAACCTTCATAATTATGTGGGTTGGTGGTGGGGCAGAATGGTGTCCTTGATATGGGGAGGGTGAATGTTAATTTTTTGTTCACGCAAGGGCCAGTGCATCCTTCTATTGTGCAATGTCTATGGGCGAAGTAAATGCAATATTAAATGTTGGCATGTCAACAAGTATATATACATTAATTTTATCTACAATATTTTTATCCTTTCATAGTTAGCCTTTGCATATATATGCTCACCAGGTTTTCTTAGTCGCAATGTGGACCTTGGGAAATACGTGGGTTGGTGTTGTACAAAAATGGTGTCTTTGATACAAGGAGGGTGAATGGTAGGTGTTTCTTAGTGCAAGCAGCAACCCATCCTATTATTCCACAGTAGCAGCGGACAAAGTACATGCAATATTGAATGTTGGTGTGTGGGAATGTGTATATATATATATGCATATATATGTATATATGTATGTGTATATGCATATATATGTATATATATGTATGTATATATGTATATCTATATATATGTATATATATATGTATGTATATATGTATATCTATATATATGTATGTCTATGTATGTCTATGTATGTCTATGTATATATATGTATGTGCATATACATGTTTCTATATATATGTGTGTGTGCATGTGTATTTAACAACAACCTGCTATCAAACCAACACCACAATGGCTCTTTTGACAATACAACTTCATTAAATTATACTTTTCCATAGGCAAGCATTCAATTTTGCATTTACTTTTCCCACCCACTTCGTGCAGCAATAGGATGTGCATAAAGGCATGTGTATATGTCTTAGTACTGGTTTTGTAAAAATTTCCCTATTTCTCTATAATACTGGATACCAGATAATGCAACTCCTATTATACAATTACTTTATTTGTTACCAGATTGAAAAGAAAATAGGTACCATATTACAATCAAAAGCATGGGAGGACAATGAGCATACAAATGTATATATGCAAACACGAGAATACATCACATTATTGTTCAAAATCTACATGATTCTATGATTTGGTTATATTTAATGTTGGTTTCTGAACAAGTGACATCTTCCTATGGTTCACACGTGTCCTGCTAATTGTTCTCCTCATAATGTCCATGTTTGTGTTTCATGTGTTGCTAAATATTGTGGCTAAAATGTATAATTGATAAGGAAACTCTTATATAGATTGCTTGGCTTCCATCTATATATTTTGTGATACTTTTCTTTTTCCATAACAAACTTTTCATTATCGCAATTTAACTTGACTGTACTCACACAACTTATGAGTACACATACAAGGTCAAGCACACTAGCATATGTGAAATTGCATGTATAATGATAGATATATGTAAAGTAGCAATTACGCATAAACATATAACAAAGTGTATATGTGTATGTATGTCTATATAATTGTATATATATGAATGATTAGAAAAGGAATAGGATGGTTTAAACATTAGAATATTTTAAAATATATACACAAAGATTTTATAGCTTTTTGTGTTAGCAAAATTTAGTCTTCATCATACTAATTGTACAAAATGTGTATAACACCAAAGATTCATAGAGTGCATATATGTGTCTACATATATATATATATATATATATATATATATGTATGTATGTATATGTATATGTATGTATATATGTATGTATGTATATACATATATGTATGTGGGTTGGTGGCAGTGGAGAATGTTGTTGTCATAACGGTGTAGGTGAATGGTAAGTGTTCAATGTGTACCTTTGCAAATTTGTGGGTTGGCGGCGGTGGAGGTGGCCTGTAATGCCCCGCCACACAACCCTAGAGGAAGTTGCAATTAACTACTCAAACACATTTTTTTTTCTTGTTTAAGTATAATTAACATGAAAGATTACTATCCATTACCAACAACCTCTAAGGTTACAAGACTAAGATTACTTAAAACCCAAACAAGAAACATGAATTAAAAAAATCACATTTAATTACTGAATAAATTAGATACACATGCATTCCATACATGATAAAATTACATCAAAGGCATAAGAGATACCACATGTTTCCAATAATATAATTTACAATATGATTACAACTCTCATTCCTCGAATGAGATAACTCCAATAAGCATGATTACATATTACGCAATTCCACCTTGATACAAATGGGGGGTAATAAAATTACAATAATAATTGAAATGAATAAAGAAAGAAAAGGAATTGGATCCTACGAGCTCTCCAACAGGAAATCTCATCCACACAAACAAGAAGATGACCTGACGGATTAAGGTGCATGTTCCACCCAACCATGTGATACCCGAAGGCTCACCCCCTGTGCTAGGAGATAGTAACAAGGAATCCTATACAAGACCATCAACCCCTAGACACAGGCTAACTCACATTGACATAACCAATCACACGAACCATACAACCATAAGAATAACACAAGTACAACTCTAACATCATTGACATAAGTCACATTGCTTCCAGAAATAAACCAGATCGAGAATGATAAGAAGAGCATACACATAAAACCAAATACCAACTGTTGTCGTAGAAAGAGTGTCATCACACAACTCGTCATGGGATCTTCTTTGGGAATCTTCATAGGCTCTAGCCCCCACTATGAGTTATCCTGGTGGCCTCTACTAAATCTCATCACCCATACTCACTCATGTTGAATCAAATACCTTTTGTAAAGACAAGATAGATGACCTTTTCATTCTAGGCCTTCCCACTCATCCCAAGCCTATATGAGCACTTGCATCCATGAGTGAGGCTCAAATACCTTAATTAATGTGAAACGCTACTTAAACTTCTAAGTACATTGATTTAGTTATCACTTGATTAAACCACCTCTGAAGGTTATCCAATTTACCTCTTTGGGATTTGTCCCCTAACAGAAGCCACTCTTCTACTTGACAACATACCAAAACAAACCCAATCACAAAGGGAATCCCAAACGCATACCAACAAGATAACACCACTCTAACTCTAGGAGGAACACATAATGAAAACTCACTCCAAACACTAGAGACAACAAAAGTCAAAACCCTCTCCAAACACTAGAGGCAACAATGGTCAAAACCCTCTCCAAACATTGGAGGCAACAAAGTTCAAAACCCTCTCCAAACACTGGAGGCTACAAAATAAAATCCCTCTCCAAACAATGGAGGCAACAAAAATCAAAACCCTCTCAAAACACTAGAGGCAACAAAAGTCAAAGCCCTCTCCAAACACTAAAGGCAACAAAACAAAAAAAACCACTCTTAATTCAAAGGAGGCACAAAACATCCTCGTTCGTGAAAACCGGGTAATACAATAGGATACAACTATATGCCCTACCCAAGGCAATACAATGGTTGACTAACATAATACAACAACCCCAAAAGTTAAACCCCTTCTGGAGGACTTAACAACCCTTGTAATCAATTTCCCCCAAGCAAAAACCGAAGAAGTGCACATTCAAGAAGGCAATCAAATAGGAATTAAATCTATATTTGGATTTCCTAAACCCATTTCCTTCATTAACATTCAGTAATTTATCGCCTTAATAAAAACTAACTTAATAATGTCTCTTTCAGACAAAAGATGAAATTTAAACCATATGTTCAATTCCTTAATTTCTTTTAAAATAACAATAAAATAACATAGTTACTCCTATTAAGAACAAATCAATAATCATTTCTTCTTTTCAAATAATAATAATAATAATAATAATAACCATTTCTTCTTTTCAAAATAAATCATTTCAAAAAAAAAATTAATTCCTTTTTCCCAACATCACGAAAGAGGGAGATTACATAGCGAAAGGGCAATTTGATGATTTAATCACCTACTTTAAGATTTTCTAAATCCAAGCCAAACAATGACATATTGCATGTAATCAATTTAACTAAATAACATTAATTGAAATTAGAAGCTTAAACTAATTGTTTTCTTCCAACTTGCTTGATTACAACTAATGATCAAAATCAATTCTCTAAAAACATCATTCTCTTACAAAATCAATATTTGCATCATTAAATAAAATATCCCTCTTAATATCAATATATTTAAATATAAATATATATAATTTATTTTTATTTTTATTTTTTAAAATACAATTCAAACTTCAACTCATTTAAATCAAACCCCATTTATTTAAAATATAGAATAATAAAATATTTATTTAAATTATAATATATTATATATAATATATATATAATATATGAATATTATATATAATATATATATAATATATGAATATTATATATATAATATAAAATAAAAATAAATAAAATAAAATTTAAAATTTAGAAAACAAAAATAAAAATGAAATTAGCATTTTATGACGGCCCCAATAAGGGAAGGAAGGATGCAACCACTGGCTAGGCCCAACCTCCCCTATGGAGGCCAGTGCTAGTGCTCTCCCCCACGGGCTGTGGCAGCCAAGGCTGCGCCCACCCCCATATACCCAAAAATAATAAATTTTAATTTTAATTTTATTTCAATAATTTTTTTAAAAAAACAACAAACCCCTGCTCCCCATAGAGATTTTTGTGTAGCAATTTTTTTATAAACATAAAACAGAAAAAAAAAACTCGAGCATAACCTCATCCTAACCTCATCCTGTGGAAATATATATATATATATCTTCATTGTTTTACAGTCAAATTGTGCATCTTTTCTATAGAAATTTTGCAATAAAACTAATTTCTCAACACAATTTTCTGGGTTTAAATTTCAAATTTGAGAGGAACTATTTCAAATCCAAATTAGGGGTTTTCAAATATCATTTTGTTTCCTTCCATTTTCTATTGTTGAAATTGAAGATTTCTTGTTGCAAGTTTGATTCTCAACTAACATTCTAACTTTCTTCAAGATTTAAATAGGGTTTCAAAACAAAGATTTACAAGCAAGTTTTAAATTGAACATAATAGATTTCCAAGCAATAAGCAAGAAGAACCTGTGATCTAAAGTTTGATGAGGAGTTTGAAGAAGATAGTTGAGCTTCCCTACAAGAATATTTTCCATAGCTTTTTCCAAATCCTCACCCAAAATCCAAAATTAAGTCATTTTTTCCCCCAAATTAAGTCAATGCCCTAAAAATATCCAAGATATTTTATTTTTCCAATTATAAATATCTTTCAACAAGATAGATATTTTTATGCCTTTACAAAATATTTGCATTTTAACACTTTAAAACACAATTTAAATTTAAAATAGATTTAAATCATTTAATTTATTATAAAATTTCTATTTCAAAATGAATTTAAAGCTTTTAATAATTTCTTTTCAAAAAGCATTTAAACTTTTAAAATTTTCGTTCCAAAGAATTGAACACTTTTAAAATTCCAAAAAGAATAGCTTAATTCAATTCCACACTTAATTTAATTAATCAATAAAATAAATCTAATCCTAGATTAGATTATTTTATTAATTAAATTAAATTAATTAATAAATTCCATAATATTTCTAACATCATAACCAGATAAGTTTAATAAGCAACTTAAGCACATAAAGCCATTTATTTACCTTTTCCCACTTGAAATTAAATAAAATGACAGAGAGATGAACAACAAAGAAGCAACTTAACCTGACTAAAACCCGATGACACACTATGACTAGGGTGATGAATTGGCATGGGAAACCTAGCTACTATCTCCCAATCGAATACCGTTGGCCAATGGACATGCTCAACCCTATGAAACTAGGTGGAGTCGATGTCCTATACTTGTCAACCTGCGAACAAAGAGTATATAAAACATGCATATATATAACATAATAAAACACACCGTGAAGAGGAAATCGTAGAATTGTAGGGCACTCGCAAGCGAGTGATGCGATCCCGTCCCCTTCACCAATACACTCATCATAGACTAACAGTTCCTTCATAAACAAATATCTCATGCAATAACATGTTACAATAACTAATCATTATTACACCAATTAAAACATGTCAAATAGAGCATCAAATAAGATACATCACATCACACAAATAGACTATCACTCTATAATAAGTGATCAAATTGCATACACATGACAAAGCATCTCAATAACCAAAAAGCACCTCAAGGAAAACAAGGACACACTATCCAGCTAGAAAGCAAAACAGAGGGGTATTACATGGCCTCCTTGAAAGGTGGAAGGTGAATGGTAAGTGCTTTCTCACCAAATGGTAAATGCATTCTATGGTTGTTGTATAATGGAGGCAGATGAAGTAGATGTGGGTAGATGAAGTAAATGTGATATTGAATGTAGTAGTTTGGGAAAGTATAAATTGACTAAGTTGCATTGTGCAAACAATAAATATATTTCCATATGTTTATATATATGTGTGTGTGTGTGTGTGTGTGCATGTTTTACATGGGTATATTTGCATACATGATTAATTTATTGTTCATTCCTTTTGGGCTCTACTTATTGTTCCTTTTGATAGCAAGTTGGGGGGTTTTAACATTGGTATGTTGCAAAACCTATGATAAAGTATATAGGCTTAATGCATTCTGTGGTTTTTTTACTATAGCAGTGGATGAAGTAAATGCGGTTTGTCGAAGTAAATCCAATATTGAATGTAGCAATGGTGGAAATTATACTTTGATTAAGTTGGATTATATGTATATATATATATATATATATTCACATGTTGTCATCCAATATATGTATATACATGTATATGTATTTCATTGAAAATGAAAACCAAACCATGTATATGGTAGAAAATATGCACAGAGTATATATGTCTCTAGATATGTATGTATGTATGTATGTATGTATGTATGTATGTATGCATGTATGTATATATGTATGTAAGCATATATATATATATATATATATATATATATGCATACATACATACATACATACATATATATATATATGTATATATACATACATACATACATACATACATATATAAACATATCTACATACATATATATACTTTGTGCATCTTTTCTTCCATACACATGATATTGTAGAGCACAACATTTTTTGAGAATCCAATCGGTGAACCAATGGAAGTGCATGGAAGGTTTCGACCATTCTACACCCATGGAGCAATGCAACCAAAGGAAAATATTTATCCACTGGCACTTATTGTGCACGTTGAAATGTGTGTTTGTGTCTTTCACATGCTCATATTTAATCGCACATAATCCAAGCCACATTAGTGTTATTCTAATACCTCTTTTAGAATTTCTTTATTTCTCTATAATACTTAGTGTGAGGTGATGCACCTCTTATTTTTTGATAAAATTAAGAAGATTTAACTACAATTTCCCTAAACCCACAATAAATAGAGCTCCCAATGCCAAAGATATAAATAGATAATAAAAACGGTAGACCAACAATGAGATAAACAAGATTTAACTACAAATGTATGTATGTATGCATAGGAAAATCCAATTCATGGATGGGTTGATGTATTGTATGTATGTATATATATACATGTGTATAGTTATGTATATATGCATACATATATGTATGTATGTTTTAGTGATAGCTCTGTTACAATTCCTCTATTTATGTATAATATGGAATGGCAGATATGCTATAGGATGAAGTGGAGCATGATGATTTTAACAATGGTCTGCTACCAAACCAAGAAAACACTCACTACTTGCACAATGCAACTTAATCAAAATATATGTATATTTACATGTGTGTCTATATGTATACGTATATACATACACATGTATGTACATATATATATCTGTGTGTGTGTGTGTATGTATGTTGAATGATACTCTTTTCCAGTCATCTATTCAAATCTTTCTATAACAAACTATAATTTTTCATTGTTCTTTTTCTTTGTAAGGCTACAAAATGTATTGGTTAAGTTGTATTGTCCAAAGATCCTTTGTGTTGTTTCCTGCATATGAGGCTATTATAAGAATAGTCATCCTTGGGTCCATTGTATAATAGATTTGAGAGTTTTCAAACTGTTGTGTTGTGAAGTCTGTAACCTTTTACATGGGTATTTTGTATAAATCTTTTCTGCACAATATTGAATACCAAACAATGCAGCTTAAATTTCCAACTAAGACTGTGGTGCTATATGCATTTTGGACAAATCATTGCATCATATAATTGCTGCCATAACATAGACAAAATAGCTACTGCCTTTGAGAATTGGGTTTGAATAATTGATTTGGAAAGTTGCAAGGATAGATGCATTTTTCAATGTTTATAGAGTTTGTTTACAATTTCCCTGGTTGTCTATATATAAACACAGGTTGGGTGTGGTGGAGTTGGTGGCCTTGATATATGGAAGTTAAGTGGTAAGTGTTTTCTTCGCATGAGAGTGGAGCTTAGCAATTACATGGGTTGGGGGTGGTGGAGTTGGTATCCTCAAACAAGGTAAATATAATATTCAATGTTGTAATATGGGAAAGTATGTACATTGGTGAAGTTATGCATATATACACTTTGTGCATCTTTGTTGTTATACACATTTTGTACTATTAGCCCCTTCATATCCCTATCAAAAATGGATTGCATATGCATACATACATTTGCAAATACTTTTTCATATACAAATGTCCTTGGTGGATTTTAATGGAATATTTGTAAGGTATTCACAATGGTAAAATGGATATTCTAACAATGCAACTCAGTCAATATATTTTCTATAACACCCCACCGTGCAAACCCCAAAGGAACTAATAACAACAGAACACTTTTTTTTTTTAAAAGAACATAAGATTGTATTTAAGTATTCCAATATAACAATGTATTGAGTTGCACGACAAATTCCATTGGGGTACACGAGGTGACATTGCTACACTAACCCATAACAAAGATAATATGATAACAATAATTAAACAATTACGTAAAACTGTTCATTCCAATATCATCATTTAAAATATCCATTAACAATAACCATATTAATACCATATGTTCATATGACAATGAACGAAGTTATGAAGATATAAAGCATATATATTTCGACAGATATAACACAACATAATCAACTATTACAAGTGATAGTTCCTGAATAAATACATGGCTTGAATATACATTACATCCATAAGACAATACAATACAATTGTCTGAAAATACATCTCAATAACAGCATATACAAATTACATCAAGGTCATCCCAACACACATGGGAGATGATACATCAATGAACACATTACATCTGAGCTATAAACATACATCTGGTACATTAGAACACTGGATCAACAACATCTGCTAAAACCCTACAACAAAAGATACATTTGCATCCAAAAGGGAACCCAACGGGGTGTGAAGCACGTTCCACCCAACCACCCCCATGCTGGGAGTAGGCAAGGAAGGATCCCCGACCAAGCACATCTAACAATAACACAGTACTAACTCCTAGATAGACAACTTAACATCAAAGACCACATAGAAAACTAAACAAAGATAAATCCAAAAGGCACAACAACAAACCACTTCTGAACATAACAAGTCACAATCACAACATCAATGAAACTCAAGACATAATATCAAAGACTACTTCCAACAATAACCAAAGAGAAATCAATAAATCACTTCCAGAGGACTTTAGTAAAATAACACAAACAAAATGTTAGAGGAGAGTGTCATCGCATGGCTTAACATGAATTATCCAGACATCCTATTACAAGGTACCACCTCCATCTCTACATGGATTCTCCAGACAACCAAGTTAAGGTGCCACCTCCATCTATGGTTCTCCTGATAGCCTATCTCAAGGTGCCGCTCCATAGGGTTACTCATGCAGAGTCGTTAACCTTTCGTGAAGACAAGACAACGACCATGCCAACCACGGCCTTCTCGGTCCCCTTTAATCTATGATAGCACTAACAGACAGACAAGGCATCACAATTATCTTATTAATGTTTAATCCCCACTCATGCTTTATTACTTAGGTTATCACTGATTAATCTAACTCTACGTGAGTTACCCTGATAGCCCCTTTGTGCACCGGCCCCCACTAGAGCCACTCTCTTTGAACACTCAACACAAAAATATCCAACATAAAAGTCAAGAAGTATGGAACCTATCAAGTGGATCATCTATGAGGCACAACCATCTTGCCCAAAATGACATGTATAACATTCACAAATGGTACGATCCAAGGGTACATTAACTTCACATCCAAGGCCATTCATAAGAACATCAAATTACAAGATTGAATATAAATAACAATATCACCACCTCTAGAAGTCTTAAATGTCAAATTAGGCTCCTACGAAAGATAAAATAATTCTAGGGTTTCACACATGACCTAAACCCAAATAAAAGAATTCTACAACTGAATTAACTGAATAGTCTCAAGAGAACACAAATTTCCTAAAACAACAATATACAACTCTTTTCAAAACACAATAAATTTTACCAGTTGATCAATTGCTCAAGAAAATTCAATTTTTTTTTTTTAATTTTATCTCTAACTTCCTCAACTACACTTAAACATTGTCATATTAAAATCATAATCACAATAAATTAAATCTTTTATATATATATAAATATATAAAATAAATGAATAAATAACTATATTTAAAAAAAAACCATTTTATAAAAAAACCATATTATAAAATTAACAATTATCAGACTTCTTGAAAAAAAAGATTATAATTAATATATATATATATATGAAATAAACATATATAAAACAAAACTAATGGAAAATAGTAAAATTCATATTTAACATAATAAATAAATAAATTGATTAAAAAAAAAATCTTAATGCCCACTCAGCCTGTGGTACCGCATACCACAAGTGGCAGGCCGCAGCCTGGGATGTTGTGTGTAGCCCGTGGCGGCTGCAACAGGCCGACCACAAGGGCCGTGGGGGTACAGCCTTGGCCGAACCCCACCCCCATATATTTTATTTTTATTTTCATTATTGTATATTTAATTTAATTTAATTTTATATAAAATTTCTTTTATATATACAACTTGTATTTTCAAAAACACGAATTTCAAAAATAATTTCGCCCAACACTTTTACAGTATATATATATATATATATATATATATTTATATTAAATCCTAATTGGTACAAAGACACAAAGGGTATTAACAGAACACAACATTAATTAAATATATTTAATCTAATATCCTCAAAAAACTAAATCTGTAATATAAATATATATTTATTCAAATGGTTGAAACAATTTTAACTAGAGATTTAGAACAACAATATAATAGCAGATTTTACAGTAAATCCATTACAAATCTAATATGCAAAATCCAACCTTCAATTAAAAATGATTTATATTTTTAACAATAATTTTTGCTACTAAGCTAGAACTTCAAAAAGTTTTACTAAAGTTTTCGAGAGAAGATTCAAGGGTTTCATATGAACAATTTCAAATTACAGAACTTCTTTCAATGAATTTTTCAAACACAAGTATGGGATGCATTATCCCATATCACTGAAGTCTCATCATTTGGTTTCTGCTAAACTTGTAAACACCTGATAAGCTCTACCCACATCGCCTACCATCGGCTCAGAAGCGGCTGGTGCCTGACTATAACCCGTAGTGTTCCCTTGAGGGCACTTCCTCGCAATATGTCCTTGCTACCCACAGAAGAAGCAACCTGTACACCACCCAAAGCCTCTAACTCCAATTGGTGCATTTGATTGTTGAAAGTTGCCTCATGTCGATGCTGACTATATACTTTGTGCCGGCTGCACAAAACAATTAGGTCTATTACGCTGCCAACTATGAAACTTCCTGTTCTGAGATCTATCTCCCTATTGAGACTGAGAGCATTGTTGTTGCTCACCCTTAGTGGGTTCTTGATGACCTTTAGAGGGCCCTACAATTATGAATGGACCTCCATGAGAAACAACACCCAATGATGGTGCACTGCTGACTTGAACTCCTATATGTCCTCCTAGTGCCACAGCTAGATTTTCTTCTACCAAACAAGCCTTCTCCACCGCTACCTCCATTTTCTTCGGCTTGAAGACTCTTTCACCACCACTAATTTAGGCATTTAAGCCTTCAAAAAAATGTTGTACTAACATCCCTTCATCATGGTTGATACCTGCATACTACTTGAACTCATAGAAGTGTCACTCATACTGCTCTACTGACATCGACAACTACCTAAGGTCATGAAACTCATCAGCCCTTCATTGCCTCCAATGATCTGAAAGGAAACGAGCCCTGAACCTATCTAGAAATAACTCACATGTGACAATATTGATATCAAGGTGTAACTTTTATTCTTCAAGATGCCACCAAATAGATGTGAAACCTTGCAGGTGCATAACTACGCACTGAGCCTTGGTATTGCTACTATAGGGGTGCATCACGAAGCATAATTCTAAGTCAATTAACCATATCACCGCATCCTGATCTACAATTATTTCCCTTCACCTTGGCATCCTCTCTTTTTCTCTCTCAACCAATTGCACCTCCTCTGGCCTGGGTCCCAAACGACAAAGAATCTCTCCAAAAATGTGCTGCAATTGTCCATCCAAACTAGGTTGTCCCTAATTCTATCCACCGCTTAATGCATTGTGTTGAGGACTTAGTCATTCCTTGTGCACTGAACCGTGGATACTTGGCGGTGACAGACTTTGGCGGTTGACTCTACGGCCACCGCCTCAGCCTCTTCTTTGGCCATGACCCCTATCTCGAGGCATGATCTTGCACAATTATTAGAGTTATGTAAGACCAAGAGTTAACACAAAGGTTGCCTGATAGACAAAAACTACCTAGAGGGCCCAACATTAGCAACCTTGGCTTTGATACAAGGCTGTAATGCCCCGCCATGCAAACCCCAAAGGAACTAATAACAAAAGAATAATTTTTGTTTTTAAAAGAACATAAGATTGTATTTAAGTATTCCAATATAACAATGTACTGAGTTGCATGACAAATTCCATTGGCGTACACAAGGTGACATTACTACACTAACCCATAATGAAGATAATAAGATAACAATAATTAAACAATTATGTAAAACCATTCAATCCCATATCATCATTTAAAATATCCATTAACAATAACCATATTAATACCATATGTACATATGACAATGAACAAAGTTATGGAGATATAAAGCATATATATTTCGACAGATATAACACAACATAATCAACTATTACAAGTGATAGTTACTGAATAAATACATGGCTTGAATATACATTACATCCATAAGATAATACAATACAACTGTCTAAAAATACATCTCAATAACCACATATACAAATTACATCAAGGTCATCCCAACACACATGGGAGATGATACATCAATGAACACATTACATCTGAGGTATAAACATACATATGGTACATAAGAACACTGGTTCAATAGCATCCGCTAAAACCCTACAACAAAAGATACATCTGCATCCAAAAGGGAACCCATTGGGGTGTGAAGCACGTTCCACCCAACCACCCCCGTGCCAGGAGTAGACAAGGAAGGATCCCCGACCAAGCGCATCTAACAGTAACACAGTACTAACTCCAGACATATAACTTAACATCAAAGACCACATAGAAAACTAAACAAAGATAAATCTAGAAGGCACAACAACAAACCACTTCTAAACATAACAACAAGTCACAATCACAACATCAATGAAACTCAAGACATAATATCAAAGACTACTTCCAACAATAACCAAAGACAAATCAATAAATCACTTCCAGAGGACTTCAGTAAAATAACACAAACATAATGTTAGAGGAGAGTGTCATCGTATGGCTTAACATGAATTATCCAGACATCCTATCACAAGGTGTCGCTTCCATCTCTACATGGATTCTCCAGACAACCAAGTTAAGGTGCTGCTCCATCTATGGTTCTCCTAACAGCCTATCTCAAGGCGTCGCTCCATAGGGTTACTCATGCAAAGTCATTAACCTTTCATGAAGACAAGACAACGACCATGCCAACCACGACCTTCTCGATCCCCTTTCATCTGTGATAGTACTAACAGGTGGACGAGGTATCACAATTATCTTATTAATGTTTCATCCCCACCCTTGGTTTATTACTTAGGTTATCACTGATTAATCTAACTCTATGTGGGTTACCCTGACATCCCCTTTGTGTGTTGTCCCCCACTAGAGCCACTCTTTCTGAACACTCAACACAAAAATATTCAACATAAAAGTCAAGAAGTATGGAACCTATCAAGTGGATCATCTGCAAGGCACAACCATCTCGCCCAAAATTACATGTATAACATTCACAAATGGTACGATCCAAGGGTACATTAACTTCACATCCAAGGCCATTCATAAGAACGTCAAATTACAAGATTGAATATAAATAACAGTATCACCACCTCTGGAAGTCTTAAATGTCAACTTAGGCTCCTATGAAAGATAAAATAATTCTAGGGTTTCACACAGGACCTAAACCCAAATAAAAGAATTCTACAACTGAATTAAATGAATAGTCTCAAGAGAACACAAATTGCCTAAAACAACAATATACAACTCTTTTCAAAACACAATAAATTAAATATTATATATATATATATATAAATATATAAAATAAATGAATAAATAACTATATTTAAAAAAAAAAACCATTTTATAAAAAAAACATATTATAAAATTAACAATTATCAGACTTCTTTAAAAAAAAGATTATAATTAATATATATATATATATATTAAATAAACATATATAAAACAAAACTAATTGAAAATAATAAAATTTGTATTTAACATAATAAATAAATAAACAAATAAATAAATTTTAAAAAAAAAAATCTTAATTCCCACTCGGCCTATGGTAGTCCGTGCCACAGGTGGAAAGCCATGGCAGGCCGCATCCTCCATAGGTTGCGACCAACAACCTATGATGTCATGTGTAGCTTGGGGTACTGTGCGCAGCCTATGGTGGCTGCAACAGGCCGACCACATGGGCCATGGCGGTATGGCCTCGGCCGAACCCCACCCCCATATATTTTATTTTTATTTTTATTATTTTATTTTTAATTTAATTTAATTTTATATAAAATTTATTTTATATATACAAATCGTATTTTTAAAAACATGAATTTCAAAAATAATTTCGCCCAACACTTTTACAGTATATATATACTTATATTAAATCCTAATTCATACAAAGACACAAAGGGCATTAACAGAACACAACATTAATTAAATATATTTAATCTAATATCCTCAAAATACTAAATTTGTAATCTAAATATATATTCATTCAAATGGTTGAAACAATTTTAACCAGAGATTTAGAACAACAATATAATAGTAGATTTTACAATAAATCCATTATAGATCTAATATGCAAAATCCAACCTTCGATACAAAATGATTTATATTTCGAACAATAATTTTCGCTATTAAGCTAGAACTTCAAAAAGATTTACTAAAGTTTTCGAGAGAAGATTCAAAGGCTTCATATGAACAATTTCAAATTACAGAACTTCTTTCAATGAATTTTTCAAACACAACAAACAGATATTGTTTCAAAGAACAACATAAATAATAATAAATAGCAGAAGAAAACTTGGAGTCCTTTGTCTGGTGAAGAATCCAACACAATAATCTTCTTTCGAATGTGGAACCCCTCTGTAGCTTCTTTTCCAACTTCCTGTCTTTAGCTCACTTTTGAATCTATCTTTTCTTCATCCACAATAATTTTACCCAGAAAACACAAAACCCCCAAAACTATTTTTCTTTCCTTTTCTTTTTACAGATCCCAAAACAATAGAGAAAAACTTCTGTGTGTGAATAATTTCCTCATCAAAATAATAAATAAAAAATAATAATCAATAAAGCTCTTCTGCTTTCTTTTCTCAAAAATCCTCTTCCCTTATTGGTCCTTTTTCCAGCTTTTAAAAGCACAACTTATCTACAATTTTAATTAAAATAATTTATTTTCCTTAAGATATTATCTACACAAGATTTGCTAATTTATTATTAATAAAAAAATAATATTTAACTATCCTCATCAATATTAATTTTAAATAATTATTTACATTTTCAATTAATTAAATCACTTTTTAATTTACAATATATTTAAATTCAACATTTTTCTAACTCGCAATTAAATCAAATAACAATGCAACAATAATTAATTATCTTATCAAATAAGATTAATTAATTAAACACTAACCATAAATTAAACAAATACTCAACAATAAACTACACGATAACAAAGACAAAACTTCAGTCATGACGCAACAACTTACAACAGGATGATGGACTTGGGACGGGGACATTTCCAAATCTACTCCCTTTTTCAACATTTACCCGTTGGGTTAATTTAATGCTCACCCTATCTTGCCGAAGCAGGTGGAATCGAGACTTATTCTTGCAATCCTGCATCCAAAAATACGTCAAGTAGCACATGTATATATAATCGAAAGCATGATATCATGAGAAGGAATTGCAGTGTAGCAGGGCACTCATGAACAAGTGATGCTACACTGTCCTCTCACCTAAGCTATTCTAATATTTACAATATCAATGATGAAATAACATTCTAAACAAAATGATCACATGATAACCTGATTACTTCTCTACTACATCATAATATAATATTGAATTCAATTAACGTCATCATAGAATCATCACATCGATATATAAAACATTAATGAAAAACCATTTGAATAAACAAATAATCCAAACAACACACAGAGTATCATAAATCATACTAATAATGTCACAAGCAACAATTAACTAAACTATGCATCCACACACACCAAGTCGGTGAACTAATCACCATCACAATCAGTATCATGCTAACACATAAGAGAACCGAATAGTAGCAAATATTATTGTAAACATGGGGGTATTACATTTTCTTCCATATTTTCAAACACATATTCATTATGCCACAATGCATATTCGAACAATGTAACTAAATCAAAATATTTTCTTCCATATTTTGGAGTATACTTTCCCACACTACAATATTCAATATCACATTTTCTTCCTACTATCGTATTGCACCACAATTGGTGTATACATACATATTTGAATCTTTGTTTTACATTCAAAGATGTGCATATACATAGACATATAGTTGGCATGTTAATTCAAACTTGGAATTGCATTCTCTAGCAGCAAATATTATTGTGAAATAGTTAAATTGTAAAATAATTGTGGATTGTTGGCTATCTATGATTTAGCTATGATTTTTAACTAGTATTCATGGTAGCAAGCATGAGCTTGATGCATAGAGGCTTCATGAAACAATTGATGTCATTAAGGAGAAGGGTGTCAACACCATGGAATGTTTTGTGAAGCCTTTGTGCATCAAGCTCATCACACGCAATTCATAAACATGGAACTATTTTTGCCTAATGAGCATAGTCTTTTTTCATATACAAATCTATGTAATTTTCAACTTCTTTTTCCCTTATCAATTTAAACCTTCATCAAATAAATTGTTCTTTATGGCATCATTTTCTCCAACTACCTATAAAAAGCTCTTCATTACCATAGTTTGGCTCTTCTGTTCTCCATCTTGTAGAGCTGATTTTATCACTGAGAAGAATAGACTAGACATTTTTTTAAAGAATGGAAGTCTGAAGAGAATTTCAAATCTGTAAAATAAGAAAACTATTACCAACACACTATTATTTGTATTTCAAACATGAATATATATGGTATGGATCTATTGAATTTTTTATGGACGTACCATGTTTTTTCTACTTGGGGATTTGGCTGCAACCCATGAGGCTTCACAATGTCAATATGGTAGGGAGGAGAATGAGCATCGATTTTGTGGCTTTTACTTTCAGCATCATCCATTGCTTGTTGAAAATACACAACATATTCTATTTTTCCAACTACATTTCTCCATGATAGTACATAAGCTTGTCATTGCATGTTTGCAATGGTGTAAAAAACTACATTCTATTTATATAGAAAGCAAGCCTATATGTCCTTTATTGCATTCCTTATTTCACAAGTACATGTAAAATTATTTTTAATAAATGATATAAGTACACATATTTTTAAAATGTATACCACTAATTCCAACTAAAGAAACTTATCAAGTTACTGATACAAGATTTCCACAACCTATTATGGTTTGGAATTCTCATTTTTCAAATTTTTATTGTGTTTTGGTTCTATGGGCAGACAATCTATGTTCTTCCTTGGGAATTTGGTGACATCCCATGAGGCTACATGGATCAATACTGCAAGGTGGAGAGCAGGCCTTCTTTCTTTCTTTCTTTTTAGACTACATCTACTTATAGTTACAAGGTATGCGTAGTTCCTATCTAGCACTTTTTTTTTGCAAATATGCATGTTATTTTTTCTATCTTTCCATATATATTTTTACACATTCAGTCAGAATCCATGTTTTTTATTTTAATATGGTGACATCTCTTATTTTACAACTATGTATGCAATCCTTTGTCATAAATCATAAAACTATACATATTTTTAAAAAAAATTATAGCAGTGATTTCAACTAAAGAAAATTCTCAGGTTAATGCTTTGAGCTTTTGACAATGCATAATGTTTAAGATTTGGTGGTGTCAAAGTATGCTCTGAGTTGGGGATTTCATGACAAGCAAGGTCACTGCATCACCCAGTATGGTGGGGTGGAAAGCATGTGTCCTTTTCTTTTGTTTATACTATAGCCAGTTGCACACACAAGGTATGCCTACATCTTATCTAACACTTCCCTTTCACAAATATGGACGTAATAGATTCCTATGTTCCCATCTGTACATTTTCACATTCATTAACATCCTATGCTTTTGATTTTGATATGATGCCCACATGTATGGATGGAGAAATTGCAAATATATAGATATGTAGAATGTTTTTTATTTGTTTGAAGTTTTTGATGGGATTTCCATCAACAAAGCCATGGACTTGTTTATGTTTAACCTCAAAGACAAAAAAATATAACACGAAGATATTAAGTATTATAGAGAAATAGGGAAATTGTAACACACCTCTTAGTGAAAAATGCATACATGTATTTATCCATATATACATATTTATACATATGTATATACCTATATGTGTGTGTGTGTGTCTATGTATATGTTGCATGATAATCTTTTCCTATCATCTATTCAAAGCTTCCTATAACAAATTGTTATTTGTCATTGTTATTTTTCTTTGTAAGGCAAGAAAATGTATTCGTTAAGTTGCATTATCAAAAGAGCCATTACGGTGTTTCATGCGTATGACATATGTATATACATGTGTAAATATGTATATATATAAATGTATGTATGTAGGTATATATATAAATGTATGTATGTATGTATTTGTATATATATATATTATATATATATGCATGTGTATAGATATGTATATATGCATAAATATATGAGCATGGAGAAATTTTAATATTGCACTTACTTCACCTACCGGCATCGTGCAACGAAAAGACTCATTCATCCTCATGGAAACAAACATTTTCCATTCCCCTTCCTTGTATCAAGGACACCATTCTCCATCATCACCAATCCATGTAATTACTAAGGTTTGCATCACCAAAAAAAAACCAGTAGATTAAGTTTGTGGCATCTTTTGCAACAAAACAAGTTGATGAAATAGAGAAATCAAGAAATTGTAGAAGAGGTATTAGAATAGCACTCAACAGCCAAAAATCAGTAACCATATCCATACTTTTTTTGACAAAATAAAGAAGATTTAACTATAGTCTCTCCACCACCAAAGACTGATAATCTCTTCCAAGTGTCAAAAATGGGTATAACGCAAAACACAGAAACATAAAATAAGAAGAAATTAACAATACATTAATCATCTATACAAAGCACCCATGTAAAAATCAGTATAACCCCACAAGCGTCATTGAAAATTTGAGCTACATCACCACAAATAGCATACACATAACTACAATTGCCCTATCTATCTATAGCATACAACCCTCAACCCTGCACACAGATAACTACAATGTCTCCTATGGTAATGGCTACAATGCCAAAGATACACACACATAACCAAAACAATAGTATTACATTCGTCTGCTACGAAACCAACACCATGATTTTTTTTTTGCACAATGCAACTTAATCAAAGTATACTTTCCTAGATTGCTACATTGAATATCACATTTACTTCATCTGCCTCCATCGTACACCAACCAACCCACATAATTAGCAATGACCATGTATAAACCCAAAGATGCACAACCATAACTATAAACATAAAACAAGGGAAAAAAAAAATTACTATCCCCAACCATATTTTTTTGAAAATAGGAAGAATATTTTATTGGAACTTCCCCAAAGTGACATTAAATAGAACTTCTAAACCCAATTTGTGGCAACAATCTGTGCACAAAAAGTAGCACCCCACACAATTCAAAATTCGGCCTACATCAACTTGCCCTAAATATTATAAACAAATAGAGAAATTGTAAAAGAGGTTTTAGAATAACAGTCAATAGCAAAAAAAATACTAACCCTAACCATATTTTTTTGACAAATGAAAGAGGCTTTATTAGTATTTTTCCATGCTGAGCTCCCCACAGGCTAGCCACATGCTCATCGCCAACGAATGCAAAATAGTGCTTGTCCCACAATAGGTGTGTTACAATGCCTTTATTTCTGTATAATATTTAGTTGTAGGGAATGTAACTTCAATTTGTGATTAAATCTGTGGCATTCTCATGTAGTTAGAATGTATACCCCAAAAATTGTAAGAAAATATTTTGATTCTATTGCATTGTCAAAATAGCCATTCTGGCATTATGAATATGTCCTCCAAAAGATGCAAGTGAATATATTGAGTAAGTTGCATTCTCTGAATCATACTCTCTTCTTAACAAATAGAAATTTCAAATAGATAGCATATCAAGTAGAGATATACAGTTGAACACATCAAACAATTATTACAATAATCAAGAAATTATTTCATTATATAATACACAAATACAAGAATTGTAGAAAATCAATTGCAATAACACTGAACAGTCACCAAAGTAATTTTATCTCTAATATGTTAATCGTTTCATACAACCCTACACCCTACACATAGATAAGTACAATTTCTCCTATGGTAATGGCTGCAATGGCAAACATACATGCAGATAAGGACAAGTAGAGAAATTCTAACAAACCTATTGCACCACAAGTCCTATTCACACTTGGGCTAATGAGAATCTTGTCAGAAACTTGAAACAAATAAATGGAACATATAGGAAGAGATATTAGAAAGAATAATACTAAACAACAAGCAAACTTTTTTTTGCATATATAGTTGTGTGTATATATCTGTATATATATATATATATATATATATATATATATATGTACACACACACACACACATATAATGTTGCAGGCTTAATCGAACATTCAAGCTACATTCACTCAGACTAAAGATTATAGACAAATAAACAAATTATTGTAGAGCTATTAGACAATTCTTATTCGTAGTTGGGCTCACAAAAATCCTGTTTAGAACTTCTAACAAATGAATTGAATAGATATGAAGAGATCCTACAAAGAATAACACTTTACACTCATGAAACTAACTTTGTATATATACAAGTCTCTATACATGTGTGTATATGTATGTATATATGTAACGTGTATATATATATAACATCTATATATGTATGTATATGCATACATGCATTCAATATTGAATTTACTTCATTCAACTTCATTTAATTCATCCACCTCCATTGCACAACATCCACATAATGCATTGACCATCAGCCAAGAAAGCACTTACCATTCACCTTTCAGCTTTCGAGGAGATCACCTCCACTACCACCAACCCTCATATTTGCAAAGGTGCACTTCAAACACTTACCATTCACCTCCCCCAAAATGATAACAACATTCTCCATCACCACCAACCCACGTAATTTCCAACACCCACATCACCACAAAAAAATGACACCCTCTCTACCAGTTGGTGGATCCCCCAGTACCGACAAACTTTGTCCGCAGCTAGGCTGGTGACAATCTCAGTAGATACTTCAAAAAAGTATACATGTGTGTGTGTGTGTATATATATGTATGTGTATACATGTATACAAATATATCTATATGTATATGTATATATATAAGCTTACATTCATATATATGTATGTTTCACATGGGTATTTTGCATAAATGATTAATTTATTGTTCATACTTTTGATTCTCTACTTACTCTTGCAAAATGGTCATATGGTAATGAGTGTAATGCCAATGCTACACACAGATAGCTACAAGCGATAAATGCAGGGCAAAATGTATGTAGGTGTATGTATATGTACATTTATCTGTATGTGTATATATATGTATATGTATATGTATATGCATCTATATTTATATTTATATGTATATGTATATTTATTTGAATATATATATGTATATGTATATGTATATATATATGTATGTGTATATCTATATGTAAAATGTTGATGTATACAATTATTTGTTCACCATTTTACTATTTTTTCCTCTCTCTCAATTGCTTCCAGTAATATACACTTTGCGTCGACATGTTACCTGTTGTTGCACAATGGTGGAAGATGAAGTAAATGAAATATTGAATGTTGGCATGTGAGAGTGTAGTTGATAAAGTTGTATTGTTAGAAAAACCATTTTGTTGTTGGTTTGATAACATGCTATTGTTAACTTTGTTGTGTTCCCTCTATTTTAAAGTAGCTTGGAGGGTTCTAAAATTGTTGAGCTGCGGAATTAGTAAGATGTTTTTCATGGGTAGTTTACATAAATGACTAATTTATTGTTTATCTCTTTCATTCTCTCTCATATTGATTAAATAGCATTGTTGAAAGAGAGATTTACAACAGATAAAAGAGCTAAACACAAACTCTATATTATACACCGCATTTTTCATTGTTTGCTTCAGTTAGACTGCTTGTCATCTATCAAAAAATTGAACGTGGCTTTCCCACCATCTATCACTTGTGATTTCTAAATTTTTTCCTAATAGTTGTTTTACAATTTCTCTATTTTTTGTTATCATGTGATATATGGTAAGAGTCTTTGATATTTTCCATGGACCTTACCTGCTTTTCTTACTTAGGAGGGTTGAATTTTTCCTTTGTCTAGACATTTTGAAAAACACAAATAAGTAGATATATATATCCATATGTACACATGTATATATTTATCTATATATATAGTAATATCTAAGTGATAACATATTCCATCCAAACAAATTAAGCACATTAAAGATTACAAAATTTTAAAGATTAAAAAACAATTCTTGTTAGAAGAACAATAGACTACTCTATTAGATGTAGCTTCAAATAGATTAGTGGAAAAAAATATCATGAAATGTTATTGATAGTTAAATAGATGAGGGTAGAACAATATCATGAAACCTATTAATAGAAGACAACTGCTAGCCTCTTTTATTTTATATGTATATTATTTTGTTTAGATTCCCACAAAAATATAAATATGCATTCAAGAAAATTAGTGTATTCTACACTCTCTATTTTAAATTATTTCATGCTCCTATGACTTAGTTCAATGTAGCTCATCCTTGTTGGACAAAATCAACAATGTGTGTAAGTATGATACTTTCTCATTGTCAGTAGACAAGTTTGGTTATCTAATTGCAGAAAGTATTCACTATTTTTTAGGCTCACATTGTATATACTATTTTTACCCATATACTCACTCTTTATCCTTCCTTTTTTATTTCCCTTGGTTTTGCACTAACATACCTTTGTTTTCTATTTGTAGGAACTACGTTTAAGCATGCAAAGGGGGTTGAAAACCAAGTTATGTTTTTTTCTTTCAAGTTCTGACACCAAAGAGAACAAAACAATATCATATATTATATATGGAAACAATAGAGTTTTCACAAGATTCTTGTTGTACGATGTATATCGAAACTCTGCAACATCTCTCATGGATGCTTCATACTTCTCTTGCTCAGTGGTTTGGCTAGAATCCATGCAGCTCCATGATGCCAATATGGCAGGGTGGAAAATGAGCACAAGTTTTCTAGTTTCCCATTTCACACCATTCATTTGTTGTTACATACATATATGTATATGCACAAATTCTTGTATACACTCACTATTATGCCTTCATACTTTCTCATTCTCAATAGACAACCTTGGTTAACTAATCGCAGAAATTATTCACTATTTTTCAGGATCACATTGTATATATTAATTTTACCCATATACTTGTTCTTTATCCTTCCTTTTTTATTTCCCTTGGTTGTCCATTAACATACCTTTGTGTTCTATTTGCAGGAACTAGGTTTAAGCATGTAAAGATATTTGAAGAGCAAGTTACGCTTATGCTTTCAAGTTGCCACACCAAAGACAAGACACCAATATCAAATATTATATATGCAAACAATAGAGTTTCCCAACATTCCTACTGTACAATGTATGATGAAACTCCACAACATCTCTCTTGGACATTTCATACTTCTCTTGCTTAGGGGTTTGGCTAGAGTCCATGTGGCTCCATGATGCCAATATGGCAGGGTGGAATACAAGCATGGGTTTTTCGGTTTCCCATTTCACATCATTCAGTTTTTTGTTACATACATATATGCATATGCACAAATTCTTTTATAGATTTACTATTGTGTTTTCCATATGTTCTCTGAAATATGTAAGTCATTTTACATGGGTGGTTTGCATGGATGGTTAATTTATTGTCTATGTCTTCTTGCCAAATTTTTGTATCTTTTGCATCATACCCATTATGGAGATTTGAAAGAGAGTATCATTCTATATTGATGGAGGAATTGTAGTTAAATTTTCTTTCTTTCATAAAAAAATATGGGGCTCTTGATATAGGTCATGCACCCTCATTATGCCATTATGGTAGGAAGACAAACAAGCATGGGTTTTGTAGTTCTACATTTAACGCCATACATTTATTCTTACATATATATGTCTAGACAAATTATTGTATACATTTGGTGACATCTTTCTAATGCTCCCTGCAAATAATGTGTACCTTCTAATTCAATTAAAATACCTTGACAAAATATTCATGTCGTTCGAATCCTTAAATTACATAGTTGATACTACATATAACATCTTCACTTTTTTCAAAACCCACTTTTGATGGCCATTATAACTAAACTAATGGAATCACTTTTCCAAAATACATAACTATACTAATTGAATCACTTTTTCAAAAGCATACTTGTTTAAAATTTGATCTTAGGAAGATAGCACCTAATGTACAATTTGGTAGCCACTTTGTAACTGGTAAATCTTATTTTGGAACACAAGAAACATTTTCCCATTTTAACGAATCAAACAATTGATTTACCTATACAAAAAAAATCAAATATACACTCTATTAACACAAAATATATAGTACCTTAAATTTTGCACAAAAAATATTATTATTAAGAAAACTAATACTTTACAAATTTCAATTGTATTCAATTGAGAAAATGTGATGTAGAAAGAAAAAATTTATTTAAAAATCATTTTCCTAATATTACTTAAGAAAATTAATACTTTACAAATTTCAATTGTATTCAATTGAGAAAATGTGCTTTATAAAGAAAAAAATTATTTAAAAATCATTTTCCTAATATTTCTTATTAAAATCATTGATAATTAGTTAATTGGCATTGCAAGTAATGGATACATTGTAAAAACTCAAAATGACCTATGGTTCTATTTTACATTTTTGCAATCAACTTCCAACTAAAAATAACTGATATGGAAGTGCAAAAAACAATCTCTTGATATACGCAAATGCTTTTTAATCTTTGTTGCATTGCTTCTCACATAACAATAAATAAGTGCACTATAACATAGGGTTTACAATGGTGTATACTGCTTGGAAAATATGTAGAGATGTAAAACAATTTATACATAAGCCATATTCATATTATCCATCTAATCATGCCTTCCAAATATCTTTGTTTATTATAATGTACTCTATGGATTTTATTCTTGATTAACTCCTACGTCAAAATATTCACATTTAAGATGCTTGGATTTCATTCAAATTATTTTAATTATCTTGGACTGATTTGGATTTGATTTCATGTATCAAATGAATTTATTTTGTCTGATGTTCATTGGAATAACTTACATTTCAGCCCATTCCACTGAAATGAGTTTCAGTTACATTTCTGTAATTGAATGGATTTCATGCATTTTGGTTTTCCTTGAAAAGGGAATGGATCCATTTACTTAGAACTCTTTTTTCTCAGATGGGTTGTATTGCAATCAATGCCATACCTTTCAACTGAGTTTCATCTTGTATTCAATGCAGAAAATGTGATTTATTATGAAAAAATTTATTCAAAAATCATTCTCCTACTATTACTTCTTAAAATAATTGATAATTAATTAATTGACATTGGAAGTAATGGAAACACTATAAATAATGAATTTTACATTCCCGCAATCAACTTCCAAATACAAATTATTCATATTGAAATGCAAAAATCAATCTCCTAATATACACACATGCTTTTTAATCTTTGTTGCATTGTTCATCACTTAACAATAAAGAAGTGCACTATAAGATGGGGTTTACATAGCTTTGCTTTCCTTTCAAATTCACTTTGCTATGTGAAAAACAAGCTTTCTGCTTTCCCCCATTGAGCTACCTTTTGCGATGGGCCCCTATCGGCTGATCGTTGCATGTTGTGCATGTGACTGCTAGTAATATTATCATCAATTATGATTATAGAAGTTTCTCAAAAATATACGTGATCAAAATTTATCATTAAACTTGTTTCATAATTTTTTTGATTAAGAGCTAATAGTTTGTAAATTAATTTGTTTGAGTTGGTAGAAAATCTCAATGCTATTCTTAAACATTATCTACTAATTGAGAGGATAATGAAGCACTTTAGAAGATAATGTAGATTAAATTATTCAAATTATAGGCTTCTAAATGAAGATAAGAGTTAGAAACAAAAGTAAACACCTAATTCTTGATAAATGCAAAAGGATGACATATATAACTTAATAAACATCTACATTATTCTTCAACTAAAGCCACTTTCTAACTAAAATGATGACCAAATAAAATAGGAAAGTTTCTAAATATAGTAAACATTTTTTTAGAAAACATGTAGCCCTAGAATTAGTGTTTCATAGTTTCATCTACATAACGAAACTGGCATTTGATTGGTTCAACAAGTAGACATTTTAATATATCATCAATTAAAAAAATTGTAATGTAATAGTTTTCAACCATGTAGAAGGTCATATGAATCAATTTCGATCTTCTATAATTTTGCATTCAGCATGACCCAATATTTATGACTAAATTTACACCTCCATATAATATTGAAATAATTTTAGGAAGGAGATATATTTTTTAAGGAAAAGAAATATATTTTTTTAATAGAGAATGAGTGCCAATCCATGAATTCTAAGGTGGAAAAGTTCATAATCTAATTTAAGAAACTATTTGAAATTATTATTCATACCAAATGATTCTTTCATGGCCAACCAAGGCCATTCCAAAGAGGAGAAGTCTCATATTAATAAATTATCTAACACATTTCTTAAACAAACTATAATATTTCCTTAGAAACATGATGGATAATTATTTTTCTTGATATTGGATATGCTTATTCCATTAGATAGATGAAGAGGTCAAGCTAAAATCATGTTCTAATGAAGATTCCTTCTAATTAAAAAAATTATATATGATTTACAATGCTTTCTAAATTGATCAAATAGAAAAGGAATATTTAATATAAAAATATGATGCAAGGATAATCTTGCCCAAAAAACTAGCATTCATTGATTTATCTTTAATAACAATTATAATAGGTCCATGTCTAATTTTAAAAATCCATTGTTCATCACCTTTAACAACTCTAATGACCACTTTAAGAACTAAATATATTTCTTGAGTTTTAGACTCTATAACTCCAGGTGTAGTTTTGGATTTAGGTAAGAAGAAAATATAGCAAGACATGAATCTACTATACAACCAAAAAAATCATCATATTTTGTTTGGAGAAGCAACTAGAGGCTTGTGCAAAAAGATGGGGGACCAAAACGGAAACACAACTAATTTTTGGTCCATAAAAGATATAATGTGAGTGAATTATTATAAGCTCACAATTTGGATTGGTAGTGACCAAGCCTAGCCCAATCACTATCAAGCCATAACATGCTCACATTTTACATATGATTAAATAAAAAAATCTAAAGAGGCCAAGCTCATTTGAACCCAATCTCTTACATCTACAATAGAAAATTGCAAGAAACAAAAAATGCACGAAGTCAATCAAGTCACTATCAAAATGCCACCATGATGTCATCAAGGTCAAGAGATAAGCTTTCTTAGTTTTTAACTGTAAAATTTTAATAAAATAGAAATTTAGCAGTTATTTTGATTGAATATTTTTTACTTTTTTAGGAATTTAAAAACCTTCACTAATTCTTGAAAACCTAGTTCACCAACTTAACACAAGGGAAATGGATGTCCACCTTTTAGGAGGTGGAAATTTGGGACCTATTTCATAGTTTAGTTCATTAGGAAACCTAGATCCCTCAACCAACTTACTCAATTGAGGGATGGCAAGGCTATTCCTATTGAAACTGGATGGGGGTCAACTATTAAATGAATCTTGAAAAGAGAAATGCAAACACTTATGAACAAAACCCTAGAAACTTGAAAGCATGAAATTAGATTGACCAATAGATTGACCAATTAGGTGAGCCCCTAGTGAGACACATATGCACGCGGTCGGTATGCACCGACACGGACAAGTAAGTGGCTATGCGAAATTCATGCCTATGGTTGAATCCCATATATACTAACCATACCAAAGCTATACCTCCTTATAACTTTTATAAGGCACTACAAAATGAAACATTGAGGCTATAAATAATATACAAGTAAAAATTTGTTCAAAGGGACTTTGCTTAGTTCACGTAAGGTCTCTTCTTATGGAACATCACGCCTAATGTCTCCAAGACAGGAAAACATTGGAGAAACATCATGCTCTTGGAGGAAATAAAACCCAATGACACCACCAAGAAAAGGATGCATCACCAGAAGGAATAAAATCATAGAATGAAACATGAGAAATGTCAAAAGATAAATTCAATGTATGCCCCCACTTTAAAGCAATTTATAACACCACTTTTGTGAGAAATCTACTTTAAAGTAGCCAATGATGAAGAAATGAGAGCTTATTTAGGAAGTTGTATGCCAAGTTATATGTTCTTGAATGAAACTACATAATGAATAAAGGGTTTTCCCCAAAATGTATTGCTAAACATAGAAAGAAAAAATTTGTCACATACGAGCCAAATTAAGGCATGCCATCCACATCCCAAGCTTTCTCTTATATATATATGGAAGCTAGTCAACTAGCCAAAAGATACAACAACAAGTTCCATAGGAGGACAAGGCTACCTAACCCCTTGCCCCCATTTAGTGCAAGACAAGAATGAGCTGAGGTAATTCATGAAAAACTTGGAAATTAGTACCAATTAGAGGAACTAGGTGCTTCAACAAAAGGAAGAGCACCACAATCCTTAAGATGTAGAATTTTATCACTTAAAGCAATACATTTTTTGGTATAATGACCATGAATTCTATGATATGCACAAGATAAACTCTTGTTGTAATGTTTCTTTTGTGTTCTTGGAGGGAGGGATTTCAAACAATCTTGAAGGAGTCTTGAAAAGATACTCTCTTGATCAATAGTAGAAGATGTTCCTTTATTTTGTGACAAAGATGTCTCTTGTTTAGTACAAGGTGCCATACTTACACAAGACTCTTTAGATTGTGAGATTTTGTTCTCTCCTTGAAAGGAGGGTGTAAAATTTGATGAACTCCAATTGTTACTAAGACATGTCCAAGGAGTTCCTTGTGTGATGACATTAATGTTAAGTGAAGAATTATTTGATTCTTTTGTTTTTATCAAAGGGAAATAACCAGGACCACTAGTTTATATTAATTCATTGTGCACTAATGTTAAATTTGGCTTAGGGGAGTCTTTTATAATAGCATTTTTATTGAGTGAAGGATTTTTTGTTTCTTTCAAGGGACAATAACCAAGACCATTAGTCATTACTTACATATTAGGCTCTATAGGGACACAAATACCTTGTTCACTAGCACCACATCCTTTTCCACTATACCCAGGTTATTTCATAACTTCATAACCTCTTCCATAAAGCTTTTTCATTTCTTTCAGATTAGGTGGTTGCTCATAATCAATTTTATAAAATTTTGTTGTGTAATTTTTTTCTTCTTCTAAAGTGGTTGAGGTTGATGCATTTGTATTTTGTGTTGAAATTACTAATTTTTCTTGTTCATTTTTAGACTCTTTTCTTATGATCTTGTATTCTCCCATGAATGTAGGTGTGAAATCTAAGGAACCCCAATCATCTTCCAATAACTTTGTAACTTCTTCAATATCATTTTATTTGTCTTTCTCTTGCATGGGTTCCACTTGTGTAGTTGGTGTTAGTGTTTTCAAAGGGTTTTCCTTTCCTTTCTCAGTGTTCAAACAACTATTTGGTTTAGGGTTGGCTTTGATTGTATGCACTTTGTTGTTGTAGACATACTTTATTATATGATGAATAGTAGAAGCCACCTCATTCATTGCATGAATCCATGGTCTATCAAAAAGATGATTATATGAAAGATCATGAGTAATAACATTTCTTGGTGTTTGTAATGTGCTATTTCCAACTATAATAGGAAAAGTGATCACACCAAGCAGTTTTTTCCTACATTATCAAATCCTCGAATTTATAAGGAATCAAGTTCAATTCTTGCCTTATCTATGCTAATCTTATCCAAAAGGGTTACACTACACACATTAAGGGTTGAGAAATTGTCAACAAGGGCTCATTTTATCCCTTCCCTATTTAAAATAGATATTATCATGAAAGATTCATTTTGTTTTTGCACTTTTAGCAAAGGTAACTCATTTTGATGAAAGGTAATGTCTAAGTTGACCAAAGTCATGCACTTTTGACTATTGCAATGTTTAGAATCCCTAAATGTAATTCAACAAAAACAAATCTAATGTGAAGTTAATGCAATCTAGATCTAGGACTACAATGTTCTCCAAATTAGAAATTCAAGGTTGCAAAGGTCAGGCTGACCAAAATGAACATAAGGGAAATGTGTGTCGACCTTTTAGGAGATGGAACTTTGGGACCTATTTCACACTTTAGTTCATTAGGAAACCTAGATCCCTTAACCAAGTGACTCAATTGAGGGATGGAAATGGGATTCCTATTGAGTTTGGATGGGGGTTCACCACTAAATGAAGCTTCAAAGGATAAATGTAAACACTTATGCACGAAACCCTACAAAATTGAAAGCATGAAATCAGATTGAAAAAATAGAATGGAACAAAAAAGTACCTAGAGGAGTGGAGAGGCCAAAACAAGGTCTATAAACCTTGGAAACTGTTGTCTTAGATTGCATTGTGACTGGTACACCAAGTTGGGCATATGAGTCCCATTATGGGTGTTTTAGGGAAAAGTTTAAATTTATTTGAGAGTTGATCAGGATCTACTCTACACTAATCATAAACGATAACGAGACTAATACACCAAGTTGGGTGTATGAGTCCCACTCTAGGGTTTTCTAAGTATCTTTTTCAGGGTTTTGAAACTAGATCTGGCACTGTTAAATGCTAAAGGCTATATTAGGGACTAAATCATCATGTTGGGTGAATTATTCTTGTTGACATAAATTTGCAAGACACACATCATAGGAGAGAGAAAAAAAATGTTGTTTTGTTAGTGGATGGGGTTCTTCCTTAGTCAGACCCTGTTTGAGTAACTAAACTTTGAAATGAATTTAACTAACATGAAGGAATGATGAATGAACATATGCATATAACAACTCAACAAACCTAGTTGAAACCTTGGATTGTGAATCTAAAAACTAGCATGAAGTAGCCTCAATGAGTGTAGATGTTGATCATGAAACTTGAATAGGATAATGGCTCTGAATGCTTGAAATTGATCACCAATGAGCTACATCATCACATTAGCTCAACAAAATACATGAGGCATTAAATATTTGACATGATGAAATGGATTTTGATTGTTGCAATAATCTTATACAAATCTATCCTTGAATGCCTTCTTGAATGTTGTTGAATACTCTATTATGCCCCACTTTAATTCATTATGAAACTAGATCCCTCAACCAAGTGACTTGATTGAGGAATGGATAGTGGGTTCCTAGTGTAATTGGATGGGGGTTCACCATCAAATAATGCTTTAAAAGAATAAATTGAATGCATTATTAAAATACACAATATCACCTAGGAATTTGAAAGCATGAAACAAGATTGATAAATTATAATCAAACAATAAAGTACATGGTATAATAATGGAGTCAAAACAAGGTCTACGACTCTAAAAATATGCTTTTTGAAGTATACGGGGACTAATATACTAGGTTCGGTGTATGAGTCATGCTACAAGGTTTTTGGGCAGAATCTAGAATCTTCTCATGACTGATCAAGATCTACAAAAGGATTGTAAAAAGGGGTATACTAGGACTAATACGCCGGGTTGTGCATATGAGTCCTATTATTAGGATTTGACTAATACTTTTGTAGCCTCTGGTGATATTCTATAGATTCCTCTTGTCTAATCTTCATGTTTGAAAGTTTGAATTCTAGTCTATAGGTAAGTTTCTATGAAGGTGACAACTTCTTGAAAACTTTGAAATTTTTTGAAGATTTTCCTTTGAAGGAACTCCAAGCTCCAATTCACCTAAATCTGCATACACACATCAATAGATTTTTTTTTTGGTTAGGGAATATAGGGGTTTTCCTTGGTCTAACTATCTTTCAATAATTAAACCTTGAAATTCAATAAAAAGCACGAAGGAATGATGAATGAATAAATGAAATGTTGCAACTCACCAAACCCTTGAAATTAAGGTTACAAACTTGTGTGAAATGGCTAGCATGAATGTGGATCTTTACTCTTGATTGAATGCTTGCTTGAATCATGAAACCTACATCATAAATGTCAGCTCACAAACAAACATGATGTATGAAGACTTTGACATGATGATTGAGTCTTGAATGTAGCTCCAAATGCTTGATGATTTTCTCTTGAATGCTCTTGTAAACTCCTACATGAATACTTCAAGGATCTTAGTTTTTTTTCTTAGCTTAGCTTAGGAGAAACTTAAAGACATGACCTTGTATGTATACTTGTTTATGCTTAATTTCCTAAAATTACAACACTATGAGCTGACTTTTAGAAATTGAATCTAAGGATAATAAAATACCACCAAGAATTTGAATTAAAATAGATCCTAGGTTAAAGCGAGACTAATACGCTAGGTTGGGCATATGAGTCCTAGATTCTTAAACCTAAGACACATACTTCAAGAAGTTCTATGTTCAATGTGACATTTGAAATTAGGGCCTGAGTCCTAGAGAGGACCCATACGCCCAGATGGGTGTATGGGTCCCAGATCCCTAAATTTGGAACACATAGCCAAAAATATTAAATTATGGCTTTTTATTTATTACATGTTGAGATTATCCTTCAAAAAGTGCATTTAGCTAGGCCTATGGATTCTAAATAAGACTAATTAAGGAATAAATAAGCCAAATTTCAAAAGGGAGGACCTAAAAAGTGTGAAAATGTAAAGGGATACATTCTCTACACTACACCTGGTACAACCATCAACAACTCTTTATCCATTATGAAAAAACTAAAAAATTTAATCAATTTATTTAAAGAATATAGCTCTAGTTTGGAATAAAATCTCAAAAGGGAATATGCATCTAGGAAAGTCTTTTTTATTGTCATCAATCACTTGAAATGGTAGCTTTTTGATTCGGGTAACAATGTCTGAATCTTTATCTTCATTGACCTCTTGAACATTCTATAAATATTTGATTTAATCACTGATGACACTTATCTTATGGTTCATTATTTCCCTTATATCAATGGACATATATATGTTGGGATTATCCCAATCTCCACTAGAACATCAAGCTTGATTTCTTTCATCTTTATCCAAGCCTTGAGATGTTTTTCACTTCTATTGACTTTGAGAAAGTGTGCCAATGGTTTCACTTAGTACTGATCTTACACTTTCCATATTGTATTTCTCTCCATTGAAGATCTTAGTAGTTGTGTTCCTTGTACCAATATTCTTTCAATCAATTCCTCAATTTCTCCTACCCATACACTTGTTTTTCCATCCTTATGAATAACTAGATCTTCTATGCTTACATCTACCAACTCAACAAACTCAAAAGAATGAGTAATATTTTGGACTACTAAGGTGAGTTACTCAACCTTGGCCTTATACTAATCCTTGATAGTCTTCTCTTGATTATACTTCTCAATGTGAGAAGCTAATTTTGATTGTGCATCCTCTTTTGCACTCTCATCAGTCCTCTTACCTAGCTCAACCCTTGTGATGGAATATTATGATATTTCAATATCTTTAACAACTTTATCCAGGGGAGGCTATGCAGCTTTTGCATATTTGTAGCCGACCTTATCTACTTGCACCAATTGACCAAAGTTGAAGTCATTTGGAGAGATGGACTACTTTTCTCTTGTAGAGTCTCAAAGGAAAACCAAGGGGGAAAATGAGAAGAGCTTCCTTTAGGACCTGCAGTCATGGTCTGAGAAGATGGTTCTATATTGACAATGGTTGCAGTCATAAGAAGTGGAGTGTTATTTAAAATTGCTTATGGAACTTCCACACTTGGTATGTTTTGCACAACTTTACAAACTTATCAAAATTTGATTGAGAATTTACACCGAAAGAATGAGAAGATAGACTTGGTAAACTAGATGAGGAACCAAAAAAACTTTCAAATTCACTCTTAGGACTATCAAAAATTGACCCCAAAGTTTGGGATGAATGAAAAAATTGGACTGAAATAGTAGGGCCAATAACAAAGATAGCAACAATGGTGGTAAAAATAACTCTAACAAAAGGTAAAGGTTGTTCAACTAAAATAGTAGGAGGAGTGGGAGTAGGCATGGTAGAAATGATAGGAGAAGAAGAAATTGGGAATTTTTCTGAAACATTCTCATTTGGAGGCACTTGTGCTTATTAACCTTGAGCTAGTTCTTCACCCATGATAGTAGATGGTCCTTTTGTACTTTTTCTTTTACCCCACTTTCACTATGAATTTGATCTAAGGTTTAGGGGTTTTTTTGGTACTTGGTGCGTGACCTTTGTTCTTTCTTTTGATTTATGCTTTCTTCCTAGCATGTCCCTTAGGTTCTTCTTCTTTAGATCTACTGTTAAAATTCTTCAATCTTATATTCCTTTCCTATAACCAAACATTGTTGTTGACAAGCATTAGCTAGAATCTTTCTCTTACAGAAGTCACTTCCTTCTTTCACCACTGAATGGAAGGAAGAGGGGTTTCAACAAAATTATTTATCTCATATTCTAGATCTAGGATGTCAACTTCATCCTCCATATCCTATAGAATGTTGGCAAGATTTAGGTTCACAATTTGTTTCAAAGTAAGATGAAATAATCCAAATTTCTTAAGTCCTACTCAATCTTACAGTCTATCCATATGCCTTCCACTCTATGTACATGGATACATGGCTCTTTTTGATTCTATCTTTCATCCATTTATAGTCAAAATTAGATCTCCTTCTATATGTTTTCATTGTTACCCATTGTATCTCTGATTCCATGGCTTTAGCTTTCAAATATGTAGTTATGGAGTACCTGCCTTTCATGAGAAGGAGTGAAAACCCTAGCTTATGTAATTCAGCTTGTCTACTATGCATTACCATGATCTATCTATACAACTCTATGAGAATTATTTTTATCACTTGGATACCTTGGAAGCATGTATAGAAGTATCCAATGAAGCACCCTACACAAATGTAAGTGGAGGTAGTAAATTGTAGGAATATGCAACCAAACTTGTTAACCACTAGCCATGCTTCATCTGAGACTCTCTTCTTTTCATTTTCTTTGTCAAACATGAAAATGTATGGAGAAAATAAAGAATCATTGACCCTCTTAAAGCGATGAATACTTTGTTTCAGGGTCAATTGTGAATAATATTGGTGGATTGGAACATGTCTCCTATCACCCTCTTAAGACAAACTTGGATATTTCATCATTATTGCAGTAGCATAAACCAAGTATGAGGTCATATACAATATCAAAGAGGTGGGAACCTTTATGATTTATTCATGAATTACATCATTGATTTATTGACCCCAAAATATCTATTGTTTCTTCTTCCTTATGACATGGATGTACAAGTACATCGACTCTTCAAAATTTTAAGAGGTAGGAAAACCTTTTACCCTACTAAGAAGGGTGATCTTGTCATTTACTTCCTTGATGTTAAAAGTCATTATGTAAAGCTCTTAGGGCATCTTGAAATGTTTGTATGTGGTTTCTTTAACCATATTGTGTCAATTTCCTTCTTACAATATTTTGGCTCCTTATCATAATGAGCTTAGGCATCCTCAATGGCAAGATCCACTTACACATAAATGCTAAAACATTGAAATATATTGTCATAGAATTATCCATCTAGTTTGATGATCACATTTCAATCAAGATCCTTGACACTTCTTGATTCTCTATTATAATGGGCCATCATGGCTAGAACAAACTCAGGGTTATGTGCCACTGCAAGAAACGTAACCACCATTTTAATATTTCTTTCTACCACACATACCATTCTTGAATATAAAAGTTGCTTATTTTTAATCTCCACAAATTTGGACATATCAATATGTCCTATATCTGTGTCCTTTATCTCATTAATGTTTGAATAAACAAAGGTTGTTGCAAAGACCCCTTGGTATTTATGCTTCATGGATTTTTTGCTTGGAGATGGATAATACAATTGTGGAGAAATTGTATGGAAAGTGAAATGCTTATACCCTTTCAAGAATTTAAGGATGAATTTCTAAACGAACATACATGTGAAACTACAAAAAGAAGTTCATATTTTCTAATATTAGAGAAAAATAGAGATTTTATGCACTAGTAGGAAAAATTTGAGCTTCTATATGTGCTTTGGAGGTTTAGATGTAATTGTATAGAAAAATTGAGCTAATGCAAGTGGTTTGATGACTTTGAATGAAAAGGTGAAAAAAAATTGAGCTTTTGCATGGGGGAATTTTCCAACTGCAAATGAGGGAAAAATATACACTATTGCATATAACATTCACTTTGGGTGCAAAGGGGAATTTTTTTTGTGCTCCTACATGAGATAAAGAATTGTTTATGTAAGGAAAACATTTTTTCTCACCTCAACAAGGAGTAGATTAAATCAAATTTATAATACTTAGCAAAAAATTCTACCACTGTATATATATAAAAACACAAAGGGTCAAGTTTTGCACGAGTAAAGATGTAAGTTAGGGTTTAAATCCTGAATTGCATGTGAGAACAACATAAAATTATGCATCAATGGGAAAAAATATCGATTTTACATGTGAAAATAAAATTCTTTCTTGACCATCCAAGTCAGGTTTTAAAATTGGACATGCATGTGAAGGTGGGTATTGCAAAGAAAATGTTAGTTGGGTTTTAAAACCCAAATCACATGTTTAGGTCATAATCAACACATGCATATGTGGTAAAATTATCTTCCATTACATATGTGTGGAAAAAATGATTCATGTGTCAGTTGGGGTTAAAACCCTAACCTACACATGAATGTTTTTAACAATGGGTATTGTGGAGAGGGTTATATAACTTGAGACAAAGATGTAAATAGATGTCATTTAGGGATTAAACCCCTTGTAATAATGCATATGGTAGATTGAGGATAGGGTGTAGGTTGGGATTTAAACATTGACTAACATCTTTTGAATATTATGGTGATGTGGCTAATGCAAAGGTTAATCACTACATGGAAGATCAACAAGATTTGAAATGCTAATTTGAAATATGAGCCTCAACACACATAAAGTGGGAGTCAACTTTTAAAAACCCATGGTCCCCATTACCAATAAGATAGGATTCAAAATTACCATAAATAGGACTTTAGATAAAATGGGATTCAACCTATCACTCAAATGGTAACATATAAAAATAAAAATCCCTAAAAAAAAGACAAAAAACTAAAAACAAAAAAAAAATCCTAAACATATTAAGCACATAAAGCTAAACAAAAAAGGTGAAAATAATTGCATACCCATAAATAATGATGATGAAGAAAATCAGACTGAAATCTATGGAGAAATCCAAGTATGAGATGACCAAAAGGGAAAATGAGTTCACAAGAAACTCAGACGACCAAGAAGAAGAAGAGATTGATAAAAAATATAAAATAAAAGTGATTAAAAACCAACTTAAGATCCATTTAATCACTATAATAAATGAAAATAATGTGGAATTAGGAATGTAATGGAACTAAAAGAAACACTACTACATCATAAAAAATATTTTACCAAAAGAATGCAAAAACTCTAAAATTCAACACTCATGGACCTACAGAAAAAATGACTAACTGAGAAAATTAAACCCTTTTTTAAATTTTAACCTTTGTAATAATGGAAAATGTATCCCTCTTCATTTACACACTTAATGTGAGAATGATTAACCTTAAAATGGACCTGATTTTTCCTTTATCTAAGTGTTGTAATGTGTTTTACACATTCACATTAGATTTAGGACCCTTTTAAGCTAAATGGACCTAATTTTGCCTTAATTTAATGTTTCAAAGTTTATTTATTTACAACTTCACATTAAGTTTTGGTAAATTTTTCATTTATCATTTTCATATCATCATTAATGGGACCATAAGGCCCTATATTATGCATCCTGAGTCTTATTTCAATTGAAATCTTGACAAGATCAATAAATATACTTAATTTTCTAACTCCCCAACATTTCCTCCACCTAAAAATGCTTGGTGGTACCCATACATCACATTGGGCGTATGAGTCCCATCTAGATAGGACCTATATGCCACAAGTGGTGTATGAGTCCCATTTGGCCCCTTTTTTAGAGGTTTGAGTGGGAAATCAGGGTTTTAACTTCAAATTTCATCAATGTCGGCCTATAGGATCAAATAAATAGTAAGTTGGATGGGTTGCCTATATAAAAATGGTCTCAAATAATTATTCCATTAAGCCTTAATGATATCAACATAAGGCATCAAGAGTTAAGCATTCCAAGACTTCCCAAGAGTGTCAAGAGAGTTTACAAGAGCATTTCTAAGGCCTTCAAGGGTAGATTTCTTCATCATTTGTTGCAACAATTCAATATCCATTATCATGTCAAGGTCATCAAGCATCAAGCATGTTGTTGAGCGAGTGTTTTGATGTAGCATTGAAGATCCATTCACAAGAATTATTTCACATCCAATTTGATATCAAGATCTACATTCTTCATGGCCACTTCATGTTAAATTGTAGATTTACTTTCCCAGAGATCATTCAATTTATCATTGTCTATGTTTCATGGTTCATGTATTTATTTCATTGTTTCATCATTTGGTTTAATTATCTGAATAGGGCTTGACCAAGGAAAACCCCTATTTCCTAACAATCAACAAGTTTCTCTCTCTCTCTCTACATGTGTGATTGCAGATCTAGGTGTCTTGGAGATTGTAGATCATTTGAAGATTGAGTTGTGAGATTGAGGAAATTTTTCAAGTTATCAACTTGTTTGTGAGATCAAAGAAGGTCACCTATAGGTTGCAAATTAGGGCTTCAAAACTAGAAACAAAGGTTGGAAGGAAGAGAGGAGATAGGAGAGCAAACTTGGGTATGTGTAGGATCATGATGGGCCAAAAAGTGGTGATATGATGGGTATGTGTAGGGTATGTGGTTGATGACATTTTTTTACCTAAAATTGATAAATCAAAAAGGGTTTTTAGAGGATATTCTCAACTTTCCATCAATATAAATTATGCTTTACTTTGAATTTAATAAACAATTATTATTCATTTTCTATTTGAATTACGACTAAAGTCCTGATTGATAGGCTGATTGAAAAAAATTTATAGCTTTCAAATGGTATCATATTTTTTGAATCTAAAACATTCATCATATTCTATGATTTTCATACTATAGGATTAAAAAAAGAAAAATTGAATTTCATGAAGTTTTGACCAAGTTAAGGTGGTCAGACATAGGAGTTTTTATATTTTTTAAAAGTTGTAATAAAAATTCATAATTAATTATTTACTTGAAAAAAAATTACAAAAAATATGTATCACATTGGTACATGAGTCCTCTACTTATATCTAAAATATTATAAAAAAATATTATCATTTTATTGTGCTTAGGGCGATTAGACAGACACCTACTTCTTATTTTTTCCTAAAATTTAAGTACTACTACATTGAAATTTCAAATTTTCACCAAATAGATTTTTAAAAATAAACCTAGTAGTTTAGAAACTAAATTTAATTTTCTAATAATTCTATTCTTACATTATTTTGAAATAATATAGATAACTTACTCAAATTTTTATGTCAAGTTTCCTAACTCTGATTTTTCTAAATTTTTGGCCACTTAAGGGCCTATTTTTTCCATGATGATCCTACACATACCCATTCAATTCTTGACCCTTCAAAAAATTAGAGTGGGATTGATATGCCACTTGTGGCTTATGAGTCCCAATATAGCAATTTTCCAGATTTCAATGAATTTAGATCAACCACTGGGAGATTCTAGCTTGGGCACACAAAACCTAGTCTAGGACTAAATCACCCAAATTGGCATATGAGTCCCAGTGGGCATCAAAAAACAAGATTTTAGGGCTTTAAAGCTTTTTGTAACCTCATCCTTCTTCTAGGTACACCTCTGTACTTTTGAGCAATCTTTTGTTTTGCATTTTAGTTTCATTTTTAGGTCATCTATTCAAATTTTGCACATCATTAGGTTTGATCATTAGATCTTGCATATTGCATATCTTTTCAAGCCCTAGCATGGTGGTGAACCCCCTTTTAGTCCTTAATCACACCCTAAGATACCTTAGTACAAGATCTCTTTCCCCCTCGCCATCTTTGCACTGAGATCTCTAAGGTTTGCTTGAATTAAACAATAGTGAAATAGGAACCCTATCCATTGTGCTCCATCTCCTCAAAATGTTCAGGGCGCCCTATTTTCATTGTTACAACCTTTTACATTTTTTTTCCTTTTACAAATATACAAAAGGAGAAAAGAATTAAATGCTCAAAATGAATTCTCAAGGTCTTGGATCATGCATGAGGGAAAATAATAATTGCCACATTTTGTATGCTTAGAGGATGTAGGCTATGAAACAAATAAGTATTGTAGGGGTTATCCCACAAATTAAGCACAACCAAATTTGAGGATAACAAGATACTATGAAACCCATGAAAATATCATCTTTGATCAATATCATATCTATTATAATGACATCCGCAACATCCTAGACCGCTTGTTTGCGACCGAAAACCACACCCATCATAGAAAGTGAAGAATTCCCATAAAGTAAAATATTTATATTCACTACCAATGAACAAAATCTTTTGAATCCATATCAAAATAAAAAATAATTGAAAAAGAAATATGTATCAAAAAATCAAGAACAAAGATCAAAAGCTATATGGATTAGAAAGAAATTTGCATTTATGAATCCAATCAAAGTGAGTCAACAAAATCAATCTATACATCCAAAGTAACATATTACATAAAATGGGTGTGTATCACCTTCACAATTATAAAAAAAATTCATTATCCCAAAAATAATGTTGGTCCTAACAAAAGACTAATCCAAAATCCAAATCAAAATTTTCCACTCAATCCCAATGTCCCTCATTCCAATCCAAATATCAAATCCTTACATCTAAAATCTAGCAATCCTCACCTCTACCATGTAAATCAACATAGCTTCAATATTAATCTAAACTAAATATTGGAATCCGCCACATCCTTGTAGCTACACTCTACCTAAGGAGATATGTTGCTACTCTATTCTAATGTTTATGATTAGACAAGTATAACTAAACTATTAAAGAGCATCATCAAAATTGTTCATTGTATACTAGTGCAAAAATCCTATCAAAGTAACTACATCATATAGGATATTATTTGAATGTCATGACTAAAGAATACATACCCACTACATCAGCTAACCAAGAATATCATAGCTAAAATCCAAAATTTTCAACAAATTCACAAAATTAGAAAATTTCCAAAATAAAAAATACTAAAGGAAAATAAGTATATCCAATGGTGAAAACCACTTCTTTAGGTCCTTTAGGCAAGTACCATGATGAAAACCCATCTATGGGCTTCATGTGTAAGTAAATTAGCTATGTGAATGTTAAAATTGGGGGTAAGTTGTCTCATCGATTCCACCAAACCTATCCATCATATCATATATTTTCATAATACCCATCCACCATGTTCATTTAGTCATGTTTCATGCATATTTCCTACTCACCATGGTCTTAGCAATGATTAGCAGTACACAATCCATATTTTAGAAAATTCTTGACATATAATTTTTTGGCCACACACCATATATCATAACTTCCTTACCTACATAGTACTACCTAGCCCATTTAATGGATCAAAGAAAAATATTATGTGATGCTTTCCTTGAATATCTCTCACTACCTAGCCCATTTAATGGATCAAAGAAAAATATTATGTGATGCTTTCCTTGAATATCTCTCCCTAAGTAATTCCATTGATTCATATGTTTATTAATGAATCCATCCAACCCATCAACAATTCCATCCAAACCACCCTATCTTTGTCTCCATGTTTGGTTTATCCCTTTCTATTAGTTCTACCATCAAGAGGAAAAATAAATGAAAATAGTTACCCAAACATATTCTCAATCCATAAGAATGATCCATAAAAAACATTAACGATGTTGAAGCCCTTAAATCTGAAAATACCCCATCCAAAACCTTCCATCCATACACAAACACCCATAACATTTTTAAATGTTACCTTTCAGTAAGTTGTGTTTAATATCCAATCAATCATAATCATGATATGTCTATCCAAATCCTTGTATTTTTTTCAGCATGCATCCTTTCCACATCAATAATTTGATCATCACCAATTAATCAATCAATATAGTTTTAGCTTGAATAAGGGAAAATTTAATCCAATCCTCAGCATTAATCTTTGGATCTATTAGTTGATTCAACCACTTCCATCCATCTCCCATTCCCTTGGTTTCAACATGCCATTGAATATAAATTTGTGTATTTTGCATGTTTTTTATTACTTTCTTTTTATGGGTTTGTTTTTTCCCTATAGTCTTAGTGTGTATTCCATCAAATTGTTATGATCACCTTTATTCTACATAAGATTATGTGCTAACAACAATGTGTCTACTAGATCACTAATATATTTAAAAAATTTGTGTGTAAGTTCATGAGCAAATGGTGTATCATCATCGTGATCATTTATATCATGGTGTATATAATGTTTTATATATTTTTCACCTTAAATGTGAAGTTAGTATGACAACATATATTCCTCATCCATTACATCCTTTACCTCATAATTTATTCATATTCCATTACGAATTTTGGTGTGTGATGACATTCTAATATTATTTCTTTAAATATAATATATTGTTTTTTTCATAAATAAATAATATATAAAAACCAAATTCATTAAAAAATCACATATTTCTAAATTAAAATAAAATATATATTTTTACTTTTTTATAAAAATGACAACCATTTTCATTATATAATTAAATTGGAGAAGCATTCTGCAATGACAACAAGGAGTGGAGTGTAATGGTGTGAGTTTGTTAACAAAAGTTCTTAGCTTTCACTTTAAATTTGACTATCATCTATGTGTAAAAATATTAATACTAAATAATAACATAATGAGACACAAAACTTATGTATCCATTTATGTAATAAATAAAATAGTTTCAAAGTAAAATGAAAAAAGTGCTCGTACTAGCACTTGCCTTCATAGTATTGTAATAAATGTATATCTTGTGAGGCGGTAAAGAATGTATCATTTAGTAGATAGACAATTTCACATGGCATAGCGATTTAGAGGTAGGTTAATGACAGTTTGAGACCAACAAACATTGCAAACTTAATCTATTTGAGAGAGTGAATATTATATTAATTTTATAATTGTATATTTTAGATTTATAAAAGAATATTATATAAAATTATTATTAGACATTTAGTTATGAATATTTGTTAAAATAATTTTATTTTAATATGAAAAAATTAACTTTAGGCATTAAATTTGATTAAGCTAAATTAATAAATAAATTATTATAAATATTACTTATTTTTAGTAAATAAAAGTAATAGAAAATAAACAACTTATAATAACTAATGCCTATATTCTAACTTAATAGGAGGAAATGAAAGCTACATATTAAATAAAATTTACATATATTTTACAAATATTAACATATTAATACAAAAATTATATAATCAAATGGCAGTTACATACATGTACATATATTTTGTAAATATTAACCTATTAATAAAAATAATACAGAATCATTTAAAATACATAACTATATTCTAACCTAGTGGAACAAAATAGTAGTTACATACACTTATTAATGTTGGATAAAATATGAATACACCTTATATTTATAATACATATATGGAAGCAAGCTAAAATCCATTCCTAATAAAAAAAGAAAAAATAATAGTTCACCTTTGTTTTTTAACCAATCATGTTCAATATTTTATAAAGTTAAATATTTTACATGTTCACTTGAAGAAGATTGATTTTATTTGAAAATTGATATATATATTTTTTTGATAAGTCAACTTACTAATAACTCATTAAACAAGAAAAACAAAACCCATTACAATAATATTGACTTTACAGTAAATAAAATAACTCCAAATTGATATCGTTGAATTAAGATATCTATATTAGTATTTTTTATGAATAAGTATTTATGTTATCATTTATAAAATAATATTTCACATATTTAAAAGGGTCGGTGATGAAAATACATGGAAGAGATCCAAAATTCTAAACCTGATAGTGATATTTTGTAGTTTACTGAAACGAAGCAGCCAGGAGAGTTGGAAGTTCCAATATTTCAAAAAGACCCATATTTAAAAAGGTCGGCAATGAAAATACTTGGACAAGATCCAAAATCCTAAAGCTGATAGTGATGTTTTGTAGTTTACTGAAACGAAGCAGCCAGGAGAGTTGGAAGTTCCAATGTTTCAACAAGACCCATATTTAAAAAGGTCGGTAAGGAAAATACTTGGACAAGATCCAAAATCCTAAAGCTCATAGTGATGTTTTGTAGTTTACTGAAACGAAGCAGCCAGGAAAGTTGGAAGTTCCAATGTTTCAACAAGACCCATATTTAAAAAGGTCGGTAATGAAAATACTTGGACAAGATCCAAAATCCTAAAGCTCATAGTGATGTTTTGTAGTTTACTGAAACGAAGCAGCCAGGAAAGTTGGAAGTTCCAATGTTTCAACAAGACCCATATTTAAAAAGGTCGGTAATGAAAATACTTGGACAAGATCCAAAATCCTAAAGCTCATAGTGATGTTTTATAATTTACTGAAACGAAGCAGGCAGGAGAGTTCGAAGTTCCAATGTTTCAACAAGACCCGCCACATAAAAATCAAAATCACCACGCGAAACGCATTAAAACCTTTAGAGTTTGAATCTCGTAAAATCTCTTTTAAAACTGCGGAGGTTGATTGTCGACAAGTAACGTCGAATAGTACGATCTACTTTGATGTTTTGAATAAGATCCATAAATTCTCTGGTCTTTTGACTGCTAATGTGAAAACCCTAAGCCACCCCAGTGTTTAAGAAAGGAAAGAAAACGTGTAAACGCATTCCACCTGTCTTTGAGTCGAGTACCTGCATCCGAAAGTCAAAAATTGCAAGTTCGAGTTGTGTATAAATAAAGCGAAGATACAGACTGTAGGAGCATTGCAAGAGGAAAGATGGCATCCACGGCGTGCTCGGCTTGTCGATATCAACGCAAAAAATGCTCAGCTGAATGTCTGCTGGCTCCTCATTTTCCTCCGGACGACCTTCAAAGGTTTAGGGTGGTCCATCAGCTGTATGGAATCAGCCGTGTTCTCAAATTGCTTCAAGTAACGTAGCCACCACGATTTCTGCGTTTTCAGAATCATTTTCATTAGCTTTAATTCTCTGCATTAAATTCGATGCTTACGATATCAGAAATAGTAGAGATTTATTCCTACACAGTCTATTGTATTTGGGTAAACCAGTTTTAGGAAAACAGTGCCAGTTTTCATTAGGATTCATTTAAATGGTCAATCATACGAACAAATGGAGATTGATAGTTTTTCTTAGTAGTGTATTAAAGGCTGTAGGTATCTTCTTAAGTTCAATCTGTATTTTAGTCAGATTCTTTCCTTGAGTAGGCTATACAGAGCACATTTTGACTTCTCATTGTTAATTAATATGTTGGGTTTAGGGTTTAGACGGTTATACAGCGTACATTTGTTGTTCCTTTCTCTCAGTATGGCTTCTGTCGTGTTTGGCTTAGTGATGAGGCTGTGAGTAGATTATGTAACTTTTCGCCAATTGGTTGTTAATTGTTTTTCTTATTATAAAACTTGGCTCCAGGAAAATTCACGGTTATGATCAATTCATCTTCTGAAAATTCATTGTTCTTTTAATATATATTTTTAAGATCAAAAGAATTTTTTTCAAAAGAATAATTTTCATATATTAATAATAGAAATGACTGATATTGTTATATAATTGATTTACTAGAATAAAATAAAATATATTGAAAAATGTTTTCATTTTTATTATCATAAATTAAATTTTCTAATTTTCTAATTGTATGAACAATGAATTGCTGGCGGTGAATTTTCCATGAGATGAATTTGTCATCATACATGAATGATTCTACTGCATGTGAAAACACAACTGAATGCCCACCAAATATTTTGTAATCTCTTAGGAAAATAAAGAGAAGAGAGTCCAGGTCCTTTGCGTAACTATCGCTCTCAAATAATAGTCTTAGCCATTGTGTGAATCATCTAAAATTAATGATACAAAATAATATAAAAAGTAGAAATTTTAAGGAATTAACAAATTTCAGAAAGTATAAAATATATAATTTAAATTTGTATTAATTGGTAAATAAAAATAAAGGATTTCTTCAGCTGCTGTGATTCACGGACATTCACAGACCATAGTGAAATCGCTTAACACAGACAAAAAAATATGTTGACAATGTTTTCGCTGCTTTGGTAGCCAAGGTCAACTCATGCAATTCCACTGAATAAGTCTATGAGAGAAGTTGCAGAGAAATCAACAATGATTGGTACAATTGCATCTTCTTCATACCTTGGCTTACTGATTGTTTTCTTTTTCATGAACTCTCAAAATTAGAGTTAAAAACAGAATATTCAAGAAAAAAACATAAAATCATGTTAAAAGATTAGAATATGGACTAATTTTCTCTTGAAAATTGTATTGAATGCATGGGAAATTTGGTTGACCATGAAATGTAAACTCTTAATTAAAGATTAGTGAACGTTTTCTGGATAAACCCATGGTCGGTGGCACCTAATCAATCACCCAAGATTGTTGAATGCCATGGCCTTACGGACCATTCACATAAAATACAACATCAATGAGAATAAATCAGAAAACTTCTTCTTATGAAAATAGTTTGAACTAGTGGAAATGATATTAATGGTTTAGTGTGGCATTGTTGTAGGACATTAAACCTGAGCAAAGAGCAGATGCAGTAAATAGTTTGGTGTATGAAGCAACAGCAAGAGTGGAGGACCCCGTTTATGGATGTTCAAGAGCAACCTATCAACTGCAGAAGAGAATTGCTGATCTGGAATCCCAGTTGGCAGCCACACAAGCAGAGCTCCTGAGTATACGTTCTACCAATGACAAGATTCTATCCCCTCTCACGATTGGAGGTGATGATGCTGGCCATGTTTTATATTCCTCGTCACAACAAAGTGCATGTACCATGCATGAGGTGGAGGATCCAATGCTGTTGTGGGAACCGTTATGGAAACTATAAATGTAAGAGAAGGGTATGTTTTTTAATTTTGTTTCAAAAATGACTTTCATTCTATCTCACAAGTTGCTTGATATGTGTTTTATCATTAAGAGACATATATATTAAACATATACTCAATAAACTTTTTTATTTTAATTTTTACATATATAAATGTTTCTGATTTTTTTTTCCTTTGGTGGAAAGGAAGGCATTATTGGGAAGCTATACGTTATCTCATTTTACATTTTTTTTTTTTTAAATTTTACCCGTACATTGAGGTCTGTGTGACTGATTGTATTGCCATTAGCAAACACAATAAATCCCTTTGTATTAAATGGTAAGAGGTATGGTTCAATAAAACAAAATCAAATTTCTATTTGCAATTTAAAACACCTTCCCATTCACAATGATTTATAACTTTGTAAAGTGATAAATTTAGTATATTGTTTTACTATAAACAATTTTAATCACTTTTGAAAAAATATGACATCATATTTTTTCTTAGAG